>JAZDUH010000098.1:2815000-4015000 GCA_036419115.1 Scarus forsteni
TTGTTATTCTTACCCCTTTACTTTATAAATAAGTAACTTTTATTTAAACCATTTAAAATCTGGTTATTTATGTTACTTCTCTTTTCCCCAACGAGCTGGGTTTGTAACAATCTGTCTAACTAATAATGACATCAACATGATTCTGAGTGCTCGGTGTGAGTTTTTAGGGTCAGTGAATCATATTATGATGGTAACTTTTAACTTTATCATGGAGCTATTGCTTATAGATATGGGCTACCTTAGAGGAGGTTTTTACTCTCTGAGAGCTTTTCTACCAATGTCTTCATTTTTGTTCTTTCCATTATCAGAATAATATTTGCATAAACAATGTCCCTTCATGGTTTTTATAGTACTGCAGCAACAGTTTTTTTCACATCTTCCTTTAATTCTTTGGACTCACTTTCTTGAATATCTGTTTCATTCTTAATCTCTTCATTTTTGTTCCTTCCATTGTCAGAATAATGTTTGTACAAAGGTCTAAGTGATAAATGCTTTGTGGATGAAACAGGCCACATTAAATAAAAAAACATGTTTTTCTCTGATGTGATGATTTTGGACAGGAAACAACACTGAACACTTTGAAGAGTACAATAACTGCTGCATAGATCTAGATGAATGTAGAATAGAAAAAAAAAGATATTTTAAGCAAAACAGAAGTCATGACAAGTGTGAGGGATACACAAAATTAGGTTAATGATTAAAGGGATGTATTGGGGTTTTTTAAAGAGTTATTTTGTGTAGTTTCACCCTGGTGGCACCTTTTGTTGTGTTGCATCTCCCAGTGTCTGGACTCCACTTTCTCCCCACAGGGGCAGAGCTGACCACTCACTTTATTGGCAATTTATGTACTTGCTCCGTTGTTCTCACGTAACCTCACTTCAAAACCCTGAACTGTCCCTTTAAGAAAAGTACAAACAGTGACAGCAAGCATAAGGGTTATTTGAGCAATTCTGATGAAATCTGAGCTTGTAGGCTTCTTTGGTTGTAAACAAAGTCTTTAGTGACATGAAAAAGCATCACAATGGAGCTTTATTTTTATATCCTAAAGGGCCTTATGTTTGTATGGGAGGACTGACTTTGTCATCAAATTTATAATTAGATTCTTGAAAAAAATTGTACCATGAAAATCAGGATTGAAGGTTAATGGTGTTATTTCAAGCTAACTTACTAGTAAGACTAAAAAAGAGTTTCACTCAGAAAATCATACCTCCAACTTGATTTAATCCCTCATCCTTTCAGTTGAGTCCTCAACAGCCATTAATGTGAATAAAGATTGTTCAATTGTCTGCCTGAATTGTCTTTGTCAGTGAGATCAAAATGATCTTGGTAACACTGACGTTATTCATCTGACTGTAACAGTGGTCTAAAAATCTATAACTGTCCCATCCCTCGTCTTCAAAAGAACACAGTGACAGAGTTATTGAGAGTCATTTTTATTTTATTTTCATGTCACAGAATCTGTTGAAGGAAAGTGTCATCAATATCAGAGTGTCAGCATTTCTCTAAAACAATGACTATGGGACAACAAACAGGTCATACAGTGTTTATGCTGAAACATGCACTGTTGTTATTTTTTTCTCTCTCTCCTAACAACAAAATTGACACTTTTGACTCTGAAATGTTGATGTCATGAATCTGACTATGCTTTGATTATGACAGATTCCTCAGCCAAAAATGTCCCGAAAACATTTTCTTATTTTTTTTGTTATACCTTCTCTTACAGTCTTTTCAATCCATTTCATGTATTCACAGACATCCATGAATAGAGCTGGTTGTCTAAAGGCATAGAGCCCATCACCCGTGGCAGAAATGACCTCGTAGATCTTTCCATTGTATTCCACTCCACCACCAGAGTCACCCTGTGAAAAAGGAGTTTGTCTCAGATTTTGCACTTTTTTATCAACAACAAATGTTCAGTATATTTGTCTGATATATTGACATCATTAAGGGTTAAGGCAGTTCAAACTCACTCCAGCTACACCCACTGTTGGAGATTGAGCACAAATCCAGTGGTTATGGCTTTGGGCTTGGTAGAAGTCAGGATCATTGTTCTGTGCAAAGTTTCTCAAGGCTTGACAGTCAACAACTGGTATGTCAGCACACTGGAGCTGAGCTGGTCTGTCATTGCCTTTATAAGAGAAGAATTATAAAACATTCATTAAACACCCACAACAAACACAATAACTGCAAACGTGTTCATAAAGACCAGTTTTAAACTATGATAACAAACAATTCCGTCTTAACTGAGACTGTTTCCTAGATAAATGACCTCTCCATCATGCCCCCTCCTCTTTCCCGTGTTGTCTGTGATATGCTCTGGCCTTGTGATCATGAAGGGGTAAGCATAGATATTGGACAGATAGATGCAAGTTTTTTCTTTGGTGTGTGTGATGTCATCTTTTCAATTTTTCTGCTAAACACATTTCTTCTTTTGTACTCCTCATCATTAAAATGAGGGAGGACCTTCCCTTTGAGCTTAAAGGGGTATTTAAGTTTTTTTTTTCTAGTTGCCACCACCCAGTGTGAGGTTAATGCCACTGAAGCCCTAAATTAATAATGTTAGTTATTACCAAAATCTTTTTTCTTTTTTTTCTTGGAGGGGGGGGGGGGGCTATGTTCATACACCAGAGAAGCTCTTTAACTCAAATTAAATTTCTAAAATATAGTTATTATTATTTTCCTTTGATATCATTTATTCATCAAATCTATTATTTTATAAAATAACAGCACAAATAGTGAAGCACATTAGGATTTCTTCATTCCTAGTGAGATGCTGCCAAATGAAATTTTGTTGTATCATGTACAATGATAATAAAGCTTCTTTCTATCCATCTATCTTAAATTACACTGATTTACCCGTATGCCTGACCAGTAAACTAGTTAAATGTTAAGACTGATTAATCTCTGACTTCTCAGAGGAGTCCAGTGAGCAGCTCAGATTTGGACATATATAAAAATTCAGTTAGAAATTTCTCCTTCCTGTTTAAAATGTCTGTCCAATAACAAGATTTACAGTTTGAAAAAGTTTTCTCAAGAAATATTTAATCAGTTTTCTCATTTCTGTGACACGTGGTTTGATAAATTTGTTTGGCTCTAATTTTGATTATAAGTCAGTGAAGTGTCATAAAGAGCTCCCAGCAGTGCATCACCTTTAAGGACAGTGAGCTGAGACTACCAATAAGCTACACTTGGCTAGTTAATGGTAAATGGACTTCAGCTAGTAAAGCACTTTTCTGGTCTCTTTAACTCATAGCAGCTTCACACCACAGGTCACTTCTACATATTTACACCCTTTCACTCAAACATTCATTCTCTGATGGTTTACAGTTCCTATGAAAGTTATCCATCACTATCTGCTGCAACACATTAACTTTAGAATGATCTCTCTATTTTTGGATGTTGTTGATTATATCTTCATGATTAATACCTTTATGGAGTCTTTAAAGGTGCAGCACTACTAGGAGCCCTTTGAGCCAGGTCACTTACCTGAAACAACCAAACTTAAGAAAAAGTGACAAATCTCCAAAGGCTGAGTGAGTAAAACTTCATCTGTTTTGTTCTTTTTCCTGTTATTTTAGTTTGATAGTAATTCTGAAGTTTGTGTCTCTATTTGAAGTAATTCAGTAAAAAGTGAATAGATGGATCTCACCTCTCATACCGTTAGGAAGCACTTGTGTTGCTCCAAAACCTGCGATCTGAACTGGGTCATTTCTGAAAACAGTAGAAACAATACATACAGTCTTATTAATGAGAAATGTCCTTCAGCATTAATAAACATAAAAATCAGGATTATAAGTATATCTGAAGCAGGGAAGACTTTTGAAGAGGAGGAAAAACATCCTAAAGAAACCTGATAAGTCCAGTTTTCAGCTTAGAGGAAATCTTACAGCTAAGGTTTATTACTTACTTAGTGACAAGTGTACTTAATCCTACAGAAGCCATCTACATTTATACGCCAAAATGCTAACATATGTTTGTCTGTGATCATATTACAGACAGTTACATCCTTTTTGTTTTATGTGTTTTGCTGTCTTTTAGTTCATCAAATACTAATATGTGTTGTTTTTAACTCTAGAACACTATGAGTATAGATCTATACATTTTTATATATATGGACTTTTTTTCTTTCATACTGTACAATGCCAGTCCACACTTAAAATGAGCTAAATCAAGGTTCAATTCACGAATCCTAGAAGTAAGCAGTTCACATTCATAGTTTATCATTTTGACAAAAGATCCAAGTTCACAATCCAAAACTGATAAACTGGTTCTTTGTTCACTGGATTGCTACCAATTTTAACGTTAAACAAGTTGGTGGGTTTAATTCCAAGCATAAGACAATGTGTGAGATGTGTGAGTAACTCAGCCATAGCTTATACATATACATATCTACTGTTTGTATTTTTTTTGTGTGTGTGTTGGGGTTGTTTTAATGATAGACGTGTCTAAAGCTCTTTCCAAAATAAGCTTTTTGGAAACAATCGTCAATTACTTACATTAAATATTTTTTGTTTTTTAGTTAAACTTTTATTGACCTCTTTATTAGGTACACCTTCCTCAAACAGGGGTGAACGCTCTTCTATCCTGAGAACTTATCCAGGACAGAGTCAACATGGTGTTGAAGCAATTCCCAGATATTTTGCTCCATACTGAGATTAAAGCACTGCACAGTTATACAGACTTGTTGGCTTCACATTAACAAAATGAATCTCCTGTTACACCACATCCCAAAGGTGCTCTGTTGGATTGAGATCAGGTGACTGTGGAGGCCACTGGAATACAGTGAACTTACTGTCTTGTTCAATAAACCAGTTTGAGACAGTGGGATATTGTGCTGAATCCTGCTGGAAGTAGTCATGAAAATATGAGTAGCCTACATTGTAGTCATAAACGAATGGACATGTCAGCAACAATACTCAGGTGAGCTGAGGCATTTAAAGGGTGTTCATTTGGTACTAAGGGGTCAAAGTGTGTTGAGAAAATACCCCCACACCATTACATCACCACCAGCAGCCTGTCCTGTTGTTAAAGGCGGGGAAATCCAGACCCTGTCATCTGAATATCCCCACAGAAGTTGAGCACCATGAAAGCAGGCAACATTTTCCAAATATCTATACCCACATTATATCTATGCCCACCACAACAATTTGACCCATTATTTAGTTATCTTTTTATGTTTAACTTACCATTATGAGTAAAATTTTTAGTTCATCACTGATATGAGAAATGTGTGATAGACTAGGCAGCCTTTTTTAGCAACAGTTGGAAATCTACACTTATGTAGGCATAAAGGAAGGGATCATTCTGCTGGCTGACTACACTGCTGCTCCACTGCAAACTGTGAAGCAGTGATGACTGTCTCCAAACAATCGATTGATGGCAATAAGAAAAAAAGCAAAAAATATTTTGAAACAAAACTTAACAAAAGTTCAATGCCTATCTCAAAGCACTTTATTAAGGAGCTTAGTCTTTACTTAAGAAAAAATAACATTACTCACGCTTTGGGTTTGTTTTTGCATTCATCTTTATAAGGGATTGTTGCAAGGGGAACACCCTTAATGGGGTTAGGTAGCTTCAGCAGCATGATGTCGTGAATCCTGTCTTTGTCTTTATAAATCACAGGTGGTTCTCTGATGATCTCAGTGTGATTTGGACCTGGATGAACATTTACAACTGCTTTCATATACCTAAAAAAGGTAGCAAGAAGAGGAATACCATTCAGTGACAGGAAATAAATAATATTTCACTATCTCAGCTATTTATGAAAGTTTATGCTAACAGAAATCACACTGTTGTTGATGCTTTAAATTACTTTGATAAAGACCTTCAGAGTCCAATCGGATGACTGAAGCACTGTCTGGAATCAAACCATGATATCGGGGATCACTTGCTATATTTATATCAAGATGGCACACAGTGCTGTCACAGACGCATATTTAAAAGAGTTGATGAGCTCTGATTATGCATAGGAGTGTTTTTGGCATAACATCCTTATGAATCAAGTGTGCAGCGAGCAGCTGGTGTGTTTTAATTGATGAGGTCAATTGGTTGTTTGGTAAGAACTCTTGCACACACTACAAGAACAAAACTGTTCAGTCTGCCATTATTTGTCCATAAACTGCTTTAAAATCTGTTAAGATTTCAAAAATCTCTAAATGTATGCCTAACCCCCCTTAGAGCCACAGCCACTGCGTATTGAACTGATGTCAAAAAGTCTGTCAAGTTTCTGACTGGTTTAATCTTGGAGCTCTGTGAGATGACAGACAGGGAGTCTGGTGATCCAGCTGCTTTGCAAGGTGAGACAGACTCAGACATGTCTGTGTTTATGAATGCTCTATTTGCTCAGGATCAAACAAATGTCAGCTTTTAAAGTTTATTTACCTGTTTCAGTGCTACGATCCTTGACTGTTTTCTCTAATCGAGTCTCAAACTCTCATTCTGCAGGTCAAATCCAGCCCGTGACCTCATGACCCACCATCAAGACGCCAACGTACACAATGATGCTGATCCTAACTGATTCATAAACTTGATAAGTTTGACTGTTTTATTTACATACTCTGTCCACTCATGTATTTGAGAAAAAAACATGAACTTTATATTTAAAAAGTGTTTTGCCCCTCCTCATGACATATTTGGATTTTCAATTATAACAAAAGATATTTATGGTGACGTGAAGCAGACCTGCTACCACTTACAGCTGCCAGCAGTGTGCTGCAGTGAGAATCCACTGGTCTTTGATTAGGGAGCCACCACAGAAGAATTCATCATATTCATCAATGAATTTCACATGGTAAGGATGCTGATCATTTCTACAAGGTCGACCCCCTATGATCCTCTTCTGCAGGTCCACAGCTGAGCTCACTGTGACAGCTGAAAGACATTCATGACAAGACAGAATCAAATTAACTTAACATGCTTGCTTAATCAGAGACTCCAAAATGATCTTAGATGTAACCGTGGTTGTGACTGTTGAGGCCAAAAAGAAATTTAATTGAAATAATGAATTTTATTTAAGGTGAACTGGTGCAAGAGGAAAAAAATAATTTCAATAATCTGTTGGTATTAATTTTCTAGCATGCCTAATTGTTGAATTTTTTAATCTGCATTTAATTTACAATATTTTGTGAAAAGTAACAGGACTAAATTTTGGTTTACTTGTAATGACAGAGTTATTTTCATCGTACCTCCTATCCAAATGTGCCTAAGCTGCTGCTTGCTTGAGGTAGCTTAAGGTGATTGGTGACACCTGCACACACTCCTGAGAGTGGGAGCAGAACATTTTGTTGACTGTAAAGAGCAGATACTCCAAAATCTAGTACTTTTGACTTACTTTAATCAATCAAGTGACAAGTGAAATTGTTTTTTGTGAATGTAAATAAACCTTGAAATTGATGATTGATCTGTGACTGCTTTTTGTTTTTACTGACTCAGCATTCTTTTTCTTTTTCTTTTATTTTTAAGAAAATTTGAGTTTGGGAAAGTAGATTGGTTGGGTAAGCATTTTTTTTTTTTTAAGTTGCACTCAAAAAAGTGTTTTTCTCAATTTAAGATCAGGATGCAACAATAAGTACTTCCCAATCAAAGAGGTGGGAGCAAAGCTGAATTTTAGTTATCATATTACCCTTATTTTCATCTCATGGTAAAAAAAAAATGTTATGTTAACTCAGCTTTTGTCAAAACTTTTGAAACTGTTTTTTTTCTCTCATTTAGATATTGATTAACAGAGTAGTTTTAATAGGCATGTTCTCATTTATGCTGGGTACTATACATACATCTAAACCCAACATGAGTGCAGCACTGGTCTAACCTACAGAGCAGTGTATCTGTAGGAGTCTCACAGTAACAACAACAAGAAGAAACATGTTTAACAGTTAGAGATCTTGGAGCGGAGCCAGTCTCATGTTGAACAGCCGTCCACTGAAGAGAGGAGGCAAGGAGGTGGGCAGAGACAAGTGGACTGAAGAAGGTTGGGTTTAAAAAAAAAAAAAGAAAAAAAGTTTATTTAAAAGCCTGTAGAACTTGAGGGATTGAAGTTTACAAAATTTGGAAGGTTTGAATAAAATTAAAACAACAGGTCTCATTGGTATCATGAAATGAGGTCATTTCATCATAAAGCCGGTGCCATAGCATTTATCAGTTCTTGAAGAGCATCCAATCTCCAAACACAGCAATATTTTATGTATCATCTTAAACCAAAATACTGTACCTTTTTGCTGTCAGTTGGGGAAAAAACCTTATGAATTCAAGAGATATCAAATATTTAATGAGTTATACAGTCAGTTGTTCATTCTTTATTAGTGTAGAGTAAGGAAATGTACATAAGAATAAGACAGTGTAACACATTAAAATGTTGTTGTGAATATGTGTTTCTTCAGATTCTGACTTGACCTTTTAAGCCTTGGTAAAAAAAAATGTTGAAAACCACTTGTGAATCAGCTCTTGGTTCGATGCCCAGAGGGGTCTTATTTTCACTCTCGGACTTAATTCACCCTTCTTCCTTGTCTATATTAATATAATTTCTCTTTTACTTAAGAAAAAATAAAATAAACATCCTGTCTTGTTTTGAGTCTAATTGAAATGAGTGAGTGAGTATAGTTTGAAGGACATAAATTCTACAGTGTCATGAAAAACGAGTATATTGTGCATAACAGTCTGTATTTTTCCTTTCATAAAAACAGCAAAGCAACATCTTCCACTGTTAAACCAAATACTAATAAAGCATGGAGGAGTAAAGCAAACGAATCACAGATAGTTAACAACTTACCAGCCCACAGCAAAAGCAGAAGTGGTGTCACGTCACCCATGGTTCAGTGTCGGCTCCCTCAGGTGAGACAGTGGTGCATTTCTCATGTTTTTAAAGTGTCCTGGTGGAGCTCGAGTCTCCAACCACCTCCTGATGGTTTATCAAAGCAACCTCATTGGCTGCAGGGTGTCCCTGCCCCTGTCCTCCCTACAATGATTTTGTTTAATGCTAAAACTTTAAAGGGTTTGCCAAATATGGATATGAAGTTCATTAACTGAAAAAGTCTGGAAGGCTATTTGACTGCAGTGTTGATATTTTCGTAAATACAAACTGAAGTTTAATTTGAGTGGAGTCCTAACTTCCCTTTAGATGCACCTGCACAGAGGATAACTGTATTTGGTTTGTACAGTGTATTCAATGAAACTCTGTTGGTCTTCTTTTGTCACATGCATGGTCACAAATCATCAAGAGTATGATTCAAAAAAGTCAACCAGATCTTTTATCATATGTAAGTTATCAAAAAATACAATGAAAAGTAAACTTTGTTTAAAAAAAAGATTAATGTAAATGAAATACACATAGATGTACATTTGATAGACTCTGAAGATCATTCATAACAGATTAGGGTGGATTAAGGCAAACTGATTTTTGTAGTTTTGCCAACTGATTATTTGTTATCATTGATCATGTGACAAATCTAGGTGTTTATCCTCGAGGGATAATCAATAACCACTATGCCATTTATCCCTTTCAGGGTCACAGTGGGGCTGAATCCTATCCCAGCTGTCATTGGGCAAGAGGTGGGGCACACCCTGAATGGGTTGCCAGACAATCACATGGTCGCATAGAGAGAAAGACAACCTTTCACACTCACACTCATACCTAAGGTACCTAAGCGCAATTTATGGTCATCAGTCAACCTAATGAGCCTGTTTTTGGTCTGTGGGAGGAAGCCGGAGAATCTTGTTGATTAATATCACAGCATCTGGCTGAACTGCAGACGACATGGTGGCACAGCAGGTAGTGCACGCGTCTCACAGTGAGAAGGTTGCTGGTTTGATCTCCGTATCAGTCAGGGCCTTTCTGTGTGCAGTTTGCATGTTCTCCATGTGCATGTCTGGGTCACTCCAGCTTCACCCCATGGTCTAAAAACATGCTCATTTTTCAAAGAAAAAACAAAAAACATACTCATTTGGCCAATTAGTGACTCTGAATTGCCGTTAGGTATGTGGAAGAGCATGAAAAGCCATCTGTCTCTCTATGTGACCCTGTGATTGGTTGGCGACTGGTTCAGGAAAGACTCTGCCTCTCACTGAATGACAGCTGGGTCAGACTTCAGCACCATGACCCCAAAAGAGATAATGGGGTATCTATGATGGATGGATGGATAACTGAACTGCCATTGAATTTAATTTAACCGGTCTAAGAAGCTTGCAGAACTACATTTATTTAATTTATTGATCTCTCTAAAGTTAATATTGGGAATTCTAATCATAATGGAACAGGGCTAAAGGACAAATAATTGTAAAAGTGGTAACTGAAGCTTTGTAAGTCCAGAGTAGCAGGCCACAACAAGGATCTCAGGTCTAACATAGGTGGTTTATGGCTTATATTACCTAAGTATCAACATTCACTTGATCTTTTCGGTGGTATAAATAAATGTTACTGTTCATAACTAAAGTTTGTCTTGTTTTTGGTCAGTGGTTGCTTACTTCCATCTCTTGCTGTCTTCAGAGTTTAATGATTTTGACTGATAGTTTTCCACTAGAGTTTAAACACACAAAGTGTGATTAAGTTCATACTGTTTGCTCAGTTAAATGGGCCCTCCTACATTTGACTCCTCTGCCTGCTTATCAAGGAAGAGACAGGTCAGGTTAAGCAATGAATGCTTGTCAATTTAGAAAGCCCCACACTCTGTTATTTGTCTTATGTTCAATTTATGTTCATTTTATCAATGACATTTTACTACACAACGGCTGCTCTTGTCCCTGTGCTGAACATATCCAAATGTGTGTTTAAACTATCTCAGTTACACTCAAAGATCCTTTTGTCACTGACCCTTTGGTCTTAGGGTAAGTGCAATCAGCGGCCACTTCATTAGGTACACCCTGCGTGTACCCAGTTGGACCATTTTTACTTCCAGAAATGTCTTAATTGCCTTGGTTGAGGTTTACAGTATTTGTTTTTTTAAAAAATGACAAAATGTAATATTTATTATTGACAAAAGCAAAAACTGATAACTCACTTGGGACAATCTTTCTTTAAAGGTCTTCACACAAGAATATAAGAGTTAGCCCATTTATTAGCTCATGCAGTTGGGTGCTGCTGCTGCCATGTAAAGGAGGTGATGTTTGCCACTGTATGGAATAAACTCATCACATATCAAAAGTGGAGTGAAGTTATATTTACCATAGAGAACTTTGTAGTGATTATTCTGTCCCCCACAAACCCAGCCCAGCCCACAACCCACCTCAACAGTCGCTTAGCCCAGAGCCCACCTCACCAAGAAGTGTGACCGCGAGCCCATGAGACCCCCCACACACTGCCTCGGGACTCACCTGGTAACCACATGAGGGATGCAAACCATCAGTCTCGCAGGGCGATCAGGACCCCCCCATACAATGCCCACTCCAGCACCAGCCAGCAACGCACCGCAGCGCTGTATGACCCACTGCCCAACAGCTGGGTCGCCGCCATCCTCCTGTCCACCTAAGGACATCAAGAAGTAAGAAGACCCCACAGCTGGATCCCCCAGCACTGGTTGCCCACACCAAGGTGCTCGCAAGTGCCCACAGAGACTACCAGCACGCCAAGGAGCAAGACCCCACACAACGGGCTATGGGACCCTGCAACACAGACAGATAAGAGACCCCCACCAAGTGACACATGCAACACCCCTTGTGGTACTCCAATCAACCAGCAACCCCCATAGCAGCGAACGCACGGAACCACACAGACCATCCCCACAAATGTCTACAAAAGAGCCGACCAGCCCAAGGAGCCCATCTGTCCCCAGCGCAGCACCATGCAGTAAGCTCAGCCATGGACCCCCCCCCTTCCAGCCCCATCAGTTTTCCACTAGAGTTTAAACACAAAGAGTGTGATTAAGTTCATACTGTTTGCTCAGTTAAATGGGGCCTCATACGTTTGACTCATTGCTTATCAAGGAAGAGAGTAAGGCCAGGTAAGAAAATGAGCGCTTATACATTTAAAAAGCCCCACGCTCTATTATTTGTCATTTGTTCATTTTATCTTCATTTTATCAAAGACATTTTACTACACAACGGCTGCTCTTGTCCCTGCACTGAACATATCCAAATGTGTGCTTAAACTATCTCAGTTACACTCAAAGATCCTTTTGTTCATGGACCTCGGGTATTGGAGGTAAGTGCAGTCAACGGCCACTTTATTAGGTACACCCTGCTCGTACCCAGTTGGACCATTTTCGCCTCCAGAGCAGTCTTGATTCTTCAAGGCCTTGTTTGAGATTGGCAAAATGCAGTTTGAATGTATTGATGAAATTGATTATTTATTATTGATGAAACAAAACTGATCACAAACTCAGGGCAAACTGTCTTTAAAGGTCTTTGCACAGGAAAAAAAGAGTAAGCCCATTTTTTCTTGATCTGTCCATGTCACTAATCAAATTTCTTTGCATGAAATCAACCTTATTTTGAGTAGGTTGTTTTTTTTTCATCACATTCATTATGGTCAAACTAGATCATGTAGCTTGCAAGTGCAGTTCAATCCTGTCCCGTCCTGCTCCCACAGAGCCCTACCCACTGCTTTGTGGGGGCATCCCCACACTGCCCCTAAAAAGCCAGGGGCATGGGGGACCACCCAGAACACCCTGGCACACTGAGGCTCTATTATTTGTCATATGTTCATTTTATCTTCATTTTATCAATGACATTTTAGTACACAACGGCTGCTCTTGTCTCTGCACTGAACTTATCCAAATGTGTGTTTAAACTATCTCAGTTACACTCAAGGATCCTTTTGTTTATGGACCTTTTGGTATTGGAGGTAAGTGCAGTCAGCAGCCACTTTATTCGGTACACCCTGATCGTACCCTGTTGGACCCTTTTTGCCTCCAGAACAGTTTTTTGTATGTGGAACGACAGATTGTGAGCCACTTCATACTGTAGTTTAAACTCAGCAAAATATGTCAGAAATGGAGCAAAATTTTACTTACTTTAGAGATCTTTGTTGTGTTGATATTTGTTGTCATTTAATTAAAGAATGCAGTTCACAGCTGATAAAACTGAGCTGTTAGCATCTGTGCTAATCTCTGAACCTGCAGTCACAGCTTGTTCTTATGTTACCTGCAGTTTCTACCTCTGTGTGCTCGACCACACACACTTTCTTTTTAAAGAAATTATTTCTTAGAGTTTGAAGTGAGATTATCTGGTCATCTATTATTGTACTCAGTGATGTGCTTCATCTACAGAAAGTGTCCTAGTCAGAGGACTTCTTTTCTCTCTGTGACAGTCATGTTACTTCCAAAAAAAAAGTGCAGGATGGGAACAGTTGTTAAGTCAATAGTAATTTGTATATAGACAAAGAACCTTCCACCAAAAAGGGATGTGAGGATGACCTGTCATGGGCTGATTGGCTGGAGGTCCAGCAGGACAGCAGGAAACATTTTAAAGTCACCGCTGCTCCACGAAGAGGACAGACGAGGAAAGATGGCTGGCATGACAGTTCTTCTCCTTCTGCTGTGGGCTGGTGAGTATTTATCCTCCCTCTCTCTTACAGCTGGTGACTTCACAAGGTTTGCTGTCTGTTACTTGATGTTGTTCTTCCTCATGTTGTTCTTCAGTCTAGATTCTTGCTGGTGTTGTTCTTACTCTCAGGTGTACATCAGTTTGGACAAAGATGTCTGCTTAATGAAACTGTAACAGTGAAAACTGTGTGTTTTAAAACTTAACTGTCCCCTTCAGTGAGCTCTGAGCAGTTTTTTACAGAACTTAACAAAACAGAAGAAGAAAGTTTTGGCAGTGAAGGAGCATTTCAGTCCTTTTACTCTGCCAGTTCAAGTTTATTTGCCACAAGAAACCTCTTAGTGACTCTCAACAAAACAGCACAGAAGAATCCAGTTTACTGTCTGACCCACCAGATACACCTGTTTAAGACTCCTTTACAAAAACAGCTCATCAGTCAGTCACATGACAGGAACTTCATGACTTTGTCAAGACGTGATGGTCAAAGCTGATTTCAGAGTTTGGTTGAATGTCATCTTGTTGTTTTAAGTTCTAACCTACCACAGAGTTTAATTTCTACATGTACTAACTTTAAAAGTGAAGCACCAGCTGAGATGGTCTCAATGTCAGCTTAAAGGGACAGTTCAGGTTTTTTGAAGTGGGGTTGTGTAAGGTGCATGGCATGAGCCTGTGTGCCACAGTGTCACAGCTCTGAACAGTTCTCTCTCTGTTCAGAAATCTCAAGACAGATGGCAAAGCTTTAAAAGCCATAAATCAATCAGTCAATCAAACTTTATTTGTATACCACTTTTCATACAGGACTTTGTAATGCTAAGTGCTTTACATGAGAAAAAGATAAAGTAAAACAGGAATAAAAAGCAGAAATTGCATAGGTGCATAAAATGAAAACATAAGACCCCGACAATCCCCCCTCCCCCAAAACATATTCAATATACTCACTCACTTACTCAAACACACGAAGACATAAAAAGGAAATTCTGACAGAGAGCAGAATTAGAGGACTGAGCAAACACCATCTTGTATTAAAAATGAGGAAACACAGGAGCTAAAACTAAAATAATACTTAAAAATACTCAAAAATACTAGAGGGTAAGATAAATAAATGAGTAAATACATAAATAAATAAAACAATATAACAGTATAGAATAAAAGTTAGATGAATTATATGTTAAAATGAGAAAGTGCAACATCAGGTGCGTAATATAATCAGCTAAAATTGGAGAAGCATTTAACAAAGAATAAAATTGCAAGTAAAAAATAATAAATAAATAAATAAATAAATAAAATAAAAATCTGAACTGAAATGTAGTAATAAAACAAAATAAAAGGGTTAAAATAAGTTATATATAACATAAAATAATATTAAATACAATCAGCTAAAAGCCAGATTAAAAAGGTAGGTCTTGAGTTTGCTTTTAAAAATATGAACAGTAGGTGCTGCTCTCAGGTCTTCGGGTAGACTGTTCCACAGACGGGGGCCGTAATCACAAAAAGAAGCTTCCCCATATGTTTTAGTTTTAACTCTGGGAACAGTTAAAAGACCCCTACCTGAAGACCTGAGGGCTCTACAGGGTTCATATGGCAAAAGCAAGTTGGATAAATATGCAGGAGCAAGACCGTTAAGAGATTTAAAAACTAATAAAAGAACCTTAAAATCTATTCTAAAAGATACAGGCAGCCAATGCAGAGACTTTAAAATCGGGGTGATGTGGGCTCTCCTTCTGGTCTTTGTCAGCATACGAGCAGCTGAGTTTTGGAGGAGCTGAAGTTGTGAGATGTTCTCTGTTGGTAGACCAGAAAGGAGAGCGTTACAGTAGTCAATTCTACAAGTAATAAAAGCATGGATAAGAGTCTCTGCATTGGCCTGAGAGAGAAACTGGCGCACTCTGGAGATGTTCTTTAAATGATAAAATGATTTTTTGGTAATGTCTCTGATGTGCGGTTCAAAGCTGAGGTTTGAGTTGAATAAAACACAGAGATTTTTGGCCTGCTGACATGGATTAAAAGACAGTGATTGGAGTTTGCTCTCCAGTTTCTCTCTCTGTGGACCTGTACCGATGACTAAAACCTGAGTTTTGTCCTGGTTGAGCTGAAGAAAGTTGTCTGCCATCCAAGACCTGACATCTAAAATACAGTTAAAAAGGGCATCAATGGGACCTGTGTCATCAGGAGACACGGCGATGTAAAGCTGTGTGTCATCAGCATAGCTGTGAAAGTTGATGCCGTGTCTCCTGATGACATCTCCTAAAGGTAACATTTAAATATTAAAAAGTGTTGGACCTAAAATTGAACCCTGGGGGACGCCACAGTTTACATTGTAGAGTCCTGACTGGCATTCCCCCATGTTCACATAAAACTTTCTGTCAGTAAGATAAGATTTAAACCAATTAAAAACAGTGCCAGAGATTCCAATCAAACCATTGAGTCTATTTAAAAGAATCTGGTGATCTACCGTATCAAATGCTGCGCTAAGGTCGAGCAGCACAAGCACAGAGAGCATTTTCTGATCCATGTTTGATCTGAGATCATTCACTATTTTTACTAGTGCCGTCTCTGTACTGGGACTGGCCCTAAAGCCAGACTGATACGTTTCACCAATGTTTAACATTTTCATAAAATCATTTAATTGATTAAAAGCAAGTTTTTCTAAAATTTTACTTAAAAATGGCAAAAATAGAAACTGGCCTGTAGTTATTTAAAATCGATGGGTCCATGTTATTCCTCTTCAGAAGTGGTTTGACCACTGCTGTTTTAAAAGCATTAGGAAAAATGCCCATCTGAAGAGAATAATTAAAAATATTAAGAAGATCTGATTTAAAAGATGTATAAATTTTTTAAAAAAAGGATGTGGGAATGGGATCTAAAAGACATATTGCAGGTCTTAGCTGGGAGACAGCCTTGTCAAGCATTTCAGCATCAACCAGGACAAACTTCTCCAGTGTTTCCTCATTAGGAATTAGAATTTTGGGTGTTTTAAAAGTTTCATCTTTAGTGTTGGTTAAACTCAGTCTAATTAACTCAGTTTTACTGCTGAAGTGGGCTGCAAAATCCTCACATGCTGAATCTGTGGTCAGATGTAGGGGGGGATTAAAAACTGGGTTTATTAAATGATCAATAGTTAAGAATAAAAACTTCGGGTTGTTTTGATTCTCTCATATTAACTTGGAAAAATGATTTCTCCTGGCTTTTTTTGATTGCATTGTTATAAATTTCAATTTGTTCTTGAAAAATTTGGTAGTTTACGGTTATTTTATTCTTTCTCCATCTCCTCTCTGCAACACAACAGTTTCTTTTTAATCGCATGATTTCATTATTATTTCTCCATGGAGGTATTGGATTGTTTTTAATCTTTTTCAGTGTAAAAGGGGCCACTCTCTCAAAGGCTGATTTAAATCTTTGATTAAAACTGTCTAAAACGTAGTCACAAGAGGAGGGTAAAATATCTGCAGGAGTGTTTCTTAAAATGTCGATAAAATTTGCAGCCACTTCAGCAGTAAGATAGCGTTTCCGTACAGTCCTCTCAGATGTTTCCCTTTGGTTAAAATAATCCACATTAAAAAAGACACAGAAATGATCAGTAAAACCAACATCTTTCACTTCAGTGACATGTACCGACAGCCCAAATGTTAAAACCAAGTCTAAAACATGTTCTTTTTTATGGGTAGGTTGGGTGACATGTTGGATAAAATTCATAGAATTGATTAGGTTTAAAACTTCACTGGTAAAATAGTTTGATTGATTGTCTACATGGATGTTAAAATCCCCTAAAATAATAGCTGAGTTGTGTTTTGAATGAATTATTGAAAGTATTCCTGCAAATTCTGAGATAAAAGATGTGCAATATTTGGGGGGCCTGTATATGGTGAGACACAATATAGGTGAACTGTTAAAAACAAAACAATGGTATTAAAATGAGTTAAAATCACCAAATAAAATCTCATTAAAGCCACAAAAACAGAGTTGGGTCATCACACGCTACAACCAGTCAGTTCACATCTGCGTATTTTTTCTACTTCTGCTTTGTTTAGGCACTATTTTAAAACACTGTAGCCTTTGTGTCCACCAGCAGTGCCAAATATTTTGCTACACAAGAGGAAGCAGGAGCTGGACAGTGTTGTTAAAGAGGGACATCCCAACACAATCAGCACATTACAGGACAGTCCAACATGTCAGTGACAGGTGCCCAGCATTGTTACCTTATCCTCTGACTTTGTCTTTCAGGTGTGACGGTGAGCTCACCAGTCGATCTACAGAAGAGAGTTGTTGGAGGTAAAACATGTGACAATAAAACACGTCATTACCATGTGTATGTGGAAGTGGTTGAAGGGACTGATATCTTTATGTGTGGCGGCTCTCTGATCCATAAGGACTGGGTTCTGACTGCAGGTCACTGCAACAAGAGGTGAGAGTGGAGATCATTTATTTTATAAATAAATGACTTCACCATATGGTCTTGGTATAAATTCATCCCAACATGAGAGTAGACAAAATAAGTTTTTTCCAGCAGTCAGTATTCAGTATGATCAGACCTCTGATGGTAAAATACAGTAATCTGGTTATGTTTCTCTCTGTCTGTAGTGAGGTGAATACATATATGAGTGTGCATCCAGGTGACTTAGGACAAAATGCACATAAAGAAAGGAAAACCATACAGCCACGTGAGATCTACAAAGAATCTGGTCAGGAACACGACCTCATGCTGCTGCAGTTACCCTCTTCCTCCAAAGTCACACCTATAGACCTTCCTACAAAAGCTGACTGTGCAAAGCAAATGTGAGTTTTGATTCCCCTTTTATTGATTTTATAGTAAATTTCATCAGGAGGTCAAAGCAGTTTCAACAGAAACACATTTATGATTTTTAACAATATTTTTCTCCTTTTTTATTTTTATTTTTTTCAGAAATGATGTTGAGGTTGCAGGGTATGGAGGTGAGATTTAAAGGAAATTTCTGCACAGTCACTTGCTCCTGTGACATCTGTAAAAAAGTAAACACATTTCACCCTCTGCCTAAATGTTTTTTTAACATTATTTAGCAAACAGCCAGACACAGGCTTGTTTTACTGTTCATGCTTCTGATTGAGGTGCAGACGTGATTTTTAAATTTCTATGAACATGTTTAAAGTCAGAGCTTTCTGATAGCCAAATTGACTCATCTAGTTTTAATGCAAGTCACGCAAAGGCCTCAGATAGGACAGATAGGAAAGTAGAAAACAGAGAGCCACATTTACTTCAGTCCGTCTGGTGTGTCTGTCCACAGCAGTGGAATATGACACAGAAAAGACAGAAACCATCCAGTTACTCTTCCTGTCTGTGACTCTTAAATCTCAAGGCATATTTGTTTGATTCAGTGATATTTAATACACAAATAAAAACACAGACCAAATAAAACAACTACAACAACATGTAGGCATTGATTCATAAATCTGAAATTTAAAAAAAAAAACTTAAGTTATTTTCAGGTATTTCTTATCTCTTCTTCCTGAGTGTAAGGTTGCAGGTTCAGAGTGTCATTTGAAAGGTTATTGGTCTCCACATTTAGATGACAGACAGACAGAAGAGCACTGACATTTATTAGAGAACTCATTTAGGTGTCAAAATTGTTGCTGTACTACAGTCCTACTCATCATTATTGGCACCCATGAAGTTTAAGTAGTTTTGTAAATTCTACTTAATTAGCTACTATGATCATGCAGTCATATTTAGAATAAGCAGTTTTAATTGCAACCACTTAAGACCTACAAGGAAAAGAACACCCTACCAACAATTAAGCATAGTGGGGGTTCCATAATGGTTTGGGGCTGCTTTGCTGCACCGGGTACTGGAGGCCTTGGCCGTATCACAGGAATCATGAAATCAGAGAATTATCAAGAAATTTTAGGGCGAAACGTCCTACCCAGTGTAAGAACACATGGTTTGAGCTAAAGATCGTGGGTCCTTCAGCAAGACAAAGACCCAAAGCACACATCCAAAAGCACACAAGAATGGTTGAAAAGGGAAAAAATGGCCTGTTTTAAAATGGCCAGCAATGAGTCCTGATCTCAATCTGATTGAAAATCTTTTGTATGGCTGAAATCTGCCATTGGGGAAAAGAAACCTGCAAATGTTCAAGAGCTTGAACAATTTGCAAAAGAAGAGTGGGAGAAAATACCAGCTGAGAAGTGCAAGAAGCTTAAAGATGGCTACAAGAACCATTTGGAGGCTGTCATCAGTGCTAAAGAGTGTGCAACAAAATACTGAAGAGGGGTGCCATTATTGCTGCACATGCTTTTTTTCAGTTCCCTCTTTGAAATGACAACATGTAACTTGTAAAAATGATTATACTTTTAAAGTATTTTGGACCTTCAATTAAAAGATCCCAATGACATAAATTTGGTACATTTCAATTTATTTCTGAAGATATTGTTAAAGTAATGAAAATAATGAAGGGGTGCCAATAAAACTGAGCAGGACTGTATGACTGAAGTGTCAATACTCACATCTTCAGAGTCAGATCACAGTCTGTAGAAAGTATTAAAGTTTAAGTCAAGTCTTTCAGAGTGAGGTCAGCTAAATTGAAGACCACTCAAGTCTTTGACTCGTGTCTTCCTTTGACTCTTCAGAACTTTTCTCTTTGAGTTGAAAGTAACTTACAAAACATGTAATCCATTAAGAGCTTTGCATCCACACATCATCCTTCTAATGTTTTACTTGTAACAACTTCAAAACCTCCATCTAGTCCACTACCGTTAAATATAACAAATTATTTTTATGTGATATTTGTGTTCACTCCCTGTTAGAATTGTAGTAAATTTGTAATGTGTGAGATTTTATTATTATGAGATGCATCTGAAAGTTATTGAAGGACACTGCTGGGTCTGACACATTTGTTGAAGTTTCATTCAGGTCAAAACCAGATTTTACACAGAAAGGTTTGGCTCACTCACACATAAATACGTGTAAATCAAATATATTTATTAGAAAACTGAAAAAAAGAAATCTGTTTTTATTTATTTATTTATTTTTACTAAGGTACTTTTCTCCTTAATTTAAGGAATAAAAAATCATTACTGTCTGTGACGCAGACTTTTCTCTATCATGATCCAGGAATTGCCCAACCATCTACACTCCAGTGTGGAGACATGAAGATGATGTCCAAAACTGAATGTGACAACAGAAAAGCTGGACTGAAGACCTGCAGTGACCCAGTAGCTGCATCCAAAAGCTACCAGAACATCATTTGTTACTCTTCTACTACTGTATCAGCAGTTAGAGTAAGTCTGCACTGTTTTTATTCTCTAGTTATCCAAACACTTGCGGCCACTTAATTAGGTACACCTGACAAGTGTTACATTTAATGGTAATGATTTAAACACGTGCTGAAAATATTCTTCAGATTTTGGTTTATATTGACATGAGAGCATCACACAGCTGCTGCAGATTTCCCAGCAGCACATCTATGCTGCAAAATCCTCAGTTCCATCACATCCCAAAGGTGCTCTATTCTTTTGAGATCTGGTGACTGTGACACCACTTTGAGATTGTTTGACCTTTGTGATGTCCTGAGTCATCCTGCTCAAAGTATCACTCCACTGTTACAACACCACCAGCCTGGTTCACTGATACGAGACGTGATGCTTTTGTACCACTTTTACCAAATTGTGACCTGACAGTCAAAATGTGTAAGCACAGACCAAGACTCATCACACCAGGCTACATTTTAAAAAACTTTTGTGATCAAATTTTAGAGGACTCTAAATGCTGGATGCTGGGCCATCTCCAAACCACGGTTGCGCTGAGTGGTTATTTTAGTTACTTCTGCCTTTCTCAGACCAGTCTGTCCTTTTCTCCTCTGGCATTTTTTAGACAATACTCTGTGAACCCTTGAGATTTTTGTGTGTTAAAATCCCAGAGGATCAGCAGTTTCTGAAAATCTAAGATAAGACAAGAAAAGCAGAACAACCATGTCCCATTCAAAGTCACTTAAATCTCCTTTCTTCTCCAATTTGTTGCTTTATTTGAACTTCAGTGGGTCAAAATGACCATGTCCACATTACTAAAATGAATTGAGGTGCTGCCATGTCATTGGCTGAATGGCTACATGTTAAAAGCAGCAGTTGCATGGGTGTACCTAATAAAGTGGCTCATGATTTTATTCCATGTATGTATAAAGGTTTTGTAGTAAATGGAGATCTCTCTTTCAGGGTGACTCTGGTGGAGGAGTGGTGCATGATAACAAGCTCTATGGGGTCCATGTCTTGGGTTCCAAAAATGCTACATCATGTGTTAATAAAAGAGGTATGGCCATGGACCTCTGCAACGACGACTACAGAGATTGGATCAAAAAGCACACTAAAATTAAATTAGATTAAGTATCTGTAAATAGTTTCTAATTGTGATGATAAACAGACAAGAGGTCCATGAATGATCACATGTTCATGTATTAAAGACAAAGTCTCAGTCATGCTCATGGATCTTATTCCTGTCCACACACAACACTTACTGCACTGATTGGGGGTTCAGACTTCACCACTTGTGACTTATTAAAGGGGCAGTTCAGGGGTGTTGAAGTGGACTGATGAGGTACATGGCATTAGCCTTAGCATTAGCCCAAGTGACAGATCAGCTCTACATCTGTACAGAACTTGTCAGCATGTACAGATGTTTCTTCAGATTGAGAAAATCACAGTGACTTTCTTGTCTTTTATACTGATGATTTGAAACTATTATGACCCTCCATTGAAAGAGTTTTGAAAAATCTAATAAAGTAAAAATGACTCTCAGTCTCTTGTGTTTTTTAAATGCTTCCTCTGGATCAGAGTTTGAATCTGTGAACACATTTCTGCACTAAAACAAAGCAGCAGATGGTTTAACTTCACTGATGCAGTCCATTAAACTGGATCTGACTTCAGGTTCATATTCAGCAGCTTTGGAGGAACACTGTCATTAAATTGGTGTTTTATTCTGTGCTGGCTAAATTCAAAAATGATAAATACTCCCACAAATCAAAACAGGACTTTAAAGCCTCTGGTTTGGGGGCCACAATAAGCACAGATGTTTAACCCTTTCATGCATGGTGTTCAGTAGACAGATATTTGGAGTAAATGTAGACCCTTTAGGTCACAGCACCATGTCCAACAACCAGGTGGTAAACTCCCAAACCCTTGTCTTGAATTTCATAAAAATATTATCTTTTCACATTTTTACCATATTGACATTTCCATCATAAATCCAAAAAAGCCAGTGAAAGACAAATTGGACATTCGGCCTGTATCAGATTTCACATTTTTATTTTAAATTTTGGTGATTCACAAGAGAATAGTTTGATTAATCATCAATAATACCTATAATTTTGAGTTTCCGTTTTTGTCAAATTATTCGTAATTAATGTTTGTCAAAGACATTTGTTTGTGGATCTTTATTAAGTTCCACTAAACTACTTTTCATACCAACTAATGACCTTGCTTAGTTTGAAGGATAAAAACTCCACAGTGTCACAAAAAAAAGAGTTTATTTTGTCTGCATTTTGCCTTTAATAAAAACAGTAAAGCATCATCTTTCACTGTTCAGTCAAATACTAATAAAGCATGGAGGAGTAAAGCAAATGAATCACAGATAGCTAACAACTCACCAGCCCACAGCAAAAGCAGAAGTGGTGTCACGTCACCCATGGTTCAGTGTCGACTCCCTCAGGTGAGACAGTGGTGCTAAAACTTGAAATGGTTTGCCAAACATGGATGTAAAGTTCATTAATGAAAAAAGTCTGGGGGGGCTTTTTGACTGCAGCGTTGATATTTTCATGAATACAAACTGATGTTTAATTTGAGCCCTAACTTCTCTTTAGATGCACCTGCACAGAGGATAACTGTATTTGGTATTGTACGGTGTATTTAATGAAACTCTGTTGGTCTTCTTTTGTCTCATCATGGTCACTAAACATCAAGAGCATGATGCAACGAACATAAGAACTTTAATTATAAATAAGTTGTGGAAAAATAAAATTAAATGTAAACTTCGTTCAAAAAAAAAAAGATTAATTCAATCATATACACACAGCTGCACATTTGATAAACCCTGAAGAGCATTAATAATATTTTATCAGGGTAAATTAAGGCAACTGATCATTTATGATTATTGATCATGTGACAAATACAGACAAAATGTTTACTTATTATATTTGATCAAACCTTGATAAACAACAGTGTATTAATAAAATAAATCTATCAGTTTTTATTTGTACAGCACCAACTCATCATAAGCCTTATCTCAACACACTTAACAACAGAGCAGAAGACAAACTCTTCATTTTATAGATGCACAATATAAATATACGAATACATATACACATATACACACATATATAGATATATACATTCAGAGATGTATCCATCCAGGCAGAGACAAAGGGACAAAAATAAGAATTCAAACCCATGGATCATAAATCAGCCTTAATCGTATTTGTCTGTGTTGAATATAATATTATCAAACGTTATAGCACCTTAAGATGTGGCATCTCGTTTTCAAGAGGGTCCTCATGTGTATGATTATAAAAATATTTAACATAAAGGGATAATCAATAACCACAATTGATAGAGTGATCAATCTAATGTAAAGTTTATCTATTCATTCATTTTCTATACCACTTATCCCTTATTGATCTCTCTTAAGTTAATATCAGGAATTCTAATGATTATGGAACAGGGCTAAAGGACAAATAATTGTAATAGTGGTCACTGAAGCTTTGTAAGTCCAGAGCAGCAGGTCACACCAAGGATCTCAGGTCTAACATAGGCGGTTTATGGCTTAAATTACCTTCAATATCAACATTCACTTAAACTTTTCATCGGTATCAATAAATGTTACTGTTTATAACTAAAGTTTGTCATGTTTTTGGTCAGTTGTTGCTGACTTCCATCTTTTGCTTTTTTCAGAGTTAAATGTTTTTTACTGATAGTTTAGGAACAAGAGTGTGATTAAGTTCAGACTGTTTGTTCAGTTAAATGGGCCCTCCTACATTTGACTGCTCTGCCTGCTCAAGCAAAGAGAGAGGTCAAGTAAGGCAATGAAAGTTTGTTGAATCAAAAAGACCCATGCTCTATTATTTGTTTTACTTTATTTTCATCTTAACTTTATCAATGACAGTTTGCTACACAACGGCTGCTCTTGTCCCTGCACTGAACTTATCCAAATGTGTGTTTAAACTATCTCAGTTACACTCAAAGATCCTTTTGTTCATGGACCTCGGGTATTGGAGGTAAGTGCAGTCAACGGCCACTTTATTAGGTACACCCTGCTCGTACCCATTTGGCCCCTTTTCGCCTCCAGAGCAGTCTTGATTCTTCAAGGCCTTGGTTGAGATTGGCAAAATGCAGTTTGAATGTATTGATGAAAATGATTATTTATTATTGATGAAACAAAAACTGACCACAAACTCGGGGCAAACTGTCTTTAAAGGTCTTTGCACAGGAATGAAAGAGTAAGCCCATTTTTTCTTGATCTGTCCATGTCACTAATCAAATTTCTTTGCATGAAATCAACCTTTTTTTGGGTAGGTTGTTTTTTTTTCATCACATTCATTATGGTCATACTCGATCATGTAGCTGGCAGGTGCAGTTTAATCCTGTCCCGCCCCTGCTCCCACAGACACCTGCCCACTGCTTTGTGAGGGCACCCCCACACCGCCCCCCAAAAACCAGGGGCACGGGGGGGCACCCAGAACACCCTGGCACACTGAGGCTTCAGGTGATCCACCCACTAGATCCAAGACATCAAGACTGAAAGTCTCTACACCCCCTCCCCACCAAACCCAGCCCCATGCCTAACCCACCCACGCAGCCGATAAGCCCAGAGCCCACCAGGCTACGAAGCGCTATTGCGACCCCACGAGACCCCCCACACACCCAGGAAACACATGAAGTAATCATCAGTCTCACTGACCAACTGCAACCCCCCGCTTACCACCCACCCAGCACCAGCCAGCACCAATCCACAACCCTGCCCCGCCCACCGCCCCGCTGCAGGGCCCCTGCTATCTCCTGATCCACCATAGGACATCAAGAAGCGAGAGGGCCCCACAACTGGAAACCAGACACTACCCACATGCACACCACCACCCACACCCAGCAACACACACGCAACATCCCCCATGGTATTCTGGCCAACGTTGCAGCAAACCCAATGAACTAGGCACCCAAGCAAATGAACCATCCCCACAAAGGCCCGCAAAAGAGCGAGCCAGCCAATGAGCCCATCAGTCCCCAGCGCAGCACCAGAAAAGGGAGTCCAGATACAGACCCCGAGCCCCATCAGTTTTCCACTAGAGTTTAAACACACAGAGTGTGATTAAGTTCATACTGTTTGCTCAGTTAAATGGGCCCTCCAACATTTTACTCCTCTGCCTGCTTATCAAGGAAGAGAATAAGGCCAGGTAAGGCAATGAACACATGTAAATTTAAAAAGCTCTATGCTCTATTATTTGTCTTATGTTCAATTTATCTTCATTTTATCAAAGACATTTTACTACACGATGGCTGCTCTTGTCCCTGCACTGAACTTATCCAAATGTGTATTTAAACTGTCTTAGTTACACTCAAAGATCCTTTAGTTCACTGACAATTGGTATTGGAGGTAAGTGCAGTCAGTGGCCACTTTATTAGGTACACCCTGACCGTACCCTGCTGGACAATTTTTGCCTCCAGAACAGTTTTTTATATACTGTGGAAGGTCAGATTGTGAGCCACTTCATAGTATAAACTCAGCAAAATATGTCAGAAATGGAGCAACATCATACTTACTATAGAGAACTTTGTTGTGTTGATGTTTTTTTTTTCATTTAATCAAAGAATGCTGTTCACAGCTGATAAAACTGGGTGTTAGCATCTGTGCTAATCTCTGAACCTGCAGTCACTGCTTGTTCTTATGTTACCTGCAGTTTCTACCTCTGTGTGCTCGACCACACACACTTTCTTTTTAAAGAAATTATTTCTTAGAGTTTGAAGTGAGATTATCAGGTCATCTATTACTGTACTCAGTGATGTGCTTCATCAGTAAAAATTGTCCTGGTCAGAGGACTTCTTTTCTCTCCGGGACATTTTACTTCCATAAAAGACGAAGTTCAGGATGGGAACAGTTGTTAAGTCAATAGTAATTTGTATATAGACAAAGAACCTTCCACCAAAAAGGGATGTGAGGATGACCTGTCATGGGCTGATTGGCTGGAGGTCCAACAGGACAGCAGGAAACATTTTAAAGTCACCTCTGCTCCATGAAGAGGACAGACGAGGAAAGATGGCTGGCATGACAGTTCTTCTCCTTCTGCTGTGGGCTGGTGAGTATTTATCCTCCCTCTCTCTTACAGCTGGTGACTTCACAAGGTTTGCTGTCTGTTACTTGATGTTGTTCTTCCTCATGTTTTTCTTCAGTCTAGATTCTTGCTGGTGTTGTTCTTACTCTCAGGTGTACATCAGTTTGGACAAAGACATCTGCTTAATGACACTGTAACAGTGCAAACTGTGTGTTTAATAACTTAACTGTCCCCTTCAGTTTTAAATATAGTCTTGTTTTAAGTTCTAACCTACCAAAGAGTTTAATTTCTACATGTACTAACTTTAAAAGTGAAGCACCAGCTGAGGTGGTCTCAATGTCAGCTTAAAGGGACAGTTCAGGTTTTTTGAAGTGTGGTTGTGTGAGGTGCTTGGCATGAGCCTGTGTGCCACAGTGTCACAGCTCAGTTCCCTCTCCATTCAGAAATCTCAAGATGGACAGAAAAGCTTCACTTTAAGTTTCATATGTTGTAAGAAAAGTGCTATTTAAATAAAGTTTGATTGATTGATAGATACATGGTTACAGACTATTCATGTAATTTAACAGAAAACAAGCCACAAAAACAGCGTTGGGTCATCACCAGTGGCGGCTGGTGAAAAATATTCTTGGTGGGGCAGTACTGTGCAACACCCAGTTTTTAACAACCATCCCACTAGGATTTGACACAAACTAAAGGATACCAGCGCTTCATAAAATTGTTATAATTATTCCATATGAAAATAACAGTTTATAGAATGGTGCACACACATATCAGACACACACACATACATAAATATATACAAATAGTCAACCATATACTGCCAAAAAGCTTACATAACCTATATACAAAGAAATAAGTAAGGTGAACATGTGTGCACGTGTAAATTAAAAATAACTTTGATTTAAACAACGAATTGTTTGTTGATGGGCCGAAGTGACGGTAAAATGCAAGTTTTGGGGCTATCACAACTTGACTCACTGTCAAAAGTTTGACATTTTGATCAGGCATCTAAGATAGTTACCTATATATATTACCTTCGGTATATTTACGCCGTCAAATAAGTCTGTAATTCTTTACAATTTTTCGTTGTCACGCTACATGTTGTGAAGTTACTTTCACCACTAAGTAAGTAAAATGGTGAAAAGAGGTCAGTTTTGAGTATAATATGGATTCGGGAAGTGTTTGGATAGTGAACAAAAGGGTCCTTCAAAGGCCCGCCCCCTTGACATCTGCCTGGACAGTCACCAGTTAAAACAGCACACTGGCACGCCGACACGAGCCGAATTAACCCGAGGGCTGATTTGAGAAGCGCCCTCGGAGATTATTTTCAACGACGCTGATTGGCCAAATTCACGTTGATATGCCCTTATCTTGCCCTAGGAACAGTCCCTTATTGGCTAGTCGTCACGGTCTCAGGGGCGCTTTTTCCAGCGCCCATCAGACACGGAGGTAGAGATGAGTAGACCTACTTTTGTTTTACATTAATGAAAATTAATTACTTTATCTCTTAATGGATATATATTGTTATATTTATATTACACATTTAAATAAGTAATTTTTGGTAATATTCATTTTTTCAAAACAAAGTAAATACATTTGATATCACACTCTCCACGGGGGGGGGGGCCTAGCGCCCTCTTTTGGCCGGCCGCCACTGGTCATCACACAATATTAACGTGGTTTACATCTGCTTAATTTTCCCACTACTTAGCTGCTTTGATAAGGCACTATTTCAAGACACAGCACAACCTGCACCAGCAGAACCAGATAAATTGGAGATTTTACTGAAGCACAGATAGAGCAGAAAAAGCCTACAGAGTTACTGTGATATCAACAACTTCACCGCTGGTGATTTTACAGATGAGCGACATTTTGGCATCATACATCAGGTTACATTCTGATGAGTAAAAAAAGATGAATGACAGAGTCCCACATCTTGGTGTCCTCAATGTTGGTGTCATACATGCAGTGGAATACTGAATGTTCATAAATACTATCTGCCTTAATATATATACATAGATAAACACTGACAGAGCAGATCTGCAGAGGGACAAAGCAAGAACAAAACATAAAAACTAACCTTTAATCATGAAGCCTTCTGCTCTCCTTAAAACTCTTTTGCTTCTTGAAAAGTTTGAACAAATCCATAGCATTTTTGAAGGCTGATATATTTCACAGACTATATTCTGTCTCATTTAAGTACCTACCTGCAGACTTATGCAGACCAACAGACACCACAGATTGATGGTGACAGTGAGATCAGCAGCTTCACTGACACTCACACACTCAGACAGTGAAATGTGTGATCTTACAGACCAGCGACATCTCAGCATCCTACAAGTAACTTCTTCTGTACGTAGATAAAAAAGACAGAGGTCCAGACCTCAGTGTCCTCAGTGGTAGTTAGGGTCATGTCAGGAGCTTGGTCATCCAGAAGGATCTCAAAGTGGAGCTGCTGCTCCTTCTCAGCTGAGGAGCAGGTTCAGGGCACAGGGATTCTCGACTCCATCTGGACTCTGACTGTCTCTGAATCCCCCAGCAGGAGCTGGACAATGTTGTTAAAGGGAGACATCCCAACACAATCAGCACATTACAGGACAGTCCAACATGTCAGTGACAGGTGCCCAGCATTGTTACCTTGTCCTCTGACTTTGTCTTTCAGGTGTGACAGTGAGCTCACCAGTCGATCTACAGAAGAGGATTGTTGGAGGTAAAACATGTAACAATACAGAGCGTCATTACCATGTGTATGTGCGAGGATTTAATGGGACTCTTCCCTACATGTGTGGTGGCTCTCTGATCCAACAACAATGGGTTCTGACTGCAGCTCACTGCTATCAGGGGTGAGAAAGGGATCATTTATTTTACAAATAAATGACTATAAGGTCTCGAGAAAAGTTCATACCAACATAAAAGTAAACTGTTTAAGTTTTTGCTCCTTCAGTCAGTATTCAGTATTATCAGTAATTTGGTTATGTTTCTCTCTATCTGTAGGAAAATTGAACTATTTTTAGGTGTGCATCCAGGTCAGTTAAATCTACAATCTGGAGGAGTAAATTTCATAGACTATGAGATCTACAAAAAATCTGGTCAGTCACATGACCTCATGCTGGTGAAGTTACCCACTGTCTCTTCAATCACACCTGTACAACTTCTTACAGACCAGGAATGTCTAAATCAGGCTCAAATGTGAGTTTTGATTCTCCCTCTTATTTAATTTAGAGCGAATCTCATCAGGAGCTCAAAGCAGTAACAGCAAACTGAAATGCATGATTTTAAAAATCTTGTTTCCTTTGTTCTGTATTTCAGAAGACAAATTGAGGTTGCAGGTTATGGTCCCACGACTTTGGGAGGTGAGATTCGACAAAATTTCTGCACAGTCACTTGCTCCTGTGATGTCTGTATTGAAGTAAACAGCCAACACTCTGCAACCACTGCCTAAATGTTTTTCACAGAGCAAATTAGACTTCTTTGCCAAATTCAGCATTGTTCAGCAACCAGCCAGGCACAAGCTTGTTTTTACAATGAATGCATTCTTCTTGAGGAGCAGGCATGTTTTTAAAAATTTTGGTGAACACATCAAGTCAGAGCTTTCATACTGCCAGCAGGGCTCACGTAGTCTTTTTTGCAGGTCATGCCTACGTGCCTCAGCCAGAACAGATAGAAAAATAGAAAACAGAGGGCCATATTTACAAAACAACCAGTGAAATTGGCACGTTTTGTAAATCATAAATAAAAACAGAATACAATGGTTTGCAAATCCCTTTCAACCTATATTTAAATGAATACACAGCAAAGACAAGATACTTAAAGTTCGAACTGGTAAACTTTGTTATTTTTTGCAATATTAGCTCATTTGGAATTTGATGCCTGCAACATGTTTCAAAAAAGCTGGCACAAGTGGCAAAAAAGACTGAGACAGTTGAAGAATGCTCATCAAACACTTATTTGGAACATCCCACAGGTGAACAGGCTAATTGGGAACAGGTGGGTGCCATGATTGGGTATAAAAGCAGCTTCCCTGAAATGCTCAGTCAGTCACAAACAAGGATGGGGCGAGGGTCACCACTTTGTGAACAAATGCGCGAGCAAATTGTCCAACAGTTTAAGAACAACATTTCTCAACCAGCTATTGCAAGGAATTTAGAGATTTCATCATCTACGGTCCGTAATATCATCAAAAGGTTCAGAGAATCTGGAGAAATTACTGCACGTAAGCGGCAAGGCCCAAAACCAACATTGAATGCCGGTGACCTTCGATCCCTCAGGTGGTACTGCATCAAAAACCGGCACCACTGTGGAAAGGATATCAGCACATGGGCTCAGGAACACTTCAGAAAACCACTGTCAGTAACTACAGTTCATCTACATCTGTAAGTGCAAGTTAAAACTCTACTATGCAAAGCCAAAGCCATTTATCAACAACACCCAGAAACACCGCCGGCTTCGCTGGGCCCGAGCTCATCTAAGATGTACTGATGCAAAGTGGAAAAGTGTTCTGTGGTCTGACCAGTCCACATTTCAAATTGTTTTTGGAAACTGTGGTCGTCGTGTCCTCCGGACCAAAGAGGAAAAGAACCATCCGGACTGTTATAGGCGCAAAGTTCAAAAGCCAGCATCTGTGATGGTATGGGGGTGTATTAGTGCCCAAGGCATGGGTAACTTACACATCTGTGAAGGCACCATTAATGCTGAAAGGTACATACAGGTTTTGGAGCAACATATGTTGCCATCTAAGCAACGTCTTTTTCATGGACGCCCCTGCTTATTTCAGCAAGACAATGCCAAGCCACATTCTGCACGCGTTACAACAGCGTGGCTTCGTAGTAAAAGAGTGCAGGTACTAGACTGGCCTGCCTGTAGTCCAGACCTGTCCCCCACTGAAAATGTGTGGCGCATTATGAAACGTAAAATACAACAACTGAGACCCCGGACTGTTGAACAACTTAACCAGACATTTACTGTGTTGTTAAAAGGAAAGGTGATGTAACACAGTGGTAAAAATGCCCTTCTGCCAACTTTTTTGCAATGTGTTCCTGCCATTAAATTCTAAGTCGATGATTATTTGCAAAAGAAAATAAAGTTTCTCAGATCGAACATTAAATATCTTGTCTTTGTTGTGTATTCAATTGAATATAAGTTGAAAAGGATTTGCAAATCATTGTATTCCGTTTTTTTTATGATTTACACAACGTGCCAACTTCACTAGTTTTGGGTTTTGTACTTCAGTCCATCTGGTAAATCTGTTCACATCATCATAATATGACACAGATCAAAAGACATAGAAACCATCTAGTTACTTTTCCTGTTTCTGGCTCTAAGAGTTCAAGCTCAGTTTGCCTCCACTGTGGAGAAACTCTCTTTGGTGTTCAGTGTGTTTTCATTCTTCAGGTTTTCCAGGTTTGTAGTTTAATGAATCTGGTTCTTTTTCAAACTTGTTGTCGAGGGAAATCGTGGAGATGTTGAGCTGTGACAGCAGGAAGATGCAGCACACACATGCCTGCCTGGTATGACAGCCATAGTGACCTCCAGGTGCAGGTGGCATGCACAATTGCTTAAATTCTTTCACGACACTGTACAAAGTTGTTGTCTACAAAGTTTAACTCTGGACATATTTCTCTGTTAGACAATGAGGCAAAGCATAATTGTTTGATTTAACAATATTGATTACATAAATAAAAATATACATCCATGCAGGTCTGGACAGCATTGATCCATAAATCTTCTTTGATTTAAAAAAATTACTTATTAAATTATTTTAAGGTATTTCTTATTTCTTCTTATGTGACTGAGTGTAAGGTTGCAGGTTCAGCGAGTCATTTGATAAGTTAATGGTCCCCACATTTTGATGGCACAGACAGAAGAACACTGTCATTTATTAGAGAACTCATTTTGGTATCTATACTTTGGAGGATTACTCAATACTACATCAGTACGTGTAAAAGTATCAGTACTTGTTACTGAAGTATTGATACTCACATCTCCAGAGTCAGACCAAAGTCTGAGAGTATTAACAAAGTTTAGGTCAAGTCTTTTAGTGTGAGGTCGACTAAATTTAAGTCTTGAACTCATGTGTCTTCCTCTGATTCTTACAGCGGTTTGTAAAGAGCAGGTTCACACATGTATAGAACAACTTTGAATTGAAAGAAACTCACAAAATTTGTAATTTGTAATCCAATAAGAGCTTTGCATCTACACATCATCCTTCTAATGTTTTCTTGTTACAACTTTAAACCTCTATGTAGTCCACTTCCCTATAACAAATTCCTCTTATGTGACATTTGTGTTCACCTGCTGGTAGAGTCATAATGAATTTGTGAATGTTTGATATTTTAATGTTATGAAATGCAGCTGAAGTTTATTATAGTTGTGGTTTTTTATTACACTGTTGGGTCTGACTCATCTGTTGTAGTTTTAGAGGTTACACAGCGATTCCCAGAGTAAAAGAAAAACAAAGGTTTGGCTCACAAACAAACAAGTTTAAATTAACTACATTTCTATCAAAACTGAAAACTGAAATGTTTTTAAAGGTTTTTTATTAGTAGTATTTCTAGGATCCTCTTTTCATCCATTTAAAGATTGCAAATAGATATTTATCTCTGACTTTTCTCTATCATGATCCAGGAACTCGCACACCAACTACACTCCAGTGTGGAGACATCCCAGTTCATTCCTATAACAATGAGTCCATTTGTTATGTATCGAATACTGTGGCAACACAGAGAGTAAGTCTGAGCTGCTTTTTATCTTCTAAAAATATGAATATATAAAAATAAATATATAATATAAACAATATGGCCACTTAATTAGGTATGTCTTGTAAGTGTTAATCTTAATTGTACAGATTTGAAAAAGTGTTTGGTCATCTCCAAACCACAATTGCACAGAGTGGTTATTTAAGTCTGTGCTTCTTTTCGGTTACCTTAAACCAGTCTGTCCTTTCTCTTCTGGCATCTGGCATCAGCAAGACGTTTTTTCCAAACCTTTTTCTGTAAACTGTAGGGATGATTGTGCATTAAAGTCCCAGAAGATCATCAGTTTCTGAAAATCTCATGAGATCAGCCAGTCTGGCAATAACAACCATGCCCCATTCAAAGTCACTTAAATCCCCTTTCTTCTCCACTCTTGAGCTTATTTAACTTCATGGTAAAAATGACCATGTTAGCATTCCTAAATGTGTTGAGGTGCTGCCATGTCATTGGCTGAATGGCTGCAGTTGCCAAGGGTATACCTAATAAAGTGACTTGTGAGTTTATACCATGTATGTATAAAGGTTTTGTCATTAATGGAAATCTCTCTTTCAGGGTGACTCTGGTGGAGGAGTGGTGTACAATGGCAGGCTTTATGGGGTCCATGTAGAGGGTTACAATGACGCTCGTGCATGTTCTTATCCATCTATAGCCATAAACCTTTGCAACAAAGATTACAGGGATTGGATCAATAAAATCATTAACAGCCCATAGTCATGTCTTTGGCGTGGGTGAAGTAAAATTATCTGTAAAGAGGCATTTTGCTGTACTTCAAAAACTGTGAGTTTCGATAAATTTGTTGTTGAATTCTCTGAGGATTCATGATAATAATAATTAAGTATCTGTAAATCAGTTTCTAATTGTGATGATAAACAGACAAGAGGTCCATGAATGATCACATGTTCATGTATTAAAGACAAAGTCTCAGTCATGCTCATGGATCTTATTCCTGTCCACACACAACACTTACTGCACTGATTGAGGGTTCAGACTTCACCACTTGTGACTTATTAAAGGGGCAGTTCAGGGGTGTTGAAGTGGACTGATGAGGTACATGGCATTAGCCTTAGCATTAGCCACAGTGACAGAGATCAGCTCTACATCTGTACAGAAATAGTCAGCATGTACAAGATGTTTCTTCAGATTGAGAAAAACACAGTGACTTTCTTGTCTTTTATACTGATGATTTGAAACTATTATGATCCTCCACTGAAAGAGTTTTGGAAAATCAAATAAAGTAAAGATGACTCTCAGTCTCTTGTGTTCTTTTTTAATGCTTCCTCTGGATCAGAGTTTGAATCTGTGAACACATTTCTGCACTAAAACAAAGCAGCAGATGGTTTAACTTCACTGATGCAGTCCATTAAACTGGATCTGACTTCAGGTTCATATTCAGCAGCTTTGGAGGAACACTGTCATTAAATTGGTGTTTTATTCTGTGCTGACTAATTCAAAAATAATAAATACTCCCACAAATCAAAACAGGACTTGAAAGCCTCTGGTTTGGGGGCCACAATCAGGGACGTACTTACCATTATGCAAACACAGGCAATTGCCTGGGGCCCCAAGATGTCCAGGGGCCCCCAAACATCTCACAAAAATGTATTATCAAAGATTTCTTTGATTCAGTTATTATTATTTTAGTCTTAATTCACACGCTAGTAGAAAGTAAGTAGAGGAGATCAACACCCAAAATTTATAATCATTCTGTTAGAAGACCTCATACATTTCATTGTCTTTATGTTCAATCATGATATCCTGTAAAGTACTTTAATTCATAACTTTTCAAACTATATTGGCACTTAGTTTAAAAAGCTTACGGCTCATGCACAGGATAATTTTACATGCACGATAAGTTTCTTATTTATTTTTGCCGATGTCCCTTCAGGGGCTCTGAAATCATAAACATTTAGATTCATAATCTTTTTTTGGTCATAAGTTTTATTCCCTGGATGTGAAGGACATATAAACATGGGTATGTAACCTGTAACTTAAGCTGTTAGATAACTGTAACAGATTTCAAAAGCAGGACAAATTAAAACACTCGCCTTCCGTCAAAATTGAAATAAATTACAAAATTTAAGGAAATTCATTTCGTTTCGTTATGTTACCTGGTACAAGATTAAAATAAAAACATATATATATCCAGCATGCTGAAAACCAATGAAACACGGAGTTATTGACCTTGTTTGCTTTCCATATTATTATTTAAACTAATTAAATTTTAGTTATTTTTTATTTTTATTTACTACCCTCCCTTTCCTCTTCTCCCCCCCTTTTCCCTTCATCTTGGCAATACTTCTGATGATTGTCTGTCCGTCTATTTTGTCTTCAGTGGTGTGAATAAGTAAGACTGAATGAGTTATCTGAATAGGGAATGGAAACTTTGTCTCTAACATACTGTTTTTTAAGGAGACATTATTTTTCACTGATACCTGTAATTTCCTTGTTTATTTTTTCTCTGCATCCATCCCATAAGTTGGAAAAAATAATAAAAATAATTAACAAATGTATCAGCACAATACAGAAATACGAAGGGCCCCAATGACTGGGTTTGCCTTGGGCCCCCATATGACTAGATCCGCCCCTGGCCACAATAAGCACAGATGTTTAACCCTTTCATGCATGGTGTCCACTACAGTAGACAGATATTTGGAGTAAATGTAGATCCTTTAGGTCACAGAACCATGTCCAACAACCAGGTGGTAAACTCCCAAACCCTTGTCTTAAGTTTCATAAGAATATTATCTTTTTACATTTTTACCTTATTGAGATATTCCATCATAAATAAAAAAAAAAGCCAGTGAAAGACAAATTGGACATTATGCCTGGATTCAGATTTCACATTTTTATTTTAAATGTTGGAGATTCACAAGAGAATAGTTTGATTAATCTGCAATGATACCTATAATTTTGAGTTTCCATTTTTGTCAATTTTCTCTTCATTAATGTTTGTCAAAGACATTTGTTTATGAATCTTTAAGTTCCACTAAATTACTTTTCATACCATTGATGCATGGTATCCACTAAGGCTGAACCATATGGACAAAATTTCATATCTTTATTCTCCATATTCATGCCAGATTTCTCAATATCGAGACGATGCGATATGACTGCAAGTTTGGTGAAAACCCAGCATTTATCAGAGAAATAAAAGCACTAGAAAAGCACTCGGAGAGCGCAGACCTCCGCCAGCGCCACAGTCCTCTCCCATATTGTGATTTTCACCATAAATGTTAGTCCTGCCTTTATTTGATCAAAACGTTTAGATTCCTCAGCCATGAAAACATACCATTAGCAATTGGATTCATAATGATGTCTATTTTAGTTCTGTAGTTATTCACAGAAATCACTTTTTTCACCATGGCAGCCAGACGCTGATCTGGATCAACACCAAAATCTAATCAGTTCTTCCTTTTCCCATGCTGAACATTTCCTGAAAATTTCATCAAATCCATCCATAACTTTTTGAGTTATTTTGTTCACAGATGGACGGACAGACAGACAAACAAACTCTCCCGAAAACATAACCTCCTTGGTGGGGGTAATAATACAAAATAATGTGGAAAGTACAGTTTTATTTATGAATTTATATTGATGTATCGTTGCTTTCTCAATGTTAATATCTTGAATGTTCAGATCTAGATATAGATATGATAATGATTGTTCAACCCCAGTATCCACTGTGCTGGGCAGATGCATAACTCTCTCAGTAACACTGACAAAAATGAAAATGATTTTTAACTTGTTTGAAAGTACAAACAAACATTATAAAAGGTATTCCTTTGTAATTTAGTAATTCTTCCATGAAAGGGTTAAATGAATAATTTTAACTCTGGTCCAGACTGAACTTCAGTAAAACATGAAGCAGTGCAGCAATAATGTTACAGATGACCCTCAGAATCAGTCATTAATATTTTCATGAGTATAAAATGAGGTTTGGTGGTTGGATAATGAAGCTGCCCTTATGCTGCTGAGCTGTTTACATTTAATGTGAATGTAGTTAAAACATACATGTCAAGATACACTTGGACACATCATCAGTGAAGTACTGATGGGTCATTGGGGTTTTAATTTCAAAGTCTACAGCCTGGCTGGAGTGATCCATTTCCAGTCTGTGTCCAGGCAGCATCAGTCCTCTGCTTGTCTCTTGTAGTCCACAGCCATCTTGAGGCTTTTTCAGCAGCTTCTTAGACTCTGATGAGAGTTTTCAGCCCTGTTACATACAAAAAAGTGAAGACTTTTCACCCTCATCATTCCTTAACCTTTCTACTTTCTGCATTATCTGCTTTTGTCTTCAAAGAAATTTAAAAAAAACACAAAGACAGATTGAGAACATTTTCTCTCCCCACTTGTTACTTTTTCAACAGCAGTTCACTGTGCATCTCACACATTCAAACTCAAGAACATTTCAGACTTTTTCTGAAAGTGTGAAGCAGGTTTAATCATTTTCTATCCAGAGACCCTTGGCCCAAAGTCAGCATTAGGCCACAGGTGCAGAGGAGAGACCTCAGTGTGATTTAGGAGCCGAGCAGGTCTGATGAAAGCTTTATAATTCACTAATCTGACAGACATCTGGAAACAAAACACTCACTGCATCAAGTGAAGTCAAAGAGAAGAGCTCTGACTGTGGAAAAGGATGTTATCATTTTGTTTATGCATGTGTGTGTGTGTGTGTGTGTGTGTGTGTGTGTGACCCTCTGCTGCAGGTGTGAAGTGTGTGAGTGTCTGCAGTGCAGCCTTTAATCCACTGGAGGGCAGCACAGACTCACATGTGTGCAGTCATCAGTCAGAAAAAAAATCCATAACCGTCCCATCCTTGGTCTTCAAAAGAACACAGCTACAGAGTTATTGAGAGTCATTTTTATTTTATTTTCATGTCACAGAACCTGTTGAAGGAAAGTCTCATCAATAAAAGAGTGTCAGCATTTTTCTCATATAATGACTATGTGACAACAAACAGGTCATACAGAGTTTATGCTGGAAAATGAACTGTTTTCTGCACTGTACCTGTAAGAAATAATGAATGTGTAAATAAAATAGAGATTGATTAATGGAACTGCTAATGTTATGTGCATCAAATTTATATATCTGAATGTAATGAAGTCTAATACATTTTCCTTGATGACAAAAATAAATCCTACAGATCTGTCTTGATTTAAATTGTTTCCATTGATCGTCCTCAAGTATCACTGTGAGATTCCTGAGTGCTTCAATTGATGAAAATTGCTGTTGGAGAAAAGAGACAGACTGGGTAAGTATAAAACATATTAAACCTCTTAGAATTATCAATCAATCCATCAATCATTATTTTTGTAAAGCACCAATTCATAGCAAGTGTTTTTTAAGACACTTTACAACAGAGCAGGCTGAAGCCAAACTCTTCATTTTATAGATACTCAGACACACACATGTATACATATACTGATATAACAAAAATATATGCAGTACATCTAAATCCAACATGACAGCTGCACTGGGCCAACTTGCAGTGCAGTTCATCTTCAGGAGTCTCACAGGAACAGCAGCAAGAAAAAACCCTGACAACATAAGAAGGTTAAATAAAAATTAAACAACAGGTCTCATTAGTCCCATGAAACGGGGTCATTTTATCATAAAGCTGGATCAACAGAGTTTATCAGTTCTTAAAGAGCATCCAAGCTCCAGACACAGAAAAGATTTTGTGTAGCAACATAAACCAAAATACTGAGATGTTAAATAATGTCATGATCCTGCCCTGTTTTTAGTTAAGTTCCTTGTTTTGTTCACTTTTTGAGTTTTCTTGGTCATTTCCCATTTTATTTTGAAAAGTCACCTGTCTGTCTTTGTCTCCATTGGTTTTGCTTCCTGTACCGGCGTGTCCAGGGGCGGATCTGGTCATATGAGGGCCCAAGGCAAACCCATTCATTGGGACCCTTTCCTGTACTGTGCTGATACATTTTTTTAAATTACTTTTATCCATCTTCCAACTTATGGAATAGGTGGTGAGAAAACATAAACAAGGAACTTACAGACATCAAACAAGAAGAGGGAAAAAGGGGCAGAAGAAGAAGAAAGGGAGCGTAGTGCTAAAAATAAAAAATAACTAAAATTAAATTAGATTATATAATAATATGAAAAGTAAACTGGGTCAATAACTCAATATTTCACTGGTTTTCAGCATGCTTATACATTTTTATTATTATTTTAATCTTGTACCAGGTAACAAAGAGAAAAAAAAATGAATTTCCTAAATTTTTTAATCTAGTTCAATTTTGACAGAAGGCGAGTGTTAATCAGTCCTGCTTTTGAAATCTGTTACAGTTATCTAACAGCTTAAGTTGTTTATGTTGTGTAATGTGGTTTCCAATTTTTATATGTTCTCCGCATCCAGGGAATAAAATTTATGACCAAAAAAAGATTTTGAATCTAAATGTTTATGATTACGGAGCCCTCGAAAGGACATCAGCAAAATAAATAAGAAGTTTATCATGCACACGCAAAATTATCCTGTGCATGGGCCGTAAGCTTATAATACTAAGTGTCATATAATTTAAAAAGTTATAAATTAAAGTATTTTACAGGATATCATGATTGAAAATAAAGACAATGACATCAAATGTATGAGGTCGACTGATAAAATGATTATTAAATATGGGTGTTGATCTCCTCTACTTCAGACTATACAGCTTGTGAATTAAGACTAAAAAATCAATAACTGCTCTGAATCAACAAAAACTTTAATAATACATTTCTGTGAGATGTTTGGGGGCCCCTGGACATCTTGGGGCCCCAGGCAATTGCCTGTGTTTGCCTAATGTAAGTACGCCCCTGGGTGTGTCTCACCTGCTCCCTGATTGTTCCTCCCAGCTGTTTCCCATCAGCCCCTGATTACCCTGTGTATATTACCCTCCTGTCTTCCCTTGTCTTGTTGCTGGTTTGTTGCCTTTTCTAGACACTCACTAGCGTTCATAGCCATATTCTTGTTACTGATCTCTGACAGTTTTTTGACCTAGCCTTTTTGCCAGCTGTTTCTGTACCTTAGCCTGCTCTTTGGCCTTTTGTGTACTGAACCCTGCCACGTCTGACTACCTGCTCTGTGTACCGTACCCTGGACTGTTTAAATAAATCTACCTTTTGTTCAACGGACTCTGGCATCTGCATTTGGGTGTTCTGCTCATGCCAAACATGACAAATAATTCATGAGTCTATATTTTATTAGTGGACAAAGTAAACATGTAGATAAAAATAACATTGTGAAACACATTAAAAATGTTGCTGTGAATATTAGTCCTCAGATTCTGACTTGGCCTTTTGTGTGCACTGGAGAAAAAAGTTTGAAAAGTTTCTGCTCTTGATTAGGTGTCCAGAGATGGTCTTTATTCTTACTCTAAAGTCAATCAATAAAAACTTTATTTGTGTAACACTTATCATACAAGTGCTTCACATAGGAAAAAATAACAATTAATGACATGAAAAGTAGAAAATTGTTTACAAATGAAAATAAAAGACTCCACCCACCCTCACAATCCAGATAAAACACAACCATTAAATCAATCCAAGAAAACAGAACTAAAAGACTGATTAAGACTGAGGAAAGCTATTTTAAACTAAAAGTGAGGAAACGCAGGAGCTAAAACTTAAATTATTATTAAATATCATATCATAAAAAATAAGATAGAAAATACTATAGTGAAAGGAAGGTAAATAAATAAATACATTAACATAATAAAAAATAATGTGGTAAAATTAGGTAACCCAATAACAGATGTGTCATAAAAGCAGCTGAAAGAAGAATGGTAAAAAGAAAAGCAGTACAGAGAGCAAAAATCCAAACAATAAGTCCGAACTGAAATATAGAAATAAAAAGAAATAAGAGTACAAAAAATAAATAAAAAGGTAATAAGAAACAGTAATAACTATAATCAGCTAAAGCCAGACTAAAAAGGTAAAAAGGTACATTTTACATATCATGTGGGTGAAATGTAAAACAAACTGTTTTCAGTCTTTTTGTTTTATCAGTATTGATACTGGGCAAAACTCTTTTTGAAATATCAGATATAATCAAAAAAATATCTAAAATAACAATAATATATAGCAATAATAATATTGTTCATCACTACAATTTTGAATGTTTGTTCTGACAAAGTGTCTTAAAAGGTGCAACAATTGGTGTCAAAATCTATTTCAAACGCTCACATATCCACATTTTTATAGTGTAGTACAAACAAACTAAACCCACAGGCAGTTAGGGAATAAATTCTTACAGAAAAAAGTCACTCCTCCTGCTTATCAATGTTAATACAATTTCACTTTTACAAAAGAAAAACACATAAAACCTACGAATAAGCATCCCATCTTGTCTTGAGTCTCGTTGAAATTAATGTGCTTATTTCGTTTGAAGGACAAAAATTCTACAGTGTCACAAAGAGTATATTTTGTTTGTATTTTTCCTTTCATAAAGGTTTTGGTTTGTTTGAGCAAGATGGCGCCAGCATGTCCGGCTTGCCGTCTACCTGCTCTGCTGTATCTAGCTTTTTCCGCTGCTTTACTTTGTTTACTTTGCCAAGATTCCTCTGCTTTGTTGGTGTATGATCGACAAACACTTATTAACATTAAAACATCGCAAGAATTGCTCCAGAAGCTTGATTGGGGTGAGCAAACATCGAGTCCCCCCCCTCACCTGGCGTCTATGCCAGCTTACCTCTTGCGCGCACCAGCTGTCATCCCACGGAGGAAGCGCTCCAGGAGACACGGAAAGAGAGCTGGAATCCTGGTCAAACTTAAGGTCCTCAGACGTCTTTCCTGTTGGGCTGGCCCTCGCCCCGCCGGAGGATCCTGTTCACCTGGGCGGCCGTGGCGTCCGCGATGGATCCGACCCGTCGTCCCTCCTCACCCGAGCGCCGGCTGTCTTCTGTGGAGTGTTTCCTTCCCGGCGTCGGGTCCAGGGCGGTGGAGTGAACCACAATAATCTTCGGCCGCTACGCCGCGTTCCCACCCGGGCTGAGGGTGTGGAGGTGACTCTTAGCCTAGCTCTCCTGAATGCTAGGTCGCTAACAAACAAGACTTTTATCCTCAATGACTTCTTCACTTCGCGTGGATTGGACTTTATGTTCCTGACAGAGACATGGATTCAAGCCGGTGAGTCTTTCCAGTTCTCCGAGCTGCTTCCTCCAAACTGTCATTATTTTAATTCACCCCGAACCTCAGGCAGAGGTGGTGGGGTAGCATCTGTTTTTAAATCATCCTTCCAGTGTTGGCTTTCTCCGTCGATCTCTTTTTCAAGCTTTGAACTGCAGACATTTATACTCGATTCAAATCTGTCCGTCTTTTGCGCTGTGGTTTATCGTCCGCCTCAGTACAATAAGGATTTTATAAAAGACTTTACTGACTTTGTGGCAGGACTGATAATGAACCATGATCGGTTTTTGATTGTTGGGGACTTTAACATTCACATCTGCTGTGAATCCCGCCCTTTGGTAAAAGACTTTATGCACCTTATGGACTCTTTTAATCTCACACAGTCTGTCTGTGCTGCGACCCATGAAAAAGGACATAGGCCTGCATTGGATTTAATTTTATCATTTGGTCTGCAACTTAATATCAGAGAGATCTGTGACACACATATTTCTGATCATTTTGCTGTGTTATTTGACATTACGCTGCCTCAGTCCAGTGTAAATTTGTGCGCCACTGACCGTCTCGTGCGCACAATTAACCCTTCAACTGCTTCTGATTTCTCCGCGGCTTTCAACCGCTCTGTTTATGCTCAGGGTGATTGTTGTGTGTCTACTTCTGATAATTTGCTTGACAGATTTCATAGCACTTGCTCTAGCATACTAGATATAGTGGCTCCTTTTAGGTGTAAACGCTTGAAGCCGGCAACAGAGCCTTGGCTCAATGATTCCACTCGCTCTTTAAGACGTGCCGCCAGGCGCGCTGAGAGGAAGTGGAAGAAGGATCACCTCCAGGTCTCCCTGGACATTTTAAAAACGTGTTTATTAGAATATCAGAAAGCTGTTAAAGCTGCGAAAAGCCAATTTCTATCTAATCTTGTGTCAGTCAACAGTCATAAACCTCGGTATCTTTTTAATACTTCAAATAGTCTATTGAATCCTTGTGATAAAAATGATCTTGTTCCTTCAGTCCAACTGTGTAACGACTTTCTAACGTTTTTCAATGGCAAAATTTCTGATATCAGGTCATCTCTTATTCCATCCACTTTAGATCCTGCTGTCTTTCCCATTTGTCCTGTTGTTTTTGATAAATTTGAGCAGGTGTCTATACCAGCATTAACTGGTATTGTCCAGCGCCTCAGACCTTCTTACTGTCCTCTTGACAGCATTCCACCTCGTCTTTTTAAGGAGGTCTTCCATACCATTGGGCCCTGGGTTAGTGACCTGATAAATGCATCCTTGATGTCTGGGTGTGTTCCAGCTGCCCTAAAACATGCTGTTGTTCAACCCCTCATCAAAAAACATAATCTTGATCCCACAGTTTTATCAAATTTTAGGCCCATCTCTAAGCTTCCCTTTCTTACCAAAGTCTTGGAGAAGGTGGTATATGAGCAGCTACAGTCACATATCGATGAAAACAATATTTCAGAAAAATTCCAGTCTGGTTTTAAGCCACGTCATAGCACAGAAACGGCACTTTTAAGAGTTTTAAATGATCTGCTTTTAACAGTGGATTCCGGTAGCTCTGCAGTCCTGGTACTCTTGGATCTCACAGCTGCCTTTGACACAGTAGATCACAGCATCCTCCTGTCACGTCTAAATACTTGTGTGGGCATCAAGGGTACTGCTCTTAAGTGGTTTGAGTCCTACCTCACAGACAGGAGCTTCTCAGTCCAGCTTAGCCAGTTCTCCTCAGCCACTTCCCCTTTGAGCTGTGGGGTGCCTCAGGGTTCCATTTTGGGCCCTCTCCTTTTTTCAATATACATGCTGCCCTTGGGATCCATATTTCGAAAGCACAATATTTCATTTCATTGCTTTGCAGATGATGTTCAGATATATCTGCCATTAAAAATAGATCAGCAAGCCTCTGTTCAGGCTCTTGTAAACTGTCTCAGTGATATTCATTCTTGGATGGAAATTAATTTTCTGTCTATGAACAAAAATAAAAGTGAGATAATTCTATTTGGTCAACAAAACCTTCTTGATGGGTATGACAGCGCCATTGGCACATTAAATTCTTATTGCCATGGCTTTGCAAAAAACCTTGGTGTTATTCTGGACAGTGAACTTAAACTTGACAGGCAGATACGTTCCAATGTGAAAACAAGCTTCTACCAATTACGATTATTGGCCAAAGTAAAAGCCTATCTCCCAAAGAAAGATCTTGAGAGGGCTATTCACTGTTTTGTTACATCACGCCTGGACTACTGTAATTCTTTATTTGTAGGTCTTAGCCAGTCAGCCTTACGTCCTCTGCAGGTTGTCCAAAATGCAGCTGCCCGCCTGCTGACTGGCAAAAAACGATATGACCACATTACACCTGTCCTTGCGTCTTTGCACTGGCTGCCTGTTGATTTTAGAGTTCATTTTAAAGTTTTATTGATTGTTTTTAAGTGCTTGAATGGTCTGGCTCCACCTTATTTAACTGAACTATTAAAGCCTCATGTGACTACCACGGCGCTTAGGTCATCGAACCAGTTGCTCCTGGCAGTGCCTCGGTCAAGGCTCTCCACTCGGGGGGACAGAGCCTTTGCGGTGGCAGCACCAAAGCTGTGGAACAGCCTACCTATCCAGGTTAGAGCTGCACAGTCAACTGAGCACTTTAAAACACTACTAAAAACCCATCTCTATTCTTTGGCGTTCAATCCCAATTAAATGAGTAATCTTGGTTTTTATCTCTTTTTATCTCTTTATATCTTTTTATCTTTGTATCTCTTATCCCTTATATTTTATTCCCTTTCCTCTCTTTTACTCTACTTTATTGTTTTTATCCTTATTTTATTCCTGTTTTTATGCATATTTAATGTTTGGCTCATTTTAATTCGTTTTACTGTTTTATTATCATTACTGGGTTTTTTATATAAAGTGTATGAGAGATTATTTTGTACCCCTGTACAGCACTTTGGTCAACCGAGGTTGTTTTTAAATGTGCTCTATAAATAAACTTTGACTTGACTTGACTTGACTCATAAAAACAGCAAAACAACATCTTCCACTGTTAAATCAAATACTAATAAAGCATGGAGGAGTAAATCAAATGAATCACATAGCTACCGACTTGCACAGCAAAAGCAGAAGTGGTGTCACGTCACCCATGGTTCAGTGTCGGCTCCCTCAGGTGAGACAGTGGTGCATTTCTCATGTTTCTAAAGTGTCCTGGTGGAGCTCGAGCCTCCAACCACCTCCTGACGGTTTATCAAAGAAACCTCATTGGCTGCAGCGTGTCCCTGCCCCTGTCCTCCCTAAAATGATTTTGTTTAATGCTAAAACTTGAAATGGTTTGCCAAATAAGGATGTAAAGCTAATTAATGAAAAAAGTCGGGGGGGGGGGGGGGGGGGGGGGTTGAGAGCAGTGTTGATATTTTCATGAACACAAACTGAAGTTTAATTTGAGCCCTAACTCATTAAGATGCACCTGTAGATGATAACTGTATTTGGTTTGTCAGTGTATTTGATGAAACTTTGTTGGTCTACTTTTGTCTCATCATGGCCACTAAACATCAAGAGCATGATGCAAAAAAAATCAACTAGAACCTTTATTTAAAAACTATAAGGTGAAGAAAAATACAATACAAAGTGAACTTTGTTGAAATTATAAATTCAATTGAAATACACACGGCCGTACATTTAATAGACTCTGAAGAGCATTAATAACAGATTTGGGGGGATTCAGGTAAACTGGGATGTTTTTTGTAGTTTTGACATCTGATCATTTCTTATCACTGATCATGTGACAAATACAGACAAAATCTACTTTCTGAAATATGTTTAATTATTATATTTGATCAAACCTTGTAAACAATGGTGTTATAATAAAATTAATCAATCAGTCTTTACTTGTACAGCACCGGTTGTTAGCTTAACAAACTTTACAACAGAGCTTAAGTGAAAACTTTTCATTTTTATATACATCCAGAATGGATCCATCCAGGCAGAGACAACGAGACAAAAAAATAAGGAGTCCTGATGATGACAAACTCATGGACGCCCAGATCATAAATCTGGCCTCATCACATTTGTCTCTGCTGAATAAAGATTTATTCGAGGTTAATCTTTGAGATGTGGCATAGAGGGTCCTCATGTGTGTACGGTTGTAAAGGTTTTTCATTATGGGGGTATAATCAATAACCATCACAGATAGAGAGGTCATTCTAATATTAACAATTATAATGATAATAATCTGGAGAGGAATGATGTTAATATCACAGCAACTAGCTGAACAGCGAGCATTGTTGTGGCGGTGCAGGTAGTGCTAATGCCTCACAGAAGAGGGTTGCTGGTTTGATCTCCATGTCAGTCGGGGCCTTTCTGTTTGCGTGGTCTCCCCATGAACACGTGGGCTTGTTCCTACACTTTATAAACATGCTGCTGTTAGGTATGATGGTGATCGTGAAAAGTCACCTGTGATTGGTTGGTGACTGGTTCAGGGAGGACTCTGTCTCTCACTGAATGACAGCTGGGTCAGACTTCAGTCATTGTGACCCCAAAAGGGATAATGGGGTATCTATAATGGATGGATGGATAACTGAACTGCCATTAAATTTAATTTAACTGGTCTAAAAATATGAATTGATGTTAAATGAAGTCATTTCTGTTGATGGTTGATGCAGGAAAAAGCACTTGGAGTCCAGGGGCCTATTTTACGAAGCAAGTTCAGCCTAGCGAGACAGCCTTGGGGCTACCTCACTGAACTGAGCATGGTAGCCGACGGTCTCGCTCAACGGTTTGACGACGCTGGTTATCAACCTCATAAGTGGATCCAGCTTTGCAGTGAGTGCATCCATGTATATAAGGCAGAGCCCACCGCATCTGACCAATCGAGAACATGGACCAGTCTGGAGCCCTGGGGCAGGTTAGCCGTTCAGCGTACATTGCCATGGAGACTCACCTCGCTAAGAAGTGAACCCGTCTCGTAGAACAGGAAACCCGGAACTTACCCTCAAAGTTACCTCGCTAAGCAGTAATCCTGCTTCGTAGAACAGGCCCCAGGGCAGCAGGTCCATGATTGTTTGTCATGGTCATGCTAATATATATGTGCTGCTTGAAGAACTACATTTATTTAATTTTATTGATCTCTCTAAAGTTAATATCAGGAATTCTGATGATAATGGAGCGGACTAAAGGACAAGTAATTGTAATAGTGGTAACTGAAGCTTTGTAAGTCACCAAGGATCCAGGTCTAACATAGTTGGTCTATGGCTTATAATACCTACAATATCAACATCCACTAATCTTTTCAAAGGTATCAATAAATGTTACTGTTTTTAATAAAGTTTCTCTTGTTTTTGGTCAGTTGTTGCTGACTTCCATCTTTTGCTGTCTTCAGAGTTTAATGGTTTTTACTGATAGTTTAAACTTAATAGTGAGATTAAGTTCAGACTGTTTGCTCAGTTAAATGGGTCCTCTTACATTTGACTCCTCTGCCTGCTATAAAATAAGAGAAAGCCCAGGTAAGGCAATAAAAGCTTGTTAATTCCAACAGCCTAATGTCTTATCAGTTTTTTATGATTATTTCGTCCTAACTTTATCAAAGACATTTTACCTCACAGCGGCTGCTCTTGTCCCTGCGCTTAACGTATCCAAATGTGTATATAAATTATCTCAGTTACACTCAAAGATCCTTTTGTTCATGGACCTTTTGGTGGAGATGGTAAGTGTCGTCGGCGGCCACTTTATTAGGTACACCCTGCTCGTACCCAGTTGGACCATTTTTGCCTCCAGAACTGCTTTAATTCTTCAAGCTCTTGGATGAGATTAGCAAAATTTGGTTTAAGAATAGCGCCTAAATTATTTATAATTAGCAAAAACAAAAACTGATCACACACTCAGGGCAAACTGGGCACATGAATGTAAAAGTAAGCCAATTTTAGCTTGATCTATCCATGAAAACAGTCAAATTTAGCATTTGTTTTGCACTGCAATCAACCTTTTGTTTTGTTTGAGTCAGTTTGTTTTTCCATCACATTCATCATGGCCAAATTAAATCATGTAGCTGGCAGGTGCTACCGCTGACATGTAAAGGACAGAACATGAGCCTCTCCATAGAATAAACTCTCACGAAAACATGCTAGAAGTGGAGGGAAATTATACTTACTATAGAGGACTTTGTAATGTAGATATTTGTTTTTCATTCAATAAGGGGATGTGGTCCAGATCTGATAAAACTGAGCTGTTAGCATCTGTGCTAATCTCTGTACAAGCAGTCACTGTTGGCTTGATTTCAGTTTGAGGATGTTCCTGTCTACATTATTCTTTCTGAGTAATAAATCCTTCGTCATCTATTTTAAAATCAGATGTTTTCACATGTAAATAGTAAAGCTAAACATATGGATGTGCAGACTTTGAAACTTCATTAAATAAGTTGTACCCGGTGCTCCTAATAATAACTTTGGTTTGTTTTTGAAAGAGTTTTGAACAAAAAAAAAATCTGCATTATTTTGCAGTGTACCTTCTGCCATATTTCAATGTCCCTGTTCAAAATCTATCAACAAATGTGAACAGTGGTCAGTTTAATTTGTCTCTTGTTAAAACACGAGCTCTCTGTGCTGTTTCATGTCCTCTTTGTTCAGAGTATCTCTCACTGAAGATAAAATAATGAGGGCTGGATTAAGTTCATGAGTCGTTTCTTTTAATGGAGGCTTATCAAGGATCAGTGGTAAAGGTGAGGCAGTAAATGTCTCTTTGTTCACACTCACTCAGCTCTTACTTGCTCTCATTGTGTGATCATATTTGAATACATAAATTAAGGCAAACGTTACTCGTGTATCTAACAGTCCATTTGAGTTTTCATACATCATAATAACGTGCTTTCCACATCATGACTGACCATAATTAGAGAAAGAGAGAGAGAAAGTAGTATATCGTGTGTAAGTGGTCGGTATTTAACAAAAAAAAAGCCCATAAAACTAGGGATGCTCTGATCAGGCCTTTTTTCTTTTGTTTGTTTCATTGTTTTTGCTTTTTTTGCTTTTTAAAGCCTCCATCAGAGCATGTGTCTGCTGCTGAACTAAAGAAAGTCATCAGGAGAAAATGGGGAATAAAAGACAGGAGGGGAGGGCTGCAGATCTGCCTCTGAATGTCCTCCACTGGTGGCTGTGTGCTTTTTGGGGATCAGGGGGTTGGGGGTGAAGGTATATGTCATAAGTTTTATTTTTCACGAAACAAAATCAATCGAGAATCAAGTGATCAGGTTATAATAGGAAAATAAAACACTTAAGTGCAGTTTTGAACAATGTTCAGATATTTTTAAATGGTGTTGAGGCTCATTTCAATAGTAAATACCTATAGGCCACAGTGATTCTGACCAGGTCTGCCCCTGTATGGAGATGCCTAGGATATACATTGCAGCAGATGGGACCAAGATCTCAACATGATTTACTGGATTTAAGGTTAAAACAAATAAATGAAAAGCAGTGTTAGTATTGATTGTACGATAGATTAAATATATTGACAATACTTTTTTTCTGCTCATGAGCCCTTTTTAAGCACAACTTCCCTCCAGCAGACACAGAGGCTACGCAGTCACCCAAGCACTGCATCTTTAGTTTGTTTTCACCTCACTCAGTGAATGTATACTGACCCTCGGCCCCTTCAGCAGCAAACTTCAGCCTGTTATTCATGTTGGGTCACAGGGGCAGAGGTGATCAGAGACACTGTGGCCAATGTCTTGACTTTTTAAATATCCTTCAAACAACAGTCCCTCTAACCTGTGACATTGCTTTGCAGCTGCAAAAAAACAACAAACCTCAGTCTCTGGTCATGACCATTTGTAAAAGTAATAGCATTTGTGTTTTGTTTATTCCAGTTAGAAAGTCAGAAGGGTCTCTTGTGTCTGGTTTTGTTTCAAATAATTTATGAAGTAACTGTGCCTTTTATGAGTATAAGTAATAACCTGTCATATATCTATCAGTCGGAATTATTCTGTCATACTCCACAAGAATGATGAAATAATTCCAAGTTAAGGGGGGCCCTCAAGAAATATTGTCTCAGCCACTTGGACCAGAAGCGACCCTGGTCGTGAAGTCATCCAGTTACATCTTCAACAGGTGAACAACAACTACTTTGCAGCAACACCATGGAGCCCCATTTACAATAACTACTTTTATTACTTTTTTCCACTTTGGTTATGCTAGCTTAACATGTCAGCTCTATCACCTTTACAGACTGAATAGGTATAAATGAATGGTGAATTCAAAGTACATTATGTTTCTGGTCTGTATTATTAAAGTATTTTAGCTCAGTTTTTTTTTTTTATTTTAGATCCCAATAAAATGTGCAAAATATGATTAATTAATTTAGATGTTTTCTGTTTATCCTTAAATGAATATAAATCAAGAAACATGCCAGTAAAAAATAGAAATAATATTTTCAATTAACTTTTGCTTTCTTAAATAATCTACAAAAAAACAGCAATGAACAAAAAAAGCAAAGTTTTTATTGTGTCTTGTTTTTAAGTTTTACCAAGTTTACTTTTAAGGAAGTATTTAGAAAATATAGGCTGTTCTTTTTTCATGGATGTTTTACTTGAATTTTGTGTCAAACTAAGTAAAAAAAAGTCTTAAAGGAATTACTTCTTAGAGTTTAAAGTGACATAATCAGGTCATCTATTGTTGTACTCAGTGATGTGCTTCATCTACAGAATGTGTCAGAGGACGTCTTTCCTCTCTGGGACATTTTACTTCCATAAAAGACAAAGTTCAGGATGGGGACAGTTGTTAAGTCAATAGTAATTTGATTATAGATAAAGACTTTCCACCAAAAAGAGATATGAGGATGACCTGTCATGGGCTGATTGGCTGGAGGTCCAGCAGGTCAGCAGGAAACATTTAAAAGTCACCGCTGCTCCACGAAGAGGACAGACGAGGAAAGATGGCTGGCATGACAGTTCTTCTCCTTCTGCTGTGGGCTGGTGAGTATTTATCCTCCCTCTCTCTTACAGCTGGTGACTTCACAAGGTTTGCTGTCTGTTACTTGATGTTGTTCTTCCTCATGTTCTTCAGTCTAGATTCTTGCTGGTGTTGTTCTTACTCTCAGGTGTACATCACTTTGGACAAAGACATCTGCTTAATGACTCTGTAACAGTGTAAACTGTGTGTTTTATAACTTAACTTTTCCCTTCAGTGAGCCCTGAGCAGTTTTTACAGAATTTAACAAAACAGAAGAAGAAAGTTTTGGCAGTGAAGGAGCATTTCAGTCCTTTTACTCTGCCAGTTCAAGTTTATTTGACACAAGAAACCTCTTAGTGACTCTCTACAAAACAGCACAGAAGAATCCAGTTCACTGTCTGACCAACCAGATACACCTGTTTATGACTCCTTTACAAAAACAGCTCATCAGTCACTCACATGACAGGAACTTCATGACTTTGTCAAGACGTGATGGTCAAAGATGATTTCAGAGTTTGGTTAAATGTCATCTTGTTGTTGTTTTAAGTTCTAACCAACCACAGAGTTTAATTTCTACATGCACTAACTTTAAAGGTGAAGCACCAGCTGAGATGGTCTCAATGTCAGCTTAAAGGGACAGTTCAGGTTTATTTAACTGTGGTTGTGTGAGGTGCATGGCATGAGCCTGTGTGCCACAGTGTCAGAGCTCAGTTCTCTCTCTGTACAGAAATCTCAAGATGGACAGAAAAGCTACACTTTAAGTTCCATATGTTATAAGAAAAGTGCTATTTAAATAAAGTTTGATTGATTGATACATGGTTACAGACTATTCATGTAATTTAACAGAAAACAAGCCACAAAAACAGCGTTGGGTCATCACACAATATTAACATGTGGTTTACATTTGCTTCATTTTCCCACTTCTTAGCTGCTTTGATTAGGCACTATTTTAAGACACAGCGCAACCTGCACCAACAAAACCAGATAATTTGGAGATTGTACTAAAGCACAGACAGAACAACAACAAAAAAAAAAAACCTACAGAGTTACCGTGATATCGACAACTTCACCACTGGTGATTTTACAGATGAGTGACATTCTGGCATCATACATCATGTTACATTCTGGTGAGTATGAAAAGATAAATGACTGAGTCCCACATCTTTGTTTCCTCAGTGGTGATGTCATACATGCTATAGGATACTGAATGTTCACAAATACTATCTGCCTTAATGTATATATAGAGACATAGATAAATGCTGACAAAGCAGATCTGCAGAGGGACAAAGCACAGACAGAACATAGACCTTTAATCATGAAGCCTTCTGCTCTCCTTAAAAGTCTTTTGCCTCCAGAGAAGTTTGAACAAATTCAGGGCATTTTGAAGGTTGATATATTTCACAGACTATATGCTGTCTCATGTAAGAACATGCCTGCAGACTTATGCAGTCACCTGTCATTCACACTCAGGCAGTGTGTGATCTTACAGACCAGTAACATCTCAGTATCCTACAAGTAACTTCTTCTGTAAGTAGATCAAAAAGACAGAGGTCCAGACCTCAGTGTCCTCAGTGGTAGTTAGGGTCATGTCAGGAACTTGCTCATCCAGAAGGATCTCAAAGTTTTCCTCCTCTGTGGCTCCTCTGACATGTCTCTGACATACTTGCAACCTTTGAGGTCAATTTTTAGGAAATATGGGATCCCCTTTCATTGTTTTGCCGATAATGTGCAAGGCTATTTGCTGTTGAAGGTCCCATCCACAGATGCTCTTCAGTGCTTGCACAACTGCATGGTTGACATTAAGCAATGGATGGATGTGAACTTCTTGAAATTAAATGAAAGCAAAACTGAAGTCGTCCTGTTTGGTCGCCCTGATCTGGTCCAGCCCCTTGCTAGCTCCCTTGGCCCACTAGTGCCTTATATTGGGTCCCAAGCCAGGAATCTTGGAGTTATAACTGATGGCGCATTCAAACTAGACAAGCAGATCAGTGCTGTTGTTAAGTCCAGCTTTTATCAGTTGAGGGTCCTAACCAAGGTTAAACCCTATCTGGACCAGAAAAACTTTGAGAAAGTCATTCATGCATTCATATCATCTCGCTTGGATTATTGTAACGCCCTGTATGTCAGCATTGAGCACTCTCAGCTTAACCGCCTGCAGATTGTCCAAAATGCGGCTGCTCATCTCCTGACTGGGACAAAGAAACGGGAGCACATAACTCCAGTGCTCTCCTCCCTCCACTGGCTTCCAGTGAGGTTCAGGATTGATTTTAAGATTCTTCTATTGTTTTTAAGTCTCTGAATGGGCTGGCCCCAGACTACCTGTCTGACCTTATAAGGGTTCATCAGCCCTCCAGAGCGCTTCGCTCAGGAAGCCATATGGTCCTTGAAGTTCCTTGATCCGCTCTAAAAACAAAAGGAGATCGAGCCTTCTCTGTTGTGGCACCCAAACTGTGAAACGCTCTACCTGTAAATGTGTGGACTGCGAATAGCCTCTCTACCTTTAAAACACAGCTCAAGACGTGCTTGTTCACCTTGGCCTTTGGTGTATAGCCACTTTTTATTGGGACTTCTATTGGTTTTACTGGGCAGTATGCATATTTATACTGTACTGTCCCTGTTCTTATTACTTTAATTTGTTTTTATTACTTTTATTGTTTTTCATTGTTTAATTGTTTTTATCGTGTCTGCCTTTTCTACTGTAAAGCACTTTGGTAGGCCGCTGGCTGTTTAAATGTGCTATATAAATTAAGTTGACATTGACATTGACATTGGAGCTGCTGCTCCTTCTCAGCTGAGGAGCAGGTTCAGGGCAGAGGGATTATAGACTCCATCTGGACTCTGACTGTCTCTGAATCCCCCAGCAGGAGCAGGACAATGTTGTTAAAGAGGGACATCCCAACACAATCAGCACATTACAGGACAGTCCAACATGTCAGTGACAGGTGCCCAGCATTGTTACCTTATCCTCTGACTTTGTCTTTCAGGTGTGACAGTGAGCTCACCAGTCGATCTACAGAAGAGAGTTGTTAATGGTACAGAATGTAACAGTACAGAGCGTCATTACCATGTGTATGTGCGAGGATTTGATGGGACTCATTACTCCATGTGTGGTGGCTCTCTGATCAATGAAAGCTGGGCTCTGACTGCAGCTCACTGCGAAGAGAGGTGAGAATGGGATCATTTACTTTATAGATAAATGACTTTGCTATAAGGTTCAGGTAAAAATTCACCCCAAAATGTAGACTGATTCTTTTTTCCAACAGTCAATATTCAGTGCTATCAGACCTCTGATGGTAAAATGCAGTAATTTGGTTATGTTTCTTTCTCTATTTGTAGGCAAATTACTTTATTTTTAGGTGTGCATCCAAACGGGTTTAATGGAAAAACAAGAGTCACAAGAAAAAAAAAGTACAGAAGATTTTTCAGGTCACATGACCTCATGTTGCTGGAACTAGAAACTCCCTCTACAATCACACCTATACAACTACCTACAGACCAGGAATGTGCAAATCGGTCTCAAATGTGAGTTTTGATTCCCCCTCTTATTTATTTTAGAGCAAGGAGCTCAAAGGAATAACAATTAACAGAAAAAAATGTATTATATTTCTAAATATTTTCCTTTTTATTGTATTACAGAACAGAAATTGAGATAGCTGGCTTTGGAGCCACAGCTATGGGTCCAAACAACGAAAGAGGTGAGATTTATAGAAATTTCTGCTCAGTCACTTACTTCTTTGATGTCTGGAATAAAACCAGGACAGATAGGACAATAGAAAAATTACAGTTGTGGACAGGTTATTTTTAGATTTGAGATTATGTCAGAAAGTGATGGGATAAACTGAACTTTTTGATATGATACTGATATTTTTGCTGTTTTGCTCTTACAATACGCACTACAACATTTAATTCTGGAGATACTTCACTGTTAAACAATAACATATGTTTGATTTAGTGATATTGATTATGGAAATACAAATATAGACAAAATAAAACAACTGCATAAAACATGTAGGCCTGGACTACATTGATTCATAAATCTTAGTTTTAGCAAATCTCAAGTTATTTTAGAGTATTTCTTATTTCTTCTCAGTGATGCCGCCAAGTGTCATTTGATAGGTTTGTGGTCTTTACAATTTGATTACAGATGGACAGAAGAGCACTGATATTTATTAGAAAACTCATTTTGGTATCAATATGTTGGGGGATAAATAGGTACTATATTGAGTACTTGTGAAAGTATCAGTACTTGTTACTGAAGTATTGATACATCTCCAGAGTCAGACCAAAGTCTGAGAGTATTAACAAAGTTTAGGTCAAGTCTTTTAGTGTGAGGTCGGCTAAATTTAAGATCACTCAAGTCAAAGTCTTGAATTCACGTGTCTTCCTCTGACTCTTACAGCTGTAAAGAGCAGGTTTACACATGTATAGAAGAACTTTGAATTGAAAGAAACTCACAAAAACATGTAATCCAATAAGAGCTTTGCATCTACACATCATCCTTCTAACGTTTTTCTTGTTACAACTTTAAAACGTCCACTTCCCTATAACAAATTCCTTTTATGTGACATTTGTGTTCACCTGCTGTTAGTCATAATAAATTTGTGAATGTTTGATATTTTCATGTAATGAGATGCAGCTGAAGTTTATTATAGTTGTGGATTATCGTTACACTATTGAGTCTGTGGTAGTTTCAGAAGTTACACAGCGATTCCCAGAGTAAGAAAAGCAAAGGTTTGGCTCACTCACAAACAAGTTTAAATCGACTACATTTCTATCAAAACTGAAAAAAAGAAATCTTCAGTTTCTTTCTGGGAGCCTTTTCTCATTAATTTAAAGGTTACAAAAAGATTATTGTCTCTGACACAGACTTTTCTCTATCATGATCCAGGAAATGACACACCATCTACACTCCAGTGTGGAAAAATCCCGATTTCGCAGGTTCAATACCAAGGCCGCCAGGACAAGTTTTGTTACTTTTCTAGAAATGTGTCCACATCTCCAGTAAGTCTGCAATGTTTTTTCTCCTCAAGCAAAACAAACATCCAACAGCCACTTTATAGGGTACACCTTACAATACTAATTCTTGATGGTAAAGGTTTTAAAAACAGTGTTTCACTATCTTCCAACCATGGTTTCATAGAGCGGTTATTCTAGTTTCTGCTGCCATACTGTTATCTTAAATCAGTCTGGTCTTTCTCTTCTGACATCAGCAAGAGATTTTTTCAGACCATTCTCTGTAAACAGTAGAGATGTTTGTGTGTTAAAATCCCAGAGGATCACACATAAATGTAGAGTCTCTAACATTCAAAGTCATGCAAATCTCTGTGTTTTCCATTTTGGCTCTTTGTTTGTCATACTGACCTTGTCCACATTCCTAAATGTGTTTAGGTGCTGCCATGTCATTGGCTGAATGGCTGCTGTTCCAAAGGGTGTACCTAATAAAGTGGCTTGTGAGTTTATTCCATGTATGTATAAAAGTTTTGTTTCAAATGGAAATCTCTCTCACAGGGTGACTCTGGTGGAGGAGTGGTGTGCAACGGCAAGCTTTATGGGGTCCATGTAAATGGTTTCAATCGCACTCATGCATGTGTTGCACACTCTGCAGCCATGAACCTCTGCAATCAGCGCTACAGGAATTGGATCAACAAAACAATTGGAAATCAAAGGTCATGTCTGTGGTGTGGGTAAATTGAAATTATCTGTAAAGAGGCATTTTGCTGTACTTCAAAAATTGTGAGTTTCCAAAAATTTGCATTTAAATCCCCCGAGGATTCATATATAAAGTACAATAATTAGGTATCTCTAAATCTGTTTCTAATTCTGATGATAAACAGACAAGAGGTCCATGAATGACCACATATTCATGTATTAAAGACTAAGGGCCCTAATTTCGTGGCGCAGCGCAGGGGGCACAGAGCCGGTGCACCCCGCGCAGTGTTAATTTCGTCTGGCGCACTGCTGTGCGCTGCTAATTTGACAATTTGGTAGACTGTCTGCGCAGAGATGGATGTGACGGCGCACCAGGGGGAGGTGATGGCAGATTCATGTTGGCACAGTGACAGTTTCGTGCCAAAAACAGTGCAGAAAGTGCGCTGAAAGCTCGCCTACTCCAACCTGGTCTATTCTCGGCACAAGCAAAGCGCGCCCTCCGCAGCTGTAATTTGGTGACAGGCGCACATGTGCGCACATGTCAACAAAGGCTTAGAGGCAGGTTTCCAGAGTGTCAGGCACATTTTAATCCAATAAACAATCACAGCAATCACTATTTAATGTAACCGTCTGAACCAGCATAGACATTTGTATCTATATTAACTGTCCCGTCACATCTGATGTCAGATTAAAGCCGTTTGTCATAATGGACACTTAACCTGACGGCAACTGGAAGTTTGATGCACATCTTACAAGCCAACAATAAACAGCCTTAACATCTGATACTGAGTATATATCTTGCTTCTCTCATTTCATGAAACTCAAAGAGGGAGAAAGAAGACGAAGAAAAAAGAGAGAGAAAATAAATGTCTGTCACTCAGGATTTAACTGTGATTTCCCATATTCCTCTATTTTAGTCTTTATTTTTAACGTGATCTAAAAAGATGGAGTACATTATTGCAAGGAGGATGAGGAGGAGACACCGGGAGAGTATATAGTATATCACTAAAGGCTCTGCTATTTGGCGATGACAAACCAGGAGTGCAGGTGAATCAAAAGTATTCTGAATGGATAAGCATGCTGCTGTGTAACTGTCTCTTAATTTTGTACTCCTAATAATGACAAAGGAACAGATTACATCTGTCCCGGGAGCTGGCCCACACGGTGACACGCTTTGTTGCCCCCGATGCGCGCCCCGATGGCCAGTCTGTTCTCCCAGTTGCTGAAGTGACAGCGGCTCTGACCGTCTCCGCTACCGGGTCTTTCCAGCACACTGTTTCTGCCGTGTGGGGATCATTCAGACCAATCAGACGCTGCGCCTCAGCCGCAGCGCATTTAAAGGCAAGGAGAGGCGCTCATTTGATTGGTAAAGACAACACTCGGCTGTGTTAAACCCACTCGCGCCTTTTCTCCTCCCTCTGTAGCACTTGCGCCGAGGGGCAGGGACGGAGGCGTAGATGCGCCTCTCTGCGCTCCTCTGCGCCTCTTTTGGCACTGCAGGAAACTTGGAAAGTGCGCTGGTCACACCCTGTCCGCTTGGCGAAGGCCGGCGCAGGGCAGGTGCGCCTGCAACTGTGCCTGGTCTACGAAATTAGAGCCCCAAGTCTCAGTCATGCTCATGAATCTTATTCCTGTCCACACACACCACTTACTGCATTGGTTGAGGGTTCAGACTTCACTTGTGACTTATTAAAGGGGCAGTTCAGGGGTGTTGAAGTGGACTGATGAGGTACATGGCATTAGCCTTAGCATTAGCCACAGTGACAGAGATCAGCTCTACATCTGTACAGAAATAGTCAGCATGCACAAGATGTTTCTTCAGATTGAGAAACACACAGTGACTTTCTTGTCTTTTATACTGATGGTTTGAAACTATTATGACCCTCCATTGAAAGAGTTACGAAAATCTAATAAAGTAAAGATGACTCACAGTCTCTTGTGTTCTTTTTTAATGCTTCCTCTGGATCGGAGTTTGAATCTGTGAACACATTTCTGCACTAAAACAAAGCAGCAGATGGTTTAACTTCACTGATGCAGTCCATTAAACTGGATCTGACTTCAGGTTCATATTCAGCAGCTTTGGAGGAACACTGTCATTAAATTGATGTTTTATTCTGTGCTGACTAAATTCAAAAATGTTAAATATTCCCACAAATCAAAACAGGACTTTAAAGCCTCTGGTTTGGGGGCCACAATAAGCACAGATGTTTAACCCTTTCATGCATGGTGTCCACTACAGTAGACAGATATTTGGAGTAAATGTAGACCCTTTAGGTCACAGCACCATGTCCAACAACCAGGTGGTAAACTCCCAAACCCTTGTCTGAAGTTTCATAAGAATATTATCTTTTTACATTTCTACCATATTGAGATATTCCATCATGAATCCAAAAAGCCAGTGAAAGACAAATTGGACATTATGCCTGGATTCAGATTTCACATTTTTATTTTAAATTTTGGTGATTCACAAGAGAATTGTTTGATTAATCTGCAATGACACCTCTAATTTTGAGTCTCCCTTTTTGTCAATGTACTCTTAATTAATATTTGTCAAAGACATTTGTTTGTGGATCTTTATTAAGTTCCACTAAATTACTTTTCATACCATTGATGAACGGACAGAGATTCATATCTCTACATTCATGCTAGATATCTTGATAAAAATACGATACAGTATGACAACAGATTTGGTGAAAACTCAGCATTTTTCAGAAAAACAAACATTTTTAAAGCAAGAGAATGTGGAAAGTTCAGTTTTATTTATGAATTTATATTATTTATTGTTGCTTTTTTCCATATTAATATCTTGAATGTTCATAGATATGATAACGACATATAGTTCAGCCCAAGTATACACTGTGATGGGCAGATACATAACTCCCTCAAAATCTGACATTCACTTTTTTGAAAGTAAAAACAAACATCATTAAAGGTATCGTTTTGTACCTTCATAATTCATGAAAGGGTTAAATGAATAACTTTAACTCTGGCCCAGACTGAACTTCAGTAAAACATGAAGTAGTGCAGCAGTAATGTTACAGATGACCCTCAGAATCACTCATTAATATATTTATAAATATAAAATGAGGTTTGGTGGTTGGATAATGAAGCTGCACTTATGCTGCTGAGCTGTTTACTTTTAATGTGAATGTGGTTAAAACATACATGTCAAGATGAGTTTGGACACATCATCAGTGAAGTACTGATGGGTCATCTGGGGTTTTAATTTCAAAGTCTACAGCCTGGCTGGAGTGATCCGTTTCCAGTCTGTGTCCAGGCAGCATCAGTCCTCTGCTTGTCTCTTGTAGTCCACAGCCATCTTGAGGCCTTTTCAGCAGCTTCTTAGACTCTGATGAGAGTTTTCAGCCCTGTTACATATGAAGAGTGAAGACTTTTCACCCTTATCATTCATTAACCTTTCTACTTTCTCCATTATCTGCTTTTGTCTTCAAAGAAATTAAAACACACAAAGACAGATTGAGAACATTTTCTCTCCCCACTTGTTGCTTTTTCCACAGCAGTTCACTGTGCATCTCACACATTTAAAGTCAAGAACATTTCAGGCTTTTTCTGAAAGAGTGAAGCAGGTTTAATCATTTTTCTGTCCAGAGATCCTTGGCCCAGAGTCAGCATTAGCCCACAGGTGCAGAGGAGAGACCTCAGTGTGATTTAGGAGCCGAGCAGGTCTGATAAAAGCTTTATAATTCACTAATCTGACAGACATCTGGAAACAAAACACTCACTGCATCAAGTGAAGTCAAAGAGAAGAGCTCTGACTGTGGAAAAGGATGTATTGTTTTGTTTATGCATGTGTGTGTATGTGTATATGTGTGTGTACCAACATATGTGTGGGGTTCCCTCAGACCTGTGACCCTCTGCTGCAGGTGTGAAGTGTGTGTGTCTGCAGTGCAGCCTTTAATCCACTGGAGGGCAGCACAGACTCACATGTGTGCAGTCATCAGTCAGCTCCTCAGGACAGAAGGTCAAGAGAGCTGAACTCTCAGAGAGGGACGTCCTTCAGCACCATCAAGCAAATCATCATCACATCACTGTCATCATCATTTTTCTTGATTTACAAAACTCTCTTACAACAAAACCCCAATTCCAATGAAGTTGGGACATTGAGTAGAATGTAAATAAAAACAGAAAACAATGCTTTACAAATCCATTTATCTATATAAAATTGAATACACTACTTTGACAAGGTATATAATGTTTAAATTAAAAATATCTTAATAAATAAAGCTGATAGTCAACAGCTTTGTCTGGTGTTTTTGACCTCTAACGCCCCCTGCAGTATCTTTATAGTACTGCAGCAACAAAGTTCATTTTCCAGTTTCCTTTATTTCCTCCTTGAACTCACTTTATTAAACATCTTTTTCATTACCTCCACCAAGAAGGTTATTTTTTCACTGGTGTCTGTTTGTCCGTTTGTTTGTCTTTTAGCAAGATTAGGCAAAAACCACTGGACAGATAAAAAGTAAAATTAAACCAAAGCTGCGGTTTGGTCCAAGAAAGAATCCACTACATTTTGGTGGTGATCTGGGCATCCATGAGTTCGTCACAACCATAAATTCTTATTTTCAGGACGAATATCATTGGTAATACTTCTATAAAATGATCACCACAACCATTCAGACATGAGGACCCTTCTGAAAATGAGATGTAGCATCTCAAGAGGCTACCCTCTAATAAATCAGATGACAGGTCATTGGTTCATGGATCTGTCCGTAACTTTAGTTCTTATTTTAGTCCACTTGTCTCCTCTTACCTCCCTTCCTTTAGCCTCACACCCATCACAGCATTGTGTGGATTTGCTGTTCATCATGAGACTGGGATCCACATTCAAGATTTCCTGCTGCTTAACAGAAGGTTTTTTCTTGCCGCCATGATGGAGGGATCCATGATTGGCTATATGGATTCATGTTTGGTGTTGGATGTATATATTTATACATATATGTATATGTGTAAATTTATATGTATATACGTCCATGCATATATGTGTATACATAAAATGCTTTATGCTCTATTTTAAGATAACACTTGTTATGAATTGGCGCTATACAATTAAAGATTGATTGATTGATTGATCTGGATAACTGTCATTCACAAAATAAAAAAATGCTTTTGCTCAATAGCTGTCAAACTAATAATGATGCCAACATGATTCTGAGTGCTAGGTGTGAGTTTTTAGGGTCAGTGAGTCATATTATGATGGTAACTTTGTTATGGAGCTGTTGCTGATAGATGTGTGCTACCTTAGAGGAGGTTTTTACTCTCTGAGAGCTTTTCGACTTTGTAATTTCTTCATTTTTGTTCTATCCATTCTCAAAACAATATTTCTATAAAGAACATCCCTTCATGGTCTTTATTGTACTGCAGTAACAAAGTTTTTTTTCCATCTTCCGTTAATTCTTTGGACTCACTTTATTGAATATCTGTTTCATCCTTAATCTCTTCATTTTTGTTCCTTCCATTGTCAGAGTAATGTTTGCACAAAGGTCTAAGTGATAAATGCTTTGTGGATAAAACAGGCCACATTAAATAAAAAACATATTTTTCTCTGATGTGATGATTTTGGACAGGAAACAACACTGAACACTTTGAAGAGCACAATAACTGCTGCATAGATCTGGATAAATGTAGAATACAAACAAAGATATTTAAGGCATAATAGAAACACTGACAAGTGTAAGGGATACACAAAATGAGCTTAATGATTAAAGGGATGTATTGGGGTTTTTTAAGAGTTATTTTGTGTAGTTTCACTCTAAAAGTGCAGTGATTAACAGGCTTTCTGGTGACACCTTTTGTTGTTTTGTATCTCTCAGTGTCTGGACTCCACTTTCTCCTCACAGGGGCAGAGCTGACCACTCACTTTATTTGTAATTATATTTACTTGTCTCTGTTGTTCTCAAGTAACCTCACTTCAAAACTCTGAACTGTCCCTTTAAGAATTGAACAAACAGTGACAGTGAGCATAAGGTTTATTTGAGCAATTCTGATGATATCTGAGCTTGTAGGCTTCTTTGGTTGTAAACAAAGTCTTTAGTGACATGAAAAAGCATCACAATGGAGCTTTATTTTTATATCCTAAAGGGCCTCATGTTTGTATGGGAGGACTGACTTTGTCATCAAATTTATAATTAGATTCTTGAAAAAAATTGTACCATGAAAAACAGGTTGAAGGTTAATGGTGTTATTTCAAGCTTACTCACTAGTAAGACTAAAAAAGAGTCTCACTCAGAAACTCATACCTCTCACTTGATTTAATCCCTCATCCTTTCAGTTGAGTCCTCAACAGCCAATAATCTGAATAAAGATTGTTCAATTTCTGCCTGAATTGTCTTTGTGAGATCAACATGATCTTAGAAACACTGATATAATTTCTCTGACTGTGGCCTTAAATGTTTAACCGTCCCATCCCTCATCTTCAAAAGAACACAGTGACAGAGTTATTGAGAGTCATCTTTATTTTAATGTCACAGAATCTGTTGAAGGAAAGTGTCATCAATATCAGAGTGTCAGCATTTCTCTTAAACAATGACTACGTGACAACAAACAGGTCATACAGTGTTTATGCTGGAAAATGCACTGTTGGGATTTTTTCTTTCTTTCCTAACAACAAAATCGACACTTTTGACTCTGAAATGTTAATGTCATGAATCTGACTATGCTTTGATTACAACAGATTCCTCAGCCAAAAATGTCCTGAAAAAATTTTCTTGTTTTTTCTGGTATACCTTCTTTTACAGTCTTTTTAATCCATGTCCTGTATTCACAGACATCCATGAGCTTAACCGGTTGACTGAAAGCAGGCTCGGCACCTGCAGAAATGACCCCGTAAAGCTTTCCATTGTACTCCACTCCACCACCAGAGTCACCCTGTGAAAAAGGAGTTTGTCTCAGACTTTGCACTTTTTATCAACAACAAATGTCAAGTAAAGACATAATGTAGAGTTATAGCAGTTCAGACTCACTTGAGCTGTGTCCACACTTCCTCGGAGGGTGTTTGGATCAGACTGAGCACAAATCCAGTGGTGATGGCCATGGACATGGTAGAAGTAAGGATCATTGGTCTGTAAAAATTGTCTATGGGCCTGGCAGTCAACAACTGGTATGTCAGCACACTGGAGCTGAGCTGGTTTATCATTGGCTTTATTCGAGAAGAAAAAAAAATAAACATTCATCACTGCTACAACAAATGTTATCGCTGTCTTTTCACCTTTTTCATTGTGCAGCAAATCAGCAGAACTACACTCTGCTGGTAACTTCCACATCAAATTACATGTTAATCATTTGACAGGTATGCATATTTATAAATCAAGCTGTGATTGACAGAATACTTCTATATATTACGCTGCTGATAGGTCCAAGCTCATGTTTTTAACCAGATCAAAGACAGGGTCACAAATGAGATATAGTCACTTTCTTTTATCTCTGGCATGTAGGTTTTTCACGTACCTTGACATGTTTTGGCGGAAACTTCCACCTTCCTCAAAGTGTCACCAGATGATAGGTGTGACGTGTTAAATCAGCTGGTGTTACACACGTTACACCTATCATCTGGGGTCAAGGTACGTGAAAAACCTACATGCCTAAGATAAAAGAAAGTGACTATATCTATGTAACATAAAGGCATAATGAACACTGTTCAACTAGGGTCACAAATTGTTCCTGTCTACTGTTGATGGAAAGCAGATTAAGGTTATACATTGCTATAAATTCTTGGGTATACTGATTGATGACTCCCTTAATTTTAATTGTGTCTTTTAAAAAAGTTGACACTAAAACCAGGGTTTTTTAGAAACAAGCTGTGTTTTTCTTTTAATGCAAAAAAGCTGCAGCTTTTTCACCCGCTTTAGATTATGGTGATCTTTTGTACATGCACGCCTCTGCACAGTGTCTTCATATGATTGATACTGCCCACCATGCATCCTTGAGGTTCATTATTAACTATAAACCTCTGACTCATCACTGTGAACTGTACGCTTTGGTTGGCCCACTTTAGGATCACCACTTTCATTTATGAGGCAATTCTTGACTTGCTTCACTGATATATATTTATATGTTTTTGTCATGCAAAGAACTACCGGACAGTATTCCTAGCGTTCACAGGACCTTATCATGCTCTCTGTCCCAAACGCAAGGACTGAAATTGGGAAAAGGGCATTTGGGTACTCTGCTCCCTCAGGCTGGAATCATTTTCAGAATGACTTAAAGCTTAAGGAGCTGGTGTCCTTAAATGTTTTAAAATCAAATATGAAAGACATGGGTGCAGATTCTATAAGATACCAATGTATTTAGCTGGGCTGTTGAACAAATGATGCAGAGATATGGCTCATAGATTTCTCTGTTTTTTAATCCATAATGATGTGCTTCTCCATTGTTTTAATCTCTTTTGTATCTGTCTGTAACTTTGTGTTTTTGTGCTGCTGCCTGTCTTGGCCAGGTCTCCTTTGAAAAAGAGGTTTTTAATCTCAATTGGACCAACCTGGTTCAATAAAGGTTAAATAAAAAATTAAATAAATCTTTCTTAAATTAGTGTACTAATCACCAGTTAATTTCAAATATACTGCTATACTTTAGCGACAAACACTTGATTTGGAAAAAATACAGTTAGTTATTGTAGCTTTAGCATTGAACACCCACAACAAACACTGACACAGTAAACACTTGTTACTGTGGCCGAGGGATGTAATGGTTACGATTAAAATGGTAAACCACAGTAAAATTTCCCACAGTAATCACTACTCTGCCCTACTAAAATTACGGTTGAAGCTGTTCCGGTGTGGTTTGATTACCACACTGCGGCAATAACGCACAGTGATACTGCTCTTTGACTGGAAAAGCCGGAAATATGTATCTGTCCTCGATGAAGCAGCCTCAAGGGAGGCGCACATGCGCAGTTTGCATCGTTTGGCCTCTGAGAGCGAAAGTTAGAGACACAGCAGAGATTTTTTCTCTTGAAATGGACTCTGAAGTCGGGTGGAATTTTGGATTTTTACAAGGATGCTGAGGGCAAACTGATAGAAGATAGTCTCCCTGTCTAAACAAGACGCTGGGGAAAGAAAAAGAAAAAGATGTGCGTGGTTAAAACTGCTGTAACTTCTCAAGTAAATGAGCTTACTGAGCCGTAGAGGTGGAGAGAGAGAGAAGATTCAGTGAGCCATACTTGAGAGTACTACAGATCGTTTGTCAGTAATTCTGTCTAAATAATGTATAAATCTTGTTAATAACAGCATTTGTGTCATTCTGGAGTGTGTTCTTGCCATTCCTTTGCTGTGTGTTCGCCATATTTTCAATTTGATCGTCTTTTTCTGTCAAAGTTTCTTGTTTTATGAATTTCATCAATCATAATTTGGAAATATTAGAGGAGAAAATATCAAGGATATCTGCCAGGTAGAGGGGAGACCAGAGGAGTGTCATGAAGGGGGCTAACTGCTTCAGGGACTATCGTCAGTTAAAAAAAAAGGAAAAAGAAAAAAAAAAGCCTGGACATGCTCTAATAAAATGAGCTATGACATGGACACTAATGCTGCAGACAAACACAAATGTGCGTGTGTATGTAAAAAAGGTTAAGATCATTTTCTGTCATCTTAAAATTTTGAACATGTTCATTTAAAATTGTTTATAAAGAGAAACCTGTACAAAGTTAAAATCTGTTTTTTCTTCTTTTCTTGTAATCACACCCTGTTTAAGCATTTAGAACATACTGGTGAAAAATACTTGCTAAAATTGTTTACTTTTATTTCTCACTAAGAAGGGTGAAGAATGTACTCAAAGGCCATTTCTTGACTAAAAAGACAAAAACGAACTGTTAAAATTATAATATTAAAGGGGTTCATTGAGTTGAATTTTGTGTAAAAGTACTTTTTGAACATTTTGAGCACACTGCAACAATACAGCGATAATGATAACCGTGATAATTATGGTCACAATAACCTTAACAAAATTTTCATATTGTTACATCCCTACCAACCCAGATTTAATCTATGAGAACAAACTATTGTTTCTTTAAATCTTTAAACTGTTTTTTAGTGAAATGACCTGTCCATAATGCAGCCCACCTATCTCCATTGTCGTCTTTGATATACTCTAGCCCCGCAATCATAAAGGGATAAGCAGCACAAACATTAGACTAATAGAGGCAAGTTTTTCTTTAGTGTGTATGACTATTTTTTTCAATTTTCCACTAAACACATTTCTTTGGAGGCTGGTTTCAATTAGAGCTGAAACATTCCTCGAATAATCTCGATTATTCGATTACAAAATACCTTTGAGGCAAATTGTGTGCCTCGAAGCCTCGTTTAATATATAATTATACATATAAAATATATATCTGGACTACTATACAGTGCACAGTGTTTGACACGGACAGTCATTTCTGTAGCACAAAGCGCCCGCTGCCTCCGCTGCTGCACGGCTTGTAAAATAATGAAGGAAGAGAAAAGAGAGGGACAGAAAGGAGAGAGTCTGCAGAAGAAATGACAGAGAGTGTCCCGAGTGTGTGGTCACTACAAGAAGGGACGAAAAGAAAACAGTGCAGTGTGTCTGATGTCAAAAGGAGTTAGCTTAGCACGTAGCTTAGCATGATGGCAAGTCGTCAATGCTGCAGCACATCAACAGTAAACATCCGGTCTGTGCGTCCTCAGAGCGACACAACAGGATGACACTCATGATACATCAACAGAAGCAGCTAATGTGATCAATAACTGAGATATGGGTGAGTACATAACCTACTTTGATTCAGAACGTAAATCAATGCGGAGGCTACTTGCCCAGAATCATCTGTATTTTGTTCACATACTTTTTACATCCAATAACTTTACATTGAATTAGATTGCAGAGAGTAGAACAGGAAACACTGACAGTGAGTAGAGGAAGCAGGTGTAGGGAATGCTTTCATATGTTATAGAAATGTACATTAGCCCCTTAAATTATCTTAGTTTCTAAGTATGATATTATTTGGTCCTAGAAACAAAGTAAGCAAAATAAGATCATCAATGTGGTACAGTGTAAAGGCAAAAATTTAGCAAAACGAGACAAGCATGAATACAAATAAAATTAAAATAACCAAACTTAAAAAAAATGCTAAAAAAAGCAAGATATGGCCCAGAGTAAAAGTGAAAGTCTAGATCTTCAGTTAAAACCAGAAAGTCTAGATTATTAAAAGCAGTAAAATCGTGACTTAAAACTGATTTGCTGTTGAAAGATCTCATGTTGAAAACAACAAAATGGACTGGGGTGCACTTCTGGGCATAGGGAGCTAGTGGTTGAGAGGGATGTGAATTAAGTTATTATGATCTGCAGAGAGATGTGAGGATGGGCGAGTGGTGTGTCTATGGGAGATGATTGTTGTGAAATTTTAGGCTCTACAGATTCGTCATGCTTCCACCTACAGACCCCATTAATTTAACAGATTCACTGACTTCTCAACTATCTTTATATGCATTCAGCCTTTTGCTATCTTCAACAGTTTTTGAGATATCAAATTTTTTGGAAGGACCAAGTTTTGAGGAAGTTTGTGTTCTTAGAGCGTGTCACGTGACCTCTCAGAGCGCAGTGCCTGTTGCTGACAGCCAAGAATTCAGCTTAATCTTCCTGCTATAACATTGTCAAACTGTCCTTCACAAACATGATTTATAAATCAACATGTCAACAACCTTCTCAACTTTCACAAGAAATCATTTCAAAGTCTACTTTGACATTGTTTTGTCTCAGTGAGCTTCATAGACACAGGTTTGTCGCAAAGTCCCCCATCTGTGCTAACACAAATCTTCACCTCAGGACTGATGAGCGCTTCAATTTGAAGCCCATTTTTAACTTGCCACTGTGTCAACGTTTTCTACAATACAGACATATAGGTCACTTCAGCTGGTTCTTGGGATGCTTGCAGTGCATTCCATTTTTTGATATTTATCAGGGTTCTGGCACAACGAGAGCTTGATTACCTGGAAGTAGGCTATCCAGCTTTATTTCCCTGCTCTATACATGTGTAATGGTTACAATAAATACTCTGCTCCTCATTTTGTGGATTATGTGAATTGTAACTCAGTGGCAGCGACTTCACTTCTGACTCAGAGATAACGAGGTCGAACCTCGTTCCGGATGTAGCACTTTTACCTCAGTTTTCAATGACGCCGCTTGATTGCTACAACTGCTTGCTGTTAAGCATTAGTTTGGACATGCCATTCACTCTTCAACTTTTCACTTACAAATGGGAGATTAATGCAGAATCCCCCCCCCCCCCCCCTTCTCTACAATCCTCTATTATCCCTGTCCTTTTTTACGGCCATGACATGGAAGACGCTGTTGCGGACCTTCTGAGTAAACACAGCACATCTTGGTACTTAAACAAACGACAGAAAATATTTTACAACAAAACAGGATAATCACTATTTCAAGGAACATGCCCCTCTGTGGAAAAGTCCATCATGTCAGAGGCTTTAAAGCTACTCATGGACACAGACTCAGACAACTCGCTCTATGATGCCCTGTCCAAAGATTTTGGAAGTGACAGCACTGAAGAAAGTGGACATAGAGGTGACAACGGGGGGACAGACTCGCAGCAGATGTACGAAGCCTGGGCACCTCAAAGGCTGTCAGTCTTTCGCTAATAATAATCCGTCCTTTTGAAAGCTATCACAGCTTTGTCACAGTAACAGCTCCGCCCTAGTGCTCTCTGTATGCATGTGAGTATCCCTTTTTCAATTCCATCCCTTTTTCATACATACATACTCTAATAAATACATAGATAACTAAAATCATAGACGCATACATGCAAAAATACAGATAAAGAAAAATTAGTATAATTATTTATCCAAATATATGCACACATACATCAACAGATATATTTCACTCTTTTAATGATTGATTGTAACCCTTCAGGGTGGGCAAACATTTCAGCAGGTTTTTGCAGTTTTATTTCACATTAATTCATTTTTAGCTTTCTTTCACAACTTTTAAAAAATTTTATTCCACATGTTCTGGTTGTCATCTTTGCTTCACTGCTTACAACTTCTTAAGTCACATTTTCACAATTTTAATTTTGTTTGCACTGACTGTAGCTATTTCATTTCACATTTTCAGCATTCAGACTCAGCATTTCAATGCATTTCCTGCAAGGAAATTGAATTTTTCTAGTTTATAATTAGTCTGGTTTCAGCTTGTTTTGTTATCAATTGCCTTAAGATAACACTTGCTATAAATAAAGATTGAGTGACGGATTGATTCATGCCCTTTCATACCCATTTACACATCAAGTACATGTCTTGCCCAAGGACACATATTTGGCTTGAACCTGCAACCTTCAGATTATAGACAATAATATTTTATGATGCAGTAAATGGCTTTGTGCTCTTCCACCTGTGCACAATAATTCTGCCTGCTGAACTTGTTCTGAAATGTTTCGGGGTTTTTTTGGTGTAATGCATCCACAGTAAAAGGAACGTCATTGTCACTTGAGTCAAAATCCTTAATAATTGGATCAGTATTAGTTCCCTCTGCCATGATTGTGTCTTTCTGAGTCCACAGAGTGAAACAGCAGATCAGTGGAGTCTTTAAAGGTGCAGCACTGCTGGGAGCCCTTAAACCACATCACAGACTATAAAGGACCTGAAACAACCCAACTTCAGAAATACTGACAAATTTCCAAAGGCTGTGTGAATAAAATTTATTACTATTATTATTATTTTTTGGTCATTCTGGTTTGATAGCTATGCCCAAGTCTCTGCCTCTATTTGAAGTATTTCAGTAAAAAGTAAAAAGACTGATCTCACCTTTCCAAAAAGAAGGCAGCCATACACATGTTGCACCAAAACCTGCAATTGAAACATTGGCGCCTCTGAAAACAGTAGAAACAAAACATACAGTCATATTTACGGGAAATGTCCTTCAGCATTTTAAATAAACATAAAATCAGGATGATAAGTATATCTGCAGAACTGAACCAGAGAAGACTTTTGGAGAAGAGGCAAAACATCTTAAAGAAACCTAGTAAGTCCAGCTTCCAGCTCAGAGAAAATGACAAGTAAGCTTGATCCTATCTATGTCATCTGCTGGGGCTTGAGTCTGATCACCTGTCAGATCAAAATGCTAATATATGCTTTTCTGTGATCATATTAGAGACAGTTACATCTTTTTAAGCTTTATATGTTTTGCTTTCTTTTAGATCTCTAAATGATAATATAGTATATAGTATAGATCTACACATAAACTTTATTTTATATAAACCTCTTTTCTTTCATACTGTACCATGCCCGTCCACACTTAAATGAGCTAAATCAAGGTTCAGTTCACGAATAATAGAAGTAAGCAGTTCGCATTCATAGTTTATCATTGCGACAAAAGTTCACTGTCAAAAACAGATGAACTGATTCTGTTTTTCTCTGTATCACTACCCATTTTAAACCTTTAACTCCCAGCTAAACTTTTTGGCAGAGGTTGATAAATGCAGGAATATTTAATTTATAAAAAAGAACATAACATGTCATTGTTTGTTCCTGTCAATGATTTAGGATACAGAAATAACTGTAAACAAACCTAGAGAACTAATGTTTTCCTTGTGTAGGGTTTTAAAAAGCTACAAGTTGTTATTATTGCCATTATCATTATTTTAAAACTTATGTTAACCATTCACTAATATGATTTATTTATAATCTTTTTTCACTTAAAACATTTTTTGTGTGTTTGTCAAACTCGATATCATATAGTTTATTTTTTATTATTATTATTTTATATACAAACATTTCTGCTTTTTCTCATTTATTTAGTCCCAAATTTCTGAGTATCTTTATGTCATCACTTAATTAACTGTAAGCTTTTAAAACCTTTAGATCCCACACCAAGAAAATTTCTGTGTTTTGGTTTGTTTGTAGTTTTCCTTGTTCCCTGAAGTGTTAGCAGAATCAAACAAGGATTTGATTTATTACATGTTCTTTTAAAACATTGAATTCCCCTGTATTTATTGATGACCCCTGCCATACAGTTGAGCTGGTAGTTAAAGGGTCAAGGTCATTCAAGTTGGTGGGTTTAATGCCAAGCATCAAATCTTAACAGACAATGAGTGAATGTGTGAATAACTCAGCAATGACTTATACATATGCATCTCTACTGTATGTATTTTTTGTGTTGGTGTTGTTTTTAATGGTACACTTGTCTAAAGCTATTTCCAAAATCATCTTTTTGGAATAATAGTCAGTAAATTAAGTAAAATATTTGTGCTTTTTAATTAGACATTCATTGACCTCTTTATTAGGTACACCTTCCTCAAACTGGGATGGACGCTCTTTTATCCTGAGAACTGCTTTTATCCAGGACAGACAGTCAATGTGGTGCTGAAACAATGCTCAGACATTTTGGTTCATACTGACATGAAAGCATTGCAAAATCAGATAAATCAAACAAATTTTTGGCTTCAGATTGTTAATATGGTGAATATCTTGTACCTTCATATCCCAGAGGTGCTCTGTTGGATTGAGATCAGGTGACTGTGGAGGCCACTGGAGTATAGTGAACTAATTGGGCCCTAAGTTCGTGCAGTACAGGGTGGCGCAGGATGCGCAGAGCCTGGCACAACCCACGCTGTGTTAATTTCATCCAGCGCAGCACCTTGCGCAGGCAATTTGGTAATTTGGTAGACCGGCTGCACCGTGATGGTTGAGACGACGCGGAAGAACGCTGAGAGCTTGCCTGCTCCAACCTGGTCTATTCTTGGTGCAGAAAAAGAGCACCCTCCGCAGTGGTAAACTGGCTGACAAGCGTACATGTGCTCACATGTTACAACCAAAGCCTCAGAGGAAGGCCTCCAGAGTGTCAGTGCATTCTTTGTCACAACATAGCCTTACACCATGGATGTGACTTTGCCTTCACGAAGGAGACATTACAGGACTAATGACGAAGAAAGCTCTGCCCTTAAATCTGCTTATATGCCTCCTGTTTGTGTATGTTTTTTGCCACAATTTATTCAGTCACATTAAAGATACACAAAATCATTTGTGTATTTCAGCAAGTCTCTGTCCTCTTCCTCCTTGGAAGAGGAATCAATCTTATTATATTAAATCAAATCAAATCAAACCATGAGGAAGCACTGGAGCTAAAAACCATCATACTAAAACAATGATAAAAATATAAGAAAAGAAGAGAGATAAAATAACATAAAATGGATTAAAAAAATTAAGAATTAAATACAATAAGAAGTTTGACTAAAAGAATAAATAAGTCATAAAGTAACAGAAGAATAAAAATAAGGAATAAATAAGCCGATCAAATCAATTAAAAGCTTGATTAAAAAGGTGGGTTTTAAGCCTCTTTTTAAAAGTATCAACAGACTCTGCAGCCCTGAGATTCTCCAGCAGGCTGTTCCACAATCGGGGGCCATAATAACTAAAAGCCGCCTCCCCGTGTGTCTTACTTTTGGTATGGTTAAAGGGCCAGTGCCAGAGGACCAGAGGGCTGATACGGTAAAAACAGGTCAGATAAATAAGAAGACCAGAGGCCGTAAAAACATTTATAAACCAGTAAAAGAACCTTAAAATTGATCCTGAAACGCACAGGGAGCCAATGCAGCGATTTAAAAACTGGAGTAATATGTTCCCGCCCTCTGGTCCTCGTCAGCACTCGTGCGGCTGAATTCTGTAGTAATTGTAGGTTGGAAATTGTCTTTTTGGGAAGACCAGAGAGCAGGGCACTACAATAATCTAAACGAGAGGAGATAAAAGCATGCATTAACACCTCCGTGCTATCCTGAGAGGGAAACGGGCGGACTCTGGCTATATTCTTGAGATGGTGAAAACCAATCTTAGTTCTTGATGTGTGGAATAAAAGAAAGCTCAGAGTCAAAAATCACGCCCAAATTTTTTACAGTACTTGATGGTTTAAGGTCTTGGAGTTTTGGTAAAAGTTTCTCTCTCTGGCCTTCAGGGCCAATGACTAAGACTTCTGTTTTGTCCTGGTTGAGCTGTAGGAAATTCTCTGTCATCCATGACTTTATATCTAAAATGCAGTTAAAAAGGGCATCAATAGGCCCTGTGTCATCAGGAGACACGGTGATGTACAGTTGCGTATCATCAGCATAACTATGGAAGCTGATGCCATGCCTCCTGATGACCACCCCCAGAAGAAGCATGTAAAGATTAAAAAGAGTTGAACCTAAAATTGACCCCCGGGGGACCCCACACTTTGTCTCATGGTATATCACCACTTGGCTTGCTGGTTGGAGAAGGAAGGAGGGAGCCTGACGAGAGCCCTACGTCTCCTGGTCCAGGGATTCAGACCAAGGGAGGATGGCTGTATCTGCCAGCCTACTGAGGCTGGAGTCAATAGAGGAGAAATTGAAATTGTCACCTGCAGCACATTCAAAGGCAAGGAGAGGCATTCATTTTATTAGTGAAGACAACACTCAGCTGTGTTGAACCCACTCACACCTTTTCTCCTCCCTCTCTTGCACCTGTGCGGGGAAGTAGATATGGCAGAAAATGTGCACGGTTAATGGTCTGTGCTGCTGTAATCAAAATGTCTATATTCATTCAACTATTTCAGGGGCCAATTCAAAATGTACAGCGGGCCGCTGTTTGGACACTCCTGATTTAAAGAATGATCATTTAATACCTAGGGGTCAAAGTGTGTCGAGAAAATACCCCCACACCATCACATCACCACCAGCAGCCTGTCCTGTTGTTAAAGGCGGGGAACTCCAGACCCTGTCATCTGAATATCCCCACAGAAGTTGAGAACCATGAAACCAGGCAACATTTTCCAAATATCTATACCCACATTATATCTACCCAATACCCACCACAACACTTTGACACATTATTTAGTTAACTTATTGGGCTCTAATTTCGTAGACCAGGCACAAGCGCAGGAGCACCTGCCTGCGCCGGCCTTCGCCGCGCGGACTGGGTGTAACCTGAGCACTTTGCAAGTTTCCTGCAGGGCCAAGAGAGGCGCACTCATGGCTAAGAGGGGGCGCAGAGGAGCACGCCCACGTCTCTGCCACGTCACCTGCACTCCTGGTTTGTCGTCGCCAAATAGCAGAGCCTTTAGTGATATACTGTATACTCTCCCTGTATCTCCTCCTCATCCTCCTTGCAATGATGTACTCCATCTTTTTAGATCACGTTAAAAATAAAGACTAAAATAGAGGAATATGGGAAATCACAGTTAAATCCTTAGTGACATACATTTATTTTCTCTCCTTTTTCTTCTTCTTTTTTCTCCCTCTTTTCTTTGAATTTAATGAAATGAGAGAAGCCAGATATATACTCAGTATCAGATGTTAAGGCTGTCATTGTTGACTTAAAAGATGTGCATCAAACTTCCAGCTGCCGTCAGGTTAAGTGTCCATTATGACAAACGGCTTTAATCTGACATCAGATGTGACGGGACAGTTAATATAGATACAAATGTCTATGCTGGTTCAGACGGTTACATTAAATAGTGATTGCTGTGATTGTTTATTGGATTAAAATGTGCCTGACACTTTGGAAACCTGCCTCTGAGGCGTGCGCACATGTGCGCTTGTCACCAAATTACAGCTGCGGAGGGTGCGCTCCGCCCTGCGCCGCAGCTAGACCAGGTTGGAGCTGGCGAGCTTTCAGCGCACCTTCCGCACAGTTTTTTGGCACGAAATTGTCACTGCGCCACTCCAATCTGTCGACACCTCCCCCAGGTGTGCCTTCAACTCCCCCTGGGTCACACCCATCTCTGCGCAGATGGTCTACCAAATTGTCAAATTGGCAGCGCACAGTGGTGCGCCGCACTAAATTAACACTACGTGGGGTGCGCCAGGCTTGCGCCCCCTGCGCTGCGCCACGAAATTAGAGCCCATTATGTTAAACTGACCATTATGAGTGAAACTTTTAGTTAATCACTGATATGAGAAATGTGTGATAGACTAGGCAGCCTTTTTTAGCAACAGTTGGAAATCTACACTTATGTAGGCATAAAGGAAGGGATCATTCTGCTGGCTGACTACACTGCTGCTCCACTGCAAACTGTGAAGCAGTGATGACTGTCTCCAAACAATCGTTTGATGGCAATAAGAAAAAAAGCAAAAAATATTTTGAAACAAAACTTAACAAAACTTCAGTGCCTATCTCAAAGCACTTTCTGAAGGAGCTTAGTCTTTACTTAAGAAAAAATAACATTACTCACACTCTGGGTTTGTTTCTACATTCCTGGGCATTAGGGAGTGTTGCAAGGGGAACATCCGGAATGGGGTTAGGTAGCTTCAGCAGCATGATGTCGTGGATCCTGTTGCTGTCTTTATAAATCACAGGTGGTTCTCTGATGATCTCAGTGTGATTTGGACCTGGATGAACATGTACAACCGCTCTCATATACCTAAAAAAAAGGTAGCAAGAAGAGGAATACCATTCAGTGACAGGAAATACATCATATTTCACTGTCTCAGCTATTTATGAAAGTTTATGCTAACAGAAATCACACTTTATTATTGTCATAAAGTCCCTCTTGAAAATGGGATGTCACATCTCAAGAGGCCTTTAACACATTTATATTTAATGGAGACAAATATGGTTGGGATGCACTTGTGGTCTGGGCACCCATGAGTTCATCACTACCATAAATTCTTATTTTCAGTAAGAATATCTAAGATTATACTTCTAGAAAATGATCACCACAACCATTCAGACATGAGGACCCTCTTGAAAATGAGATGTAGCATCTCAAGAGGCTACCCTCTAATAAATCAGACGACAGGTTGATGGTACATGAACCTGTCACTAACTTTAGTTCTTATTCTAGTCTACTTGTCTCCTCTTACCTCCCTTCTTTTGCCCTCACACCCGACACAGCATCGTGTGGATTTGCTGTTCATCATGAGACTGGGATCCACACTCAAGATTTCCTGCTGCTTAACAGAAGGTTTTTTCTTGCCGCCATGATGGAGGGATCCATGATTGGCTATTTGGATTCATGTTGCGTGTTGGATGTATATATTTGTATATATATGTATATGTGTATTTTTATATGTATATATGGATCTATGCATATATGTGTATCCATAAAATGAAGAGCTTTATGCTCTATTGTAAAGTGTCTTGAGATAACACTTGTTATGAATTGGCGCTGTACAAATAAAGATTGATTGATTGATTGACTGTAGTTTAATATTAAATGTTACTTTGATAAAAAAATTTCAGAGTTCAATCGGATGACTGAAGCACACTGTCCTGAATCAAACCATGATATCGGGGATCACTTGCTATATTTTTATCTAGATGGCACACAATGCTGGCACAGAGGCATATTTCAAAGAGTTGATGTATTATGAGCTCTGATTATGCATAGGAGTGTTTTTGGCATAACATCCTTATGAATCAAGTGTGCAGCGAGCAGCTGGTGTGTTTTAATTGATGAGGTCAATTGGTTGTTTGGTAAGAACTCTTGCACACACTACAAGAACAAAACTGTTCAGTCTGTCATTATTTGTCTTAAGTGTGGGCTCTCAAACTGCTTTAAAATCTGTTAAGATTTCAAAAATCTCTAAATGTATGTCTAACTCCCCTTAGAGCCACAGCCACTGCATGAACTGATGTCAAAAAGTCTGTCAAGTTTCTGACTGGTTTAATCTTGGAGCTCTGTGAGATGACAGACAGGGAGTCTGGTGATCCAGCTGCTTTGCAAGGTGAGACAGACTCAGACATGTCTGTGTTTATGAATGCTCTATTTGCTCCGCATCAAACAAATGTCAGCTTTTAAAGTTTATTTACCTGTTTCAGTGCTACGATCTTTGTCTGTTTTCTCTAATCAAGAGTCTCAAACTCTCAGTCTGCAGGTCAAATCCAGCCTGTGACCTCATGACCTACCATCAAGACGCCAACGTACACGATGACGCTGATCCTAACTGATTCATAAACTTGATTAGTTTGACTGTTTTATTTACATACTCTGTCTACTCATGTATTTGAGATAAAAACATGAACTTTATATTTAAAAAGTACTTTGCCCCTCCTCATGACACATTTGGATTTTCATTGTAAAAAACACATATTTATGGTGATGTAAAGCAGAGCTGCTACCACTTACAGCTGCCAGCAGTGTGCTGCAGTGAGAATCCACTGGTCTTTGATTAGGGAGCCACCACAGAAGAAGTTACCATATTCATTAATGAATTTCACATGGTAAGGATGCTGATCATTTCTACAACGTTGACCCCAAATGATCCTCTTCTGCAGGTCCACAGCTGAGCTCACTGTGACAGCTGAAAGACAGTCATGACAAGACAAGATCAAATCAATCCAGGCTGTGGCACAGTTAGCAAAGAATCAGCAGATTTTGTAAAAAATACTTCAAGGTGCATTGTACTGCTGTTGCAGCTGGATCTTCTCTCTGTGCGTTATTGGGTCTTCTCAGAGTAATCTGGTTTTCTCCCTCAGAACCAAAACATGCTTGCTTAATCAGAGACTCCAAACTGCTCTTAGATGTAACTGTGGTTGTGATTGTTGAGGCCAAAAAGAAATTTAATTGAAATAATGAATTTTATTTATGGTGAACTGGTGCAAGAGGAAAAAATAATTTAAATAATCTGTTGTTATTAATTTTCTAGCATGCCTAATTGTTGAAATTTTTAATCCGCATTTAATTTACAATATTTTGTGAAAAGTAACAGGACTAAATTTTGGTTTACTTGCAATGACAAAGTTATTTTCATCGTACCTCCTATCCCAATGTGTCTAAGCTGCTGCTTGCTTGAGGTAGCTTAAGGTGATTGGTGACACCTGCACACACTCCTCAGAGTGGGAGCAGAACATTTTGTTGACTGTAAAGAGCAGATACTCCAAAATCTAGTACTTTTGACTTACTTTAATCAATCAAGTGACAAGTGTATTTTTTTTGTGTGTGTAAATAAATCTTAAAATTGATGATTGATCTGTGACTGCTTTTTGTTTTTACTGACTCAGCGTTCTTTTTTTTAAGAAAATTTGAGTTTGGGAAAGTAGATTGGCTGGGTAAGCATAATTTTTTTTAAGTTACACTCAAAAAAGTGTTTTTCAATTTAAGATCAGGATGCAACAATAAGTACTTCCCAATCAAAGGGGTGGGAGCAAAACTTTTGATATTGTTTTTTTTTTTTTTTTTTTCTCATTTAGATATTGATTAACACTTTACTTTTAATAGAGGGTGTTCTCATTTATGCTGGGTACTATACATACATCTAAACCCAACATGAGTGTGACGCTGGTCTAACCTACAGTGCAGTGTATCTGTAGGAGTCTCACAGTAACAACAACAAGAAGAAACATGTTTAACAGTTAGAGATCTTGGAGCGGAGCCAGTCTCATGTTGAACAGCCGTCCACTGAAGCTGTGTTTGGGGTCTGAGAGAAGGAACGGAGGTGGGCAGAGACAAGCGGACTGAAGAAAGAGTTGAAGGTAATTTTTGGAACAAAACTGCAAATTCAGGTCATTTAAAAGCCTGTAGGACTTGAGGGATTGAAGTTAACAAAGTTAGAAGGTTTGAATAAAATTAAATCAACAGGTCTCATTGGTATCATGAATGAGGTCATTTTATCATAAAGCAATATTTTATGTATCATCTTAAACCAAAATACTGTGCCTTTTTGCAGTCAGTGGGAAAAAAAGTTATGAATTCATGAGATGTCAAATATTTCACGAGTTATACAGTAACTTGTTCATTCTTTATTAGTGTAAAGTAAGTAAATGTACATAAGAATAAGACAGTGTAACACATTAAAATATTGTAGTGAATACGTGTGTCTTCAGATTCTGACTTGACCTTTTTGAGCCTTAGCGAAAAAAATGTTGAAAACCACTGATGAGTCAGCTCTTGATTAGATGCCCAGAGATGATCTTTATTTTCACTCTCTGACTTAATTCATCCCTCCTGTCTATCATTGTTAATATAATTTCTCTTTTACTGAAGAAAAAGTAAAATAAACATCCTGTCTTGTTTTGAGTCTAATGGAAATGAGTGAGTGTATATAGTCTAAAGGATGTAATTTCTACATTGTCACAAAAGTAGAGTATATTTTGCATCACAGTTCTTATTTTGCCTTTCATAAAAACAGCAAAGCATCATCTTCCACTGTTAAATCATATAATAATAAAAGCACAGAGGAGTAAAGTAAATGAATCACAGATAGTTAACAGCTTACCAGCCCACAGCAAAAGCAGAAGTGGTGTCACGTCACCCATGGTTCAGTGTCGGCTCCCTCAGGTGAGACAGTGGTGCATTTCTCATGTTTTTAAAGTGTCCTGGTGGAGCTCGAGCCTCCAACCACCTCCTGACAGTTTATCAAAGCAACCTCATTGGCTGCAGGGAGTCCCTGCCCCTGTCCTCCCTACAATGATTTTGTTTAATGCTAAAACTTTAAAGGTTTGCCAAATATGGAAGTAAAGATTCATTAATGAAGAAAAGTCTGGGGGCTTTTTGACAGCAGTGTTAATATTTTCATAAATACAAACTGATGTTTAATTTGAGCCCTAACTTCCCTTTAGATGCACCTACACAGAGGATAACTGTATTTGGTATTGTACGGTCTATGAAACTCTGTTGGTCGACTTTTGTCTCATCATGGTCACTAAACATCAAGAGCATGATGCAAAAAAATCAACTAGAACCTTTATTTAGAAACTGTATGTTGGAGAAAAATGAAATGAAAACAAACTTTGTTAAAAAGATGAATAAAATTCAATACATATTGCGGCACTTTTGATCAACCCTGAAGAGCATTAATAATAGATTAGGGTGGATTCAGGTAAACTGGGATGATTTTTGTAGTTTTGCCAACTGATCATTTATTGTCACTGATCATGTGATAATTACAGACAAAATCTAATTTTCTGAGAAATGTTTAATTGGTGTATTCGATCAAACCTTGATGAACAACAGTGTATTAATAAAATAAATCAATTACTCTTTATTTGTACAGCACCAATTTATCACAAGGCTTATCCCAACTATTTTTTACAGAGTAGAAGACAAACTCTTCATTTTTAGATTGACAGTATGTAAATAAGCATACACACACACACACACACACACACACATATATATATATATATATATATATATATATATATATATATATATATATATATATATATATATATATATATATATATATATATATATATATATATATATATATATATATATATATATATATATATATATATATATATATATATATATATATATATATATATATATATAAATGTGTTAATTAGTGAAACTGCTCATGGGTATGAGGGTGAGTTTGATAAGTTGTCTGTCTCTCTATCTATGTGGTCCTGTGATTGGCTACTTACTGGCTTGGGGAGGACTCTGCCTCTTGCTGAATATGAGCTGAGGTTGACTTAACCCCTGATGACCCCAAAAGGGATAATGATCTAATAATGGATGGATGGATAACTGAACTACCATTAAATTTGTTTCAACTGGTCTAAAAATATGAATTGATGTTAAAAGAAGTCATTTCTGTTGATGGTTGATGCAGGAAAAAGCACTTGGAGTCCAGGGCAGTAGGTCCATGATTGTTTGTCAAAGTCATACTAATATATGTGTGCTTCTGAAGAACTACATATGTTTGATTTATTGATCGCTCTAAAGTTAATATCAGGAATTGTGATGGTTATGGAACAGGACTAAAGGACAAATGATTGTAATAGTGGTAACTGAAGCTTTGTGAGTCCGCAGCAGCAGGCCGACCATACCAAGGATCTCAGGTCTAACATAGGTGGTTTACGGCTTATATTACCTTCAATATCAACATTCACTTGATCTTTTCAAAGGTATCAATAAATGTTACTGTTAATAAATAAAGTTTGTCTTCTTTTTGGTCAGCGGTTTCTTACTTCCATCTTTTGCTGTCTTCAGAGCTTAATGATTTTTACTGATAGTTTAAACACAAAGAGTGTGATTAAGTTCAGACTGTTTGTTCAGTTCAATGGGCCCTCCTACTTTTGACTCCTCTCCCTGCTATAAAATAAGAGAAAGCCCAGATAAGGCAAGAAAAGCCTGTTAATTTAAACAGCCTAATGTCTTATCAGTTTTTTATGTTCATATCGTCCTAACTTTATCAATGACATTTTACTACATAACAGCTGCTCTTGTCCCTGCACTGAAAGTATTCAAATGTGTATTTAAACTATCTCAGATACACTCAAGGAGCCTTTTGTTCACTGACCTTTTTGTATAGGTGGTAAGTGCAGTCAGCCACCACTTTAGTAGGTACACCCTGTTAGGTTTGAACATACTGACATTTTTTTATTTGTCATTGACAAAAAAAAAACTTTAAAACACACTTAATTCCAACTTTCTTTATGGTCTTCACACAAGCATGTAAGAGTAAGCCATTTTTTCTTGAACTATGCATGAAAACATTCAAATTAGCTTCATATTTTCATGGAAATCAACCTTTTTTCTGAGTAGGTGTGGTTTGTTCTACCATCATCGTTCATTATGGCTGAATTAAATCGTATATCTGGCAGATGCTACTGCTGCCATGTAAAGAACAGAACATGAGCCTCTCCATAGAATAAACTCTCATAAAAACATGCTAGAAGTGGAGGGAAAACATACTGACTATAGAGAAGTGTAGTGTTGATATTTGTTTTTCATTCAATAAAGGGATGTGGTCCAGATCTCATAAAACTGAGCTGTTAGCATCTGTGCTAATCTCTGTACAAGCAGTCACTCTGTGGTCTTGCTTGTAGTTTCCACTTTGTCCTGCTCTGAAGGACTCTGATGGGGCCGCCCCTCTTTGGGCTGATCACAATCGTTGTAGACTGGAAATGGAAAGATGGATCAGCCTGATTACAGACACTGAATAAGGCTGATCCTTCTGCTTTGTCAACTTGAGCAAAGAATAATTCACCTCAATATTAAGAGGATTATTTTGTGTTTATTTTAAGTAATTCTTGGTTTATTGTAGTTTAGGTTTGTCTTTTTCATTTCGGTTTCTTTTTAGTACCCCTGCCAAAAAAGGCTATGTTTTCTTCAAGGATTTGTTGACAGTGCATTTTTAATAATAATTTGCATGACAATGTTGGAAATGCCTTGGTGGAAGTTTCTGCCTTCAGAGTGCTTCTAACAGTTTGTACAGAACAAATAGAATGGATCATAGACTGTTTCAAAAACCCATGTATCTATGTGATATTTTGTACTAAACTGTAGTATAATTAAAATGACTAGGGCTCTGGTCTTGAGGTCTTGAACCTTTTCCATCATCAAAGCTTTCAGTCATCAAATTTTTTATCAACAGGTCCTCCTTGCATAGGATTAATGTTCATACATTTTCCCTCACACAAAACCAAATTTCTCAATAACATGTGTTGCTGTTGGCAGGTCTGTTTACATAAATCCCTGGACTCCCTAAAGGCCTGTAAAATGGGCCCTGGTCAGGTTTGAGCATGCTGTGGGCCCCATACATTTTCGTCTGTAACCTCATCCATATCTCACAAATATTGTTGCTTCATTTCACAGTTTCTTGTAATGATAATCCAATAAATTTCCGATTATCAGGTTATTAAGGTTTTGCTTTACTACACAGCTAGCAACCTCCTTTGTTTCAGCATCCTCGCTGATGTATATTCTATTCAGAAAACCTCTGTGTATGTTTTTTCCTTACACAGCGATGATCACAATCATTGTGGCTAATGCATTTCCTTTTTAAATGAACTTAACATGACCCCACCTCAAAAACACTGTCCTGTCCCTTTAAGAGCTTCATTCAGTTCCTAGGTAGTTTCTTTTACCTGTGGCTTATCAGGAAACAGTGATAAGCGTGAGGCAGTAAATGCCTCTTGGTTCACACTCACTGACTCTGACTTGCTCTCATGGTGTGATCATATTTGAATAAATAAAATGAGGCACATTTTGACTGCTCCTGTATCTAACAGTCCATTTGAGTTTCGTTTTATCAGTGCAATAAACCTACTACACAAAGGGATGTTTTTCTTTATTGTCATTTTATGGCTGAACGTTGCTGCTGATATTCACTGGAATTTTAGTACAGTATAATATAATATAATACTTTCCACGTCACTGGCTATGTTGGTAACACTACTTTTTAAAGTCACCTTATTTGCCACGGGCTACTGATTAGCATGCTAGAAAGTAGCTTATTAGCAGCTTATTACAAAAAATTAAGGGCTTATTAGTAGCTACCTAATTCTACATGGCCATAAAATGCACTAAGATATTAAATACAATTTCACCCTTAATAACCTCCTTATTACTGCTTATTGGTAAAAGAAGTTGTCATAGCCAATCTTAAGTAGTTTTGCTTAGTAAACACCTTAAAGGTATGAGAAAAACAGCATATTCCTCCTGTATTACTCTTAGCATGTCTTTTCTCATGAGAACAATCACAAAATTCTTGCCTTAGTTAAATATAAATCACTCATAATAACTTATCAATTGTAACTTAGAATTTGTCCTGGTCTTGTTCACAAGTAAGTCACTGGTAGTTTCAGACTTGTTAAATAGTAACCTATTTGTTTCCAAAACTAAAGTAAGATCTTGTCTGTACCTAATTCACTAGCAGTTTTAGACACATTTTTTCCCTATTTTCAGTGGCGATTGCTCTAAGACTGCAAGGGAAGCTCAGCTTCCCCTAAAATGTCCCCCAAAAAAGTGGTGATATGTGCTGCTGTGTGTACATTTAATTGACTTAATATGCTCTAGAATACCTTCATCTTTTGCTCAGAATCAGCTACTTATCACAGGTAACTGGAGCGACTTCCTTCTCAGTCATCCCCGCAGCGTCTCAGTGCTGCAGGAGGAGTCGGACGCTGAGCGTCTTCAGACTTCAGCAGTTAAATATAGAGTGGGTTGTTCCACTGTGGAAACTGGACGGTCATTGGATAAACGCTGGGCTTTGTCCCGCCCATCGGACGCTCAGCGTCTCTGGAGGTCTATGAGGCAGTGGGCTGGCCTGGACGCTCAGCTTCTGCGTGATGATTGGATGATCTATCTGAGGCCGAATCCTTTTTTGATTGACAGTGAAATGAGCCAATCAGCGATCTTGAAGGCTCACCCTTCACCGGGGGAGAATTCGAAGTTTTTCATTTAGTTGTTCTGGACTGATCCGGAGGATTTATCGGTCACCAGCGGCTTTATCTTTCTGAAAAACGACCAGCGTTGTGTTTGAAGATTCTCTCCTGTCACTTTTTCTTTTCACAAGCGAGCAGCTGTAGCTTCTCTCCCTCTCACTCACACTCACAGCCTGTCAAACAGTGGTCTCACGTAGCTGCTCCAGCTGCTAGCAAGCTGCACATCATAGCAGATAGTATGGATGCTGGAGACCAGATTTTGGCGAGGCCATTTGATAGTCTTCCTTACGAAGAGAAAATTAGAGTTAAACAGCAGTTCAGATCAACTCCTAAGATTGATTTAGTTCAAAAGGTGGGGAAAAGAGACAGGTCTTTTCAGCATTCCTGGTATGACAAGGTGAGCTGGCTCACTGGAAGTGCTGTCACAAATAAAATGTGTTGTCTGGTCAAAAGTGGGTTTTGGGGAATAAAATCCCTGGAAAAGACACCTAGTTGGTACAACAGGGTCACAGATCATTTACATAAATAAATAAATTTACGATGTAGGCCAGAAAAAAAATGAGCTTCCCCTCCCTGACTGACCAGCAGCCGCCACTGTTAAAAATGTATCCCTGTTTTTCGAATAGGCTAATTTCAAAATGGTACAAAACCTATGCAATATGTGGGGTATATTTTAAAGAAATGAATCAAATAATTAAAAAAACTGTCTGCTGTGTGCACAGGACGGACAATATCACAGAATAAAAGCACATCGAGTCCGCATATCAAAACACATTTTCTAGTAATTGACCGATCACAACTGAAGTCAGGCTCCAAGTTTTTTAACACACTCAATGAGCAGTATTTTTCCTTATATTTAACACACAGCAGTAGTTGGTTAATCATCTGAAAGAATGCGTAAGATTCATGTACATATGCAGCATAATTTTTAATGATTTTACACAGGCACATTTGGAGTGACAGGTCAGGACCTATGGGGAAAAAAAGACTGGGGGACCACCACTGCGCATGTGCAGAACCGACGGAACAGTAACAGGTACAGAGGTGTCCGGCACTTCAAGAAAGAAGAGCAGAGGAGCAGGACTTTTTCGACCCAAAAATGATAAGTTAAGCTCGACTCAAGTTAGCAGCTCTAAATTAAAGGTTGTTATTTGCAGCTTACTTGTTTTTGGTCGTAGATGCGACAAAGACTTCAATGTTTCTCAGCCGCCTGCTCATCTGCTCACCGGCTCCTCATGGCTGCCTCTGCTTCATTGAGCTTTCTGAGCTTTGAACACGCGCATTAAAATCAGGGAAGCTCGCCTTAATTACACGGTGACGTACATTACTGTATTTACGAGGAATAGTCACAGTAAAAAATATAGCGGTAGAGCAGAATGATTGTTTTATAAAGGGATTTAAAATTGTTTTCGTCTAAACCGTAAATTGTAGAGCAAAGTTCTCGTGTTTTGCTTTAGGAAAGTCATGCTCGTCATAATGTGGAAATGTCACTTTGAGAACAGATTTCAAAAAGCAGCCCCAAAATTATAAGATTCACGTTGGACAGAATATTTTAACTCTTGAATTAAGCGTTTTTCAATATGTTAGGTAAAAGTTTTTATGTGTAAAATAATTGGATTATGGTTACAATACTTTTCAACCAGTTGTTGCAATTTTCTAATTTGGATCCGATCGGAATACGTGTATGTACTGCCAATCACAAAATATTTGATAGTATGACTTAAGTTTTTCTTTTATTGTTATTTTCATACTGGAAACTGCGATTTTGTGCATCAGGGAGATCACAGCTAATTACCTCGGAATCACTTAACCTTTTAACAGATGAGAACATCACAAGGTCTGAATCAGTCAATCAATCTACACTGCGACTATCTGCCATGTCAGAGGTGACATTTATGTAAAAATCTGTTTACAGCATCAGGCCTCTGTTGACATTTTTTGGATCTCTATATGAAAATGTGTGTGTAGTCACAACTTAAAGCTGTAATTCAGTTTTATTCTGTCTTACTTTCTCTTAGTCTTCAGCAAAATAATACAATACAGTTTTGTTTTTATCTTTTCAAGGTGGTTCGAGTTTCGACAGATTTGAGTTCACTTTTAAAGAAGATAAAAATGTGAGGATGTAAAAGGTATCATTTATAATACTGATTTCTTTGATCACAGACTCATCTCAAGGAAAAAAGTGTCTAATTAATCAAAGAGGACATTTTAAAGCCCTGCTTCTAAGTGAGCCATGTTTCTGTTTAATCATTACATATTTAGAATTTAAATCTTAATCCATGTATGTGATCAAATGCAATCATTCACTTTTGTTTTAGTACTCTCACTCCCAGTTTTTTCTTTTTTGCAGCCCAGGGCACAGAAGTGGACGGGGAGCAATGGACGAGATGTTGGAACTGAGTAAAGAAAATCAAGATGGTAAGTTAGGTATTGGCTAACTTTGAGTGTAACTGGAGCTGCCTTGTCTTATTTGATCTGAACATTTTAAATCTTTTGTGTGTTTGATTGAATTTGTTTCAGGCAGGGCAGGCAAATATATAGATACATTTTAATTATTTTCTGCAGAAGATTTAAAAATGAAAAATCAAAATTTGTATTCTTGACTTACTTCAAACATAAGTTGTTAGAATGGTTGAAAATATAAACACTGAGAATGCAATGTTTTCATGATGATTGGCCCCGTGAGATTTTGTTCAAACACTTTTATAGACATGTATTTGTTTTTTCTTTTAATGAGATTAAATATTAATCAGGGAGTTGCAGGTTAATAAAATGTGAAACGGCCTCATCCTTCAATGTTTATGTAGACAAACCTGCCGACATTTTAACTATTAAACAACATCTTATAGCACACAATGTAACTTTAAGAGGGAAACTCTTTTTGTTTGACAGCAGAAGGGAAAACTTGATTCATGACATTTCTTTGTTTCTGGGAATTTTTGGTTGTTTTTTATGAAAAATCAATTAAAATAGTGAATTGAGTGATCTGGAATAAAATGTAGATTTTCTTTTTAGGCCATTTCGCTAAAAAATGATGGAATTTTGCCTCCTAGTGGCAGCAGTGTTAGGTTTAGGTTTAAATCGGGTAATATCTCAATTTCCAAAAGTGTCTTGGATCAAATTGCGGGAGCCCAACCATTAAAACAGTTTTTATTTGAAATCTGTCCTTTTTTTCATTTTCTGTCTCATCATGACTTTTTCTTCAGGGATCTCCAAAGTGACATTTTTGGAGGCTAAAGTTCAGTGGCAAGAACAAGTCATCAAGGACCCACAAATCAAAAGGCAACAACAAAAGCAGGTGAGTATAGAGCTTAATTTAACTCACTGTAATTAAAGATGTGATGTTTGTCTTCATTGAAAAATTATAATTTGTCTTTTCAATTTTGTTTTTGATGAAAGCTGAACCAGTGCTATACGCCTCAAAAAGGCTAAAGGGGGTGATGAAGGTGATGAGGAAGCGGACCACCCTTTCTCAGTCATCAGCAAATTGCCATGTAGTGACTGAAGCTTCAGCACCCACAGTCATCCACATCTCCTGGCTCATGTCAGAGGTAAGTACTCAGTGTTTTGATACATCACCTTCAAGTTTTCATACATTTTACTATGTTGTTTCATCTTCTTTTACTTACATTCTGATGGTCAATTAAAATGATCATACTCAGTACTAGAAAAGCGGTTTGGCAGGCTGTGAAAACAAATTTCCCATTGGGACATAAAGTTATCTATCTATCTATCTATCTATCTATCTATCTAAGCACTTGGAGAGCGCAGACCTCCGCTAGCACCACAGTCTTCACCCATATTGTGATTTTGACCATAAATATTAGTCCTACCTTTATTTCATCTAAATATTTAGATTCCTTGACCATGAAAACATACCATTAGTAACTGGATTTATACTGATATCTATTTTAGTTCAGTAGTTATTCATCATTTTTCATCATGGCGTTTTACGCTGATCCGCGTCACTCCCAAAATCGAATCATTTGTTCCTTGTTCCAATCCACATGTTTCCTGAAAATTTCATTGAAATCCCACCATAACTTTTTGAGTTATGTTGCGAATAGAGAAACAAATAAACAGCAATTGGCAATATCATAACTTCCTCAGCGGAGGTAAAAACTGATTGAACAGGTGGGCTTTTTAAGTGACTGCTCTTGAACTTAGGAAGTGTTTTCATTTTAAAGGACATTTTGTTCACCAGGTCACAAAGACAGGAAACAGGATACAACAATCCTATGGTATGGTTTTAAAATGTGTGTCTTTAAGTTTCATTTTTATCTGATGTGGGTCCTACATTTCAAATGGCACTATAACTCTCATCTGTTTTAAATCTGCAGTATAAAAGTTTTTGTGTTTTCTGTTTAATATGCTATGGTTTGTAAATTAAATTAAATTCATTATAAATCATTACATATTCCAAATGCTTTATCCCTGAACAGCTGTCAACTCACATAAAAGAATACTCATTTTTTGGAGGAGTTTACCGGAAAAAAAAGTTGAGTTTGGCAATGATTGAGAGAAACTAAAACTCCTTTGGATATTAGAACTTTTTTTTTTGTTTTGTTTTGTTTTGCTATTTTAACATTCTGAAGCCTCTTAACAAATGCATTGAAAGATAATTCAGCCCTGTGTCTGTTTTCTATAAAATTTATTTGCCTTTTAATATACCACATCTACTTGACAATAAGTTAATGTTCTGTCTTGCTCTTTGCTGGTGATTCTAATAACCTATCAAAGATATAGGGTTTGTCAGTACTGATCATATTTTGTAATAAAATTGTTAAGACTATTTTGCACATCATAGAAGCATAAGAAGCTCTAAAACAAAATGCAACAAACATACTCCAGTAAGGATGACTAAATTTCACTACTTTGTTAATTACATATACATTTAATAAATTATTATACATATATTAAAACTGTTCATAGTTAAACATTGTAACAGTATAATCAATGAAATCCCATCACAGTTTGGTTCTAAAGGATTTTATAGCAGGGGCAGCGGGCGCATAGGCACATCTGTTAACATGAAGATGTGTATGGAGTTGTAAGCAAAATTGATCATGTTTGTGTTTACTGGCATTTATTTGGATAGGCCATTCAGTGATTCTATTTTAAGCATTTTCAACTGAAAATGATAGATCAGGTTATCTCTGTTTGTTGTTGTCATTGTTATTTAATCTGAGGTGTAAAAATCATGTTGAATTTTCTCAGTTAGGCCCCTCATAAAGCCTTTCAAGACTGCAGTAACCCCTTTAACACATGCACAAACACAGGCATATTGTTGTTGTAATAGTTATTCTGTTTTATCTTCACAGTTAAGGGCTCAGCTGAGGTCATAATCTGGGAAAAAAGGGTCATAAAGGTGACAGCCCCAACTGCAGAGCTAAAGATGGTCGACCCAGAAACCTTTTAACAGCCTGAAGTTTGATCCAGCATTAAAGACCCTGCAGTCTTTTTTCAAAAAGAGTGCAGCTCACGTTACCCCTCAAGAAAAGGTTATCATAGATGATACAAAGGCCAAAGGTAAACTACTTATGTTGGCGAAGTATTGAAATGCAAAAAGGCTAATAAGCTGAAGTAAATTTTGTTCTACTCTTCTGCAAAAGTTCAATTACAGAAAAAAAGTTTGCTACATACAATAGTATGTTTTATATTTGTTTTATTTTACAAGAAAAAGACGACTGGCATTTTATTTCTATAAAGGTGCATTTTTTCATTCTTTAAAAAACAGTATTTATTTCACTGTCCTGCACTGATCTTTCATAAGATGTTGCGAGCAGCATCTTGCCAGAGACCTTTATGAGGTCTCTGGCAAAAGCACCATAATGCTACCTGTTGAGTTACTGTGGTCATTTGAAATTCTTTGTAATGTTAATGTAATGCATTTAAAAAGCTAAGATTCAGCACTGCGCTTGTACATGAACATAAAGAAAACCTTCAAATGTTTTGTCAAATTTTGGGTGTAAAGGGTGCTGTTCTGAAGATGAGGAAGTTTGAGACTTAAGATGATTAGAAATGTATGGTCCTTAAAGAAACTTGAATGAAAAAGGTAGAGCAAGTTTGGGATGTAGAGTTCTCTGTCCTGAATTAATATAATTTTATGCCTGAAAAATTCTGAAGTGGTCCATTACAAGAGAATGTGTTTTAATATGTGCAGACTTGATGTGCTTTTATACTGATATTATCCATCCTTTATACATAAGAGACTATTTTACATTGTTTGATCCAACTCTGTAGCATATGCCTCACACAGGCACAGGTTTTGCATCATTTTTAAAATTGTGGATGTGAAACCTGAGATATCAAAATAAGGGGAAAAGGTAGATAAATCTGAAACAACCAGTGAATTGGATCAAACCAGACCTTACTTTAGAAAAAAAATACTATTTAATGAGCGAAACTATCAGTGAATTACATATGAACAAGACATCCCTTTAATTTAGATTATGTTATGAGTGATGTGTACTGAAACAAGACCAGAATTTAGTGATCGTTCTCATGAGAACAGATCATGCTGACTAAGAGTAAACAAGAAAAATAAAGAATATCTATTGTTGTGCTTCTACTGCCTTTAAGGTTACACTAATTAAGATCATAATTGATGTGGAACAACTTTACTAACCATAAGCAGTAATTAGGAGGTTACTAAGGGAATAGTCTTTATTCTTATCATAAAAAAATCATTTTTTTTATCCATTCAGATTAAAGTACTAATAAGCCATTAATATTGTGTACTAAGCAGCTAGTAAGCAGCTGCTTATTAGTGGGTAGGGACAAATGAGGTACCCTTAAGATAAGTTGTTACCCTGCAGGTGTGAAATGTGTGAGTGTCTGCAGTGCAGCCTTTAATCCACTGGAGGGCAGCAGAGACTCACGTGTGCAGTCATCAGTCAGTTCACCGGACAGAAGGTCAAGAGCTGAGCTCTCAGGGAGGGACGTCCTTCAGCACCATCAAGAAAACCATCATATCATTATCATTTTTCTCGATTTAAGAAACGCAACAAACCCAATTCCAATGAAGTTGGTACTTTGAGTAAAATGGAAATAAAAACAAAACACAATGATTTGCAATCCTTGTACCTGTATTAAACTGTATACACAACTAAGACAAGGTATGTAATGTTTAAACTGATAAAATTAATAATTATGTAATTTTTTGGTCATTTTGCCTTTGACCTGATGTTCAATTTATATTTCTCTGCCATTAGCTGTCAAAGCCATTTGACCCTATTTGAATTAAGTTATTATTATTCATAGTATCATCTTTATTAATGTTATTACTACTTTAAGTATTTTTTCTTTTAATATTGGGTATTAAAGGACTATTTCCCATCCCTGCTTTAGGGTGATTGTTTTTGACCTTCATCACCCCCTTCAGGATCTTCATAGTACTGCAGCAACAAAGTTTTCCACTTTCCTTTATTTCCTCCTTGCACTCACTTTATTAAACTGTTTAATTCACAATGTCTTCAGTGTTGTTCCTTTAATTATCAGAGCAATGTTTGCACAAGGGTGTAAGAGATAAATGCCACATGAAAAAAATCAGGCCACATGTAAAAAAAAAAAAAAAACATTTTTCTCTGCTGTGATGGTCTTGGAGAGGCACCAAAACTGAGCACTTTGTAACCACAATAACTGCTACACAGATCTGGATAAATGACAATCACAAAGAGTAATGGACATAATGACAGTGTCAGGGGTACACATATGTAGGGTCTCATGTAAAGACTAAACCCTCTGCAGTTTGATCACCTGTGTGTAAAGTTTGGCCCACTTTGGTGTTTTTGGACCCTCGTTAGCAGAGTTGTGCTGCAGCATGAGATGAGCTTGTGACTTGGCACGTTCCTCTGTCCATGGAAGGTGCTGCAGCCATGTGCGGGGGATTATGTCCTCTCAATCCTCCTTATCCTGCAGCTCAAACTAACACCTGAAGAGCACCACCCTTACTCTCACTGTTACATCAGGGACAGCAGATCCCCATGGCTACAGCTTTGGGATTATTATCATTTTTTCATGGATGATAGAGAAGCTCCAGGAGGTCTTTTTCTGCTCACCAAATGCGTCATGAAAGTGGAAGGTGGGGCCGAAAAACCTGGACAGGAAGGGAGTGGCTGCAGGAGGGTCCCTAGAAGGAGTGAGTCATGTAACTTTATTTCGGACAGCTGTGGTTTCTTAAGAACTGTATGTTGGATAAATCATCATACATTCTTCAATATTTCATTATAGTACTGTATGTTTGCTTAAGATTTGCCCTGACATCAAGCTTTAACATCCTAAAGTAGAAGAAACCTCACCAAGGCATTTACAACATTGTCCAAAGGACTTTTAGATGTGAAAAACTGTCAAATCCTTTAAAACCCCTCTGATTTCAGATCACCACCAAAATTAAGCGTTAGTTCCTTTTAGTGACATCAAAATCAGTTGAGAACATTTTCTGAGTTATGAGAGATAATATGAAAAACTGCCCTATCTTGCCATGCTATCAAATCCTGAAAATAATTCCTGGATCTGTATCCAGATTCAGATCACCACCATAATGGAAACACCTCTTCCTTCCACGCTGACCAGCATTTCCTTAAAATGTCATCAAAGTCCATTCATCAATTTTTGAGTTTTCTGTGATAATGTGCAACACCGCTATTCTACTGTTATCAAATTGTTGAAAAAGTTCCAGGATCTGCAGCTGGATCCATATCATCACCAAAATTAAATCATTTCTCTACTGTGCCATGACCAATATTCCCTGAAAATGTCATCAAAATCAGCTGAGAGTTTATTGAAATATAAGTGATAATGTAGAAACTGCCCCATCCTACTGTGTTGTCAAATCCTTGTAATAATGTAATCATAATTTTCCTTGTGCCATGGCCAACATTCCCTGGAAATGTCTTCAATATAAGTTCACCACTTTTTGAGTTTTTAGTGATATCTTGCTATGTTATAAAATAATTTAAAAGCAGAATCCATCTGTTTATCTCTGATATCATGAGTATCATTAGGACACAAAATTGAATTGAATTTATTTTCATTTCGAACATGCATGCAAAGAACAACAAAAAAATAGTGAAATGCCATTCACATACACGAGAAAAAAAAGGATTGTAGCAACCACATGCTCGAAAAGGAGTAGGAGGGAGGAGAATACTTTTTTTTAGTTCCTACCCCTTATTACTGTTCCTAATAGGTCTTATAAAAAATAAATTCTTCTATTGATGCAAATACATTATACAACTGTATATTACGAAACATATAATCTATATAGATATGCTTAACTAAAACCAATAAAATATATAATCAATATACATATATATACGCATACATACAAACAAATATTCATATGGATATACATATATACTCATACACACATATACACACACATCCTTCCTATATACCGTACACACATACACATATCCAACTATATATACATATACACATATGTATCTGACATATAAGCATCAATATAGACATAATATACCGTTTTTACATATACATCTGTAAATATAATTTGCACCTATGCACACACATACACACATACATACATGTATATACATAATTCATAACTGTCCATATATATATTATATCTATATCCAATATCCAAACATTTTATAGTAAAATATTTATCAATTTAAACATAACTTTTAAGGTTTATTTATTTATTTACCCCACCACTCTCAAACACCTCCTCTTCTTTATACTTGTTCAGAACCAGTTCTTTGTATCTCTTTTTAAACAGATTTATGTTCACGCTGTGTTTTATCTCCATATCCAAATTGTTTCATAAATTCACCCCACAGCTCGATATACAGAAACTTTTCATTGTTATTCAAACCTTTTGTTTTTTGATATTTAGGTTTCCCCTTAGATCATAACCACCCTCCCTTTCTGTACACATTTTCCGAATTGTATTTGGCAGCATATTATTTCTTGCTTTACACATTACTAGTGCTGTTTTTAATTTAACCAAATCTATAAATTTCAACATTTCTGATTTTATAAACAGAGGGTCTGTGTGATCTCTGTATCCGGCCTTGTTTATTGTTCTTAATGCTCTTTTCTGTATTCTGCATATTGGCTGTAGAGTGCTTTTATAGTTGTATCCCCAGACCTCCACACAGTCTAATAAATATGGCAAAAACAGTGAACAGTATATGGTGTTTAATGACTTGTGATCCAGAATGTGTCTTTTTTAACTCAAAATTCCACTGCACTTTGCCAACTTTGATTGCATGTGGCTCATGTGGTATGATATTTTTCAGGGACTGAAGGACAGACAGACAGATGATTTATTGATTAATTGTTTGGTTGATAGATGTATTTTCATTGCTTGTCAAAACTAAATGCACTTTAAGAGTTTCAAGTTTATAGCAAGACAACTTATAGATATAGTCAGTAATAAGTACAAACTAAGAGTCGTAGAGTCAAACACTATGATAGTAATTTTGTGGGAGGCATCTTGAAGCATGGCATACTGCAATTCTCATAGTTTTTGTTGTTTCACCAATCACATCATGCTCACAGTTTATTGGCATCACAGCATTTAACAGCACACTGTTAATACCATATCTGTCATTGCATTGCTCAACATATTATATATTATGTAGTGTTTGTCTTGTCATATTACAATTAATATTTCATGAGTGCGATATGCTTACTGATTTGCTTTAGGCATCATATAGTTCTTTATAATTTCACACGTTTTTGTTTTTAATGATATTGCATCATCTGCATTGCATCATGCCGTAAAACACAGAGTAATGAAAGCACATAGTGTATCCATGTGTTCATGATATTATTCTTTCTCTAGCAGAGGTGGTTTTGCTTTACTATGAAGGTCAGTTTATCACATAACTGCAGAGTCTCAGTTATGACCTTACACCCCGTCACTTCTGATTCTCATCACTGAATCACCCTGACCTTTAGCAAACATCATCATATGACAAATGTGAATACAAACACAACACAGTAGGCCTGCAGCATGTTTGTTTATGAGGTTAAAGGGAAATGTGTCATTTAAATGCCTTTTGTCTTTTTAGATATTTTAAACTCTACCATATTGTCAGATTATGTCACCACTGTGTACTCAAGAAAGCCTCATATTTGTATTTTTAACAATTTAGAGAAAAACTGGAGTCTAGTTGCTGATTTTTCCTTTGTTTCTGTCCTCAGATCTTAAAAACATGAACACACGGTGAAATGAACTGATCCACACAGAGGAGACACAGTGGCCAAGAAGTGGAGGAAATGGACATGGGGTGAGACGATGTTCTATAATCTGTGTTGGTGTGATGAACTGCTTCCCTTTCCTGTGAGGAAGTGTTGCTTTAAATACACACGGTGACAAAACAAAGTTTAAGTAGACATGCACTGAACAGTCATCTTTGAATCTAAGCGATTTGTATGATTAAATTAAGTTTTTTTTTGTTTTTCAAGCCTTTCATGCATGAAGTGTTAAATCACAAAAGAATACTTTGTACACCATGCTAGTTGGACATGGTGTTACATCCTTTAAGATGCTATAAGGAGTTTCTATGTAGTTACAAAAAGTCTCACTTTTAGATATTTGCCTGATCCAAATACACACTTTAAGATGAGCTTTATAGCATTAAAATAGGTTATCTATAAATGCTATTCCTTAGCTTTGCGGTCAGGTCGGACAGGGCTGGACTGGCCAGGATACTCAACTTCAGGAACAAGACAATTATAACTAGAGCAAATTTATATTATTCGGACACGTCTTAGAGCATTGGGCTATAAGTAGCGATATATAGCCGACTACAAAACTACGATACTAAGTTTTCCAAAAATTGCTTGTTGTCACACATCAAAAACTACCGCTACGTACCTTGGGTCACGTCTTTTGGTGCGTTCCAGTTGTAGTCAGAAGTAGGAATTTCCAAGTTTTGATTAGGAAACTGCAACTGGAACGTCCGCTGAAGTCTGAATTTCCTACTGGGAACTCGGTGAAACCTCGCCACCCCCGAGTTGACTGTCGAAGATGGATGCCCCCAGTGTGAACAGTTATTTAGCTCCTGTAATAATCCATTTATTTGCACTTCTGACTGGGGTGTGTCGCTCTAGATAAGCTGTATACATAGTATTGTTAGACTTATAGTTACAAAAATGCTGCCATAGTGATTATCACATTCTTCATGTGATATTTGTGAACAGCAACACAGGGCGTGCTAACAGCAGCTAACAATAGCCTGGTAGATCGGCATGTTTTTTCAACTTTAACTGGAACGCCGATAAGTCGGAGATTATGTCACTCCCAGCTCGGAGGTTACTGGAACGCAGCATTACGACAGTCGCTGCGCGTGCTCATGGGTAGCAGAGTCTGTATTTCACCGGAAACAGATTCTCCTCATAGCACCTTTAAGGCCATAAAAAGGTACTCCAAGTATCTGTCTACTGTAGTGGACACCAGGCATGAAAAATTTAAGCAAGAATACAGATTTTGCAGGCTTAGTTTCGATTGAGTTGTGACAGTATGCTGTATGTCTGTAGAGTATTTCCGGTGTTGTATATAAAGAGAGAAAAAGATAAATCTAAAGAAACAATGTGTGACGTCTCACAGTAAAAATTCATTTCATTGCTTTGACTAAACTTCTTCTTAGTCTTATGGACCAATTGGATTGGAACAAGCACACAGAACTGTTTAGAGTTGCTGAAGAGTTTATCTGACGACTGCAAGCAGAGGCAGGCTAATGCTACCCGTTGACTCCCAGTGTTCGAGCTAGGTTAGTTAGCAGTGGGCAAGCTCTCTCTCTGGGGCATCCATCTTCAATTGTCAACTCGGGGGTGGCGAGGTTTCACCGAGTTCCCAATAGGAAATTCCGACTTTTGGGGACGTTTCAGTTGCAGTTTCCTACTCTGAACTCGGAAATTCCTACTTCTGACTACAACTGGGACGCACCAAAAGACGTGACCCAGACTAAAGCATGTGTTTGTTATGATGCTAATCAATGCGGCTCGGACCTTCCTCAGAACTCTGCATTGCTTTACAGCTTCTTTTTCCAACAACTTACAGGATGCAAAGCGACGAGGTAATGAACCTCTTTCTGTGTGACAACAAGCAATTTTTGGAAAACTTTGTAGCATAGTTTTGTAGCCGGCTATATATCGCTACATACAGCCCAGTGCTAATAATATAAATTTGCTCTAGTTTTAATTGTCTTATTCCCGAAGTTGAGTATCCAGGCCAGTCCAGCCCTGTCCAGCCCGACCACAAAGCTAAGGAATAGCATTTATAGATAACCTATTTTGATGCTATAAAACTCATCTTAAATTGTGTATTTCAATCAATCAGGAATAGATCTAGAAGTGAGACTTTTTGTAATTACTTAGAAACTCCTCATAGCATCTTTAATATGCATGTTTTACAGGAGTATGGCTTGTAAAGTACTGCTTACTTAAGGCCTCTATTTGGACACTGCTGTCCCTGCACATCAGTGCACCTTGCCACACCATCTGAGAACCACTGTATCACTGAATATATTGTTTACTGGACTTTATGTCACAGCCTCCTCAAAACTGTTTTCCAGAAGAGAAGGCCCCCTCTTAACCTCTTCCACATCAAACTTTCATTTCAGCCTGATCCTTTACGTATGCTCAATCAAAACAGTGTGCAAGAGACAAAGACGCTGGTCAATTATTCAGCAGCCATTCATCAGCGTCTGCGTTAATCCCTCCATGCTCCGCTGGACTAATGACAGCAGGTGCAGCTCAGAGCAGAAACAGACTAAATCAGTCTCTGGTTCCTCCCTAAAAGTCCAAGACCAAGATTGCTTTGATGAAATATTTGTGAAACAGCATGGTGCGGATTTATTGATTGATTTTTCTGTGAACTCTGATTTGATCCTTTATTTAAAACACTCAAGGCCACACAGCAGTATTGATTTTCTTCCCCCAAAGTTTGATAATGAGTATTGAGTTTTTACAGCCTGCTTCAAAACATGTGTGTTTAATTCTAAAAACTGAAGAACAGTGGTGCTGTGAATCAATGTGTTCGCAGAAATGAGGGATGTAAATGTGAATTATTAACCTCTAAATGTACCTGTTTTGTTGTTGGAGTGAAGGTGGGATGCCAGAATGAACAGAGATCCCTCCATGAGGCCTGCTGTGATTGTGCGCTGCATGTTAAGCAGCTGCCCTTTGACTGTGACACACACACACAAATACACACTGTGCGTTAGTTTTTGGGGCCTTCAGATGCTTCAAGTTCCTCCTCCTCCTCCTCAGAAACAATCAGGACAAAACAACCTCATCGCGCCTTTTTTCTGACACACAAATCTTTAATGGAACAGGAATGCAAATAACTTGTTTCTGTCTTTCTTTCATTCTTTTTTTATCTGAAAAGAGTCTTTCATGGGGGGCTGCATTATGCATGGTTGTTATAGCAACAGCCTCCCTCATAAGAGGGGAGGGGCTTAACTGGAAACCACAGTCAGTGCTGCTGCTGCTGGGACGTCCAGTCAGGAGAAGGGCAGTGCTGTTGTTCAGTGTTATTTGTATACTTTTAAAAGTTTGAGCTAGTCCTGTATATGTCTGTTTGAGGGCTTGACTTCATAAACACACATTTTTTATTTTGTGAAATATAGAAGCATTTATGTTTAATTGGAGAAGGGGTGTGACTTGATGAGTTTTATCCTCCCACTGTTTCCTGAATATTGTGTGTAACAACTTCATTTTTCCTTCTATTTCTTGTTCTTTCACATGCCCTTGACCTGGCTTCAGTCAGCTCATCCTCCTTTATTTTTATTTTATTTTATTTTTCCCCCTTGTCTGCATTATCTTTTCTGCTGAGCACTGTGTCCGATGACAGGGTTGAAAAGGCCAATGCATTTTCTTTCAAGCAGTCAGAGATATGTGAATATGATTCACTGCTATAGTGACCATCACCAGCCCTCCCTGTAGGCTACTCCATCAAATCAAACTTTATTTAACCCCTGATGTGAGCTGAAGGGGAGGGCTGTGCCACACCACAGTGTGAAAGAAGGGGAAACAGTGACAGACAGGACAAGACAAGACAAATGGAAGGGAGGAGAAACGGGTACTGTTATTGATCTCATCCTCCTTTATTTTCTGACATCGCAGTTTGAATTGTGGTCATCAAATTGCAAAACACAGTTCAACATTAAGGACCCAAAGATCAAGAAATGCTGATCTTGCAAAACTGAAATATTATAAAAAAGAAGACCTCTAAGATTTCAGGAAATAGGCTACCTTTTGCCAGCATTTTTCTGGTTGTTTCTTTGATAGCGAATGGAGTACACAGCAAACTGAGCACAGTTAAAATTTTGGTATGGGCAAAATTTCAGCAAGGGTGAAATTAATTTTACTTGGATGAAGTCAAATCCCTTTCAGCAGATAAAGAGTTTGTGTAAAAACAAGTGTTATATAATATTTTCATTTTGAACTCTAGACCTGTAAATAACACTTGTGCTCAGCAAAATCTGCAACTCTATCAGAGTAAATATTAACACTTCATAAATGTCTATACTGGCTGACACCACAAAGGGTTGTTCTCTCTCTTTTGGTAGATTTACTTTCTCTCTTATCAAGTGTAGTGATATTTTTTTAACTTTATTGCCATTTTGTCATATAACAGGCAATTAACGTAAGCATTACCTTGATGTTGAGCTTCAATAACATAGGTACATGTTGATGTAGGAAAATTAGTCTCCTGTGAGCTCTTGTTGTGCATTCAGCAGGTACTGTATATGTCAATATCAGTGTATCATTTCACTGTATACAAGCATATAGAACATTAACACATTTTTACAAAATATATATCTGCTTTAACCTACTTATACCTTTACCAATATGTTTTGCATTAAGTAAATCCATTAGTTATATCTTCTCCCAAAAACCTTGTAACTGTAAACCATCTCCTTTTAAAACTATAGGCAGTTTAAGTTGCAGCTGGGCTGTCATACATTTGTGCACATGCCTGATCCTTTGTATCCACATATCAGGGGAAGGGTTTGGTCCATCCAGTTGGTTGTAATTGTTTTTTTTTTGCTGTTATTTAAAGGATATGTAGAACATAATGTTGGTCCGCTGCAAATAATCTGTCCGGCATTACTTCCAATAGGAACAGGAGTGGATCCAGTGGATTTCTCTATTTTTTCTTTGACAGTTTTCCAAAATATTTCAATTCTTGGGAAGTCCCAGAATACATGTGTTTGATCACCAATCATACCACAGAATCTCCAACATTTATTCGACAAATTATTTTGAAATACACAAATTTTTGATGGCACTCTGAAGAATCTCATCGACCAATCCCTTTGTGACTTCCCAGATAGATCCCACACAGATTCCCAAGTGTTTTCCTCAGTAATCTCATTCATCTCTAATTCCCGTTGTCCTTTAATATGGAGAGTGTTATCCGACCATTCTAACAAGAAGTGATAAGTTTTGGCATTGAAATTCAAAAGTTTGTAGCATGTAACTTTGTGAGTTTTGGTCCACACTGCCTGTATATAGTGTAAGGAATACAGGCTCTCAGAGTATATTAAGTGCTGACTCTATACTAACTCTGTAAAGTTCTGTTTATTAGTACAATAAGATGAATTAAAGATGTCATATTTGGAAAGGTCACAGCTGCGTTATCATAGAATTAACACTTAAATTTTACAGACTACTTATAAGTTTTGTTCAGAAGTAACAAATGCTACAAAGTAGATTTCAACTTCAACGTGATAACAGCTACATTTCAATCAATCAATCAGTGTTTGTTTGTATAGTGCCAATTTATAACAAGTGTTATCTCAAGACACTTTACAACAGAGCACAAAACTCTTAACCCTTTAACTAGCAGCTCAACTGTTTGGCAGAGGTCAAAAATAAACTCAGAGATATTTAATGTTTTATAAAACACAACAATGAAATCATTGTCTGATTCCCTTAACACAGAGAAACTACAAACAAACTAAAAAGCATGGTTCATGGTGTGGGATTCAAAGGTTTAAAAAGTTAAAAGTTGATTTCCTATTGACTTATAATGTATGTATATTTGGGACAATATCAATTACAAAAGGCATAAATGTTTGCAATTTAAAATTGCAATACAAATAACTTAAAATAGATGATACTGAGCTAGACAAACACACCAAAAATATTATTTGATGAATAACTATATTATCTCATTAAAGTTAAGTATTTGAAATAATAATGAGGGTGATAATAATAAAAGCTTTTTAAAACTTTGAATCCCACAAAAAGGAAATATCTGTTCTTTTGGTTTGTTTGCAGTTTTTTTTGTATCCTGAAACACTGACAAAAACAATGTGTTATTTTTTTTGATCCATTAAATATATCTGAATTTATCGACCTCTGCAAACAATTGAGCTGGAAGGGTATATATATATATATATATATATATATATATATATATATATATATATATATATATATATATATATATATATATATATATATATATATATATGTATATATATATATAGAGAGAGAGAGAGATACACATATACATATACATATACATATATACATATATATATATATATATATATATATATATATATATATATACACATATACATATATATATATATATACATATATATATATATATATATATATATATATATATATATATATAGATAGATAGATAGATAGATAGATAGATAGATAGATAGATAGATAGATAGATATAGATATACACATCATATATATACATCCAACACCCAACATGAATCCATATAGCCAATCATGAATCCCTCCATCATGGCAGCAAGAAAAAACCTTCTGTTAAGCAGCAGGAAATCTTGAATGTGGATCCTAGACATTTGATTAGAATGTAAGTATCAACTCTTTAAAAAGAGAATAAAAGGTGTGTATCCATAGACTATAGACACTCTGGAGTGTTCATATGAACTCTGATAGTGTTCATATGTTCATGCAGATTTGGCTAAGGCTGGACCCTCTTTATCCCATTATTCAAAGAAAATATAGTTTTAATGGCTTTTAACTCTGGTCAGTTACATTTAAGCTTAAGTTAAACTCATATGACAAAGAACAAAACGTGTAGGTCTGATCAATTATTGTCTACCACAAACCTTATTATCAGCAGTGATCCAAGAATACAGTGAATTATCTGAAAGACTCTAGTGGATAGAACCAGTGCAATGCTAACTTCTGCCCAGGTCTATATAAATACCTAAATAATAAAATTAATTAATCGTAAAAATAAAAACGTCCACCAGCCTATAAAATAAGAAAACGGTGTTGTTAGTAGATACTGTATTCTTGGGGAGTAAAGTAAACACAAATACATATACAGTATGTTATCTTAAAGTTTTCACATAATCACGTGCAAAGTAAATTCCATCATGCCCGCTTTTATGTGAGGGAAAAAATTAAACAGTAAATCATTCTTTCATCCTCCCCCCAATGAGCCAGAAGTCTGCATGATTTCCCATTTTTAACAAATATAAATGAATGTCATGATTATACGTTCACGCCTGTATAAGCAGAGCAGTGAAAATAAGAAATAATGCATGAATACTGAGGCTATTTTTTACTCTTGAATGAATTTTTAATGAAGTTTGTTTCCGGGTCTGCGCCTGCACCTTTAATCAGAGTGCGCGCGCTCGGCTCCGCGCGGTGCAGCTGTTTCATTCAGAGCTGCAGACGGGACGGACGGTGCGCGCGAGGAGAGCAAAGGCAGACAGAGGGGACAGGGGGACAGAGAGGAGACAGTCCGGTAAGGTTACGTCTCCCCACGTCATCGCAGCGGACACACCGTCAGAGGAGAAAAGTGAATCTGAATTTAGTGCGCGCGTTTCTTTGGCAGAGACTTAGTGTGTGCGCGCGCACTGAGTCCAGTTTGATTCGATGAGAGTTTGAGGTCAGTGCATAATTTACAAGAAGAGTTGAAAATGCATGGTTTTGTTTTGAATCAGTTCTGGATGTGGACACGGTGCATGCGCTCGGACTTGCTTGAATGATTTGTTAGCTTGGAGGGTAAAGACTTTAATAATCCGTCTGTGTCAGAGATAAACCTGCTGCATGACAGGCTCGAGCTCTACAAAGTGTCCACCTGTAATCTGTGAGGGCTTACTGAACCTCTACGTCCACTAACGTGTGTCTGTAGATGCGGCTGTTGTGGTCATTTAGTGACAATGAAAGACTTTGATAATAATGAGAAATGATCTGTGTGCTGTTAGATCCATTCAAGTTAGAGGTGTGTTGTTGTTTGCAGGAGCACAGGGATCTAAACATGTATTCGACAGCAGTGTTAATTTTGACAGCATAATTCTCTAAATTGTTTAAATTTTAGTCTAGTTTTAGTTGATGAAATTTCGCAACATTTTAGTCGACTTAAATTTAGTCAACTAAAATATGAAGTGTAGAGTGTAAGGCATTTTTATGTTTCTTTAAATTACTTAAGTGATGTTCATTTGGATAAAATAGAATACCTAATCACTATTAATAATATTGAATGCTAGTAAAGTTTAAATGTATAAATGAACAGAAACAAATTTAACTTTTGTGTGAAATGCAGTCACCTTTATTTAGGCTTCCTGAGCATCTCAGTTACAATACCAGAATAGACAACAAACAGTGAGCCTGCTCTACGTGAATTCATAAGAGAGTAGCTCTGATTGGATCGCTCCCAAACTTATCACGCCACCACCAGAGGTGGCCGACCAATAGATGGCGCTAGAGTGCCGCCCCACCACTCACCACACTAGCTTAAATAAAACATTGAAAAAATAATGAAAATGAAATATTAATTTGTAAATATTTCGTAGCAAAGGTATATCTCTTCATTTCCTCTGGAACAGAACTCTCCAAGGCTGTCTGCTTGTCATCTCTGATCAAACAGTTGAGACTATGAGCGGGTCTGTAACCGATCATAATGACAGACAACCTTCAAATCTTTCCATCATTCAAAAAATTTAGTCATCTGACTCATTGCCATCTATGTATTGTATGAAGTTAGTGCATTTATTTTTAGATTTGTGACACTATCTTAGGCCATGCAAAAGATTTGGAGGGTCTTAAATTTGATCATCTCAATTTTAGGCCTCAAAAAGTCTTAAGTCTGTCCATTTTTGGTAATCATAGTCTTAAATTATATTTTGGCAGGTCTTAAATTAGATATGTAACTTTACCGCTCCTATTGATCACCCTTTCTTTTTATTTATTTGGTTAATTAACTAACTGAAAAAAAATCTGAAATAAAAGCCAATTAAATCTAAAAAAGTTTATCAACTAGGGGTGGAAGAAAAAAAAACAATTCACGTAAGTATCAGGATTTTTTGTTTGGCGATTTTTAAATCAATTTTTTGTTCAAAATTTGTTTTTTTTTTTAATAAATTTAAATGCTTCATTTTAGTCTGATAATAAACCACTTTTAAATGCAATCCAGGTTTTTGAAGAGAGAGTATAAACAGTTGGTTAAAATATATTGCTGAATAAATTCTAAAATTGACTCACATGTGATTTGTATTTTTCCTGATATTTTATGTAGGCATCATCATTTTTCATCTTTATCTGTGATGTTAAAAAAGCTAACTAAGTATTGTAAAATCGGCAAGTAGTATTGTAATTTAAATCGAATTTGCACCTAAAAAAATCACGAAAACATTGAATCAGCAGAAAAGCATATCATCCCAGCCCTATTAGTAACCCTGATAAATTATGTTTTTTCTTGATTGTTTATGGGCTGTTCTTTGGCAATGAATGTGGTTAGTTTGAAAGCAATTCTGTGACTGCAATTTTCCTTCCTTTTTCTGACCTTGTGTAGATCTTAAATTTCATTCAAAATGGTCTTAAAAAAGGTGTTTCATAGCCATACGTACATTTGCTAACACCTGCAGAAACCCTGTTGGAGTTATAGCCCCTCTTGAACACACACTGCCGCTGACCACCACCAAGCTAAGGCAGCTGTGATTGGATGCTCCTCTTGACTCATCCAACCTTTTCACACAACCTCAGTAGCTGTAATTGGTTATGCTCCAAATGTGTCCCTGCTTTCGACATGACCAAGTAAGGTCTGATTGGATTAAGTCTCTGTCCAACATTTTACTCTAGTTTTTATTTGTTGATGAAATGTTTGTTAATGTAGTTTTAGATTTGTCCATGTGCACCTGTTTTTATTTTACTCTTTAGTTTTTGTCAGGGGAAAAAGGTTATTGATGAAGACTACGATGAAAACAGTTAGTCAATAAAAATTAACACTGATACACATTTAGGGTAAACCTAACAAACCAGATGGACCGATCATGTAAGTCCCTCTGGGAAAGAGCCCATTGAAAGTATTTGGAAAGGGCTGAACCTTTCACGTGCATATCCAGCAGGTGATTGGACGATCATTCCGTCAGTCTGCATTTATTACGGGCCAATCAGGTAATGTTATAGGTGGGAGTACCACACTACAGGACATGAGCCATTTGGTATACAAACTCTTGCCAGAACAAGATAGAAGTGGGGTGAAAATGTCCTTACTGTAGAGAAGTTTGTAGGGTTATTTTCATTTCATAAGGAAATGTGTTCATGATCTGACAAAACTGCTCCTGAAGCTGTCATCAATGGTAATCCTGGTATGTGGTGTTACCTCCTGCTGTCGTCTCCCTCCTCGTTTATCTTCCTGCTCTTAAGGACTCTGATTGGGATCATAAAATGATGCACAGTATTGTTATTAAGGAACTTGAGAGGGAATTAAAAACTGTTTTGGAGGAGCTCAATGTGAAGGCAGGTATACCCCATTCAGATTGGCCAAAAACCTGGTAACAATCGGCTCCTGTCAGCAGTTTGAAAGGGTCTAATCAGCATTTTGACCTGGGTTGACACAGGTTTTTAGTGGCTTGTCTCCAATCAGCTTTGATGTTTCACACCCGGGTCGACCCACTAGTTTATGTCATGGTGTCAGCGTAATACGCCCGCGGTGTAACATTGCCTGTAACTTTCGTGACTCTTTGCTGTCTCAGCAACAAATTCCATCCGCCTTTTTATCATCAGCGCTCTAATGTCATTCAGTCCGCGTCGAGTTTGGACATTTTTAAAGTAGGACAAAAGTACAAAGTACAGAAAACAGTTAACAACCATGCCCTCAGCTTCCATGCTCCTTTCCATTGTTTCGTGGACGTCATCAACGTGATGACATCAGCTTGAGGAAAATAAAAGCCATCCAGCTCATCTGCTGCTGATTAGACCTGGGTCTGCTGGCAGTGGGAAAGGAGTCACTTGCGGATTGTTAGCAGGTTAACCTGCTTTGAAAAAACCTGGGTTGACCCACTAATTGTAGTGTGAAAGAGGTATGAAAGAGAGAGGGATAGAGTCCAGTGTGCCAAATCCCCCTAGCAGTCTAAGCCAGCCATTCTCAACCTTGGGGTCCCGACCCCAATTGGGGTCGTGAGATGATTTCTGGGGGTCGCCAAATCATTTAGGAAAAATATAAATGCGCAAAATTAATGTGGCGTCCGACCGAACGTTAAAGGACAACATGTGATTGGTCTCAAACAGGCATTTTATTACTCAAAATCAGTTACTGATTTGTATATGCGACATACGTTTTATCGATCGGGTGTTGTTTCAGCACCCCGGACAGCGAATTTTCATTGCGTTCCGGGGGGAGGGGGGTCCTGGACAGGACTGAACGTTAAATTAGGGGTCGCGACTTTGAAAGGTTGAGAGCCACTGGTCTAAGCCTATTGCATCTTAACTATGTATAACTGTCAAGTCTCCAGTTTTGGCCGGGACACCACCGTATTTTATCCCTCTTTCCTGCTGTCCTCCTGTATTCGTATTTTCCTGAAAATTTCCCGTATTATTAAAAAAAAAACATTTCTCTGTCTCTCCACACTGAACTCTGTCACTAGCCTCGTCACAAGAATGGGGTGGTAATGAACCGAAATGATTGATGCCAACCGCAGTAAAACCGAAGAAAAAGAAGAAGCCTCACGAGAACTGCTATCTGCAGTAGCCTGGGTGGCAGTTGTTGCGAGATTAGAGCCCACAGCAGGAAGAAACTAAGAGAAATGAGATGGATGGCTGTGAATGAGAAGAAATTCCTGTACACCAGTCTTAAAATGTAAGAGATACTGACGCTTGGTTGTGATGGTGGGCGCCGGGAAATGTCCCTTATTTTCAAATCCAAAACTTGACAGCTATGACTATGTGTCCAATTTATGGACTATAAGCTGGTCCCTAACTGAAAGCTTTATCAAAGAGGAATGTTTGAAGTATAACCTTAAAGGTAGAGAGAGTGTCAGCCTCCCGAACTGTGGGCGATAAGTGGTCCCAAAGAAGAGGAGCCTGATAACTGAAAGCTCCACTTCCCATACAACTTCTAGAGATTGATGGCACCATGAGCAGGCCAGCATTTTGGGAGCTCAATGTTCTAGAGAGGTTGTACAGCACTACAAGCTCTTTGAGATAAATTGGTACCTGTCCACTGAGAGCTTTATAGGTGAGGAGAAGAATCTTATAGTAGATGAATTCTGTGCACATTACTCAGTGAAGACAGTCAGAGGTTTTGCTGCTGTAGTTGCTGATCATCGTCTTTGTATAGCTGTTTCTACAGTAGGTGAATGAGTCATTCTCACTGATGGCCCTGTTCTTTCTCACAGATGAGCTGCAAGTGGATTAAAGTCACGTTACGTGCTTGTGCTATTGTGTGTTAGCTGCTTTTCTCATCCTGTTCTGTCCGAAGTTTCTCCTTCAGCAGCAGTTTTATTTTCTCTCTCTCTGATTTTGGATGATAGTGATTAAGAGTTAAGAAGTTCAGAGCGATGCAGTGAGAGCTGCATCACCTCTGCAGTGCACTGTTCTGCAGCTACAGCGCTGCATTGATGACTGTATTCTCAAAGCACTGAAGTCACACTGACTGCAAAACTTAACCTCTCTGTCATGGTCGGCTGATCCGTCATAATGTCTTTACATATAAAGGGGACTGCTCCTGTTGTAAAGCCTCTCTGGTGGGTTTCAGTCATTTCTAAGTGCACACATGCAGAAACAGGCTTTGAAACTCACCAGCGAAGGCTGTGGGTAAATGAACAAAAAGTTTTCTTGTTCCTTGGCCTACAGTAACTGTCCAAATGCAGTCATCATCAGTGTGTGCAGAGTTTGTGTTTCCTGCACATAAAATGTACAAACTGCAGACAAAAGTCTTTACAGATGCAGTTGTGTAACAATGAATGAGTGACCATGTTAAACTGAGACCTTCAGCGGATTTTTTTTCTTTCTTTTAATCATAGAAACACTTAAAATGTGTTTATTCAGTTAACATCTAAATCAAAGGTTGTCCTTTTCCTCTTGAGGGCCCCAATGGTCATTGAAGGGGGTTACAGCATGAACTACACCCATATTTGAAGGAATAAGAAAGCTATATAATACATCACTTATGTGTCTTGATATCTTTTCAGGGGGGGCTTCTGGGCACACTTCTTGCTAGGATACACAACACAGATGAAGGTGGCTGGTGGATGGGACCCCTTGATCCAGATAAAGTGGCATATGTTAAAGATGGTTCTTGTTGGTGTACCTTGAGACAAGCAGATTGTGCCAACTAGGGATCCTCATCACATTTGTCTCTACAGAATTTGGAATGAGTCAATCGGTCTTTATATCACCATATTTTTTAAATATAAATTCATTAAAGGTAAGCCCCTTGAGATGTGGCATTTGATTTTCAAGACAGACCTCATGTCTATTAGGCCTGTGCTCAAAATATCGATATGGCAAAATATCGTATCGCACTCCTTTGGGATACGTGTATCGATACAGATTCTACAGAATCGATACGGCCTAAATATTGTGACAGTTGTTGTAAATACACTTTGGGTAATGTTAACAGTGGCACAGTTCAAGGTAGAAGACGAGCTACATAATGAAGCATATGTTCTAAATTTGAACTTAGGTCTACCATCTTTGAGGATCAGAATTTATGTATCTCAAGTTGTAGAACCACTTAAAACTCATCCTTGTTCTTTTTCTTCATATAAGAAAAAAACTAAACTTGTCAAGAGTTTTGCTTAAAGCATAGTCAATGTTCACAATTTACGTGTATCGGGATACGTATCGTGGCCTTAGTATCGGGATACGTATGGCATCATGAAGTTACTGGAAATACCCAGCCCTAATGTCTATGCAGTTGCGAAGATAGTTTTTGTGAATGAATAGTCAATACAACCATGGATAGAGAGATCAATCTACTATAACATTAGTATCTATAATGAATTTAATCTCGAGGAATGATGTTGATTAATTAGGTCTGGGTATTTTTAAGAACCTCACGATTCGATTTGATTCTTTAGGTGGTGATTCAATTCAGTATCAATTGAGAAAGAAGTAGAAATCAACAAATAATTAGAGTACCTGTTAACAATTTTTGTTCTTATTGTGCATATGGAGTACAAAAGTAAAAACATGATGGTTAACACTATAATTATAAATGTCAAACTGATCTTTTTTTGTCAACAAATGTGTCAGAAATTGTCCTTTGAATACACGTGTCATCCTTTTTTCATGAGAAATAAAAGTTACCCATTCTTGCAAGCATTTGGCATTATTATGTTAAAAATGTTTAAACTCTACCCTGACACGCCAGACAGACAGTTCCATACATCTGCCACAGAAATATTTCACTAGTCCATCTGGGAAAGGGCTGTTTGAAAACGTTTTCAGAGGCATTACCTTCAAAAACAACTGCAGCTGGTGATTGGTCGATTGTTCAGCTCATCACAGTCATCGCAAACCAATCGTTGCTACATATGGTATAGCATACGTAGTGGCTATACCTATAGTCAATAGTCTAAGGTAGTAAACAACCTTAAGACTATCGTTTCACATTAAATTATACCACCCAGGTGTATCATTTAACACTTACATGTGACATGACCCTCCTCAAGGACAATTCCTGCCAAGTTTTCCTTGTAAACTTCTAGGGAGAGCATATTTTGGGCTTTTAAAACAGTTTGTAATTACTAGAAAAGAATAAAAACGGATTTGAATTTTAATAAGATTCTCTTCAAAAACGGTTGTCAGTGAACATGTTTAAGTTTTATGAGATGACCAAAACTAAACTCCACCTTGTTTACATAAACTTTAACATTTTTTTAAGGCCTACAGCCTTAGTGTTCATGTTACAGCCTGTTATATTAGACCATGATAAGGTGTTTTTACTGATGAAAGTTCCTGTAGCAGTTCCTGTCAAGCTGAAAGCAGCAATCTCGACATTTCTTCCTCCAAAATTTTAAAATGACTATCTAAGGAATACATAAAAAACTAGAAAAGCACACGGAGTGCGCAGACCTCTGCCAGCACCACAGTCCTCACTCATATTGTGATTTTCACCATTAATATTAGTCCTAATATTTCATCTAAATATTTAGATTCCTTGACCATGAAAACATGCCATTAGCAACTGGATTCATAATGATATCTATTTTAGTTCAGTAGTTATTCACCAAAATCAAATTTTTCGTCCTGGCAGATCCAGACGCTGATCCGGATCAACACCGAAATTGAATCACTTCTTCCTTTTCCCATGCTGAACATTTCCTGAAAATTTCATCAAAATCCATCCATTACTTCTTGAGTTATTTTGTTCACAGACAGACAGACAGACAAACTCTCCTGAAAACCTAACCTCCTTGGCAGAGGTAACAATCAGTGCCAAAACCAAAAAAGACAGTAAAACAAAGTCTCAATCCCGTCATTTTGCATGTACGTCTTCCTTTGTGACTGGTAACAGCTGTAATAAACACTGAAAAAGTGCACAGCATCCCCCACTGGCCAGGAGGTGAATCAATTCAGAACATTTGCTGAATCAGTATGGAATTTGGAGGAGACATTTTGCAATGCATTGATGAATCAACATTTCTGCCCACGCCTATGATTTAACGTGAATATGAAGGACTGTAATGATAATGGAATAGGGCGAAAGGAATGCCAGCATAATTTTACTTGTTGTTATTGAAGTTTTGTAGTCCACACCAAGGATCCCAGGCAGCCTATAAGACAAGAACCAGTACAGACGAGTACAGGAGCGATTAAAAACAAAAATAATTTTAGACAGTTAGGAGACTGCAGCATTTAATTATCCTGATTGGTAAATATAATTTTCCATCACAATGTCAACTGGTGCTAGTATTGATGTTTTCCCCCAGTGTGTGCTGCAGCCTGCAGCTCAGGCTGACCTGCTGCCCTGTAACTCTTTATCCTCCGAGGATCAATGAGCTCCGTGTGCTCTGCACTGGGAGCTCTGCGGTCCGTCTGGCTGGTTAAAGCTCATTGATCAGGATTGGACTTCAGCCAGCTTTAGGGACTCTTAACATGGGTAGTAGCTCTGCGTGTCTGAGTGAAAGGGATTTGAAGCAGTCATAGCCTGCTGTGTGTTTGTGTGTCAAAGGTGGAAACGTTAACTAGAACACAACAACAAAAATAGTCAGCGAGTTTACATGCAGCTTAAAAAACATCTGAAATTCTTTTCTGAGCCTGATAAAGCTGGACCTCCAAGAAAAAACATTCACAGTTGGCTTGATTAGGTACACATATTCAACTGCTCATTAACACAAATAGCTAATTAGCCAATTACATAGCAGCAACGTCATGCATTTATGCATGTAGACTCAGGGCCCACTTGCACAGCAACATGGCACCAGACACGTAAAGGTTATTCCTTTGGGTTTTCAAATGCACTCTGTGTTCACATGAATGGAGAATGACGGAAAATGTGGTAGCATGCATGCATGCCAAGCCAGGAGATGGCAACATAAATTTGTAATGTCCTTGGTGAATACAAGTGAAGGAAATGCATCTCTGCTGGTCAAAGTGTTGACGCAGCTAAACCACATTTTGTTGGAGAAGTGACAACAGACCTAGCACAGTTAGCTGCGCACATGTTGCTCAGTAGTCATCCATAGCTGTTGTTAATCCTAGGTGATCATGCTACCGTTATCTGAAAGAGTACTGGACATGTGCAACACATCCCCATTTTCCACAACAGCCGCGATTCCTGTTAACGCGGAGACAACAATGAAAACATTCAAAACTGTACGCTCTTGACCGTTTGAGAAGTTTGCACTCTGGGCACCATTCTTGTCGAAATGGGAGGGGCAAATGCAATGAAAGCTCACAGTGTTTGGGCGTTTTTTTATTAACAGGCCCACTGTCAAGACGACTTTAAGAAGGAAGTGGATTCATTAGCTTTGGATGTGGCATGGTTGTTGGTACCAGGTGGGCTGGTCTAAGTATTCCAGAAACTGTTGGGCTTTTCATGCACAACCATTCCTCAGATTTACAGAGAATGGTCTGAAAAAGAGAAAACATGTGAGCGACAGTTCTCAAAGCCAAATTCCTCATTGATGCCTGAGGTCATAGAAAAATGGCCCAGATGGTTCAACATGATTCAAAGACAACAGGAACTACTAAAACCACTTGTTACTGCTAAGGTAAGCAGAAGACCAGTCCAGCACCCCCATGTCAAATCTGAAAGGTCCCATGTCCTTTGAAATCAATGCAAAATTATCGCACATTCTTGTAGCCTCCCCCGCACCTTCATATCCAAGTGTTTTCAAAATGGAAGGGAAAAGAGCTGTATGCTATCTTCTATAGAGACAGAATTTTTCATTTTATAATTCAGCTTTAATCAAATCCTTGCTTAATAGACACCAAAGACATGATGTGAGCCGTTACACACATGGACCACACTGGGTACCACTTCTGTCAGCTGAGACCAGAAAACTGAGGTTACAGTTCTCACTTTGGCTCACTACATTTGGACAAGATTGGAATAATGTTACCTGTTCTAATGAGTCTGGATTTCTGCTTCCACCTTCAGATTGTAGGATCAGACATGAGAGCATGGATCCATCCTGTCCTATTTTAATAATTTAGACTGAGGGTGGTGTAATGTTTGGGTGATCTTTTATTGGCACACTTTAGGCCCCTTTGTACAAACTGGGCATTGTTTAAGACATAAGCTTACCTTAGTATTGTTGTTGACCATGTCCATTCTACCTTCAACATGACAATAGGCTTACTGTTCCTCTGTGGCCTCTACAGTCACCACATCTCAGTCCAATCAAGCACCTTTGGGAAATGGCTGATTATCATCGTGGATGTGATGCAAATAAATCTGTAGCAACTAGGGATGGGAATTTCGACTAATTTCCCCGCCGACTAGTCTCAAATTTTATTTGCGACTAGTCGACTAGTAAATAAGCAAGAAAACTCGCAATTTAATACCCATATTAAGTTAAAAGTTTAACATGCAAATGTGTATTTAGGAACTATTTTAGCCCAAACATTCAGGACAAACTGTTAATTTAAATTCTATTGATGTAACAACAACTGACTGAATAAAGTTGAACAATTTAAAGAGAAATACATTTCTGATATGTTTGCCAATGCAATGCATGGCATTTATTATGAATACTGCTTTGGTATGAAACTTAGATGTAGCAGCATGACAATTCCAAATGTACAACATAGTAGCCTAGAATAGAATTTCCCTGAAATCTCTGGCACTTAAGACTAGTGCACAATTCAAGAAACTTTCATTTCTTAATAATATTTAACTGTAATTGGAAGGTCAGGATATTTTAAATAAAATAAATTGAACAAAAAATATTGTAAATTTAACAAACAAAAAAGAGAAAAAAAGCAATGAAAATGAAATGACCTATCTTTTAGCAAAATTGCATGTAAATAAAAATAATTATACTAGTCAAAAACAAAAAAGAAAAATAGACCCTGTCTCTGTAAAGAAAAAACAAAACTCACACAACAATAAAAACTATGGCCTAAATAAAATGGAGTTTATACAGTTCAGGAATTGTGACATGTAGGCCTACTTTCTCCCAGTCAATTCGTACTATCTGTCAAATATTTGTAACTGCTGGCTTTTCAGCCGTATTGAAGGGCTGCACTTCTCGCAATGTAGCGAACGACACTGTCTGTGAGCGCTTCATTTTGGGCTTTTATCTACATTTTCTTTGCCAACCAAACACCTCAATAAGTGTTGACTGTCAGGGCGAAGGCTCTACTGCACCTGCACATCTTCGTCGCCACTACTTTCAAACAAATACGACATATCAGCTCGTAGGTGTTCATGAGCTCACACCTTGTTCATTCTGTGTAAAACCAACACATTCTCACACTGGGGCAGCCGGCTTAAGAACCATATCTTTTGTGCCATCATTCATATTAGCGTTTGTTTCTGCGTAACTCCTCAGGATGCTCACTTCAGCTCTCTCCGTGTGGACGCGCGAGCGGCCCCGTCTTCACCCCAAAGATCGCATGTCCGACAGATGCTCACTCGGCTATAAATCCGCTAAATCCGCTATAGAACCGATGCACCCCAGTATTAAGAAAGATAGACCTAGTGAGGCATCTTGTCATTCAGCCTCTTTGGTAGTAAAAAAGGAGGAAAACAAACATGCGGGATACTGCAGGTGGCATTTCTCGCCAGACGAGTGACAGTGTTCAGTTAGTAGCAGAGGCAGAGGAATGTTTTTTTTAATACGGGAGAATTACGGGAAAATATTAATACGGGAGGACGGCGGGAAAGAGGGATAAAATACGGTAGTTTGCCGGCCAAAACGGGAGACTTGACGGCTATGCGCAGAGGCGTGAAGAACAAGATGCATGATGCTTAATGTAGCGTTTAACCGACTAGTAAAATACTAAACGATTAATAAATAAGTAAGCGGTTAACCGATTAAACGGTCTAGTCGGGCACATCCCTAGTAGCAACTGTGATGCGGTCACATCAATATGGAAATGTTTCCAGTGGTATGTCGAATGTATGCCTCAAAGAAGCCTTTTGTGGGACTCAGTCCACTTTGAAATACTGCTGTGAGTATGAAACGATCCAAAGGAAATATGCAAAACTTGTAGCATTGTTTTTTACAGAATTGGAACAAACAACTAAGCTGTAGGTGTGAAAATCACCTTAAAATAAGATGATTTAAATAGATGTGTCTGCTTATGGGTCATTGGTGGGCAGAGATGAGGTGGGAATAACACAAGATGAGATGTAACACAGGAGAGAGGTGACGCCTTCAGCTGTCAGTCAAATAGAGTCTGTACAAAGAGTCCCGAGAGGCTGATTCAGTGAAAACATGCTGTGGGTGGAAGTGATTGTGGAGACTCTTTAAAGCCTAGAAGATTGCTGAAAATTCATTTTCCGACTGACTCACTGATTATCTGATTTTTTCAACACCAGTGTTCACACAAAAATCAACCTTTTGCTTGATCATCATCATGGAATAGGCCTGTGCTTAAAATATTGACACAGTAAAATATCATCACACACTCCTTGGGGATACGTCTGTCGATATGGATTGTACAGAATCGATATGGCCTCAAATGCTTTGACAGTCATTGTCAATACACTTTGGGTGATGTCAACAATGGCACAGTTCAAAGTAGAAGCCAAGCTACATGACAAAGCATCTGCTTCAATTTTGAACTTTGGTCTTTCATTTTGAGGACGCGAATTTAAGTTTAAGTTGAAGAGTTCATTTAAAACGCATCCTTGTTCTTTTTTCTTCTTTAAAAAAAAACAAAACTTGCTGGGAATTCTGTTAAAAATACAGTCAATGCTAACAATTTACGTGTATTGGGATACATATCATATTGTGGCCCCAGTGTTGGGATATGTATCGTATCGTGGGGTTGCTGGAAATGCCCAGTCCTATCATGTTATGTTCATCTCCTGATGCAACTATACTCAACAAAAATATAAACACAACACTTTTGTTTTTGCTCCCATTTTTCATGAGATGGACTCAAAGATCTAAAATTCATTCCAGATAAACAATATTACCATTTCTTTCAAATGTTGTTCACAAATCTGTCTAAATGTGTGATAGTGAGCACTTCTGCTTTGCTGAGATAATCCATCCCACCTCACAGGTGTGCCACATCAAGATGCTGATCTGACATCATGATTAGTGCACAGGTGTACCTTAGACTGTCCACAATAAAAGGCCACTCTGAAATGTGCAGTTTTGTCTCACAGCAAAATGCCACAGATGTCGCAAGCATTGAGGGAGCGTGCAATTGGCATGCTGACAGCAGGAATGTCAACCAGATCTGTTGCTTGTGCATTGAATGTTCATTTCTCCACCATAAGCCGTCTCCAAAGGCGTTTCAGAGAATATGGCAGTACATCCAACCGGCCTCACAACCGCAGACCACGTGTGACCACACCAGCCCAGGACCTCCACATCCAGCAGGTTCACCTCCAAGATCGTCTGAGACCAGCCACTCAGACAGCTGCTGAAACAATTGGTTTGCATAACCAAAGAATTTCTGCACAAACTGTCAGAAACCGTCTCAGGGAAGCTCAACTGCATGCTCGTCATCCTCATCGGGATCTTAACCTGACTCCAGATCGTCGGGATGTGCTTGACCGGCATATACGACAGCATGTACCAGTTCCCACCAATATCCATCAACTTCGCACAGCCATTGAAGAGGAGTGGACCAACATTCCACAGGCCACAATTGACAATCTGATAAATTCCATGCGATGAAGATGTGTTGCACTGCATGAGGCAAATTGTGGTCACACCAGATACTGACTGGTTCTGAGTCCCCAGACCCCCAATAAAGCAAAAAAAAAAAAAAATGCACATTTCAGGGTGGCCTTTTATTGTGGACAGTCTAAGGCACACCTGTGCACTAATCATGGTGTCTGATCAGCATCTTGATGTGGCACACCTGTGAGGTGGGATGGATTATCTCAGCAAAGCAGAAGTGCTCACTATCACACATTTAGACAGATTTGTGAACAATGTTCGAGAGAAATGGTAATATTGTTTATCTGGAATGAATTTTAGATCTTTGAGTCCATCTCATGAAAAATGGGAGCAAAAACAAAAGTGTTGCGTTTATATTTTTGTTGAGTGTAGAAGGGAAATCAGAGCAACACTGGACAAACTAACAAAAGCCGCACATGCAACCCTGCTATCAGAATAATGCCCGGGCAGACCACCCAGATAATGATACGTTCCATTTAAATCAGAACTGGAAAGAGGGAAATGGAAATTACATCACATCCCAGCTAGACGTGTTCCAGTTTTGAACTGGTGAAGTCGGGATAGCGGAAGGACTTTTAACTTTGAAGTGGGAAATTCCGACCAAAGGGTGCGTTCCCAGGACTTCCACCACGTCAAACATACGTGGTGAAAGTCCTTAAGTTTACTTTAGACATCTCCTTCTCATTAATCCTGTGTCAGGCACCAGGACCTCTTCCTCCACCCGCCTGTATGTGCTGTTTCCTTGTTTCCTTAGCATCCTTAAGTAGACCTATCAGCGCGACATCCTCCATTTTTTTCATCAGCAATTCAAACCCATTAGGATTTGGATGAAGACAAAGCTGTTGAAAACAGTAAAAAGACCATTCATTACAGAGTACACTAGTCGGCCAATCCAAACAGACTCAGCCAACTTGGGGAAAAGGGGGCTTTAAAGTGGCAGGACTTTCAACAGAGCATCTCAGAGTGAGAATAGAGGTGGTTCAGGTGTACTCTGTGAAAACTTAGAGGGATATGCCCACACTTTTTCTATCATGTCTTGCCTCACTTCTAAGTCCACAATTAACAGAAGGACACCATTCTTTCAACTGGGTGTGCAGTATACCCACCGAAAATTAGCTTAGGTCAAACACTGGGAGTCAATGGGTAGTGTTTGCCTGCCTCTGCCAGATAATTCCCTGACATGGTCATTCCCACAGACTAAGTTTAGCACTTTATGCAGTTTTCAAAAAAAATAAATACAAAAGTTGACAACAGGAGATGTGCTTTGTTTTGTTGACATACTTTGCATTAGTAGTAGGGGTGGGCAATTAATCAAACAATAATCAAAATTGACATTTAGACCGTCTAATCAAAGTAATTTTACTCATGCCGATTATTTTGATTATTTTCCCTGTGCAAGTCTTGTGACCACACCCCCTCCATACAGTCTGCGTTAACTTTTGTCAAGAGCGAAGGACGTGCTGCCAACATGGGGACATGCAACAAGATGATCAGAAAAGAAAGATCAGAAAAGAAGAAGAAAAGATCAGAAAGAAGTTAAGTGTAAATACTGCAGGAAGACAAGCACACCGGACTGTTCAGAGTTTTTGAAGAGTTTATCTGATGACTTTGGGCAGAGATAGGCTAACGCTAACCACTGACTCCCAGTGTTTGAGCTAAGCTAATTAGCAGTGGGTGAGCTCTGCCCGTCTCTTCCTTTCTACTGCACGCATAGATTAAAGAATGGCATCTATCTGTTTGTCATGGACTTGAGAGTCAGGCAAGGCACACAAAAAAGTTGACATATCCCTTTAAAGGTTTTTTGAATATACTCCAGCTGCCAAAAGAACTGATTGCATGAACCTGTGCTAAGGCAACATATAGGCCCTTTACAGCCCTACAAAAAGCCCCAAATAACATTTAATACACATGATAGCTTTTAGCTAAATCGGAGGGCTCCTCGTATTGGTCTGTGCCTGAGGCCTCCACTCACTAAAACAACATGGATCCTTCAAAATAATCATATTTGGCATGAAACTGTCAGGAAATTGCATCTTCGGTATGCCCCCTCTTCATTTTGCAGAGAGAAGCAACCTGATTTCCCTTTTGAATGGAAAGAATTACACAGATGTAAAAAAGTAATACTGTGGAGCATAAATACGTCCTGTTCTGATGACTCATTTCAGCCTTCATTGTTTCTGGCATTAAAAAACTACACTGAAGAAAAAACATAGCAGCCATTCAGTTCCTCTGTTTGTGTCCACACTCACCTCTCAGTCGTAGTCTGACTCTTTGCATGCCACTTTAATCTGTTGTTTTCATATCCTGTTGTTTTGCATTTAGGTCGGCGAGTTGTTTTTGTTTACTTTGCCTCAGTGAACCAGCAGAGCCGCAGAGAAATAACTACGGACTAAACTCAAACAGTCTGGTGTTTTGTTTTACCTTTATGGCTCCAGTGTCTCATTTTCAACACAGTAGTAGACTCTTATTCAACCCTAGTCTCTGCTTAGTTCTCTTTCAGAATGGACTGGCAGGTTAGTGCTTTGTCAGCAGAAAACAGAAGACAGTACGACCTGCACGACTGGTTATAGACTAAAAATGCATATTCAAACCTCTTTATTTCTCCATAGCAGTACTAACACAGATATCTCTAACAGTTTGACCACCTGTGCACACGCGCACATGCTCGTAGGGATGAAACTGATTTTGTCTGTAAAGGGTTCCTGTGTTTGCCATGAGGGTGGGCTCTTTGGCTCCTTGGCAGGAAGCTCACATGCAAAAACAATTATCACCCAAGATCACGGATGCTAAGGGAGGAACAGTTCTGGTAAATATTCAAAAGAGTTTCTTGGGAACTTTTTGGAAATTTTCCTAACTTTTCATGGGAATTGTGTGAATTTATGGGAATTAGCATAAAATAGGAGTCATTCAAATGAACGGTTTCGTTTCCAAACACACAGAAACATTTTGTTTTGTCATAGGCACACATAAATGCAAAACAATACAATAAGAAAACATGAAACTTCAACAATTTATGTGTCAGAAATTTATTTTTTTTTTTATTATTTTATTGAATCAGAAAAGTATGTGTATTATTTCAGTTTGATAAAATTATTCACTTGTGAATTAAAGCAAAATTTTAAGTAAAAATGCAAAAAAAAAAGCGAAATCTGAATACAGGCATAATACCAAGAATATACCCTTTAGTATATAATGTCGACAGATTAATTTTTGGTAACGGAACAAAATAAACAAGTGAAGTGTTTTAAAAATCTGCATAAAACTCTTCCTAATATGTGTTTTTAAGTAGAGTATATATGGACTTGAGCTTATATAGCGCTTTTGTACACCGCAGGTCACACCTACCCATTCACACCCATTCGCTCTCACATTCAATTACCTATGGTTCAGAGTTTCTATGTTACTTATCCATCAGTCCCTTTCATGCCCATTTACACGCCACTGATTCAGCATTGGGAGCAACTTGGGGTTAAGTGTCTTGCCCAAGGACACATAGCCATGTGTCGCTGGGCTTGAACCTGCAACCTCCCGATCACTGACCAAGCGCACTATCCAACTGCGCCACCGACGCCCCTAAATCAAGAATATTCTAGTTCAGCATGCTGATCTGCTTAAGTGTTTTCTCTGAAGATGTGTCTGAAGCCCTGATAGACATTAAGTTTGTTTGTATTAACCGGGATTTGAATCTGGACCGCCAGATTGGCAGACTATAGCTATTCCTGAAGGATGTGGTACAATTTGCCCTTTGTCAGCCATTTTGGATTATGATGCAATATCTCAATATGACAAAAAATTACAAAGATAATATTGTTTTGAAACTTGAGACAAGGGTTTTGGAGTTTACCACTTGTTAGCTGGACATGTTACTGAGCCTAAATGGGATAAAAAGTATACCAAATATCTGTCAGTGTAGTGGACACCATGCATGAACCCTAATGCAGACTGTGTAGGAGCTTTAAAATGCACAGCTGTATGTTGTGCTTCCAATCCCACTTCTGCTTTTTCTTTACTTGGTTCCACAAATGACACATCACATAAAGATAAACAGAAAAATATTGAATTTGTGTCCCACACACACATTTTCTCTGCTCTGTGTAATCTGGTTAAGTGGCCTTGGATGTACAGAAGGGAAGCAGACACATTAAGATAATTACTTCAAACAGAGTTTGTGGCCTGACAATAAGATTACAGCTTTCGAGACTCTCTGGGGACACGTTCATGTTTCAGACATGTTGGGTACATATGTTCCTGTTTGGAGAAGAGGGTGTAAATGTGGCATTTGGAAATAAAGGAGGGATTTTGTTGCTGTATGATCATAAATACTTGTCTTGTAGATAAAGTGTGTCAACTGTGGTTTCATGACAGGAGCTATATGTACACAATTACAATATGTTAACAGTGGAGTTTGATTGTCCGTGGAACACTGATTGTGAGCGTTGGATGTCTTGCGTTACTGTCCACACTGCAGCCTTTAAAAATGTAATTCCACGCCCTGTGTTTCATCTTGTAAACAGTGTATCGCTTGTTTTTACTGTGCAGGTGGAGAAATGGAAGTGAAGTGCTTTGTATTGTGAGGTGTGGTCTCAAAGGCTCATTGGTGTTAAAAGCGAAAGTAAATCATTTCACTCACAGAAACAGATGAGTGAACAAAGTAAGGGAAATTCTGGAAAATTCCTCCTGCATGATGTCAAAATCCCTCCTTCTTCACTCCTAGTAAATGTTGATGTGCATGATGGACAGATAAATAGACTTTTGGCATCAAGGCAAAGATATTGCACTGTACTGCTCGCCATCAGTTAGGACACTCACATATAATTCAGTGTTATTATATGAGCTTGTCCCTGACATCAAATTCAGCTAGGACACCGTTAAACTGGTTTCAAAAACCAAAAAAATCCTAACAACGCCCACACCACCGTCAAGATTTTCATTTTTAGACTGAAAAGATGTTCTTACTCCGTGCATGAAATGGATATTATCCTGAGTTTGTGAAAAACTGTTCTTGTCAGGAGTTAAGTATCATTTTTCAAGAATCAAGACCAGAAGTTAAGCTTTTTGTGAAATATTATTGTTTTGTTTGACTGAGGCTGGTTTATTTAGTTTAGTTAAGTCATTGATGATAGTACAGGATTCAAATAGACAGATGAATTGAAAGAAAACAGCATACATACATCAAAATTATTCGTTTTTTTATTTATTTATTTTTCTTTGTTTTTTGTTTTTTGCATGGACCAAATCATAAACAAGAAAATAACAGAGCCAAACAGTTGCAGGCTGAAGCTTCACTTTATTACAATTACTAGGCTGGGACTATACCCTTTTCCCATTTGTTTTTTTGTGAGTTTTTAAAGTGCCAATTCGATTTAAATTGCGATTCTACGATACTGCCGATTTTTGCAATCTTTAGTTAGCTTTTTAAGCACCAGCGAAAAAGATGAACAATGATGATGCCTACAGACTAGAAAAAAAACCCATCACATGTGAGACCGTTTTTAGGATTTATACACCAGTATATTTTAACCAGCTGTTTATACTCTCTCTTCAAAAGCCTGGACTGCATTTAAAAGTGGCTTATCAACACAGACTAAAATGAAGCATTTATATTTGGAAAAAAGAAGATCTTTGAATAAAAAAAACGATTACAAAACGGCAAACAAAAATTCCGATGCTTATGTGAATCGATTTTTTTCTCCCATCCATAACATCTGCCCTATTCTGTAAAAAGTTTGCCGTTAATTTTATGCTAACTTACTGGCAACAGGCTGCCAGTAAGTTACTGTAAATGCTTTTGTGCCTGATTGTTGTCTTTTTTATGTCCAAATATGATTTATTTTGTTTTTCTCAAATTTAAAGATCTGAATGGTGATTTTATGGTAAAGCAGTTCTCTTCTCATCCATTTGGAGCAGTTGTCTTTGTTTGTGTAGCATCATCTTGTTTTTGCTTTGTAATAACATGCAGTTGTAGCAGCTGATGACTCCCATCTCCCCTTTAATGTTTCTTCTTTATGAAATGCTTTTACCTCAGCCATGGAGGTTATGTTTTTGTCAGCATATGCTTGTTTGTTTTTTAGCAAGATTACTCAAGAACTACTGGATGTACATTGCTCACATTTTCAGGATATGTTGTTAATGGCCCAACTTAAAAACAATTACATTTTGGTGGTGATATTTGTCTGGATCCAAAAAAAAAATCCAAAATTTCCAGAAATCCCTTTGGTTAATATTGGGCTGAATTTTAAAAACCCATCTCCACCATTTTGTAAAGATTCACTTCCAATTTTCACAGTATTTTATCAGTCCATGTTTTTTACTATCAAGTTAAATTTCATCTGGATCTGATCCAAATTGACAGAAATAAAAAACCTATTAAACTTTGTAATGGGAAATCCCATTGTTGACATTCAATAGTTCATGTAAAATCTAAATATTAATTGATGTTCCAAAAACTCTCTCCATGTATGTGCTGAGTTTGGTCTGGATCCTGACTCTATTCTGGATCCAGTGATCCACACTTATATCTTTTACAGGAGTTGTGGGAAAGCCACTGCCAGGACTGAGCGGCATGTCGGCGCTGCATGTGCTCTCTGAGAGCTTTTTTAGTTTCTAATACCACTGTTGCCTTTTCTGACCACATATCTGGACCATCTTGTATTTATTAGCACTATAATAACTGGCTGTTGTCTTACGTCATGGTTTCTGAGGAGTTGAATCTTATGTTGGTCTTGTGTAATTATGAACATGTGCATCTGCTTTGGGAGGGACTGTGTTTTACTTTCTACATCATGACCCCATGTCCCTCCAGTCTGATGCAATTCTTTTCTTCTAATGAGTAGAGGGGGGCTGTACACGATGATGGCAAAGCCCGGGGCCTCATACTCCAAGGAGCCTCCAGATGTAGTGAATTTAGATGAGCGTTTGATTTGCAGTTTTTACCTCTGCTAGGAGGTTTTGTTACTGCAGGCTTCTGTTAGTTAGTTAGTTCTTTTTCTTTTTTTTGTTTCTTTCTTTCTCTATTAGCAAGATAATTTGAAATGTTTTGAACCGATTGGGGTAAGGAACAAATGATTCGATTTTGGGAGTGATCTAGATTACCGTGTAGATCTTCCATAAATAAAAATGCGATTTTCGTGAATAACTACTGAACTAATATAGATATCATTATGAATCCAATCTCTAATTTTATGTTTTCATGGTCAAGGAATCTAAATATTTAGATGAAATAAAGGTCGGACTAATATTTATGGTGAAAATTACAATATGGGTGAGGACCTTGGCACTGGTGGAGGTTTGCGCTCTCCAAGTGCTTTTCTAGTTGTTTTTTTGTAAGATTACGCAAAAACTACTGGACGGATTTACTTACATTCTTCAGGAGATGTTGGTAATAGCCCAACTTTAAAGTAATTAGATTTTGGTGGCGATCCAGATAACTACTATTAGAGTATCGTAACTGGTAACTGTATCGTAGAACCAATGCTTATAGATGTTACAGCAATATGTTAGCTACTTCGGCCCTGAGTCCTGTCTATGGGAGTTTTTTAAAGTCATAAATCGGGTTTGTGGAGAAAAATCAGGGACTTTATGTTTATGCCATATTGCCCGGCCGTAATATGGAGCCTTTTGAAAATCCAGAAAAGAGCTGAAGTTTATGCAGGGTTCAGCTTTATTTTGTAAACCATAATCATGTTTAAAAGCTTTTTTCATTTAATTAATTTATTCATGTATTTTTTGTATTAATTTTTTATTTTTGTTGTTAATTTTTATTTTTAAAATAATGTATTATTTAGTAGATTAATATAATATATATGTAAATATATATATATATATATATATATATATATATATATATATATATATATATATATATATTATAGTTATAGTTATAGTTATATCTTGTAATTGTTTTTTACTTTTTGATATCCAGTGTTTTTTTATGCCTCTGTACAATACAATCCTACTTGAACCTTAATTTCCCTGAAGGAGCGTTCCCCTAAATTAAAGTTCATCCTAATCTATTCTAATGTCTGTTATGAAGTCAGTGCCTTAAGTAATGCCACTTTTTTATTTGTTGGAACATTTGTCCTCTTTTCTGTCACTCCTTATCACTTTCTCCCGTCATGCCTCTGGGAGTCTTCCCCTCGCTCAGGTTAAAGGGCAGACCCACAGGATTATAGCCCCGCCCCCTCCTGCCCCTGATTGGCCCATACGCTCCCCCCTTCCTCCTCTGGCAGGCCCGTCTCCCCTCCCACCTCCTGCCCTGTGTGTGCTCACCCTGAGCCTCCCTGTCAGTCTGTTTGGATTACTGTAACAGCTCCGGCCTCTCACATGTGCTCCTGCCGCTGCCCACTGCTCAAACCTCTGTGAACATCAGAGATGGAGGGGATTAGATGACGGGGAGCGGCGTTTGTTTTTACTGCAGAGAGGAGAGGGGATAACAGCAGCCATGGAGATGAAGTAAGTGGGGGTTTAAAATGAAAGCAGAGGTGGAAAGAGTGAGGAAATTATGGAAATATGACTGAGAGAGAGGAAAAGTGCAGGATTTATGATTAAAAGGTGGAGTAAATGGAGCTTTAAGAGAGTCTGCTGCAGGGTGGGATCTTCTTTCAGTGTTTGTTTGTGTTGTTTGGCTCCTGAATCAGGTTGGATCATTATTAAGAGATGCCTCTGTTAGACCAGGATATTAAGCTGGAAGTTCTGGAGCATGTATTAGCATTACATGTTCAGCTACAATATTGAATTCTTCATCTCAGAAATTCATGTTTATCCTGAACAGATGTGCTTAAAGGTGCAGGAGCTTAGTAAAAAAAAGACTTTCCTCTCATTTCCTCCTCCTCGGTTGTCATGCTCGGTGACCCCAGCTGTGTTAAAGTCCAGCAGGTGTGCTCAGTGTTTTTGTTTTCTGTGAGTCGAGTGAGTTTGTAGTGTGACTCAAAGTTTGCCTGCCTTCACAAACTGTGTAAAATCTGTAACACTGTCCCTCTAGACCCTGTGTTTAGTTAAACCTTCACTGATGGTTTAAGTCTGTTTGTGAGTCTGTTATTTATTATCTGCAGGTTTTAACTCACACAGAATGAACACCAGCAGCACAGAAACTTGTCTGTGGATCAGCTGCTGATGTGAGGAAATGGGGATCTTGCAGCATCATTGAATCAGTGCCACTTCAGGAGTCTTGTTATAAGTAAAAAGCAGAGTAAGCAGCTCATTCCACCTTAATGATCCACCTTAATGATCCTCTGACATGCACTGAAAAACAAATATCATGAAATCCCCGCTTACTCAAGTGCCTCTTGGAAAGTTTGTTTAGGTCTGTAGACCAGGGATGGGCAACTTTGGTAATCAAGACAGGCCATGTAAGTTTTATTCTCAAATGTTGAGGGTTATATTGTTTGAATCTGAATGATATAACCTCAAATTTAGGGCTATTTACTGAATTTACTGAATGTCTCTGCCTATATTTCCTGCTGATATTATACCCATATATATTAACATCAAGATTGTAGATATTTCTGCTTATTTATCTTAAATTGAGAGTATAAACTCCCGAAATAGAGTGGGTTGAACACTTTCTAGCTTTTAAAATAGCAGATGAATATTGATTTTACTGTTACTGTGAAAAATACATTTAATGTACTGCATTGGTAAAATTTTAAAAGATTTGCTTTCAGTCATTTTATATATAGGTAGGTATCAGCCAAATACATTTTGAGACATCAGCATATCGGATATCGAGACAACTCCAATATTGCTTCGTCATTACCTCAGCCAGTGCTTGTGAGCTATGGCCCATTTTCACTAGCTCGCCTTGGCCCTACTCGATTTGCAGCGTGTTTCCACTAGCCTGGTACCTCCTAAAACAAGCTAGTTTTAGTACCTACTCTGCTCTGGTTCCAAGTGAACTGAGTCGATACTGAAAGATGACGTCACCGATCGCCGGCTACTGATTGGTCAGACAATGTCGTCATTAATGAATCATGAGCACAACGACCTAGCATGCTACCGGTAGCCACCGTTAGCTTACCCTCATACGTCTTTTCTTTGCAGCTCGATTGCTCTCGTCCTCGGCTTCATTCTGTTGTATAGCTTCCAAAACTCGCCTGTGCTTCTGAAGGGGTATTTCTTCTTGCCACCTGCAGCCTTCTTCTGCTTTCCTTTTTTACTCGGTTTGTGACAAAAAGCCACAGATTGTTGTGTCACGCTCAAAATGACGTCGCTCAGCTGTTTACAGCGACACTGCACCCCGTTGAGCAGGCGACTGGGGCTAATGGAAAGTAGGGTAGAGCCAGGTAGAGTCGAGTAGGGCTAATGGAAAAGGGCCATTTGTTTCCTCCACCATTGAGATTATCTAACTACTAGACAGATTTTGCTGGAATTTCCAAGAGATGTTGGTAATTGTCCAACTTCAAACTGATTTTTGAATCATTTCAAATGGTGATCCAGATAACTGCCATCAGTAAACGATCATTTTTGCTCAATAACTGTCTAACCAATATTGATATCAACATGATTCTGAGAGCTAGGTGTGGGTTTTCAGGGTCAAGGAATCATATTATGATAGTAGCTTTATCACTGAATTATTGCTTGTAGATGAAACAACAATATGTGAGCTACCTTGGTGGAGGTTTGACCCTGACTGCCTTCTAGTTTGTTTGTCTGTTTGTCTGTTGGATTGTGAACAGGATAAATGGAAAACAAATCAACAGAGGAAATTCTCAGGGTATGTTGGTCATGGCACAAGGAAGAATTGATCACATTTTGGTGATAATCTGAATCCAGATGCAGATTCAGCAATTATTACAGTATTTGTTTACAGGGCGAGATAGGGTGTCTTTTAACATTTTTGGCAATAACTCGCTCAACTGTATAGGACAGGGGTGGGCAACTGGTAGCCCAGGGGCCATATGTGGCCCTTCACCTCACTCAATGCGGCCCACCAGTCATTTCCAAATAAACCCCAAACAATCTGGAAATATGAAGAAACAAAACAACAGTTGCTAAATATGATTCATCATGAGTAACCAGTACCATGTAATACATAAATGAGGATAGGTGATAAAATATTTTTACTAGCCTTAAATTGATTGTACGTGCTTTGTTTTTACAAGTAATTAAAGTTCTTACTTTGCTATGATTGTATCTCTAAAATTATTTAATGAGGCATAAAAATATAATTTAAAGTATTGGTTAAAAAAAAAACACATTTGGAAAGAATGGAAACAGTACTATTTTTGTACTTCAGAAACTGGTAAACATTCATTCTTTTATTGCATTAAAAAGAATCTTAAATCAGCTTTATTCATATGTCAGGCTCCTTAGATCATTAATTTTTAATTGTGTTTGAGTTAGAATGTTCAAGTGTTGGTATAATCATTTGTTAAGCTTTACTTTGCTATTTTTTCATTTTCATATTTTTCTTATTGAAGGGGACAGTATGTAACAATATGTGACAGTGCCACCCTCAGGCACTGAAAAAAAAAATGAATGTGGCCCTTTTGGTAGCGATAGTTGCCCACCCCTGGTGTTGGAAATGCCTTGTTGGAGGTTTGTGTTGACAGATCACTTCTGGTGAAAGTATATTTTACTAAAACGTTTACTTACATTTTAACAAATGCATTCAATGATGTTCAAAAGGGAGTTTAACAGAAATGGTTATAGTAAATAGCTCTGAATTATTGTTAATTTTATTTTTCCTATTTTTAATGTTTGACTTGCAAGCTACATAGAGGGTGCAAGAGGGAGAACGATGTTTGCATCGTAGATTTTTCAGGTTTTCTTCATTTTTAATCATATTTTACTATCAATAAATTGATGAGACCATATTGAGGGAGTAAGGGCTGCATGCGGCCTCCAGGCTGCTCTGCTATAGACTATGTTAAGTCTTGGTGGAACAGTCCATGTCAGAGCTATGATTTATGTCACATCCCATGGCCAATATGCACAACAGGGTGACATTCAACATGGGCAAATAATATTCAAGTAGAGTTGTAGCATATAGCAGCATTATATCCTGCATTTTGATTGAACAGTTTGCATCACTTCTTCAAATTCAGTCAATAAAATCAAATACTTCTCCAGACTATAAATGGATTTTAAACATTTTTGACTAAGGTCAAATAATTCCCCTTTGGTGCATTTTTGTCTAGACATGGCGCCATAATGTTTAAGCTGCATTAAATTCTTCCTGACAGATGTGCAGCATGGACAATTTCCAGCCACCCTACGTTAGCACATCTGTAGGCTTTAATTTGAGGACATTAGTGAGCATACATGCACTGAAACACCCGCGCTGAGCTTTGCCTTATCTTGAGGCACCAGAGGCACGGCTGGCAGATATATTACAGTGTGACGCACTGAGACGGCCTTCCTTATTCCCTGAAAGTGTGACCCTTTACTCTCCATAACATGTCCATTTAACCAGACAAAAGACTGTGATAATAAACAGCTCTCGTCCTCATGTTGATTGCTTCAGCTGGCATGAGGTTTTCAAATGTGCTGGACTGTTATAAAGACTTCTGAGTGGGGGAGGGGCCAGTGGCGTGGGGTCGTATGAGGGGACGTTCAGGATGGAGGCGAGCTCGGCGGCTGTAATCTCTCATCATCCTGCCTCTGGTGGATGCTTTAGATTAGCATGAGACTGTTCTTATAATTCATAGGCGGGGCTTGTACCACATTAACCCCCACATTCCCCTGAAAATGAGGCCTGAAGTGATGACACACGTTTGAAGTTTCTGTTTGTTGTAGAAGTTTCTGAAGGAGAGCAGAAGCTGTTGACATCTTAATGAATATGAGTGGGAAGAAGATGTGAACCTGATGGACCAAATGAAAGGATTCAAAACACAACGACTTCTTTTTGCAGACAGCAGCAGTAATCTAACAGTGAACACTAGTTACTAAAATGTTAACATGTTTTGTAGTCGTCAGTAGGACTGAACAATTAATTGCAAATTAGATTAAATCGCAATATGGCTTGTTGCAATTTTCAAATCGCAGACAGTGCAATGTTTTTAACCCAAAATGCATTGTGATGTAGTTTCTTGCAATTTCATGTCTATTTTAACCTATTTAACCAATTTTTTACAAATTTATGCCTATCTTGCTCCCATTCATCTTTTTTTTGGCCACTGTCAGACCATGTTTGGAATTTTTACATGGTTTTTGAAATTTAATCCCAATCTTACTGCTATAATCAATTTTCCTTAGTCACTTTTGAATTTTTTTGCCTTTTTTTTTTTGCAATTTCATACCTGTTTTGCAGCTGTTAACTTTCTTCTGCTTTCGTACCATTTTTTTTAACCCAGTTTTTTCAATTTCATACCTATTTTGCTCCTGTTCTTCACTTCTCCACTTTTTCTCAAATCTTTTATCCTTAGATTGATTTAATGTCATATTGGTTATACTATTAAACGATCTACAGCTTATGTTTGTTTAAGGATACATAAGATGAGGAACATTAAAACAATCGCAGAGTAAATCGCAATATTGGGGAAAAATATCGCAATTAGATTATTTTCAGCCCTAGTCATCAGCATAGTTTAGTCTTAGACACATATTTCATTCTTCTTATAATGAGACTAATATAAAGTGTAAACATTATGTAAGAACTTTTTCCAGTGTAAATAGCAGTCAGTCTAGCTCAGGATAAAGACTGAAAATAGAAGAACATGCAACTCCCTCCAAACACAATGCTGAAAGACATGGGACATGCAAAACTTATGAGTGTCAGTACTTAAAATCAAGTCAGCAGTCCAGTGCTGAGGGGTAAAGCCAATGTGGGCGCGCCAAAAACTGTTCCTCAAATGTCCACTACTCGTCTTTTATTTTATTTTATTTGCAAATAATTATATACTCACGGGTTGCTACAAACTCCTTATTTCTCTTTCTAGGTGGGAAAGTTTGGCAGGTGTAGCAACAGTAATCAAGAGGGCGGGGCTTAGCGAAGGGGAAGTTACTTCAGACTGACAACTCTGCTCATTGCCTCATATCAATATATGCTCTCACTACCCTTTCTGTACCCCACAGGGCGTCCACATCCTCCAAATCATTCAAGCAGGATGATAGGCCACAGTCTCTGGGGTACCACTGTGTGCCCACCTAAGCCACCTAAAAACACTCCATGTCTGTCTCTGAAAAATGTCTTGATTTAGGATTGGATCTGGGTTAGTGTGAAATGAAAACCTGGATAAACTCAGCTTTGACATGTTAATGATATTGATTGACCAATGTATCGCCTGACAGTAACCTGGTTATATTATCATTCCCTCATATCAGTTGATGGTATCTGTTTTAGATTGTGAAAGCCACAGATTGGAGGTAGCTATATCTCTGTTTGGCCGTATGAAACATGACTGTGCATCTATAAGAGTTCAGTCATCCGAGGCTCTTCTCTGAGCTGACAGAAGAGTGTTAGCTAAGCAGCGAGCAGCATGAGGCTGGACTCTTGAACTTTCAGCCTGTCACACTAATAGGTGTTACATCATAAATCTTTATAAAACATTAAATAACATGAAGTGGCACACAGCGCTGCAGGGATGTCAAACACCTGAGTCTCTGAAAACATAAAGAGGCCAAAAATCATCTGTTTGTGTTCACCTCAGTGAAGCGTTCGTTTGTTGAGGTTAGGTTATTGCCGGCATCTGTTTTTTTTTGTTTGTTTTTTTTTTCTGTTAGCAACATAACTCAAAAATTTATGGACAGATTTCAATGAAATTTTCAGGAAATGTCCGGAACTAAGGATTAGATTTTGGGAGTGGTTCAGATCAGCGTGAAACCGCCATGATGAAAAATGGGATTTTCATGAATAACTACTGAACTGAAATATATATCATTATGAATCCAATTGCTAATGGTATGTTTTCATGGTCAAGGGATCTAAATATTTCGATGAAATAAAGGTAGGACTAATACTTATGGTGAAAATCACAATATGGGGGAGGACTGTGGCACTGGCAGAGGTCTGCAGAGTGCTTTTCAAGTTTTATTCGGTTTTTATTTTGGCCATTTTGACAGGCCTGAGTCATGATTTTGTTTGTTACTTACTGAAAGGAGAATGACGCAGAGTGAAATTGAGATGTAAATACTAGTGCTGTGTTACTCAAGACTGGTCTTGGTCTCGAGACCGGTCTCCAGACCACATTTTAAAGGTATTGGTCTTGTCTCGGACTCAAGACCATTTGTACTCAGTCTTGTCTCGGTTTCGGACTGGCTGGACTCGGAATTTTCCGTCAAGACTGATCATGACCAGCACCGATCTGCTATTCTTCAACTTCATTAATGTGAATAAGGAGGAGCACTTGGTAAAACAACAAAGAGCTTCAATTCATGTCTTATTTCCTTCTGTGATGACTGTGGGACACCCCTCTTAACTGTTCAACCTTGTCATGGTTTTGAAAATAGATTTTGATGGTCTTGGTCTTATCCTTGTCTCGGTCTCGACCCCCAAAGCCTTGGTCTTGTCTTGGTCTCGGTGCATTCTGGTCTTGGGCAAGTCTTGGTCTCGGATACTGTAGAATCAGAACTTAATAAACCCTCAAAAAATCAGTTCTGTGTTGATTTTCGTGGTTAAGGATCCCTGCGTACCTTCTATCCTTTTACAGTCAAACATTAACCTATGGAGAGCAGTGTTTCTCACTGAGGGATGGGTTGTTACTCCAGCAGAGCTGTATTTATGTACCTTACATCTCAGGTCAGTTCAAAAAGCTGCTCTTGCCTCACAGCGGTCTTTAAAGTGTCCTCATGCATTTGGGTGGATGAGGTGGGTGTCAACAGTGAAACAACACGAGCAGGTTAAGTGACGTTTTCAGTCTGTCTGTGTGTTAAGTGCCGGTCTGTCTGAGGTTAAGGGCCTTTGGTGGTGTAATGAGTCTGCTGGCTGCTTTAGAAGTGGAGGACATAAAATCAAAACCCTTCATTTTCAGCCTCACTCCTTCTGTTGTTTCCTCAGGACTGACTGTTGGACTTTACAACTCTAAACAATAAATCTCTACAATGTATTGGATTAAAAAGACTGGATATAATTAGGGATGTAAGGGTATGAAAATTTTAGATCACAGGTATTATATACTAGTAATATTGATCAAAAAATACTTGTACACACACCAAACTCATTAAACTCTTTTAAGACTATAATTATAACAGACCACCTGGTCTTTTTGTGTCTTTTTTAAAATAAATTTGTTAGTATTATCCTTTTTAGAAAAGTAAACACTTCTGGTAAGCATTTGTCATTATTATGTTGTAAATGCTTCAACAGTGTGTAAGTACAAAAAAGAAAAAAACATATTTGAACTCTTAACAGGTTTCTCTTTATAACAACAAAAATATTACTAAAAAAAGTTTTATTTAAGGACACTCAAGGATGATATACAAGATTTGAAAAAACAACAATATAATCAGCTATAAAATCAAGAATAAAATCATAAAAACACAGCAGACAATGGTATGGTATTGGGAAGAGGTGGTGCATTATTGTTGAATGGAGTATGCAGTTTTGAGTCTAGATTCAAAAAGGGACAAAGAGTTCAAGTTTATAAATAATTGTAAATGAACATGGACAAAGTTTTTGAGATGACCCAAAACAAACTTATTTTACATAAACTTAAATGTTTTGTTTGCGTACAGCATTTAGTGTCCATGTTACAGCTCGTTATATTAGGTCATGTCCAGGCGTTTTAAGCAGTTCCTGTACAGCTGATCATTTTGATGCCATCAGTAGGTTGAAACCTTTGTTTTTTTGATGAAAACTTTTGGTTTGGTTAACAAGAAATGCTGAACAGATGTTATAAACTCATCGCTGTTATGACTAAAGCATGAGAAGATATATACTACTAGCTCTAAATATCATCAAAAATGTCTGCCGCAGTCCACACTGACATTCTTTTAAGCTAATATCTGCCGATACAATATCATACAGAAAATGTTGTCCGTCCTTAGTTTATTGACATTGAATTGGCTAATTGATCTGATCACATCTCCACGAAGAACTGAGCAGCCATTTTCCATACCGTGAAGCACTCTGGGTAATACAGCCCTAAGACTCAGGTGGTTGAGGCATCTCCTCAGCCTGGACTTGGTCAGGAGTCAGTCTGTGGGTGGTGGGTGGTCATTTTATCACCCAGTTGACTTCTATTGCTTTTGGTCTTGTATCATTCATTTTGTGCATATCGTGTGGTGTTATCCCTGATAAGAACAGAGCGTCAAACACTGTTTGTCGGTAAAACACTGTTTGATATTATCTGTCAATGCTACCACCTCCTGTTTGTCTCACAGTACTTTTAAGCAGAGGAAGGTCTGATATGTATCCACACTTGGGATAAAAACCCCAGAAACTGGTAAAACCCTAAGTAACTGTTCCCTGCCAAAGACTATTTACGTCCTCAGATTTGGATTGCTCTGTCAAAAGCTAACAAAAGTTCAAGTTCCCAGAGGTGCTAGCGTGACTGTGTTCACTAACTCTTGTGATTTATTTGTGGTCGTTGCCAAACAAAACCTGTTTGTGATTTATTTTTGGTTTATATGTGGAAACAACGGTTTCTTTGTGCTTTGACAACAAACTGTTCATGAGCACCCCAACACAAAACATGATTTAGCTTTTAGCTTGTCTCTTAAGTGGCAGCAATGCTTTGTTGTTTTTTAAAGACCAGAGTGGACACTTTACTTTTAGGAGGAGTTTGTGCTAACAGGAACTTACAGACAAAGAGAAGGGGCTGTTGTTGGCATAGAGGCTGGCAGCTTTAAGGATGTGACTTTGAAAGAAATTTGCATTATCCAAATTCAAGGCAGCCAGTGGGTATCATATGAAGTTTATAAGCAGTGTAACCATGGAGATAATTCTTTGTTTACAGGAGTACCTCCAAAACATATATACCATTTGCGAATACATGACTAACATGAGCAACTTTCCCAGTCTTATGTTGCCTCTGTCCCAGCTTTGCCCGCATTAAATTTAAAATGAGTAAATATTTGCAAAAAAAAAAAATGTTAACCAGTTAAAATATTAAAGATCTTGACTTTGTAGTGTACATACTTGAGTACAAGCCAAAAAAATTGTACAAATCACTACCTCCATCAATGAGGTTATGTGTTTTCTGGCATATGTTTTGTTTGTTGTTGGTCTGTTTGTTTGTTAGCAACTTTACAGAAAGACTACTGGATGGAGTTAGATAAAAATTGTTACCAAAGGTGTAGTTTGGACCAAGGGAGAACCCATAAAATTTTGGTGATTATCTGGAAATTTGTCTGTATGCAAAAAATCCCTACTTAACATGTGGCTGAATTTGAAAAAAAAATCATATCTCTGCCATTTCTTAAAGGATTTATTTCCAATTTGACAGGATAATGTTTGGTTCTTGTGTCCATTATCAGGATAAATTTAATCTGGATCTGATCCAAATTGATGTCATTGAAATATTATATCAAAAAATATTAATTGATGTTCCCTAAGTTGTTCATACAGGATAACAACGTCCATGTTTGTGCTGAGTTTGGTCTGGATCCTGGCACTTCTCTGGATCTGGTGATTTGAGCTGCTTGAGGGAGATCTGCACTCTCTGAGTGTTTTTGTAGTTTAATCTGATTTTACATTTTCAGAACATCCCAACTTTTTGAGCAACATGTGTGTTAAAACCAAAAACCCTGAACATGGTATTAAATGAAACTACTGAGAGTGAAGGCCAGCTTACCACCGAGGTTTCTTCTAAAGTTTTCTTAATGTTCACCATTTTCATAAAAAACATTCTAGAGATGTCAGCCCTTTCTGTTTGTATCCTTCTATAAAAACTCATTATGTCATGTGTGCTGCTGACTTTTTAGCCATCATGTCTTCATCTCTCCTTCAGAGAATAATCAGTTTCTCTCTCTGTTTCTCTGACTCACAGTTTTGAGTTTGGCAGCTGCTCAGATGAGATCACTGGAACAGCCTCAGAGCTGCCAGGAATAAAGAAATGTGTGAAAAAAAGCTCTGTCCATATCGACTCATGCTAGCTGTTAATTGGATTGATAGAAAATCAAAGGCTCTGCTTTATGTATTTGTTATTTCCTGGTCAACAAAGAGCAGAAAATGCAGCATATGTGAGCGCAAAACCACTCAAATCAAAGCCTAACTGGAAATACTTTATGTGCCCTCGGAAATGTGGTCAAATTTCCTGTCAAACCAGAGTGTCCTCAAGAGTTTATTTGGATTTCAACCACATCATGGATGAAGGATTAACCAAAAACCAACAGAAAACCCCTTCACCGTGTTTTTCATTCTCCAGTTGGTGTAAACTTGAGGATAATCATGTTTGGAGGGTTTATGTGAGTTTATGAGTAACCCTCTGTTTATGGATCATCTTTTACCATCTATCTATCACCCGCATTGCACTGTTCATTTTAATGTTTTAGACAGTAGATCTTATTTGCCATTTCTAAGCAAAGGTAAAATCATAGACGACAAGTGAAATAACTGAACCATCTCTGCTTACCCTGTTGTCAGTATGGATGAACTGAAGCAGCACTCTCTTGAATTAAAAGAAGAAGACAATGAAAAAGTGCAACAAACCTGCAGTTCATCAAGTGTCCACTTGGGCTGATGCCAAAAGCAGTTAATCCCCATTAGGCCCTATGCTGAAATCCCCCTGTTGTAATGGAAATAAACATGACTACAGTCAAGACCAAGAATTTTCTTGTGTAAGGCAAAGTATTTTAGAGAGACAAACTGTATATTTTGTCTTAAGCCCCATCCACACAAAGACAAACCGAGGTCTAAATGCGGAAGTCTTTTGCCTGATCTGCGTGTCATCCATATGAAGACGGTGTTTTGGGGGTCTGTAAACCATCATTTTGAAACCAGTGTCCAGAGTGGAAAGATTTTGAAATGCCGTATACGCAGCTCCGTGATTACTGGCTCTCCGCAAGTTTTCAGATACGCTTACATCATAGTTTCATATCTTCATTGACACTCATGCACCACACGCAGCAACGACAACAACAATGGCGGCGTACGTGAAGCATATGTGCTGACGAAGCTAGTGACCCTACTAACCCTGTTGCAGCAAAATCTCCTTCTTCTCAATCACCACCAAGTTGAACAAACGATTATCGAGGACACATTACGGCACTTTATGATCACTTTATCACAATCTCTGTTTACAACTTTTGCCGCAAGTGCACATGCCCACTGTTTTTTCGTCTGTTTCCGCTTGTTTCTAGCGCCCCTGAGGTCTGGCATGTGTTTTACAGCATTTTCATGCGTATCGAGTACATTCATGTAGACGCACACATTTTCTAAAGCGCCTTTGTCTTTATGACGATTGTTTTGGAAACTGTTAAGCGTTTTGTCTACATGTGGATGGGACCTGAAACCAGGTTTATACTTTTATTTTTGAATACTGCTAGGGTTTGTTCACAGTCACTGCTGTTAAAAAAAGTCTAGTTCTCATAACTCAGATTAACAGTAAAGTCTACACTCATATCTCTGTGGTAATGGGTAAGTTCAGCATTGCACAGCACCATGTTGTCAACAACTCTGTACTCATTCAAATGTCTGTGTACTGAAATGGGCTTATCTACAAGCCATTGGCTAAAACTAATTAGTAAACATTGGCAGGACATCCCAGTGTTAGGTGGGGAAACGAGATGTTTTAGGCAGCTACTGGCGCTTCGTAAAGGAAGGAGGGAGACGTCTTAATGCTACAGACTTTTTTCTTGTTCATAGAGGTGCTTTGGCAGGTGAGCAAGATATGTAAAACACTCTAAAGTTCATATGAAACTTGGTGAAGCATGATGTGATTTGTTAAAAAATGTCTGTTTTGCCAAAAGTTTTGAAACCCAGCTTAGAGCATGATAGCTTTAATAGGATATGTTTGATGATATATGAAATATTGATATACTTACTGCAAAGACAACATGGATCAATTAATCCAGAATTATACAAACCCCTCTTAACCCAACACTTAGGCTAAGTCAAATTGATTTGCAGATGCTGCCTGGTGAGAGCTCGTTTGTATCTCATGCATATTTCCTTCCCCTTATTTCCCCTTTTAGAAACATGCTGCTTGCACACTGACTTTGTACTCCCCTACACTAAACCACATGCCCCCAGGTGCAGATCTGAACTGTGATGCACTTTGTTCTTCTTGTTGTTGTCTGTCTGCACTGAGACTTGTCTGAGTCTGAGCAGAAAGACTTTGAACTTAAACCCACACCAAAGTTCATTCATTATTAATTGGAGATTTTAGAGACATGAAAGAAAATTGATTTCTGTCTTTGGTTGTAGTTTTTTTTCAAGTTCTTACATGCTCTGCAAACAAGATGCATGGTGCACCCAAAAAGCAAAAATCTAAAAAGTTGCATTAGAATTGTTTTCTAACTCTGTTACTCTAATGTCATGAGTGTGTCCCAATTCCCACCGGTCCCAGTAAAGGGTTACTCCTGGTTTTTTGAAGAGGCATAACTAGGCCAATGGCACAAGAGAATATGAGTGTCAGCAAAGGCCAATCTTTGTTTCCGGGGATAGCTGGTCAGTAGGTGGTACATACCAGTAGACGGTGCCACTGAAAGCCTCATAATTAACTCACTTATAGGTTAAACGTGCCCAAAAAGCTATGTTGACTCGACAATAAGCAACAGTAAGATTCTTTACAGTGCTTAACTATTCTGAGGCAACGCCCTTGTGTTAAGAACTGTTTTGTGATGAAACAAAGAGCTACGTATCCTTCCACAAGTGACCTCTCTCATAGGATCAGGGCAGGGTGCTGCTGTATTGGTAGGTGGCTGTCACAGGAGCACAAACCAATATAATTTCTTAAATTTGGGTTTTTGTTTTAAAATCAGGACTCTCCACTCTGCAGTGACAAACTTCTGCTATGGTATCACACATGTTGCTGTTACAATTGTAAGCAATAGTTTCATGATAAAGTTACCATCATAATATAATTCTTATAAACACAGCTAGCACCACAATCATAGATATCATTATTAGTTAGACATTATTGAGCAAAAACAATTGTTTCCTAATGGCGGTTATCTGGATCACAACAAATATCAATAATTTTGAAGCTTGGCCATTACCAACATCTCAAAAAAAATTTCAGCAAAATCCATCCAGCCTTTTTTGAAATTATGCTAAGAAACAGACAAACAAACAAAGGGACAAACAAACATAATGTAAATATAACTATTACAAACACAGGAATTAATCATTTGCCATCTCCAACTTTTTATTATTTATAGTGTGGGACATATTAATGGTTATGGTATATAGTAAGAACTGCATGTGTCTATCTATCTGTCTATCTATTGACAACAATGCCATAAAGGATTCTGCTCATGGATCGGATTACCTGTCTTTAAATGGACATGCCAACTTTTTTTTTTTCATGTCTTGAAAGAAATGTATGGAATTTAATCACAAGATAAACCACCACCAAACAGGCTTTGTTTTGCTGACCTACTCACACAGGACTGTTTGGAGTTGCTGAAGAGTTTTCTGATGACAGATCAGGCTAACTCTACTTATTGACTCATAGTGTTTGAGCTAAGCTAATTAGCCAAGGGGGGAGCTCAGCCTGTCTCTTTCTTGTTACAGCAGACACAGTGGAAAGAATGGTCGCTATCAGCTTGTCATGGACTTGAGAGTGAGACAAAACAAAAAAAAGTTGGTGTATTCCTTTAATGATTCCCTTATTGATTCCAGCTTATGTATAATTTTCAGTGGTATGAATGTTAAACACGTAACACTCATGACATTTAGGGCAATGCTGCATTGCTTTATACTTTTGCAAGTTACTGGTGCCTCTATTTACTGAAAGTTAATGCCTTTTACTCAAAAATTAAGACCCACTTCTGCCCCCTTGTCTGCCACGCTCTTTTGACTTCTACTTTCATTTCTGCTGACAGTCTAATACTGATAAAAAAATTACATTTATTGATTCTTGGAGGGAGTTATTATCAGTTTTCAATTGGAATTGTTTTTTCCCATCCCTATACAAGGCGTACTTCACACCTGCTGTGACAGCACTGGGGCCGTAGCTATTCTGTAGAATCTGTCTCCATATATGTAGGGAGGTCTTTGCTCATATGATTAAGGATATATAAATTCTTGTGACTCAGCCTTACAGATTAATGCATAGCTTAGAGGTGCAGTGCAGTAAAAGCGATCTCTACACCAGAAATAATGCAGCATTACTCCTACGTGACCTTTGTCTCACGTCATTTCTCAAAAACATGGAAGTTACTTTCTATTGGACATTATGATAAGAGGATTTTAACTTTTACACCGGCCTTCTTGTGTTTCATCCATCACTGTAATTTTATTAACTAAGCAAATATGAGCAAAGGAATGTAGGAGTATCTTTTCTGATTGCTTTAGTCCCTCAAACTGAACTGCTGTTTTTATTTCAGTTCTTGTTTTTCATATTTTGCATCTGACCTCTTTTTTCATCCATTTTTAATTTGTGCCTTGATGCAGTGAGTCAGCAGCACTCCCACACCAACACACAAACATTTGCACACTGAAAAATCCCTTTGGCTTCAATTCCATTGGCCCAGAGGCGACCCATAAGTGCTGTCCCCCTTTTTTTTTAGTCTTCCTGCTGCTTGTTAGATCATCAGCCCGTCAGCCAGTCACATACTCCTGATGCTGCACACGCTCGCTGCACTGCAGTGAGCCAGCATTTATTCAGAGAGAGAGAGAGAGAGAGAGAGAGGAAGATGAATGGATGAGACATACTGAGCCAAGAAGCAGAGTGATTGGAGGAGAGGAAGTGATGAGGGAGAGTAAAGGAGAAAAGGAAGGAGGGAGGGAGGAGGCCAGATGATGATGTAAAAACTGAAATACAATCTGGACAGATCGCTCCTCCTCAACTTGGCTCACGTGTGTGCGCACACCCAAAAACAGTCCGAAGGGCAGCGTGCCGCTCACACACATATCCTGGCGTCAGCTGGACGCCGTTACCTGCAGGGAAACATCATCTGCAGTCGGAGCTGATATGAAGCGAAGGAGGATTTAGACTCACATGGATCTGGCGTTTCAGTGTGTGTGCTGGAGTGGATGACGCCTGTTGATCTGCCCACAGATGCAGCAGTGTAAGTCTTAATATCTGCTGGTTTAGGAGACAGTTTGACTGTGTGGATGTTGTTTTATCTAGCATAGTATAATATTTTTGATTTATCCACCAGTGATACTGTAGTTGAAGCAGTTGAAAGCTTGCAGCACTGAGGACATGGAAGTGTGTCATAATGTTATGCATCATACTGAGTCTTATTACACTGTGTTGTTACATTATGTACTTTTTTTTTACAAGGTGGTACTATAGTTTTATAGTTTTAATATATCATTAAAGCTCCAGAGGCAGTCAGACGTGTGAGGTAGCTGACTGGTATCTTTTCTTTATCTCTGTATAAAGGTTAATATGTGGCAGTCTATGATAAGCAGTCCTAGAAGAAGGGCATGGCATTGAATTGTTTCCTATCGTATCGTACTGCTGTACTGCACCCAATTACACTGAAACCTTTTGCTGTATGAAGGCTGAATACAGATTGTTTAGCCACTGGATTTGATATGGATGAGGAGTAAGATAGCTTCACACAGCCGGCTCTTTGTTTGTTGTTTTATTCACAAACAAAGACCAGGCTTCCGTGAAGCACTTTGGGATCCATATTGTAGCTCATCATTGTATGAAGGTTGAATACAACTTGTTTAGCAAGAGGATATGTCATAGATGAGGAGTAAACCAGCTACACACAAGTAATCTTACTAAAACTTCAAATTAATTTGGCATGTACAGATGGATATCTTATTACAACATTAAAAAAAGCAAACAATAAATAATTAACATAATTATCAGAAAATATCTGCCAACAAATGAAGCAAACATTTTTTTGTCCTAGAGGGTCTTAAAATCAGGCCTAGAAACTACTTAAGATGGCATATCTTTCTTTAAAGACATTGTACAAGTAAAATTTTTCTTGCCACATCCGCAGAAATATTATTTCGTTACAAACAATCCATGGTTTATTTTTTTAAGTTCTGAAATAAGATGTGTCGCTGGACATGTCAGGCAATTCTGGCTTACAGTCACTCTTACGAGATTTTTAGATATGTAACTGGACGAATAAACTTTCTTAGATTTTGCTTTTTGAAGTGTAGCCTTCGTTTATTTGTGTTGCGAATGGCGGTGCAGAGCCCAATGTGCTTCTGTGGAGTGGCTTTGCCGGATGTGGTCTAGAACTGAAAGAACTGAAGCTGTTAGCATCGATGCTAACCTCTGTATAGTCACTTCCTGCTGTTGTCTCAATCATAGCTCCCACCTCTTCCTGTCCAAAAGGACGTTAATTGGGACGTCCTGCACTCACAATCCTTGTAGATTAAAGCTTGGCAGGATGGATCTGCAGACATTATATCAGGCTGACACAGCTGCACTGCAAGGTTAGTTAAATACTGGACCATGCCCTGTATTGCATGGATTGTTGAGAATTATTGGGATCATGTTGGTTATTTTTTGTAGAGGTGAATTTGATTCCCTATGGGTACAAAAAGAGCATTTTGTGTTGTACCGCATCATTATATTCATAATCAGAAATCAAAAATATGAATTTTTACTCTTGTTTGAATGTGTTTTTTTGACATAAATATAAACAGCCCAGTGAGATTTGAAATTGTAATTGACCTGGTTAATCTTCCAGCACACGTGTCAGTGTTAGTCTTATTTAGCAGCCTGTTTGTAAAATTTGTGGACATGGTTACGATGGAGTAACTGTTTAAAGTTTGAAACATGCAACACTCTTCTGCTTGTGTATGATTTCCTCCTAATATATTTCCTCTTCCTCACGCGTGTACTCCCCTGTACGCGTTCGAGATGACAGCTCAATCCAGCAGGAATTATTCCGCTCAGCTTGTGCGGCTCTGATTATGTAATAGTGGAGTGTTTTTGTGAGGCTGCTGCGACCTTGTGCGCTGTCAGAAGCACGGGGCTGCTGCTGTTGTCCTGTTGTGTCTGACTGCTGGATTTATAATCAGGTCCATATTTGATTCTCCGGTCATCAGATTAATCTGCTCCGAGGAGCTGGTGAGTAATTAACACACAACTTAAGACTTGAGATCTGTCTGTGCAGGATGTATGAATGGGCTGTTTTTAACGTCTCCAGTGCAGCTGGACAGTGTGTCCTGTTCATGGATGAGTTTGTACCTGCTTTTTTATTTGTTAGCTCTGCCAGGGAGGTTGTGTTTTGCTTTGTTTGTTAGAACAGAAGAAAAGAATAGATTAGAATAAACCTTTATTCATCCCACATAGGGATATTTGCAATGTTACAGCAGCAAAGCGAGCAACAATGATAAATAAAAATAGACCGAGTATACACAGAAGAGAAGGGGCATTATTATATAAATATAAAGACTAGAAATGTAAAACTAAACTACAGTTAAAGAATGATTTACTCATTAACAAAGTGATTGCACATGGTGATATTGCACATGGTTGGTTTGTTTGTTGGCAGATATCTCAAAAACTAGTGAATTTTTTTAATTGTCAGAGAACATTGGTCATGACACCAGGAAAAGTAACATTAATCCAAGCCTAGGTACAGACCCTGGATTTTTTTCTTAACTATATGTTAACATTGCAAACCAGGGCAGTTTTCAATATTCTCACTAATGACACATAAGTTCACAATGGAATTTTTTTCCCTTTATTTTTTCCCAATTGTGCAACACCACTGTGATGCATAATTTATACAATAAATCCAGAGAAATGCCTTGTTTATACAACAAATCAAGAGAAATACCATAATAATATATTAAAACACAAAAATAAACCAAGAGAATAGATATTTGGATGAATATAGCAATCATAACAAAAAAATAAAACAAAATAAGACTATATTAACATAAATACCTATACAATATGGTTAAACCTTAGCAATAGATAGACTTTTTACATGGTAATGTAAAATAATACATGTAATACATTTATAGATAAACAAACATAGTAAGATAGATATAAATGCCATTGATACCAAAATCAAGTAAAGTTGAATAACATAGCTACATAAATCCATTAAAAAGAAAAGAAATAATAATAAAAAAACACAGTAAGTGCATTATTATATAAATATAAAGACTAGAAGTGTAAAAATAAAAACTACAGTGTAAGAATGATTTACTCATCAACAAAGTAATTGCACATGGTGATATTACACATTGTTGTTTTTGTTTGTTGGCAGGATATTTTAAAAACTCAGGAGTTTTTTAAAATTGTAAGATAACGTTGGTCAAGACACATGAAAAAGTGACGTTAATCCAAGCCTAGGTGCAGATCCTGGATTTTTTTCTTAATAACTGTATATGTTAACATTGCAAGCCAGGGCAGTTTTCCATATTTTCACTAATAACACATAAGTTCACAATGGATTTTTATGACATTTTCAGGTTACTGCCCATGGCATAAGTTGTGATGCGATTTTGGTGGTGATCTGGTTGCATATGTGGATGTAGAAATTTTTAACTTTTGTTAACATTAGGAGATAGGGCAGTTTTCATTTTTCCCAATGACTAAGCAAGCTCTAAATGGATTTTTATGTCATTTTTAGAAAATGTTGGTCATGGCAGAAGAAAGAAGTAACACGGTTTTTGTGGTGAATCTAATCCAGATGCAGATCAATGAAATTTTTACAGTATGTTAACATTGCAAGATAGTGCAGTTTTTCACAGTTTTGCTAAAAAAAAAAACAGCTAATTCACAAGGGATTTTCATGACACTTTCAGAGTATATTGTTAATGGTTAATGGGCAAAGTATACAGATTTTGATGGTAATCCAAATCCAAAAGTAGATCCAGCAATTTTTAAAGTATTAACATTGCAAGACATGGACATTTTCTATTTTTTGCTAATAACTCAGCAAGTTTTCTACAGATACTGACATTTTCAGGAAATGTTGGTTATAGTTCATATAAGAAGTGAAACAATTTTGGTGTTGTTTGGAACCATGATGCTGATCCAGAATGTTTTCCAAGGAAATGTTAACATTACAAGCTCAGGCAGTTTTCCATGTTTTTGCTGGTAACTGAACAAGTTTTCAACAGAGTTTGATGATATTTTCAGGAAATGTTGGTCATAGTGTTCAGAAGTGGTGATAAGAATCAAATGCGAATCCTAAACTTTTTTCGAGGACATGTTAACATTGCAAGATAGGGCAGTTTTACACATTTTTACTAATAACTCAGTGAGTTTACTACAGATTTTGATGACATTATCAGGGAATCTTGGTCATGGCATACGGGACATGTGCTAAATTATTGATGGTGATAGAAATCCAAATGCAGATCCAGGATTTTCTTTCTTTTTGTGATTTTTTAAAGGTATTTATGGAAAGGCTTTGTTGGAGGTGTTATGCTCTTGGTGGTAGTTTATTGATGCCACTTTAGCGGCAGCCTCATAAGTTGAGCTCTTGGGTCTAAGAGGGGAAAGTAGAGGAGAGCATATTGCAATATGTTGTATATTTTATTTGTTTGTTTGTACATTTTTGCATTTCATTTTCATTTAATGATGACAAAGTGCTCCAAATTTACGCAGTAGTTTAGTCTGTGAGAAATTTGGACAGCTCTGACAGAGGTCAATTTACATTATTGGCAGTGTTGCATCCCACCTCCCTAAATAACAACATATGTAATGACTGTCAGATCAGTATTTCCTCACTTAGAATGGTGTTCTGATTATTCTGTCCTGAACGATCTCTCCTCTCTGCCTGTGTTAATGTTTTTGTACAACATACCGACCAGCTGATCTTTTGGTTTGCTGTGCCAGGGCATGAATGCTGTCTGAGCCTCATGATTTGAGAAGCTACATCTGCTGCCTCTTCTGTTTCCTTCTTTAAAGATATTTCTCTGAACATTCAGACTACAGAGACAGCTGCTGTGCATGCTTGCTGTTAAATGTCGTAGATGACATGTGGAAGTACAGCGTGCTGCTTATGTGTTATAATAATTGTATGTCTTGTATGTACAGTACAGGCCCAAAAGTTTGGACACACCTTCTCATTCAATGTGCTTTCTTAATTTTCATCACTAATTTCATTGTAGATTCTTACTGAAGTAATGATGGCCACTCGTTTCTCTAAACTTGGCTGATTGGTTTTTGCCATAATGTTAATTCTAACAGTTGTCTAATAGGGCTGTCGGCTGTGCATCAGCCTGACCTCTGAACAACACAACTGATCGTCCCAACCCCGTTAATAAGGCAAGAAATTCCATTAATTAATCCTGGCAAGGCACACCTGAGAAGTGAAAACCACTTCAGGTGACTACCTCTTGAAGCTCATAAAGAGAATACTAAGAGTGTGCAAAGCAGTAATCAGAGCAAAGAGTGGATACTTTGAAGAAACTAGAATATAAGACATGTTTTCATTTATCTCACACTTTTTTATTAAAGGATAAATTCGGTTTCTACAGCTTTCACATTGTTTATAGAATGAAGTAGAACAATTTACTCACCCAGAAGGCTTTCCTGATCCAAACAGTGCTTTGGGAGATATTTAGATCCAAAATCAAGCGGTGGACATCCGTATAATGGGAGCACACGGGGCATGTTAGCGCCGCTCTTAAAACTGCATTAATTGTCCAAAAACTCAGTAGTTTCACCAATATTTCATCATGGTCACATGGAGTATATTGTTCTACTTCATTATAAACAATGTGAATGCTGTAGAAACCGAACTTATCCGTTAAGTACATAATTCCACACATGTTCAATCATAGTTTTGATACCTTCATTGAGAATCTACAATGCAAATAGTGATGAAAATAAAGAAAACACATTGAATGAGAAGGTATGTCCAAACTTTTGACCTGTACTGTATGTATAGTTTCATGATGAAGAAATTCCCTTCTTTTGATGAGGGGATGGGGTAGTTAAGTCTTTGACAGCATCAATACACTATGTGCAATTTCAGTCCTGGACAAATTCCCCAAAGGAGGAATAGCATTGCATCATATCTAATCCTATTGTCTTAAATAAAGAATTTGGTCCCTCTGGCTTTTTTGAGTGATCCTATTGTGTATGTTGTCAGTATTTTGAGTTGTCACTCTGCTGCTATAAGTCTGTCGTGACTGACAGAAAAGAAAAGCCTTAAACATCTTTGATAAAACTCTGGTTTTATGACACCTCGGTGATAATATCTGTTTCTCAGCTCTGTTTTTATTCTTATACGCCTCCTGCATGTTGAGTTACATGCTCAGCTTTCAGAAGATGGTGCAGAAGGAGGAGACATATTTGAGTGAGGAAGACATTAAGGAATGAGGAGAAAGGAGGAGAAAGGAGGAGAAAGAGAACGTGCACCGCTGAAAGAATCAGAGTCCCACAGGGTTTCCTCTGAGCAGCAGAGGTGGCCTGTTTCTGTGGCCTTTCACAATGTGAGGAGACAATAAAAGCACTGACACACTTTTGGTCTCTAAGTTAGCTGCCAGATGACATTACAGAAGAGTCCAGTTTAAGACGCTGTAGGAAGATGTCTCTGATAAAAAGAGTCAGACTTCCAGTCAATTAAGAATGTGACTAAATGTTGTGTATGTAGGTTATAAAGTTTATTTCTGCGGATGCTGTTCCTGCCTCTAACCTCAGAGAGATGAACATAGTGTGCTGTACTTTCACTTTATAATCAAATATTTATCAGTCAGAGTGCTTTCAGACAGACAGCCTGATCTACAGTGTGCTCAAGCTCTGCTGCTGCTCTGGGCTAGAGTCTCAGATGGGACCATGGAATATTTCAGTCCCCTTTTTTTAAAAAATAAACATAAGTTTGTACTATGTTGAATAGTTTCATTAGCTTTGCCAAACAGGTCATGTTTTTGCCTATGTTTGTTAGCAAGATTACCATCCTTCCTTTGCCCTCACACCCAACACAGCATCGTGTGGATTTGCTGTTCATCATGAGACTGGGATCCACATTCAAGATTTCCTGCCGCTTAACAGAAGGTTTTTTCTTGCCGCCATGATGGAGGGATCCATGATTGGCTATATGGATTCATGTTGGGCATTGGATGTATATATTTGTATATATATGTATATGTGTATCTTTATATGTATATATGTATTTATGCATATATGTGTATCCATAAAATGAAGAGCTTTATGCTCTATTGTAAAGTGTCTTGAGATAACAGTTGTTATGAATTGGCGCTATACAAATAAAGATTGATTGATTGATTGAAGATTACACAGAAACCACTGGAAAGATTTTGCTGAAATTTTCAGGAGATGTAGGTAATGGTCCAACTTAAAATTTAGCAAACCCATTAGCAAACGATTGTTTTTGCTCAATAACTGTCTAACTAATAATGATATCAGCATGAATTTCGAGTGACAGGTGTGGGCTTTCAGGGTCAAAGAATCATATTATGATGGTAACTCTATCATGGAGCTGTTGCTTATAGATGTAAAAGCAATATGTGAGTTACCTTGGAGGAGGTTTGTGCTTTCTAGTCTATAAATGCTTATATACTTGGAAAGCAGCATTTATCAGCTGCTAGATACTGATCTTCACCTTTTGAGATCTGTGTCAAACTGATTTTAAAGAGTCTTTCACTTGTTTATTGTCATTAAATATGGTTTAGATCAGGGTTCTCCTTTATTTAATGTAGCACAAGACGCAAGTTTGCTAAAACCCTACTTTTGTGTCTAAATTCATAAAGAAACTATCCTCAGTGCTATACTAAAACTATTTCTCTCTTTTGATAATACCAATTGGTATTGTGTTTTTTGTCTTTGGATAGCCTTGTAGTAACATTTACGAAGACATAAATGTAAGGGTTGAGCATTCCTCTAATGAGCAACTCATAAATATGTGGGTACTGCCCCCAAAAGAAGCCAAAATTTCCTCTTCCTCTCATAGAAAGCCTACGGTTCCTCAGTGAGGCAAATGTGAGGAACCAATCTTCTTGGGCTGTTACCTCCCTGGTCTCTCTTTGACTTCACCAGTTGGATAGAGCCTGGTCCAGAGTTTGGAGATGGCACCAGGGCTGACACTAAGTAATGCTGCCACTCTGCGTACAAGTTGCAGGGGATTTTGTGCTAAACCTTTCTCTTGTTACAATTGCACAGAATTTTAAGAGTCATGTCTTTGGTGTTGATGACCTAAAAAACTGTAAACTTGCTTCTTGTTTCCCTTTTTGGGGAATCATTAAGGAAACCAATCAAGAATTAGATTGATAAGCAGAATCGAAAAATGGTATAATCAATCAAATCTTATCAATTCCCATTTCTAGTCCTGCCTGTCATCCTTGTGGCCAAGAAAAGTGTGAGGCAGGCAGAGAGAAAGTAAAAGCATCATTGCCAGCATGACATTGATCAAGTCAGAAATGACACAAAGGAGGAACTGGGCAGAGGAGGGTCACTAAGCGGCTTGCAGTAGGAGCAGCAAAGAGTAGGCAGGCTAGAGCAGCTAATGGCAGCATAGCGCCTATTAGCTGGCTGTCGACAATGGTGGGATAGCTTATGATCAGCTGTTTAATAATGTAATACTGGCATGTCAGTAAGCTGGACTCATTTCCTGCCAGAACTATTGCAATGATCAATTTATGTTACAACTTTATATTGTGACTCAAGGTCTTGTTCGAAAAGTTGCCCTTTTTTTCTTTGATTTGTGCTTGAAAAATACTGGAAAACAGCATTTTTGGAGTAATGTTTCACACAACATTAGTTTTACCAGCAACTCCTTTCTAGCCAGCTTGCTCTGGTGTCCAACCTCCTAAGATAGAGCAGACAGCTGAGCAAACTACTTGATGTTTACTGTTTTTGTTTCCATTTGTCTTCATTCACCAGTCAAGCTTAAGCTCTGTGCTCTAATGTCGGCTATATTATTCCTAACTTTGCCTAAATTCAGTTGAAAATAGAGGGTTATGACCTGAGTCAAAGTTTGTCTCAGGTATTTATTTTCCTCCCTTGCTTCCTATATTTTGCTCATTCTTAGTTGGTGGTAACATCCGTGATCTTCATTTAATCTTATCACACAATCAGAGCCTATCAGTTCACCTCCTGAGAGAGGTCATGTTTGTTTCTTTAATCTAATTCTGTGTTAAAGTGAACCACATGAGCTGTTCAGTGCCTGTTTGAGTTTCCTCTGACAATGAGAAGTCAGGAAGAAGACTGCACTTCACTTTGACCTTCAGGTTTTACGACCCCCAAACTGTTTGATCACTCGCCGTGTATTTCTGCCGTGACTTCACTCATCTCATCCTCTCTGTGTTTGTCTCTGCAGGGTGCAGGGTAAGAGGAAAAAGGACTCGTATGTCAGAGTTTTAGGATGGCCAGTGAAGGCACCACTATTCCCAGCCCCGTGGTCCGTCAGATCGACAAACAGTTCCTGATCTGCAGCATATGTCTGGACCGCTACGAGAACCCCAAAGTCCTGCCCTGCCTACACACCTTCTGTGAGAGGTAAGTGAAGTCTCATCAGTGCTCTGGTAAAAGAATTCTGGAGGAGGTAAAAGGATAAGAGATGGTCACAAACAACCTCTGCATCATGATGCTGAGGTGAAAAGAGCCGCCTGACAGAGGGCTGTAAGGACAGGGAGTACTGTCATTGAAATAAAAAATGAAAAAACATGTTACCTTCAACTGTTTTTAGAAGCTGCACATAATATCTCTCAAATAAAAAAACTGAATTATAAGTCCTCATTCTAATTGTTAAAAGCAACCATGTAAAAAAACAGAAAAAGGTGATGTCCTCCCTGTGTATGCATTGGTTCTAAGTTCTAGGTATCAGAGTGAGTGTGAATGATTATCTGTCTCTCTATAAGGCCCTGTGATTGCCTGGCGGCCATCTCAGAGAGTACCCACCTCTTGCCCAATTTCAGCTGGGATAGACTCCAGACCCCCCTATGACCCCAAAAGGGAAAATCAGTGGATGGATGGATTCTAAAGTGTATTGTTTTTATTTATCGAACTATTTTTGCATTGTTTTGCCTGTTGGATTGAATTTATAGTTTTGTCAGTCTGTTAAAGGGACTGTGAGGAGTTTCTAAGTAATTACAAAAAAGTCTCACTTTCAGATATATGCCTGATCGAAATACACACTTTAAGATGAGTTTAATAGCATCAAAATAGGTTATTTATAAATGCTATTCCTCAGCTCAGTGGTCGGGTCGGACAGGGCTGGACTGGCCTGGATACTCAACTTCAGGAACAAGACAATTAAACCTAGAGCAAATTTATATTATTCGGACACGTCTTAGAGCACCGGGCTGTAAGTAGAGATATATAGCCAGCTACAAAACTACGATACTAAGTTTTCCAAAAATTGCTTGTTGTCACATATCAAAAACTACCGCTATGTAACTAGAAAGAGATACATTACCTCGTCGCTTTGTACCCTGTAAGTTGTTGAAAAAAGAAGTTGTAAAGCAATGCAGAATTATGAGGAAGGTCCGAGCTGCATTCATTAGCATCAAAACAAACACACGCTTTGGTTTGGGTCACGTCTTTTGGTGCATCCCAGTTGTAGTCAGAAGTCGGAATTTCCAAGTTCCGAGTAGGAAACTGCAACTGGAACGCCCCCTGAAGTCGGAATTTCCTACTGGGAACTCGGTGAAACCTCACCACCCCCGAGTTGACAATCGAAGATGGATGCCCCCAGTGTGAACAGTTATTTAGCTCCTGTAATAATCAATTTATTTGCACTTCTGACTGGGGTGTGTCACTCTAGATCAGCTGTATACAGCTGTATTGTTAGACTTATATTTACAAAAATGCTGCCATAGTGATAATCACATTCTTCATGTGATATTTGTGAACAAAAATGCAGGGCGTGCTAACAACAGCTAACAATAGCCTGGTAGATCGGCATGTTTTTTTCCGACTTCAACTGGAATGCCGATAAGTCGGAGATGATGTCACTCCCAGTTTCAAGGTTACTGGAACGCAGCATTACGACAGTCGTTGCGCGTGCTCATGGGTAGCAGAGTCTTTATGTCACCGGTAATACACTCACCTTATAGCACCTTTAATAATTCACTTTATTCACAGAAATAAAACAAGATAAAAAGAGTAACTTCAATGTGTGATGCAGATGTCCTGATTAAGCGAAACTGTATTGCATTACTAGTTGAGATCTTTATTTTCGAGCAAATTCAGTCAAAACGGAGCACAGAACACGGTTGATATCAGTATCTGCCAGTCTCAGTAACAGGTGATCAGTGATCAGTAATGGCCAAGAAAGGCCCGATAGGACACCCCTAATAAAAACCTGCCTGGAATGGAGCTTTGAGAAATGTTTTCAGTGGTGTTTAGTCTTCATTCAGAGAAGACACTTTCAGTTCTGCTGATGAAGCTGCTACATAGACAGAAGATCTCTATCTAACTCTCCTTGTGAGCATCCATAGTGTACAGGCTTTGCATCACTTCTCACTACCATCAGGCTTGCAGCTCGCTCCTCTTTTGATGACTGATTGGACAGAACCTCTGCAGACTGAGCTCCAATGTAACAGCTTGGAGTTTACAAAGTGGATCTCTGATTACTCTCGTTGAATCAGGTGGATCCAGCTGTACTGCAGGGTTTTATTTCTAGTCAATTTTGTTGCTTTTCAATGTGCCTCTTATGTCAGTCAGCTGTGTTTGATTTGTAGTTGCTGCATTTGTTCTGCCTACAATAATAATGTGTAGACATAGAAAACCATCATAGAAGTCTGAATCATCTAGCTTTACTCATGACGTGTGATTGAGCACAGTGAGGTCTGTTTTTCTGCTGTGAAAGTTCATATACAGTTAATCTGAGGTTTCTCTTCAGTGGTTTTATCGGGCTTAAGTAGTCTGAGAAATCATTCAACCTATACAGGAACACTTAATCTCTCTGTTTATTAGAAATATCTGCATGTAAATAACTATACATTCCAAGGTTTTAACAGATACGGCTTGAGAAACTAATATAGAAAAACAACATGCAGTTATTTATTTCCTCTGAGATGAAGAGCAGAAAAAAGAATGTCAAATATACGTACAGATTTGAATCATGGTTTCTTAATTAGATGCTCAGCTGCTGTAATATCTGTTTGTTTTAATGAATGTGAGTGTTGTGTGTTGGTGTCATCCTCTCTGATAGTTGGCCTTTGTTTCTAACACAAAGAGAAAGTGTGGACTGTGCCGGTCTGTGCCCTCGCTCTGGAGCCTTCTGCTTGGTTATTATATCGATACATACAACAGACAATGGAGCTGATTTCATTTTACTGTGCTTATGTCTGTTTTACATGTGTGTGGTAAAAGGATACGCACCTTAAAGTATATCTGCTGTCAAAGCATAACGTACTGAAACATGTACTGTCCCTTATTGATATTTAAAGCTTCCTGTACTCTGATGTAGGTCTAACCACATCCTGACTGAGGATGGTTGTTGTCAGAGAAGTGACCACACACATCCATCAGTTACTTAAAGGGATACTCCAACTTTTTTTGCTTTCATGTAGGGGTGTCCCGATATCCGATATTGATATCTGATATTAGCAAAAAAAATAAATATTGGATTATATCGGCCTGCATCTAAAATCATTGATATAAGCACTCATATATCTATATTTATTTAATTTAGTTGTATAATATGCTTTTGTTCATTAAACACAGTGGTTATTTTGCAGTTTAAAATTATGTTTTAGTTTTTATTGGATATCTTGAGGTTACTTCAGGGTCTTCTAATTTACTTTTCATTTATTTTATTTAATTGTATTATATTCTTATGTTTAAGGTTAAAATTTATTGAACTCATTGGTTAATAAAAATTGTTCAATTTTTCTGATACCTACTGTTGCTGACTACTGTTCTCTGTTATTGTGCGTTCCATTTACATCGGAACTGGGAAATGGGAGTGACGTCATCTCCGACTTATCTGCGTTCCAGTTGAAGTCGGAAAAAAAACATGCCCATCGACCATCCTATTGTTAGCCGTTGTTAGCATGCCCTGCGTTGTTGTTCACAAATATCACATGAAGAATGTGATTATCAATATGGCAGCATTTTTATAAATATAAGTGTAACAATACTATGTATACAGCTGATCTAGAGTGACACACACTAGTCAGAAGTGCAACTACATTGATTATTACAGGAGCTAAATAACTGTTCACACTGGGGGCATCCATCTTCAATTGTCAACTCGGGGGAACCTCGCCACCCCCGAGTTCCTAGTAGGATATTCCGACCTCGGGGGGCGTTCCAGATAAAATTTCCTACTCAGAAGTGGGAAATTCCGACTCCCGACTACAACTGGAATGCACCATTAGAGCAGTCTCACTTGATCAAGCCTTTTCTTACAGTCCATACTACAAAGTAAGTAAAAAAAGTTTGTATGATTCCTGCTGATATCGTATTGGATTAATATTGGTATCGACCAATACTCAAGACTGCATTATGGTATCATATTGGAGGTGAAAATGTTGTATTGGGACACCCCTACTTTCATGTCTTGCCTCACTCAAAAGTCCATGACAAGCAGATAGACATCATTCTTTAACCTGTGTGCAATAACAAGTGAAGCGTGGATTAAGCTCACCCACTGCGAACTAGATAAACACTGTGAGTCAATGGGTAGCGTTAGCCTCTGTTTATGAGTAGTAGGTAATAGGATGATAGCAGAAGATAACATAACATAACACAACGCAGAAAAAAAAACCTAATCACAACAAACACACAGAACTGTTTATAGTTGCTGAAGAGTGTATCTAATAGCTGTAGGCAGAGGCAGGCTAATGCTACCCATTGACTCACAATGTTTTGAGCTAAGCTAGTTAGTGGTGAAAGAGCTTTATCTGTCTCTTTCTTGTTATTGGACGCACAGTTGAAAGATTGGAGTCTATCTTCTTGTCATGGACTCAGAAGTAAGGCAAGACAAAAACACAAAAAAAAGCTGGAGTGTCCCTTTAAGTTACTGATGAATGTGCGTGGTCTCTTCTCTTCTCAGCCATCATCATTCAGGATGTGGTCAAACATACATCAGAGTACAGGAAACTTCAAATTTCAGCACAGATTTTCTATCATGAGTTTGTTAGAAAAAAAAGTTTTTAAAAAATGATAGCAAAGTTTTCTGTTTACTGATATCTAACTGAAAATTTCATCTCAAACAACAAAAGAACTTAAGAAAAAAGCACTTTCTTAAAGAACCTTGGCATCCATGTGGCAAAGAGATCGATGGATAATTGATAGACTACACATTTAATAACCCTTTTGTTATTGTAGCTTTTATTGTCATCAGACCAGAAGGGCCCCTCACACCCTCAGCTGGTCTCAGTTTTCTTTTGTTTGGACAGATGATGTCAGAGTTTTAACTGAATCTCTGCTCGATGAGCTCATCATGAGGCGAGGAAGATTTAATCTCCCTGAAACCAAACAGATGGTTCCCTTGTAGTCCTGAACAAATTATACTATAATAACTTATATGCTGGTGTTATTTCATGGGTGCACAGAACAACTTAAGTGTTTTTAAGAACCTTTCTAGCATTAAATCAAACAGTCTTCTTTCAGTGGTTACTTTAACATTCTGACATACGTATTTGAATAAATAATTAAAATTCCACACAGCTCTGAAGTTACTGCCAGTGACAGGCATGTGATGAGCCTATTTACTAACTACTCATGATGAAAATTAGCTTCACTAAACTAGACCTTCACTCTCTAGAAAAGTAGCAAGCCAAGCTACAGCAAGACAGCACAGCTAGCTTAAAACATGTCAGCTATTTTTGTTTATTCTGGATGTATAAATGATAATGATATAATTATTATTAGTAGTAGTAGTAGTAGCAGTAGTAGTAGTATAAATGTTATTGTAATGATAAATAAACCAATATTTAATATAGTGTTTTCCCCTTATATTTGGCTGGACTTCTTTTGATAACGTAACTTCCTTTATGAAATATACTCCTTTTTTGCAGTCTTTGTTTTTTATTAAAAAATGTTTTTAGACTGTTCGGCACTAAATGATTTCTGTTCTCAAAATAAACCATTTGAATGTGCTCTGCTCACTCATTTAGTTGCTTTTAGGATACATTTTCATGAAACAACTGGCTACTGACATTTGAATGGTCCTGCTATTCCCCATAGACTTGTGAAATATATTCTCTGTAATATTGAAAGGTGTGTCTGGTGTGGCAGGTTAACAATTCTCCCCCTCAAATGAAAAATATAATGGAACATTTACGTGAATAATAAAGAAGGAAAATAAAAACTGATCAATACAAGGGCTGAACAGTTACTTGCAAATTTGGTTAAATCACAATATGGCTTGTTGCAATTTTCAAATCACAGAAGGTTCAATATTTTTAGCCCAAAATGTGTTGAACATTTTGGCATTGTGATGTATTTTTTTGCAATTTCATGCCTTTTTTTTTACCTCTATTCATACACTTTTTTCCCACTTTTGGACCATTTTTACATTTTTTTTAACCCCGTTTTTCCAACTTTATGCCTATTTTGCCCCCATTCATCTTTTTTCGGCCACTGTCAGAACCATTTTTGGAATTTTTAAATGGTTTTTGAAATTTAATTATATATTTAATTCCCAATTTTGCTGCCATAATCAATTTTCCTAAACCAGTTTCTGATTTTTTTGCCAATTTTTTTTGCAATTTCGTATTTATTAACCTTTTTCCGCTTTCATACCATTTTTACCCAGTTTTTACAATTTCATACCTATTTTGCTTCTGTTCTTCACTTTTCTCGAACCTTTTATCCTTAGATTAATTAAATGTCATATTGGTTTTACTATAAAAAGATCTACTGCTTATGTTGGTTTAAGAATACATAAGATGAGGAATATTAAAACACTTGCAGAGTAAATCGCAATATTGGGGGAAAAAAATCACAATTCGATTATTTTCTCAAATCCTTCAGCCCTAATCAATGCACTGTAAATAATAAATTCCCATTTTTAATATCTGAAGTATTATTTAATATAGCAATTGCTGTATTTTTGAAATGTATTGATAGATTTAACTTTATTTATTTGTTATTTCCATCAAAGTCTTTCAATTTGAACCCCATAATAGACATATTTGCTCACCAAAACTAAAGCTGAAGTGCACATGAATCATTTACTTTTTATTTGTAGATCCAAAGCTCTTTTTGGATTGGAGTTTTTTAAAGAATTTGGATATTTTAAACAGTTTGGCGCTCAATGATTTCTGTTCTCAAAATTAACCCATTTGAATGTATTTTGCTCACTCATTTTTAGAATACTGTTACTTTTTGTTGTACATTTTTAAACCACTAGATGGCAGCAGGTGCATAAGTTTCACTGTTTCTTTGACCTTGTGATATTAAATTTAAGAAATGCTACTTTAAATTTTCATTTTATTTTATTTTTTTAGTCGGCAAAATTTAAACTCAAATGTGAAAATACTGTCTGGTTCAAGATAAATTCAAGAAACAGTAAGTCTCTACCTTTTAGTTTCCATCTCCACACATATAGTCACACATTTGTCTTCCCTTGTTTTCCTCCTGCAGCAAACTGAAACACCACCTACATCTCCCTGCAGACGCTCTTTGATCCGTCTCATAACCGTCTGCACCCACTCACACTTTACCTTCTGCCCCTCCTCCTCCTCCTCCAGGTGTCTGCAGAACTACATCCCGGCCCACAGCCTCACACTGTCCTGCCCCGTGTGCCGCCAGACCTCCATCCTGCCGGAGAAAGGTGTGGCGGCGTTGCAGAATAACTTCTTCATCACCAACCTGATGGACGTGCTGCAGCGGGCGCCGGACAGCTGCAGCCAGGAGGCCGCCGCGCTCAACACCATCACGACTGTGGCTGCAGGGCAACTGCTGTCCTGTCCCAACCATGGAGGCAACGTAAGGGTCTAAACACAACACAAATCATGTTGTTCTATCCTTACTCACTAAAAGTTAGGAAAACAAATCATACACATCAACAACAATGTCATTAAAGGAGTGTTGCAGGGATGGCGTATATTTGTCCGCCAGTGTGGATGTTAGCATCACGCTGGCACCATCATCTGCAAGCCCTCCAAAAGCCTTTGGAATCATTCACTTTGTTTTTGATCATTGCTGCTAATAAATTTTGTAGCTTATGAAAAATTAAGTCACTTACCTCTACTCTGTTATGAGGCCATAGGGTATTCACGAATTTTGTTAAGGCTAAAGGAAGGTATACATTCCTCTTGCCCCTGAATCAGTATGTATGTGAAGAATATGTTGGATGGCTGTTTACATTTTACTTTGGAGGTACAGTATGTTTGAGGTCTGAGAACTGCAGGGGGTGTGTGTGGACTTTTCGTTTTGGTTTATTCTGTTTTCAGATCTGGTTAGTGTTTAACCTTTTGTGATCACTGCATTTCCTCTCCCTGGGTTCGCTGTCAGCAGGTTAGGTAGTAGTCATACTTGTATTTAGTGAGGCTGTGATTAGAGCTGCAGGTAGCAGAGTATATAAGGTGTGTGAAATCAACAGTCTGGTTGGTGTGTGGCACAATGGAGCTGAGGCTATGAGGAGAGCCATTTTCGTTGGCCTAATGTTGGATTAATTTGTTATTTTTTTCTCTCTGTAGGGGACATTTTTGGAACAAGTCTGATTTGCCATTTTTTTCCATATTTTTAAGTGCCTTAATAAATGTTCTCGTCATTTTTCAGAACTAACAACTTGTTTGAGATTTTTCCTTCCACTCCACTACCTTCCATCCAAGAGTAAAATGTACTCTTGAAACCTTCAAAATTCTGTTCATGCTTTTATATACTTGAAAATTTCAGCTAAATCTGTGCCCCCTTGGGTCCTGGTGGCCCGGGGGGGGTGCCTGTGGCCGTGTTTCCCTGGGCATGGGCAATTACTTGGGTATTCGGTGACCACCTCACATGCATGTGTGTACAGATACTCAAGCTCCTGTCGAGACTAACTAACAGAAATGATTGATTCCATCAGAACATGCTGAGTCGGGCACTCTTACACATCCTCTCACGTCCTGTGATGCATGCCACTCCATTTTTTATCCATGTGGGCCCACCCCCTCTACTATCAAGATCCCACATTTCTGGTGTCTGGTTTCTCACAGCATTTACTTCCTCTATGGACTAAAATCAGCACAGCACTTGGACTGCTATCTCAAATCATTAACAGTAGCCGTTTGTCCTCCCTTCCGTTTGTCTCGTCTTGTCCTGTCTGTCACTATTTCCCCTTCTTTCACACTGTGGTGTGGCACGGCCCTCCCTTTCAGCTCACATCAGGGGTTAAATAAAGTTTGATTTGATGGAGTAGCCTACAGGGAGGGCTGGTGATGGTCACTATAGCAATGAATCATATCCCCATATCTCTGACTGCTAGAAAAAAATGCATTGGTCTTTTCAAGGTTGTCATCGGACACAGTGCTCAGCAGAAAAGATAATGCAGACAAGGGGAAGGGAAAAAAAAGAAAATTTCAGTAAAATCCATCCAGTAGTTTCAGTAACCTATATATATATAATAAATATTTGCTCTCCATTCATTAGCTCACTTCAAGAGTTCACTTTCAGACCACATTGGGGTATATTCAGTGGATCATAACTTTAGTCCTCCATTACTGCTCAGATAATTAAGCAGAGTCCTGTAAATATTTCAGACTGCAGCTCACCGTCCAACATGTGGCAAAAACATTTTGGACTGATCTTCCACCCTGTATTTAAGTCTAATTTAAAGGTTTTTTTCTCCCGCTGCTTAGGTCATGGAGTTTTACTGTCCTCCCTGCGAGACGGCCATGTGTCAGGAGTGTACGTGTGGAGAACACGGAGAACACCCGACTGTGCCTCTCAAAGATGTGGTGGAACAACACAAGGCCTCACTACAGGACCAGCTCGACGCTGTCAAGAAGAGGTGCAGCTGCTCTTCTGTTTCCTACAACAGCCACCATGGATCACTATGGCCACACTGCCTACTTACTGGAACGTTCTGCTTGTTTCTGTTCACTAACCAGGTTACCAGAGATTGACTTGGCGCTGCAGACACTGTCAGAGATTCTGCAGCAGCTGACCAATCAGAAAAGCTCCATCGAGGACGACATCCACACGACGTTCGACGAGCTGCAGAAGACTCTGAACGTTCGCAAGAGTGTGTTGCTCATGGAGCTGGAGGTGAACTATGGACTCAAGCAGAAGGTAAGGAAACATTTGAAGAAAAAAGATTAAAGCTTTCTTTTATTACTGTACATGTTGCTTGAGGGTGTTTTTGCTATTATGGGGAAAAATCAGAGACATAGAACATACACATAGACTCAATCATAAGAGTTGTTCAAGTCTTGGTCATTCAGGCAATCTTACTTTTTCCAGTGTTTGAAGCCTTGCAGTTACATCACATATATAATTAATAGTATAATGAAAAAGTATATTGGTGAGAGAATTTGTCTTTTCTTCTTAACGTGTGGTCATTAAAATCTTCAAAGTGTCAAATATAGAAATGTTTGACCTAATGCAGTCCCATTACTACTTTATCTCCATCGTGCTGTCCTTAAAGGTGTTATGGTGCGATCAGTTTAATTTCCTTTGTTTACATCCAGCTTGGGACGATGTGTAAAACACAAATACAAATGGAATGCAAAGATTTGCAAATTATTTTGGAGTTACATCCAACTGAATACACAACAAAGACAAGATATTTACTCTTCAAACTATTCAAACTTGATGCCTGCGACATGTTCCAAAAATTGTGCGATAGGGAGATCCCTGAAAAAATTGCACCTGATGGCAGCTTATGTTGCTCCATAGCCTGTATGTACCTTTCAGTATTAATGCTGCCTTCACAGATGTGCAAGTTACCCTTGCCATGGGCACTAACTCATGCTCTACCATCATAGCTGTCAGTATTTGATCTTTGCTCTAATGAAAATCTGTATGGTCCATTTCCTCTTTAGTCCGGTGGACACAACGTCCATTATTTCTAAAAACAGTTTGTTATGTGGACTCAGACCACAAAAGACTTTTCCACCTTGCCTCAGTCTATCTCAGATGAGCTTGAGTCCAGAGAGAGTGGCAGTGTTTCTGGGTGTTGTTAATGTTTGGCTTTGACTTACTGCCTAATTCCACCTGCGCAACATCAACCGTCTCCGCCCCTCCCTCACTCTTCACAGTGCCCCCATTCTAGTCCACAGCTTTGTCACCTCTCGCAACTCACACCTCTTTGGTTTCCCCCCAAAACCCCTCCATAAACTCCAACTGGTCCAGAACTCAGCTACGTGTAACATCACTAAGACCCCTTCACACCATGATATCACCCCTGTCCTTCAGCAGCTCCACCTGCTCCTGGTAAAGCATAAAATAGAGTTCAAAATCCTCATGTTGACCTTCAAAGTCATCCGCAACCTCGCCCCACCTTATCTGTCTGACCTCCTCCACTCCAGCCCGCTTCTTCAGATCCTCCTCCTCCACCCACCTCACTGTGCTCACTGCCCGCCTCAGCACCATGGGGAGCAGGGCCCTCAGGTGCTTTGCTCCCCAGCTCTGGAACTCTCTCCCCCCAGACCTTCGAAACCTGATCTCCCTGTCTCTTTTCAAATCCTTACTTAAAACTCACCTGATCAGGACTGCATACCCCACTTGACAGTATCATACCTCCTCTTCCCTTATACCTGTCATTATCTATTGTGCTTTGCTATTCTTGATTCTATTATTATTGTTGATTTCAGTGTTATTGTCAATTCTTTGTTGTTGTTGTTTTAATCTTGTACAGTGTCCTTGAGTGTAGTGAAAGGTGCTTTTGAATAAAATGCATTATCATTCTTATTATTATTGACTTTGCATGGTAGAGTTTTAACCTACACTTGTTGGTGTTGGTTTTTAATACAGTGCTGACTGAAGGTTCAGAGTTCACCAATGAAAGCATCCAATGTTGGTTTTTGGTCACTAACATGCTGAGATTTCTTCGGATTCCCTGAATCTTTTGATGATAAGACGTACTGTAGATGATGGAATCCTTAAATTGCTTGCGACTGTACGTTGAGAAACATGTTACTGTTGGACTATTTGCTCACACAGTTGTTCACAAAGTGGTGAACCTTGTCTCAGCCTTGCTTCTGGATGACTGAGCGTTTAAGAGTTGCTCCTTTACACTAAGTTATGACACCCACCTGTTTCCACTTGACCTGTTCATCTGTGGAAAGTTCCAAACAGGTGTTTTCCGAGCAACCCTCCCAGCCTTTGCAGTTCTTTTGGAAGGCGTTGCAGGCATAGAATTCAAAATGAGTGAATACTCTTATCTATTGTCTATAGTCTATTGAATTGAAGGTCAAAAAGGATTTGCAAATCATTGTATTCTGATTTTATTTTATTTAACTTTTACAGAATGTCCCAGTGTCATTGGAATAGGGTTTTTTATAATGTTTCAGAAATCAAATCATTTGGAATTCATTTTAATGTTAGTGCGAAGTGATGACTTTAGTTTAGTAGTTAGAGGTTTGGGCCGGTCCCAGATAAGTTTTGGTATAAACCAAAGTCTGTAGCTGTGATATAGAGTCAAATAAAAGTCAATAACAGATATAAAACAGTTAAAAATGAACACAACAGTGTCCTAATAGCAGCTCGTGCATGCTTATCTGTGTGTCAGAGGGCTCAGATGGTCTGACTGAAGATTAACAAACGGGGGGAGGAGGGTGGTGGTCAAGCAAGTGCACCACCCAGACCCAAACAGCCAATCATAGCGTCTGTGTCAGAGCGAGCTGCCGCCCCTCAGGGAGCTGTGTCACATGGGTCACTAATGATTCACCACTCAGTAGCTGGTGCACAGTCCAAACACTGAAGCCTGAGGGAAGACAGTCAGATATGATGTTCAGCCTGTAGCTAGATGGAGCCAGCGCTCTGAACGGACAGTCTGGATGATCTGGGCGTGTCGTGCACTGAGGGAACACAACACTGCTGCAGAAGACACACAACCCTCTGTTTCCTCTGCAGTCTGAGCTCTGTTTTCATGTTTATTTAGTCAGTATCTTAGTGTTCAGACCCTCAGGGTGTGTTAGTATATCGTTAAAGATAAAGAAGTTGGTCAAAGGAAGATTTTGAGTCCAGTCAGAGATAGATGGCTAAATGGCCTCTCGCGTTGTTGGAGAAGAAGAGGAGTGTAATGGCCAGATTGAGGTGAGTTGTTTTTTTTTGTCATATTGGTCAAAAACAGAAAAGTAGCAAAGTACATCTTTGCATCACTGAAGTTGGAGGAGAGATTGTATTATCTGTATGTGACTTGTATTAGCTCATTCTTATACAGCTGTTGAAGTCTCTGCTACAAACCACATGCAAAGCTAATGAATGACTCATGATGATGTAACGCTGGACTCTCTAAAGAATGCAGAGTCAACCACTTATCACTTAAGAATGACATGAAGTTTCTATTGCACATTTATTGACCAGACCTCAAAACTAGAAGTGCTCCGAGATCTCCAACCAAGACATTTCCAACACTGTTTTTGTCCGAAATGTAGAGAACTGCCTTGTTTCAGACTGTTATAAAATGCATTAAAATTCCTAGATCTTCATCAGGATTCGTGCCTCTAGCCGGCAAAGCACGCCACATGACGCTACCAGCCAATCAAATTTGCATGTCCCCCAGTGCAGTCCCACTACCCAGTGTTTCCATATGATGTTGTTGCGAGATTTAGCAACTTTCAGTCCCCACTCAGGACTTATTTTTCCCCAAAGATAGCTCAAAACTAGTGACTTTGAGTTCAAGAGTGTTGCTGTGTTGTATATTAAATGAGAGGTTTTATCTCCTCTCTCTGTCTCCTGAAGAGAGAGGGAAGCCTGATAAAAGATCACAATAATAAGTGTTTTATAACAAACTCCTAATGAGCTTATATCACATCCCTCAGTGACTGCTAAGTCATGGTTGATTCTTTTTTTAAACAGAATCTCCCACTCTCCTCATTAAAACAGTCCAGCTTGTTAACGTGTGGGCTTCAAACCAGGAAGAAAAAATGTCTCTCAGCTGTGCCGAGCCCACACAGATCATAACAACATTATGTGGTTATGAGATGATTAACTGGTTTTGGATACAGAGATACAAAAGAGAAATTTTGCAGAGAAATGTAGAAAAATCCAAAGGAACAGCAAAAAAGTTAAAAATGTGGAAAGGTAGTTTCAGATGATACACTCTTAAATATTTCATTCTAACTGCAGTTCAGTGTAGAGCAGAGGGGTCAACAAGGCTGTAATGGTGTTTATTTAGGCCATAAAAATCTTGCACAGTCACAACACTTTAAGAGTTCCTGCACTCAAAGGACTAGAGCTTTTTGGCACTCCCACATGGATCTCCATTTTCCACCAGAGGGTTCAGTTCGGTTCGCCTCGGTACAGCTCGCTTTTTGTGGCGTTTCCATGGCCTTAAACCGGGACAGGACCCCTTATAAGTGAACCATACTGTCCTACTTTTTGGGATCCTTCTGTTGGGGTGCCAAGCATACCGATCCGACCCCAGAAGGTGGAGCTAGAAACACTGCAGTCCATTGATTGGTCAAAGGAGACCTCACTTTCCGTTTGACAGTGGAACAACACACAACCCCGCCATGTTTAAATCTCCACTCGTCTTCGGGAAGATAACTCTCACGGCACACAGCCTTCTCTGAAACAAAGCTTGGTTGCGCTTCGTCACAAAAAGCCACATGCTGATCACAAAAAAGAAGAATTGCTAGATATCTTCCATTGTTGCTCTTTGTTTATTGTGTCGCGTTTTCTTCTTTGTTGTATTTAATAGCCAGGCACACTGTGTCGCGCTGCTATGACGTCATGCTATTGGCATCCTGCTTATATGCTGCCTACCAAGTAGGGTTTGGTTGGCTGTGGAAACACAAACAAGATCAGGCTTTACCAATCCATACCAGACCACTTGGTGGAAATGGGGCTTTTGAGTCCCAGAGTTTGCCCCTTGGGCCTACCTAACCTTGCAAGTACCGACAGTGTAGCCTGATTTTATGTCTGTAACTGGGCAGATCCACCTTGCTAAGCTCCACTCTTCAACGAAAGTGAGTGGCTGAAAGTGGCACAACCCAATCCCCATCCTTTGGGACAGAAAGAGGTTGGAGCTACGAGTTAGACGATAGCAGGAAGGGACTGTTTGTACAGAGATTAGCATTGATGCTAGCAGCTTCTGTAGCCGTTTTATCAGATCTGTACGACATTTCTTCTTTAAATGAAAGGCAAAAGACAACGCAGCAAACATCATTATAGGAAGGAAATCTTTGCTCCAATTTGAACTTGTTTTGCTGAGAGTTTGTTCTATAAAGTGGCTTATGTTTGTTCTTTTGTACTACACCTTGTACTACACAACACTTTGAATCCACTCTTTCCCAGATGGACATGTGAATCATATTGAACGGTCCATCTGCCTTGTCAGGTTATGCCTACCCCACTTTTTTGCCTAAAATCCACTGGGACTCCCATAATCATACTTGATCTGGCATCTACAGTGTAGCTACATTTTCACATGATCTGCTAAAAAGATGTGTTCAAGCTATCAGTACAGGGCAGGGAAGATGAAGGTCCTCTGTGTCCGGTTTCTGAATCATATGCTGTACCAGAGCCTTAGCATGGCCACTGTGACAGAACAGATAATAGCAAAGCAAAGCCTGCTTTATGTGGATTTTTGTCCTCAAGTGGACCATTGTTTAAGAGCTGATCATGCTTCTCTATGCAAGAAGATTTATAGCTTGTCATTGTGAGTAAAAATAATGTTTTAACGCATAATAAGTAAATAACTGATTATAAAATCACTGATTTTTTCAAGTGTAAAATAAGCCCAAAGGGCCGTTTTCCCTTGTGGTTCCATGCAAATGCACCATGACAAAAATTCAAACAGAAGGCACTTCACCACTGGCTTTACATTATTTATTATGCCAGGACCATACTTCTTTATACTGAGAAACCACTCACCCATGACCATTACAGTAACTCTGCTGCCCCCTGGTGTTTGTGTTTGCAGGTGCTCCAGGCCCAGCTGGACAGCCTGCTGCAGGGTCAGGACGGCATCAACAGCAGCTGTAACTTCACCGAGCAGGCCCTGAGCCACGGCACCGAGGCCGAGGTGCTGCTGGTGAAGAAGCAGATGAGCGAGCGCCTCATGGAGCTCGCCAGCCAGGAGCTTCCCCTGCAGCCAGGAGAGAACGACCAGCTGGACTTCATCGTAGAGACGGAGGGACTGAAGAAGTCCATCCACAACCTGGGCACCATCATAACCACCAACGCCGTGGCCTCTGAGACTGTAGCTACAGGGGACGGGCTGCGGCACTGTGTGGTCGGAGTACCCACCTCCATCACCATAACCACTAAGGACAAAGACAGGGAGCTGTGCAAGATGGGAAACGCAGTCATCAGGGCTGAGATGTCCTCACCTGATGGCAGCAAAGGCGAAGGAGAGATCCTGGACAACAAGAACGGCACTTACGAGTATCTGTTCACGGCTCCTAAAGAGGGGACTTTTAACTTGTCTTTGTGGTTATATGACCAACACATCAAGGGAAGCCCCTTCAAAATAAAAGCCACAAAGTCTATAGACATCTCACCGACTTGTGACGGCATGAAGAAGAGGCTGAAGTCTCCAGGGAGCGGTCACATCAAGCAGAAGGCCATAAAGAGGCCGGCCAGTATGTACAGCACAGGGAGGAGGAAAGAAAACCCCATCGAGGACGACCTCATATTCAGGATCGGTAAGAAACATACTGGATATACATTTGATCTCTTTAAAGTACCTCAGAAGAATAGAGGGTTAAACTGAAGGTCTTTAAAAGGTAGAGTCGGGTTTAAAGATTAAACAAGTCAGCCTCATATATTTCTGATTCAAGCTTCAAGTTAATCTGCAAACATTTATTGACAGCAGTGAGATGATAACAATATAACAGCCCTCATAGGGATTCATGTTACAATCAGAGCAATGTTGGCATCAGCAGATTATTGCCTCAAAAGTTTATTATTAGTATTGAAATATGTGGGAGTTTTTGTCAATATTCACATACTGGTCATATTTATCCCATACTGTATATTGACTGTAATAATAGCAGAATGAAGAAAGGTACCGTAATAATTTAACTCACCATCGTCCCTGAACATCCACTTTTATAAATCAACAGTATCATTTATTCAAGAAGATGTTGTTTCTCTTGTTTCATATCTGTTTCTAGTAAATTTTAACTGTCTCCATGAAGAGAACAGATCAGTTTTGGTAAAATAGAGGTTTTGTGCTTGACATGTTGAGGTGATCCTTGTCTGGCTCCTGCTGTAAATTAAATAGTAGTGGATACCATTTACAGGGTGAACTAGAAAAGCATTCAGAGAGCGTGGACATCCGCCAGCACCATAGTCCTCTCCCATATTCTGATTTTTACCATAAATATTTACCATATAGTACCATGAAAACATAACATTAGCAATTGGTTTGATAATGATATCTACATTAGTTCAGTAGTTATTCACAAAAATCACATTTTTCGTCATGACGGATCCAGAAGCTGATCTGGATCAACACCAAAATTGAATCAGTTCTTCCTTTTCCCATGCTGAACATTTCCTGAAAATTTCATCAAAATCCATCCATAACTTTTTGAGTTATTTTGTTCACAGACAGACAGACAAATAGACTCTACCGAAAACATAAAGTCCTTGGTGGAAGTAATAACTAAAATAATGATTTTAAAAAATGTTGTCACTATAATGAATCATTGTGTTAACACCTAGGAAAATAGGTAAGACTTATTTAGCCTCTATGGTTTAAATATAATTGTATAGATATATCTTTTAATTCAAGACCAACCCATGAGTTCCATGCTCTGTTGTCTGGAGAGGTCTCTTTTGGAGTGATTGTCTTTCAGAGAAAATTACTGTTGAAGTTTCCAAAAGTAAAAAAACAAAATTCATTCAAAGCTCTCCAGATGTTTAAAGAATTAATTGAAAAAGTCAAAAATTTAACAAACTTTGTTTTTTTTTTACATTATTAAAAATCAGATCAAAATTGTATTTAAAAAATTAAGGAAAAAAAAGAATAACAACTTTAAAAATATAAAAATCCCATCATAACCATATCTCTGTGAAGCACACAGATCTTTCAAAAGTTTCAAGAGATAGAGCCGAAGACTTAAAAAGTTTAAGATGGTGAAGGTCTCTCAAACGTTCACACATCACTGATGGAAACATATGCTATGAATATGCTATATTGGTAATATTTATTTCACAGATCTGTATTAGATACATTTACAGAACATTTATTTAAAATAGGTACAAGAATTACGATGAAGAACGTATTCTGTATAATTTATTGTACTGTAAATCCTGACCAGGGACAAAGACTGCAAATTAGCTGAAGCTACATGTCTTATATATGTTCACATTTTCCCATTGTGGCAATGTTGTATGTCCCTGTCAAATAATCATTAAATAAAAATAAATAAAAAACTTTTCAAAGTGAAATTCATGTACAACCAGGACATGCTCATTGACAAAAAAAGGTTTCTTAAAAGGAGTTTTACCAGAGATTGTACGAAAATTTTGAAAGATAAGAAACATAATTGTACTATAATTTAAAAATAATTAAAGAAAATGTAAAATAACGCAGTAAAAATTAAGAGTCACAACAAGCACACAGGACTGTTCAGAGTTGCTGAAGTGTTTACCTGATGACTACAGGCAGAGGCTGGCTAACACTACCCATTGACTCCCAGTGTTTGAGCTAAGCTAATTAGCAGTGGATGAGCACTGCCCGTCTCTTCCTTGTTACTGCACACACAGTCAAAAGAATGGTGTCTATCTGCTTGGCATGGACTCAGGAGAGGGGCAAGGCACAAAAACAAAAATAATGCTGATGTTTCCCTTTAATTATTTTACATTCACTAGTAATTAATGTAACGTGAGTATTTTATGATTTGGAATGGATTAATCTTTGAATGTGTTCCAGGAACAAAAGGCAGAAACAAGGGGGAGTTCACAAACCTGCAGGGAGTGGCAGCCTCCTCTTTGGGAAAAGTGCTGATAGCAGACAGCAACAACCAGTGTGTGCAGGTACGAACGACTTCTTAAATGATACAGATACAGATACAGACATCTTTAGAGCAACAGAAACAGAAACAAGCTGCATGTTTTTGGACGTTTCTGCTCTCCAGTTTAAAACTTATTTGCACAAAGCTTTTAAACAAGATTTCCTCGATGTATTTGTGCTACAGATTTTTACAAACGATGGTTTGTTCAAGAGCCGGTTTGGGGTCCGAGGCAGGACGCCTGGTCAGCTTCAGCGGCCAACAGGCGTGGCTGTGCACCCGAATGGTGACATCATCATCGCAGACTACGACAACAAATGGGTCAGCATCTTCTCGAGCGAAGGAAAGTTTAAGGTGAGTCAGACATCGAGCAGGTTTTAGCTGAAACCCTTGTGTTGTCAAATTTTGGGACACGGTAACAAAACTATTTCAATTTCATGCTAAAAAGCTTTAGTGGAAAGTTTCTGCTTTGTACTCTGGTTATAAAAACAGTTGGTATACTGTCCCTTGATTGTTTTTGTGTTTGAAGGGAAATTTCTCTTGTAGGAGAGAAAACTGAAAAGTGTGATTTATAGCACAAGTTTTCTTATTTTTAATTTATAGAGCTGCTATGCATTTCTAGAGCGTTAAAGGAGACATATCACGCTGATGCATGATTTAATACTTACATATAATATAATAAATTTGAAAACAAGACCTTACACCCCCTTAATTTTCAAAAAATGAGATATTGTATTTTTTCTGATATCCTAGAACGAGATTTGATGCCTCTGAAATTAGGTCATTGCGAGATGTCCGCAAGATTTCAAACGTCATGACGACACAAGGTACCTTTCTTTTTATTGGAGTAATCTGATAAAACACTTCCTCCTCTGTGATGTCCATCAGCCCCAAACCGTCACTGAGGAACACATCCAGCAGTAGGGGTATAAAGCTCCCTCGCTCACTCTCCCTCATTACCAGCTCTGGCCTGTAGGGGGACTCAATACGCGGTCGCTGCTTTGAGCCTGCTGGAAAATACAGTAGTAGAAGAAGAAGGACAGGCTGGCTCTACCCCCGATAGAACTGACCAATCAGAGCACAAAGGGCTGTGACATTGCGAGGTAACTTTAGGTCAGCCTTGAAACCAAGCGTTTCAACGAGCGCTTGATAATGGCTTAAAATGAGGATATTGAGAACGCTATTGTGGGGCAATGAAGGAACTAAATGACTTGTACTGAGGGCAGAAATTCTTTACAGGCATCCTAGTCTGGCATAGTGAAAAGGAGAAACAAGCATGATATGTCCTCTTTAAGTAATGCTCTGCTCAACAACTTTGCACATGCAGTCTGTATCTACAGCATAATTTATCAATAACATTTATAAATCTTTGATGAACAAAAAAAAAAAATATTCCAGCATGACTTCCTCAAAGTATTTTTAGGACTCCAATCAAGACAAATAAATTATTTTGTCCCTCAGGCCATCAGACCGTACAAATACTCACTCAGGGGAGCGGGGAGTAACAGGAAGACAGAAGATGGGAAGGAGCATTAGCCTGTAGCCATATTTTTATTTTTTATTAATATTTAATCGAATTGTTTTTTTTTTTTGTTGTTGTTGTTTTTTTCACTTTTCTGATACCTGTGTGCTTGCTATACTACTGGAGTCCTTATTTCCTGAGTGAACCTTCCCAAGGGATTAGTAAAAGGTCTATCTAATCTAATCAAATTAATGTAAAATAAATTAAGCACACTCTAGTACTTGAATTTTTTTATGTTGTATGGGGAATATGTATCATAAACATGTTTGAAAAACAAACATAGTAATTTGATTGGTAAACTGATGAAACAGATGAAAACATCCTGCATACCTGAAGTAAATTGAATTTTTTTTTTTTTCAATTAATACTTTATTGAACATTTGAACAAACACTGCCACATCAAAGTCTATAAACCTCATGGTCTGTTCAACATTTTAATGAGGTTTAAAAAGATAAAGTAATCAATAATACATTTTAAATACAAAGGTAAAATAATAATGCAAAAAGAATATAAAAGTAAAATAAAACAAAGACTTAATAAAATATGAAGTTAAAGAAATCAGCCTTCATGTAAATATATTCAATTTAACACGTGTTAAACATGTATCTTTACATTTCCCCAAAGTCTATCAAATTAAAAAATAATAATAATAGTAAATAAATAAATAATAATAAAAAAAGCAAAAAATAATGTATGTGTATCTGTTCCTCAATCAGCAAGCACCATAATTCATTCATTTATTCAAGGTTAATTCATCATTGTGTATAATTTATAATATTCAGCTTAAGCCCTTGCCTTAGCATCAATGTATTTCAGATAGCCTCCCCACTTTATGAAGTATTTCTCAGTCCTGTTATTGCACCTAAAAGATATTTTTTCATATGATGCCACCTTTGCCAGTTCTGTGTGCCATTCCTGAAAAGATGGTTCAAAAGATAGTTCCTCAAGTTTCTCATTTTAATTTGTTTTCAAACCATTATGCTTGTCTGAATGAAGTCACCTGCTCTGTAGTAAGATGTCAGAATTGAAATTTTTTTTTGTCCGAAGATGGTTAAACAAAATGTCCTTTCTTAAGTGTAATGATGGAAACAGTGGACTTTTAATCATGAAATGTATATAAAAAGCATTCAGTGATATCATGATGTGAACATGTTTTATTATAGCAGTTTTAGTTTGTGGTTAAATGTCTCTGTCACAGGCTCATAAATTATTATTATTTTATTTTTCCAGAATAAGATCGGCTCGGGAAAGCTGATGGGCCCCAAAGGTGTGTCAGTGGACAGAAACGGACACGTCATCGTGGTGGACAACAAGGCCTGCTGCGTCTTCATCTTTCAGGTCAACGGAAAGCTGGTCACCAAGTTTGGTAACCGAGGCAACGGAGACAAACAGTTTGCAGGTACACTCAGCAGTAACATGAGCTCTGCCCCCTACTGTCTGCCTTTGAAACAAGAAATGCAACCAAAGAATGTTTCCCACAACCCTTTAAACATTTTCAAAAAGCAGTAGAAATATTAGCCTTGCAGAGCAGACAGACCTGCCTGATTCTGAAATCCTGCAGGTCCGTCTTGCCAGCCTCCGTTGTCCAACGAATTCACTTGGCTCAATTCTTAACGGCCCAATCAGGAAAGAGAGGCGGGAGCAGCAGAATGCGAACGTGACGACGACTGGGAGTTGAGAACAGACATGCCGATTAGCCTATTGTCCTCATGGCTACCTAGTGAAACTTGGCAAAATCTGCCCTCCTCAGAAGTTTACTTGTAGGGATTGTCTTTGACGAGGTTCACGTCACATATAAGTGTTAAATGAATCATCTGTGTGGTACAATTTAGTGTAAGACGATAGTATAAGGCCGTTAGATGTTAGCAGCTAAATTAGCGGCTAACTATCATTAACTGTTGTTAGCTGTTAGCGCCTAAGTTAGCTGCTATGGCTAACATCCATGAACTGTTGTTAACTGTTGTTAGCTATTAGCTGCTACATTAGCCGCAATGTATGCTACATTATAGGAGGCAACCCTGCTTGATGTGGATTGATCTGTGATGAATGTGACGAGCCAAACGATTGTCCAATCACAAGCTTGTGTTTTTCTTTAACGTTCTGTCCCTGAAAACAAATTTAAAGGGCTCCTACCCAGATGGACTAGTGAAATATTTCTGTAGCAGATATATGGAGCTGTCCATCTGGCTTGTCAGGTTACAGAAATATACCAATTAAAATAATAAGTATTATGTTTATTTAATTCTCTGTAGATAAAATGGTCAATGTGCAAGATATCTGCTTCTTGAACAGTAAAGCCCCATGCTGGTGAAGGAATATTTATTTTCTGTGTTATTAAAGTCACTGCTCTTCAGTTCTTTTAAGCTGGGCTCTAACGGTACAAATCTAAGTCTTTGTTGTCTCTTTTTTCATTCAGGTCCTCACTTTGCCGCTGTCAACAACAACAATGAAATCATCGTGACAGATTTTCACAACCACTCAGTCAAAGTAAGTGCTGTACTTAAAGTGATGAAAAGTTCTGAAATTAAATATTTTATAGAGGAAGTGTTAGATACTAAAGTTTCGTTAAGTTTTGAAATTTTTTATTTGGTTAAGATTGATTTTTTTACATTTAAAAAGAACGGATGACTATAAAGTAATGGGAATCATGATAATGGCTAATAAAAAGGCAATCACCAGAAAGATGGCAAACTGATTTGGTGCCTAAGGTGGATGGATGGCTGGATGTTATGCTGAGTATATATAACATGGAGAAATGTACTGCAGCTGTTAGGCTGGAAATGGACAATTTTAGAAATATATGGAAAGAGAGGGCATTTTGGAACTTGGTTTGGAGCTATCTGTGAATTGTCTGTTGTGAATGCTATTGTATCATGTGATAGTTGTATCCTTTAAAATTGAAATAAAATACAAATCAAAAAAGTGTGATGAAAGGTTCTGAAAGCTGTGTAGCCTTTCAACTGCATACTTCAGAGACTAATTAGCAGCTGAAATGGACTAAATTACATTTTATTTGATGATTTACTTAGAAGATTGCTTCTGATTTTTATTTTTTTCCCAACTCTACTGTTATTATCTTCATTGACCCACTTGTATACTTTATAATCACAGGTGTTCAACACAGAAGGAGAGTTCCTGCTGAAGTTTGGGTCAAACGGGGAGGGAAACGGTCAGTTCAACGCCCCCACAGGAGTGGCCGTGGATGACAATGGGAACATCATCGTGGCAGACTGGGGCAACAGCAGGATACAGGTGAGCACACCAGGTCACATGGAATAAGAGAAACTTAAGGCCATCTAGCAACGTGCTGCTGGTGTTTTAACCATCAGATGTTACTGTTATTCTTTGAAACAGGCTGTAGATGTCAAGTGTTGACTAGAGTTATCACTGAACTTCAGTACTTGGATATATTGAGAGACTCTCTTAGTTTTTCAGGGTCCAGAAGGAGGTCACTTTCAAGCATTAGCCTCAACAGAGCTCACTAGATCCTGACTGAGCAATGTGAGGTGAAATTGTCATACTTGCAATAGATTTTTGGTTAATGTGGATGTTACTTTCCAACAGTTAAAGGGCTATTTTTTAAGTAGGGTTGCTAGAGGCCCATGGCAGTCAGAGAGCGCAAACCTCTGCCATGGTAGCTCACATATTTCTGTTACATCTAAAAGTAATGGCTCCATGATAAAGTTACCATCATAATATGATTCATTGACCCTGAAAACCCACCCCAAGCACTCAGAATCATGTTGATATCACTATTAGTGAGACAGTTATTGAGAAAAAAAGGTTGTTCGCTGATGGCTTTTATCTCGATCACCACCAAAATCCAATCATTTTTAGGCTGGGCCATTACCAACATCTCCTGAAAATTTCAGCAAAATCCAAAAAGTTTTTGTATCATCGAACAAACAAACAAACAAATACAAAAACATAACCTCCTTGGCAGAGGTAAAAACAGCACGTCATAGCTGCAAGAGTCAAAATTGTTTATATTTAGTTCAGATTTAGTAAAGTTATACTCCTTTCAGACTGACCAAAAAAACCTGTTTAAACCCGGTAACAATCTGCTCCTGTTGGCAGTTTAAAAGGGTTTAAACAGTATTTCAACCCGTGTCGTCTGACCCTGCAAGCAACATGGGTTTTTATCGGCCCACTAGCGTGAAGTCCCCACGACACAATATCTTTGCTGCCTCCTCTGTCTGAAACTTACGTGACTCTGCTGTCTCAGCAACTAATTCCATCCACCTTTGTATTATCAGCTCTGAGTTTGTACAGTTTTATAGAGCAACAAAAGTACAGAGTACAGAAAACTGTGTCCACGACCTCCATGCTCCTTTCCATTGTTTACATGGAGGGACTATGTCAAGCTGGTGATGTCATCAACGTGATAACATCAGCTTGATGCGCCAGAAGAAAATAAACAGCCATGCAGCTCGTCTGCTGCCCAGGTCTTCTGGCAGTGGGAAAAGAGTCACTTGCCAATTATTAGCGGGTTAACCAGCATTCAGAACACCTTTGCTGACCCTCTAATTTTAGTGTGAAAGTGGTACTAGTGTTTGTGGTTTCCTTTGACTACCTGACAAGCTGATGTAAAGAACAGGGATAGAATAGGGATAAGTGGTGCAGAAAATGAATAAATTAATGATTTTTTTTAAATCACTGCTCTCTCTTTGTCTCTTTCTGTCTCTCTGTGTCTTTCTCCCTCTCTTTCTCTCTCTCTCAGGTGTTTGATGGCAGCGGCTCCTTCCTGTCCTACATCAACACCTCAGCAGACCCTCTGTACGGCCCTCAGGGTCTGGCTCTCACCTCTGACGGACATGTTGTGGTTGCAGACTCTGGAAACCACTGCTTCAAAGTCTACCGCTACCTGCAGTAGCCCCTCCCCCCTCAGTGTACAGTGTATATACCTGCTCACATGGACTCCTTGGTTTTGGGCGACCGGCAGATTTGCACTCATCCACTCACCCGTTCTTCCTTGTCGTGCCATCTCTTTGACCTTTACTCCACACGTGTGTGTTTGTGGCATCACCTCTGACCCTGAACAAACAGAGAGAGAGAATTATTTGTGGCTTGAGTGAAAATGAAGACCTCTGAAGTTCACAGACGGCTGATGCTGATTGGTGCTTTGAGGAGACACTCTTTACCTTTTAAGGTCTTACCATAGGACTCAGTTTTTAAATCAGACTTTTATGTACATATGTTTGACTTTTGATGTGTGGTGACATGGGAAAAAACTGGAAGATAAGGTTTATACGTGTTCATCAAACAGGTACTGGTTTGACATAGGGCTGGGCAATATAGACCAACGTGTGTATTCTTATAATAATAGTCAGGTTGAAGTCAAATCTACAGGAGCAAACTTTCACAAAACAATTTTATAACAGCCAAACATGCAGTCACTGAAATTCCATCTAAATTTATCACAGTATTTAACGAGAAGCACTTCGCCAAGGTAGCTCACATATTGATGTTACATCTATAAGCAATAGTTCCATGATAAAGTTACCATCATAATATGATTCATGACCCTGAAAACCCACACCTAGCATTCAGAATAATGTTGATAGCATTATTAGCTAAAAAGTTATCAAGCAAAATAGTTTGCGAATGGCAGTTATTTGAATCGCCACCAAAATCTAACAATGTTTAATTTTGGCGATTACCAACATCTCCTAAAAATTTCAGCTAAATTCGTCCAGTAGTTTTTGCGTAATCTTGCTTACAAACAAACAGAAAAACACATGCTGGCAAAAACATGAGCTCCTTAAGGAGGTTGACATATTTTTAAAAAATCCTGCAAAAGAAAAAACGAATTTACTGCGACTATCTAGAGTATTAGGAGTCAACAGGTTGAGCCGTAGCTGATTTGATAACTTGCCCACCTCCTCCAAGAGGTAGAAGTTTTATTTAAGACTTAAAAATAATGACAACATGTTCATTAAAATGTAGATAAAAAAATATATTTGTGAAAGTAACGAAAAGTATACTTGATTGAATAAAATGGCCCAGACTAGGATTTCATAATCATCTTTTGGTTCATAGGTTCACTGATGTTAGACGTAAAAAAAATCTTTTTACAATAAATCAGGCCTGCCATCTATTATTTTTTTCCCATCACTTTAACATATAGTACAGACAAGGATCAGAGTTTCTTACCCTATTTCTCATTTGAAATAGGGATAGGGAAAATATCAATGCACCAATTAAAAAGTAGTATTTTATAGTGAAATACTGTACCAAAATCAATCAAGATTCAGCACATTTCTTTTATTTTAAGTGCAGCCTTCAGCCTGCTATATAGATTGCAATTATTCCTGGCACTTGGGTTCAAAATAAAGTTTATGAATGTGACCCAGATCACAACGCTATTTAAAAACTGTGTTTTTATGCATACGATATAGTGGACTCAGTTTGAAGGAATAAAAGATTTTTTTAAAGATTTTTCAATCTAATTTTTCACCATTTAAACAAAAACATGAAATATCGCCCTGTTTAAAATATATCAGTATATAGTGATATATTGTTTTATCACCCATGTATCGTGAAATGTATTCATTCATTCATTCATTCATTTTATGTACTTCTTTATTCTTTTTGGGGTCGGGGGGCTGGAGCCTATCCCAGCTGTCATTGGGTCAGTCAGAGGTGGTCGCTAGTCAATCGCAGGGCCACAAAGAGAGACAACCATTCATGCTCACACTCATACCCAAGGGCAATTTAGAGTCACCAATTAACCTAATGAGCATGCTTTTGGTCTGTGGGAGGAAGCCAGAGTGCCCCCACATACGCATGGGAAGAACATGCAAATTTCACACAGAAAGGCCCCTGTCTGACCCAGAAATCGAACCGTAAATCTTCTTACTGTGAGGCATGTGCACTACCTGCTGCGCCACCGTGCCACCCTCGTGAAATGTATTGTATAGCCAAATTCTTACCAGTGCTCACTCCTCTGAAAATATATGAAACATATTTTCCCCAACTGGGCAATTCAGTTTATAGCTACCAAAGCTAATGGTTGACAATAAGACCCACACACACACACACACACACACACACACACACACACACACACAAAATTCATGCTGTCACATTCTTGTGTAAGTGGCAGGTTCAGAAGACCAGGGGTGTTGTCCATGAAGAAAAACTTCACAATTTATTAATGATAACATGATAATGACATAGGTTCACAGAAGTGCAACAAGCATCAAATCTGACAATATATAATATACATGTAAGAAAAACCTTGGTGTATTGCCCAGCCCTAGTTCTACTCTGTGGTCAATGCAGTTCAACTCTACACTAGACTGAAGGTGGAGTAAACAAGTACTTTAGTCAGATTTATGATAAAGGAAATCAACGTCCTGCCCTGAAGAGTCCTCACATTCTGCCTGTTCACTATGAAGTAAAACACAGTAGGGTAGCAGGGTACTTTAAAGCATGATTACCCAACTAAGTGCATGCTATTCTTACTAATAAACACCAGAAAAGATAGTGTGCACTCCATAGAGATCAACTTTAGGCTTATAAGTGACACCAAAAGCACTGATTCAAAAACACTTTAACTTATATGTGAAAATAACAACTCAGTGTTCTGTGTCATCACTCAGAGTAACTCACAGGTGGTTATTAGAGTGATCAAATCTTTTGCTTGGCTGTTTTTACAAAACCCAGTTCCATTGAAGTTGGGACGTGGTGTAAAGGCAAATAAAACAGAATACTTGGATATGATTTAGGGATTTCATCATCTATAGTTCATAAAGACTATGGAGAAATCTCTGCATGCAAGCAGCAAGGCCAAAACAAACATTGAATGCCTGTGACCATTGATCCCTCAGGATTGAAAAAACAACATCATTCTGTAAAGGATGTTATCATGTGGGCTCAGGAACACTTTAGAAAACCATTATCAGACAACACAATTTGTTGATACATCTACAAGTGCAAGTTAAAACTCGACCATGCAAGGCCAAAGCTACATCTCAACAACAAAAACTAGAAACGTCGTCGGCTTCTCTGAGCCCAAGCTCGTCTGAGATGGACTGACAGAAGTTGGAAAAGTCTGCTGTGGTTGGATGAGTCAACATTTCAAATTGATTTGGAAACCAGATTGTGTCCTCAGGGCTAAAGAGGAAAAGGACCATGCAGATGAGTTCAGAAGCCAGCACCTGTGATGGTATGGGGGCTGTGTTAGGGTCCATGGCATGGGTAACTTGCACATAGGGTATGTAAAGGCACCATTAATGCAGAAAGGTACATTCATGTTATAGAGCCATCCAAGTGACATCTTTATTTCCACAAGACAATTCCAAGCCATATTCTGCACATCTTACAACAGGGCAGCTTCTTGGTACCATGATGATTCAATTGATTATAGTTTGGAAAAGATTTGCAGCTCATTATATTATGTTATTATTTTAATTTTACACAATGTCCCAACTTCAATAGAACTGGGCTATGTAAGAAAGCATCAAGTGATTGTGTTTGTTGAGATCAATTAAAGTACCGAACAAAATCCATTTGACGTGGTGACTAACAATCATCAGTGTGTGTTTGTGTGTGTGCACAAGTGCGTTTGGGTGTAATGTGTATGAAGCCTCGCAACACTGGGATTTATGATCTGCTGTGATTACTGAGCAAACATCTGAATCAGGCAGCAGAACTGTCTTCACCTTCACTCATTTCCATCTGCTCGTATGCCTTCATGAAATAATCTGTAGATTTACTAACATTAAAAAACAATAAGTTGTATCATAAAATACAGAATGCAAGTGTAGTTTCATAGTTGAGCTGTGTGTTTAGGGAGCCTTGGTCCAAACATGTTTGTCTTGAAGCACACATTTTTCATTACTTTTTATCCTGAATGTGGTCATGCTTTTTTCTACACAGTTCTGTTAAATTATTTGTTTTTCATTGTCTTGTTTGTATTTGTAATGCCAAATGGAAGTAAAGTGCCCATGAAAAAGAAACTTTGCATTGGATTGTTTCATAACAACTGAATATTGTGACTATGGTAAATAGACTTTGACTCTTTTCTAGTCTTTCTGACTGCCTTCAGCACTTTTACCCCAAGTCACATCAACCCATTCACACTGATTCACTCTCACAGTTACAAATTAATCGTAGTTAAAAGCTTGTATTTCGGTCGTCCATCTGTACTGACTAACACATCCTCACCCGTACCCAAGGACACGTTGGCATGTTGCAGTCAGAGCTACTAAGACCCACAATCTTCTGATTCATTGTAGAGCATACTACCAGACTCATCACCGCTAACCCATGTGGTAATTATCTTATAGTACTTTTTTTTTTTAGATGAGTAACGACAAAGAATACAGTTTTTTAATATTTTCTTTTTAAAGAAATGAAGGCAGACAGTTTGGGGTCCTGAATGAGTTTGTATAAGAGAGTAATTAGATAAATAAATGACTTCTAATTAATGAATCCCCATTTAGTCTGTTGGTTTCAAAAGTAATCTTGTTCAAGGCACACCTGGGACCAGACTTAAATTTCAAAGCACAACATACACATATCAATGGTAAATTGCCTCTTTACCTTTGGTACATTACCTTGGCAGTCCGAAAATGTCTATTTGTACCTACCAATACTCAACAAAATTCTAAATTAGCTTAACAAATAAAGGGGAGTAGCACAAAAAATATAACCTCTACCACAGTTCTATCAATTGCAAAACCAGGACCAAAAAGTCATAAATGCCATTTATGCCAGTTTACTTTAATTTAATGAACCAGACAGCCTCCATTAAAATGCCATTTATGCCAGTTTACTTTAATTAGTGAACCAGACAGCCTCCATTAAAATAATTTGTTCATTTTATATTACATAATATCGCAACCTTTGAATTGCATTTTTCTGCAATGTTTATCCTAGCAGTGCAGTGCGTTGAACAGCAGAGGGCGTAAGGAATCCATCTTCATATAGGTGCTGCCTTCTAGTGCAGTCAGGAATAATCATGACAGGGGCGAAATGCAGCACAAACATTACCACTCATTGTTTTTGTTCAGTAAAGAACGCGACTGTACAATGGATTACCAGAAGAAAAGGAAATGTATCTTTAGTGGCTGTTGCATTTTCATTCTAAAATTTAGGACCGATACTTATTTGAGATAACGTGCTACTATAACGAGTTCTGTAGAACAATGAAGTGACATTCGTGTTTACGAGGGACAATGAACGCACCGGAACTCCATAACAAATCGTCCGCGGGAAATTCAGTCAAAAGCGGCACAGTTGCTATCTCAGTTGATTAGAGCCTTGTTTAAAACAACGCATTTATAAAACGCAAACGCTCTTACAGCTCTCTTGCAGTTGAAGGTGTCGGTCCAGCTTTCATTTTATAATGGTAAGTACATGTTTACTCGTAGGTACAGCTGCTACAGTAGAGGACTGAGGCTTGTTTGCTAACAGCAACAAGCTCGCGCTACGCTACCAGTCACAAACTACTGATGTAACGGTTTAAGTGGTGACCGTGTAAACTGGGAACCTCTCACCAGATATTTATGGCGAAATGTGGTATATTCGGAGCGTATTTGAGACCTAGAGTCACAATTTAGGGTGTTCACTCACAGTGTAGCAGCACTGTTGTACTGACGGCATGAAAACAGAAGCATATCTGTCATTACACAAACATGTTTACCGTGTCCCCGTCCATCAGATGGAAGCTAGCGTCGGATTAATGAAGTCAGTATGAATGTGTTGGCAAAGTTTTCTGTGTAATACCTGGAGACCTTGTGAAAACATAAAAATCAAGACAAACTGGTATACAGTCAGTTCCTTTATTCATACATTTTTAGTGAACCGCCTTCCATGATTCTTCCTCGCGGGCAGAGTGTAGCCCGGTGTTGCCCCTGGTGGCCGGAAGATGAATTACAACAACACAACAGAGGCTCATGAGTACTAGAGATGCACGATATTATAGGACCAATATTGGCCAGGAATATCTAATAAGTTTTCTGTAATATTTGCCAAATGTACCATTGTGTTTTACCTTATCATCACTCAGTATCCACTTTTATAGACAAACAGATGTAACCTTTAATGATTCTCTTGAATATAGGACCACAAGTGTTGCATGATATAAGATAATCCTTTATTGATCCCCAGAGGGGAAATTCAGGTTTTGCAGCAGTGCAGGGTAAGTACAAGGGTAGCAGCATGCATTGGAAGAAAAAATAAATAAAATTACACATAGTATCAGACAAAGAAAGGGTGACATGAAATACACAAAACAAAATTGAGAGCAATGACCATACAGTAGCAGCAACAGTATGAGCTATTCACAGTAGTGGATAATGTCATTCATTCAGGGCAACTGAGTTATGCAGAGCAGTGCAGAAAGGCAAAAAAAAGTGACAGTGATTTTAAAGTGACACTGTGAAGGGTATACCAGGAGTTATATACAGTAATTACAGTTATTTAATTTAATTGCCATAAACTTTTAGTGAACCGCCTTCCATGATTCTTCCTCGCGGGCAGAGTGTAGCCCGGTGTTGCCCCTGGTGGCCGGAAGATGAATTACAACAACACAACAGAGGCTCATGAGTACAAGAGATGCACGATATTATCGGACCAATATTGGCCAGGAATATCGAATAAGTTTTCTGTAATATTTGCCAAATGTACCATTGTGTTTTACCTCATCATCACTCAGTATCCACTTTTATAGACAAACAGATGTAACCTTTAATGATTCTCTTGAATATAAGACCACAAGTGTTGCATGATATTATCAGGTAATATCTGCAGTATCGGCAGATATTAACCTAAAAAGTTGATTATTGGTATCAGCAAAATTGGAAAATGTTTGCTGATATTTAAAGCCTGTATTTTGACTGTACAGACTGGCCATAAATTAACTTTATATTGGCTGTCTAAAGGGCCTATTGAACAGATGCATCTCATTGTTTTCCTCATCACAGAATTTTCACTTTTCTTAACCAAAAAATTATTTTATAAGAGAATAAGATGTTTTTCCTACTTTACTTATGCTTCTAACATATAAGGCTATCACCATAAAAGAAAGAGTTCCATTTAAGTCTACAACCTTGCCCCTCCATATCTGTCTGACCTCCTCCTCATCGCCTCACTGTGCCCTCTGCTCGCCTCAGCACCATGGGGAGCAGGGCCTTCAGTCGTTCTGCCCCCCAGCTCTGGAACTCTCTCCCACCGGACCTCAGAAACCTGACCTCCCTGTCTCTTTTTAAATCCAGACTCAAAACCCACCTGTTCCGAAATGCATACTCCTTACCATGAATATCCCACCCTCATCCACTTATCCATCACTGTCTGTTGCACTTTGTTGTTTTTATAGCTGTATTGTTTTTTTGGATTTTATTGTTGTCATTTTATCCTGTACAGTGTCCTTGGGTGTTTTGAAAGGTGATTTTAAATAAAATTTATTATTATTATTATTATTATTATTATTATTATTATTATTATTATCAAGTTAAGTGGGAGCTATAATTTATATAAATATCTCAGTATTAGTATTAGTATTGACGACATTGATCACGAAAGTATCTCCATATTCAATTTCACCAAAAAAAACAGTAGCATGCCCCCCTGAATACCACGGGTTTTCAGGTGGTCTGAAGATAAATTATAATAAGGAGGCATAAGTTCTAAGGATGTTAAATATTATCCGATCAATATTGGCCATGAGTATGCAATACGTTTTCTGTAATATTTGCAAAATGTGCAGTGTACCATGATGGTTTATCTCATCATTATTCAGTGTCCACTTTTATAGATAAATGGGTTCTCTTGAATATAATAACACTAGGGATGCACAATATTATGTTAATATTTGAACCAACAGATATTAGGCTAAAATGTTGATTATGGGTATCAGCATATTTGAAATTATTTGTATTAAAAGTCAGTATTTTGGCAGTACAAATTGTCCGTAAGTAAACCATTTATTGGCTGTTTCATTGCCATTTTGAACAAATGCACCATACTGATTTACCTCATCACAAAGTGTTCACTTTTATAAAGAGTAAGTTTAATTTACTTGAGAATAAAATGTTTTTCCTAGTTCACATCTGTTTCTGACATGTTAGGAAATTTAAGTAAAGTGCGAAGCTACACCATTGACAAATAACAAAGTGTTGGAATTGACGATATTTGTTCCAGAAATATCTCCATATTGGAAAATCCCATATCATGTAGCTCCGAATATCAGGGTGGTTTCTTTAATTGATTTTGACAAAGTGCTTGAGTTGACAAAAACAGCTTTCTCCTCAAGAACACAAAATGAACCAACTGTAGCTCAGACCCCAAACTTCAGTCCTTGGATCAGTAAGATCCAGAAATGAGTTTTAGAAATAAGTCCTCTAAGCTGAGCTTCATGACACTGCTCAAAACTCTTCACACTTAGTGCCAACACTTTACCGTCATGTAGACCTGATGTTTCTGCAAAATCACCGATCCTTCTGTGGCCCTGACGTCTCTTTCAGTCAAAGAAGAAAGGACTGAGTCTGGAGGAGAAGAGAACTCGCATGATGGAGATCTTCTTTGAAACGGTGAGTTTTTTTTTACAGTTATTTACTTGAGAGTATTTTTCACATTTCCTAAAAACACAAAGATTTAAAGGGAAAAAAAACACAAACAGACAAAACGTAAACTTAAACGAAATCTGTTCATTTTTAAATCGTCATTTTCAACCGAATCTGAAAATCTGCTGATTCACGTTGCTTTATTTGCTTTAAGTTCTGTTTTTTTAGTGTGAGTGAAACTACTTTTTAGACTTTTTGAAGTACATAAATAGAGCAGTAAAGACTTGGTGGCTGAAGGACGACATGTAGGTTTTGGTCCTATTTCTGAACACCTTTATTTTTAAATGAGAAACTTAACTTTGTGGTATTCTCTGGCCTCGATACAAAACAGATGATCAGCACGGAAAACCACAGTTAAACTTTCAGTTACTGAACTGGTCCAGTGCAGTCAGTAAAGAGGTAACAACTTTTTTAAAATCTTTTTTTTTTATGATTCAGCAGCTGGTTAACAGTGAAATACTGCAGTTCGTACATCACTTTTACAGCTGATACACAAAACTCAAAGAAATTTGGCTGCTAAATTATTTAGAAATAGCTATGTCTCTGATCATATCAGCTTTTACCAACATAAATGAAATTATTTAATATATATATATTTTAGACTAATTTATATCAAATTTAAGGACAGTTCAGCTAGATGCTGCTGTAATCAACATAATTCCTCTCAAGATTATATTCATTCTAGATATTAATGTTAACATTAGATTGATCTCTCTTTTCATGGTTGTATGGATTTTTAAATTTATTTTCAACAAGAACAAATATTGTGCTATGTAAATAAAGATTCATTGATTGAATCTGTATTCAGCAGAGACAAATGTGATGAGGACAGATTGATGATCTGGGCGTCCATAAGTTTGTCACTGTCATAAATTCTTATTTTTTGTCCCTTTGTCTCTGCCTGGATGGATCCATATCTGGATGTAAAATGCGCATATACCAGTGCATACATATTTACATGTATTTATGTAAATGCATATGCGTGTATCTATAAATGAAGAGTTTGTCTTCAGCCTCCTCTGTTGTAAAGTGTTCTGAGATAACATTTAATGTTTTTAGTTCTTCATTTTTTAGTTTTTTTATGACGATGTTCATGAAACATTCTCCAACATTCTTTGTAGAGAGACGTGTTTCAGCTTAAAGACATCGAGAAGATTGCACCCAAGCAAAAGGGCATCGGTGAGTAATGATCAGTTTAGGAAGGAATATTTTTAATACTCTGATTGTTTAAAAATATTTTCCCTCCAAAAATAGCCTGCCTCACATACAAGGGATCTCCCTGTTTCACTAAAAAGTGTGTCTAATTTTTGTATGTCAGTCAAAATTTAAATACATGATAAAATACTCAGTCCTAAGGGATGGAAATAAGGACTTTGGCATTTGACAGATTTTACAGAAAAACCACAATGAAGATGTATGTGTGAGTATGGTAACATTTTTCATATACCCTACTTTTTTTATCGTCCGAGCAAGAAAACATCAGGATAATAAGGCAGGAGAAGGCAAATGCACCTTATTTAAGTTTTTTTTAAGGCAAATTCATATTGATAAGCAGATTTGTGTCATTGTACTTAGTTTGACTCAAATCAGCATTACAGTAAGTGTTTCTACTTCTTTTATGCTTAGTTATTGTTTCTCTGTTTTTACTGAGCTTCTCTACAAAGTAAACGGCTCTGCACAACAGTCACACAGTTGTTACAAAACCATTACATCAAAATTCAAAACTATAAAATATTTAATAATAATAAAGATAATATTTCACGATAATGCCAATGAGGGGCGCAAGAAATTTTTTTACACTAAATTAGTGTAATACTTTGTTTTGCAGTACCTTATTTACTCTATAATATCAATATTTTTTTGTTAGTAATTTGTAGAAATATTTGCCATTGGCTTTGTATCATATTTTAGGCTCAGGCAGCTAGTTGCAGATTTTCAGACTCTCTGTCATTAAATTGACCGTGATCATCACAGACAGCAGAGTTTATCCATGTTGGAGTCGTGGACGGCCAAACCTGGCTCATCAGAATGTTCCTTTTTTACGAGTTAAAAGTAAAAAGAAGAGTATGCTATGATTCTGTGATTCTCTTTGGGTATAATTCAGTTTTTAAGACCAGGAGTTGTCACTGTCTCACCCCTCTGCTCTCCTTCTGTTAGCAGCAGACACTAAAGCATCTCTGCAGGCGATTGAGACACAAAGAGACTTAAAGTGAGACTTGACCTCCAGTGAACGTCACAGTAGCTGGTTTGGTCTGTGACAGAGGATGGGACTAACGGGCTACCGCTTCAACAGCCACCTAATGACACCTTTTTCATACTTAAATCGAGGTGTCAAACTTCTCTAATTTCATGTAAAGATAACCACTGTGAACCAAACAGGAAATGACCGCGTACTGCTCTGTATCACCGCTAAGTTTGTTTGTAGGGTGCTCAGTCTCTCTCGTCCTCTCTTTCAGTTCACAGCACTTACAGGCTGAGTTGGGGGCACTCATACTTTGCCCAGATGCCCTTATACTCGTGCTTGAGCACTGATCCCCACTTACTGCCTGTACCATCACAGCCTGCACTCACACTGCTCCAGCCACATCTGTCTGAACAGGATAACATACTTTAAGCTGGGCAAATACCAAATCATAATTTAAATTACAATTTCTGCCTTCCACAATTAAGAAAACGAAATAATCATAATTAAAATATGAATGTGCCACATGACATGTTGAACTTTTTTTTCTTTTTCCATTATTATTTACTGTATATTAGTTTTACAATGTTTTACAATGTATTTCTTCTTCTTTAATGTTATAATTTAGAGTGTCAAAAGCAGATACATTCAATGGAAGCATGTGGTGCATGTTTAAATCAGTGAGTAACCGTGTTTCATAATTGAGAGCTCAGTTTCTATTGAGGTTAGTCTAGTGGTGTGTGATATGACGATATTAAATCGTTAAGGATTATAACGTGGAATGATCTCATAAAGTAGAAAGATCATCAGATCGTCAGATCGTCTGTGTGGGCGCAGAGACTAGCCAATCATAGCACATTAAGCGCAGTGCATGGTGGGATCTCCTGTTTGGTTATGTAGCGTGAAGCCATGGTGGAAAGACAAAAGGAGATAAAAGCTTGAAGATGTCTGAACAAAAATCTGTTCTAAAGCAGCTGTATTATTCACTCAGATTATAGACATTGCAGTTTGATAACATTTGTTCTAAATTATTGCACTTTGAGAGATAACCAGTTACTTAAGTTTGTATTTATATTTGACCCTTTTCAATAAGCTATTTGGTGTGTTCAGTTTTTATGTTACAAAAGTGCACTTTATTGTTGTTCATTACCTTTTATGTTTACATTTATTGCACTTTTTTATTTTATAAACTGCACTATTTAAGTTAAAACCTGTTCAGAAACTTTCTTTGCCTTAAATTGTCATTTATTTTTCGTTTGGGTTTTACATGTTTTAGATGTTAAACATAGGTGAAAAAATGGTCAAACATGCAAATTAGTCTAGAAAAAATAAAAATCTTTATATTTAAAAAATCTTGATATGATACTTTTGCCATATCGCCCACCTCTAGGTTAGTCCAAGAATGTTATGATGTGCTCGTACTATCTTCTATAGCAGACAAAAAATAATTTGTTAATACCTGTACGTTTTTCTATGGAAATCTTCCGTCTACATCAGAAATGTCACCTCTGCAAATCAGCTGATAAGGACACGTCACGCTACCATCATCAGACACCTCTGACAAAGACAGAAGATTTCCCGTCTAAACATTTAAAGGTATAAACAAATAACTTTGTCTGTTATTAAAGAAAGTACGAACATATCTAGAGCTTTGATGTAAATAATAATAATTATAAGCCCTAATAATAATATTATTATTATGTATTATTATAACTAGCAGTAATGACAATAATAGTATCACACAAACAAAAGCAATAATACAAATAATAAAAATAAAAGCCTTAACATATATGTAAGATATAAATAATTGTAATAATAATACTAAAGTCTTAAAATAAAATAATATTACAAAATAGTAATTTAAGTAAAAGCCCTTATATAAATTCTAAATATAATAAAATAATAATAATATAAATAAATGCCCTAATATAAATAATTACAATAATAATAATATGAATAACAGTCCTAATATAAAGTCTGATATGAACAATTGTAATAATAATAATGACAATTTATAATAATAATAATAATAATTTCAATAAAATTCCATATATAAATACTTGTATAACAGTTGTGACTCGGAGCCAGCAGTGCATGCCTGTTGCTCATATTTACACCAACACATCTAATGACTCCTGTTCTGCTGCATCTCGCTGACTCTTATTTGGTCTTCAAGTTTTCGTGTGAACACCAGCGCTCCTCAATTTACATATTTAATTAAGTCACAGCAGAGCAGTTCTTGGACTATGACTACATAAATTTGGAGTCTGTATTGAGTCATTCTTATAATCTTAAAATAATTACTGTGAGGTGCTGGGACATCATCATGTTGACGTCACGCGCTCCTATTTCTGTTGTTGCATGAGCAAGCGCACCATGCTGAAGCCCACCTGTTTAGAGAATGATGGGATCTGAGAAGTATATTGTGATTCATGCTGACTCTGAGCTCTCAGACTCTGGGGGACACGGACCTCAGTTCATTTTAGAATTACCATGTGTGTAAGCCTTAAGACAGACCTGTCTTTTCTTAATGTTTATCCTTTTTTAGTGCAAAGAAACAGATGAGGTATTGGCTGTCATTCATCAGTGGGTGTTCATTTCCATGTACTGGTCGGCATTTGTTACTCTGAACCTGGACTTGAATGTGAGCATACGATACGGTCCAGTCCCATGTCTGGACTGAATATAAACCTCCATTCAAGGTCTTTGCACTAGAATGTGTGTTGGTCCATGTAACTGGAATTTATAGATAAAAAAGTTAATATCTGTTTGTATTTTGCACAATGATGCATCACTTTCATCCCATGTGAGTCCCAGGTGGCCTCGACTCTTCTTAGGTTCAGCTGAGTGTGTAAAGGTCGGGAATCCCTGTTATTCGCCACAGACAAACCACTCAGAGTTTTTGCTCCAGCATCACTCAAAGCAAATGCAGCGTCAGACTGAAAATGGATAATGCATTTCTGATCACTTTAAAACATTTCACAAATGATATGTCAGTGATATCATAGAAAAAAATGGCACTAGGGGTGCCACTAGGGATACGATACCGATATTGCAGCCTTGAGTATTAGCTGATACCGATACCAGTCCAATACAATATCAGCACTTACTACTTATTTTGTAGTTTGGACTGTAAGAAAAGACTTGATCAAGTGAGATTACTCAAACAGAGAACAGAAGTCAGCAAGAGTAGGTATGAGGAAAACTGACCCATTTGTTATTAAACAATGTGTTCAATAAATTCTAACCTCAAACATGAGAGTATAGAACAGTTAAATAAAAGAAATAAAAAAGAAATTAGAAGACCCTGAAAAGTAACCTCAATAAATCCAATAAAAACAAAAACATATATTTTTAAACTGCAACATAACCCCTGTGTTTAACTCAAACATGAGCACATTCTATACTACATTAAAGGGGACATATCATGCTTGTTTCTCCTTTTCACTATGCCAGGCTAGAATGCCTGTGAAGCATTTCTGCCCTCAGTACAAGTCCTTTAGTTCCTTCATTGTCCCACAATAGCGTTCTCAAAATCCTCATTTTAGGCCATTATCAAGCTCTCGTTGAAACGCTCGGTTCTCAGGCTGATCTACAGTAACCTCGCAACGTCACAGCCCTTTGTGCTCTGATTGGTCAGTTATATCGGGGGTTGAGCCAGCCTGTCCTTCTTCTTCTACTGTATTTTCCGGCAGGCTCAAAGCAGCGACCGCGTATTGAGTCCCCCTACAGGCCAGAGCTGGTAATGAGTGAGTGTGAGCTAGGGAGCTATATACTGCTGGTTGGTGGATGTGTTCCCCGGTGACGGTTTTGTGGCTAACGGACATCACAGAGGAGGAAGTGTTTTATCAGACGTCACGACGATTTAAATCTCGCGGACATCTCGCAATGACCTATTTTCAGAGGCATCAAATCTCGTTCTAGGATATCAGAAAAAATGCAATATCTCAATTTTTGAAAATTAAAGGGGTGTAAGGTCTTGTTTTCAAATTTATTATATTATATGTAAGTATTAAATCATGCATCAGCATGATATGCTCCTTTAAATACATAAAAACAATTAGAATGGACTGCTTGTATCGGAGTGCTTATATCAGAGATTTTCGTATCTGTCCTCGATTAAGCAGCCTTACGGGATGCACGCATGCACAGTTTGCATTGTTTGGCCTCTGAGTCTGAGAGCAAAAGTCAGAGACATTATAGTTGAGATCTTTCCTCTCAAAACGGACTCTGAAGTCTGGTTGAACTTTGGATTTTACAAGGATGCCGAGGGGAAACTGATAGAAGACAGTCAACCTGTTTAAACATGAAGCTGCAGCAAAAGAAAAAGACGTGCGCGATTAAAACTGCTATAACTCCTCGAGTAAATGAGATATATAGGAAGAGAGAGAGAAGATTCAGTGAGCCATACTTGAGTGAATAACAGGTGGTTTATCAGTGTTCTCTGTCTAAATAATGTATAAAGGTTGTAAATAATAGCATTAGTATCATTCTGGAGTGTGTTCTGCCATTCTTTTGCCATGTATTCACCGCATTTCGCCGAAATAGGTCGTCTTTTTTCCGTCAAAGTTCGTGTTTTATGGATTTAATCAATCGTAATTTTGAAATATTGAAGAAGGAGATGTCGAGAAGATCTGTCAGGGAGAGGGAAGACCAGAGAATAATCACAAAGGGGGCTAACTGCTTCAGGGACTATTGTCAGTAAAACAAAAATAAATAAATAAAAAGCCCTTGACATGTTCAATATCACGAGCTGTAACATGGACACTAATGCTGTTGGCAAACTAAAATGTGTGAAGGTGCGTTCACACCGGACGCTACCTGTACTACCTCGGCGATCACTCTCCATTCAAAGTCAATGTACAGCCGCAATGGGGCGGGGCTAACCCTCCCGCGATGCGACAGCCGGCGACAAGACGACCACTTCACTCGTCGCGCGATGTCAAAGATAAAAAAAAGTTGATCTATTCAGGCGGTGTCGTGTGTGGCTGTGTGGCTGTGTGACATCAGCCAATCAGCGGTGTGTGTACGTGTGACGGTGCCGTTATTCATCCGGACTACAGGGCGGATGACTTCCTTCTGGGCGGAACTAATCTCAGTGAGGACATTTGCAGACGGACCGCGGTAAACTCACAGATAATGCTGCTGCATCATCAGCTGCAGAGTTTTGTGTTTGATAAGTGAGTGAAAAGGACACAGCTGGAATAATGTCCACTTATACATCCTATTATGTGATATATGATATGATCGCGGTAAAACTAGAGCGGACTTGACGTCACCGACCGACGGCCGACGCCAACGGCGACCAAACAGGTATTTATAGACGCGCGACTCTACATCAGTGGGCGACACGACTTTGGTAGCTGGGTCGCTTGCGGTGTGAACGCACCTTGAGTGTATGCAAAATAGGTTACATTTATTTTTGGCTGTCTCAAAACTTTGAACATGTTCATTTACAATTGTTTATGAAAAGAATGCTGTTTAAAGTACAAATTTGTTTTTCTTTTCTTGTAATTACACACAGTTTAAGCATTTATAACTTAATAATGACTGATACTCGCTAGACTTGTTTACTTTTGTTTCTCATGAAAGAAGGGTAAAAAGTGTACTCAAAGGGCATTTATTGACACATTTATTGACAAAAAAGACAAAAAAGAAGTATTATGATTATAATATTAAAGGGGTTAAATGATTTTAAGTGTGTGTAAAAGTACATTTTGAACATTTTGAGCACACTGCAACAATACAATGATTATAATGATAACCATAATAATTTTGGTCACAACAACCATGATACAAAATTTTATTTCGTTACATCCCTAGACACCCCTACATGGCACAGATAGGACAAAAAACAACATGCTTACCAAAAGCTTTTTGTAAAACAGAGTGATGGTTTAGCAAACAGAGCATGGATTAGTGCACCTTTTTGGTTTAACCCTTTAGCTTATTTACCGAGGTTTGAACAGCCAGTGTAAACATGCATCCTCCTGCATTCTTTAAAACATTGTACGCTTTCAAAATCATGGCAACCAGGACTGAAGCTGCGGCTGCCATGTTTGCTGTATTTAGCCTGGATAAGCAAAACCAGAACTTTCAAAAGCAGCAACCTCCGAGCTCAGAGACCTGCCGAAAGCTTCTAGTTTTCAAATAAAACACATTATCTCAATGCAAACACAGAGAGTGATGACATGAGCATGGAGGAGGGTTTTATGAAAATATGAACCAAGGGGCTCAGAGAGCCAGAGCGTGCAGGAGAACAAAAGTGTTGTGGGGTTTAGGAGGGGTTTCTCGGTTTAAAAGTTGACATAACATTAATCTGGACGAACTGGATCGTGTTGCTGTGATTGAAAGCACATGTTTCAGACCCCTTTACTTGGGCACTATGTAGTTATTGAGAGCCGGGGGGAGGGGGCAACAAGAGTTCTGTGTTATGGGCAAATGTTTCTGTAGAAGGGGCCAAGGGAGTGATCTCAGCCCAAATGAGAAAAAGAAGTAATAACACACCGGCAAAGATTGAAAAGACAGAATATTTTGGACAGAGAGCTGAAAAAGATGGAGCAGGAGTCGCACACGTAGCTCGTCCATCCTGACTGAACTCTTTATTCTCCATCCCGGATTTTATTTTTGGTGCTGGTTAACATCCTCCTAGGACTCCACAGATGAGCTCTCCCGGCTTCACCGTGGACCGGCTGAGCAAACGTGTGGGAGTAGTATCACATTTCAGCACTGACACTGTTCAGGATGGAGCTCCTGCTTTATTACATCCTCTCATGCAACGCTCTCTTAGATAAGAGTACGACCGGGCTGCAGATGTGTGGGTTTACTTTAGTGAACATTTCACTGGTTATTTCTGCCAGCGGTGAAAATGAGACCCGATGCTGGCGTGTGATTTTGAGCTCTCAGTAGAAAGGACTTTTACACCATAGGCTGAGAAATATCAGCAGTAATGCATCTCTGAAACAATGTAAAAGGGTAATTAACATTTATTTTGATATGGTTTAATTCCTTTGACATCATGTCATCAATAAGCATAGCATTTAATAAAAATATTCAAAGATAAATTTCATTCCAGCCTTAAACAGGGTTCACTTTAGAAATCATTTTAATATTTGAATGCTGTAAAATGTCTACACCATGTCGAGATTTTTGAGGTGTGTAGAGCAGAGTCTGCTCCTCATCCCTAAGACCAGACTGAAAACCTGAGGTGACCAGACTTTCTCTGTCCTGAATTCTAACCTTGTACAGCAGCTGGACCTGCTTGAGGCAGATCCATCTTGATAAAATCCAATCGACACTGTTTGTGCTCGACGGCCCAGTCTGAGTTTTTTTAGTAGGACGAGACAAAGGAGTGGACAGCAGGAAGTGACTGCACTTATGGAGGTTAGCATAGGTGCTAAAAGCTTCAGTAGCAGTTTATCAGATTTTAACCACATTTCTTTCAAATGAGGACAAATAACAACAGCTCAAACTTCTCTACAATAAAGATGTATTTGCTCCACATCCGACATGTTTTGACGAGAGTTTGATTTACCAAGTGACTCATGTTCTGTAATGCAGTACCACCTGCCTGCTGCATAATCTGATTGGCACGTCATAAATGTTAATTGTTGGAATGATCATCCAATTACCTGCTGGATATGCTCCTTAAAGGTTCTGCCCTCCCCAAACACTTTCTATGAACTCTCTCCCAGATAGACCAGTGAAATACACTATATTGTCAAAGTATTTGCTCACCCATCCAAATAATCAGAATCAGGTGTTCCAGTTCCTTCCATGGCCACAGGTGTATAAAATCAAGCACCTAGGCGTGCAGACTGCTTTTACAAACATAAGTAAAGAATGGGTCGCTCACAGGAGCTCAGTGAATTCCAGTGTGGAACTGTGATAGGATGCCACCTGTGCAACAAATCCAGTCGTGAAATATCTTCGCTCCTAAATATACCACAGTCAACTGTCAGCTGGATTATAAGAACATGGAAGTGTTTGGGAACGACAGCAACTTAGCCACCAAGTGGTAGGCCATGTGAACTGACAGAGCGGGGTCAGTCACTACAGACCTCCAAACTTCATGTGGCCTTCAGATTAGCTCAAGAACAGTGCAGGGAACTTCATGGTTGGGTTTCCATGGCCGAGCAACTGCAAAGCCTCACATCACCAAGTGCAATGCAAAGTGTCACATGCAGTGGTGTAAAGCACACCGCCACTGGACTCTAGAGCAGTGGAGACGCGTTCTCTGGAGTGACGAATTGTGCTTCTCCATCTGGCAATCTGATGGATGAGTCTGGGTTTGGGGGTTGCTAGTTGAACGATACTTGTCGAACTGCATTGTGCCAAGTGTAAAGTTTGGTGAAGGGGGTATTATGGTGTGGGGGTGTTTTTCAGGAGTTGGGCTTGGCCCCTTAGTTCCAGTGAAAAGAACTCTGAATGCTTCGGCACACCAAGACATTTTGGACAATTTCATGCTCCAACTTTGTGGGAACAGTTTGGAGCTGGCCCCTTCCTTTCCAACATGACTGTGCACCAGTACACAAAGCAGGTCCATAAAGACAAGGATGACAGAGTCTGGTGTGGATGAACTTGACTGGCCTACACAGAGTCCTGACCTCCACCCATTAGATCACCTTTGGAATGAATTAGAGTGGAGACTGAGAGCCAGGGCTTCTCATCCAACAGTGACCTCACAAATGCTCTTCTGGAAGAATGGTCAAAAATTCCCATAAACACTCCTAAACCTTGTGGACAGCCTTCACAGAAGAGTTGATTAAATAAAAAGTTATTATGAGGGTGGACCAATGTCATATTGAACCCTATGGATTAGGAATGGGATGTCACTTAAAGGAATATTTCACCCAAAGAATGATATGCCTTCATTTTCTACTCACCCTCATGCTGAGCAACACTCTGGAGCACTTTTTTGATGTCTCAAATGCAGCTGGAGATCCGGGGGGATTTTCGCTGTCAACAAACTTCCATCTAACAGGGGACAATGGAGCCCGAAAGAAAAAGGTTCATAAAAGTCCGCAAAAACGTGCCTATTGTCCTTCATACTGTTCGTCCGCTGTAATCCAAGTGTCCTGGCGAATGCGTCCATAATTAATTGAAGCGAGGTCATTTAGTACATGTTTTGAGTCTAAACAGTGCTATATCGTACTTCGCAGTGCACATCTCTGGCGCTCCTGCACTCGTAAGCCGTCTGGATTGGTCTGCAGCGGTTTCGTAGTGCAGGAAGCGTAGATGTACTGTGGAAATGCATAGTGAGCGAATACTTTTGGCAATATAGTGTATTTTTGGAAGTACATCTGGTGGGTTAGGTTACCTAAATTATGGGATATGAACTACCCCCTCAATCAGAATGTCCCCCCTCTTACCTGCTTTCGCCTGTTGTCTTCTATCTCAGCATGAGAGTTATGTGGCCTTTGTTTTTAGGTGTCTTTTATATTAATTCTATTTTATACATTTCTACTTGGCAGTCACTGTGCAGCACTTTGGTAAACTTGACTGTTTCTGAAAATGTGCTGTATAAATAAAGTGGATTAGAGTGGATTAAGATATAAATATCCGGACATGTTTATTGGCCTGGTTGCTGAGCCCTATAATACCAGTTACATGATTTGGTCTCTCAAGTGTCCAGACTGTGTAACAGTAATACCTCCACTGTAAATCAGTCATCCTGAAACCAAATCAATGATCCACAAATAGCAGCATCTCTGCTTGGAAGGCGGTGTGTATAGATTTGTAGTCTTTCTAATTTGGAAGGTGAGTGTTTTCCTCTCTGCTGTTTTCAGCTCCCATGACGGTGAAAGACGTGCTGCAGAGTCTGGTGGACGATAACATGGTGGACTGTGAGCGAGTGGGGACATCCAACTATTACTGGGCCTTTCCCAGCAAAGCTCTGCACGCTCGTAAACACAAACTGGAGGAGCTGAACAAACAGGTGAGGATGAGTCACAATGAAAGTTGGAACTGTTGTGAATTTCTCAGCAGTTTTATCTATGCATCTTTGCTTTTGTCTTCTTACGTCTTGATTTTGAGATTACATGTAGCTGGAGAATTGTGATCATGACTTCCTGGCAACCTTCCTGGTAGATTGTAGCCCCTTTACACTGTGCTCAACCAAACTGCTTGGCCAACTGCATCCCTGTTTTTAGTTTTATGAACTAGAAAAAAAGTACTCAACTACAAGTTTTATCGCCCACTTCGCTTCCACCATAGATGCAACTTAACAATAATGAACGTTTGCTTGCATAATTCTGCTGTGCCTGTAGTGGAAGTCTAAAGGATGGAGACCTTGATGTCTAGAAACTGTCTCAACTCATCCAACAAGCTTTTTTTCTTCACAAACCCCAATTTCACTATAGTTGAGACATAGTGTGACACGTACATAAAAGCAGATGACAGATAAAAATGATTTGTAAATCAGTTTTGACCAATATTCAACCAGAAAAGCACTCTGAGAGCGCAGACCTCAGCCAGGATCCAGTTCTGGATCACCAGAGTCTCCGCCCATGTCTCTCCGTGTGGAGAGCTCCTCCGCTGGCATTGCGAGGGAAGCTGGGTAATGTAGTGACATAGGCTTGAAAACTGTTTGCTTGAGTTTGCATATAAACTACAATTCTCATAATGCGGTAAAGGGGGCAAATCCCCAGAGCAGAGGAGGAGAAATGAATGGGATTTTCCATTATAAAGTTCAATGTTTTTTTGGGCATCAGTCCGGATCGGATCCAGATGAAATTTACCTTGATAATGGAGGTAGATTATGTATATTATCCTGTAAATTTTTAAGCGAATTTATCAAGTGGCAGGGTTCCCACGGATCCTTAAAAAGCCTTAAAAGATATTAAATTCGTTAATCTTAAAATAAGGCCTTAATTACATAAAAATGTCTTAAATTGATCTTTAAAAGTCTTCAAAAATGTTAACACGTGGCCGGTGTGGTTTTATGACTGACATTAGTTTCCAACTAAAAATAATGGATAACATCATTTATTTATTTATTTTTTATAATTTGCCAACAAAACAGTGATGTTTTGTGGCGTTGACATGCAGATGCACGTCATTCATGCAGGATCTGCAAAAACACAGAAAGTGCAAGTCTAACAAAAGTTGGCTGCCCAATAAATGGCTGAAACCTGTACAGGCAATTTTAACAAGGCATTATGTATTTTGTGCAAGAAATGTTTCAAACTCGGCAGGATGGGAATCAAGGCAGTGGAGTGTTGGCAGCTATGATCATTATGGAAGAGGAAAATTGGAAACATTATCCTGCCCAACTTATGTGACAACCAAAGCTTTCAATATAAAGCAGTTCAGTCCAACACTACAAATAATAGCATCAGTAATTCAGTGCATATCTTTGTACATTATTATTTTGTTAAGGGAGCAGTTATGGCAGAACTGTTGTATTGGTTACTTTATGTTTTTTAAGTGTTCTGAATTAAGTGGCTGGCAAGTTTATATTTTACGGCCTTCATTATTTATTATTATTTTTTTAAATCCTGCCTAATGTTAACCTTTGGGATTTTTCTCAAGTTTTGGAATTTTTGCATCTAGACGGATATGTGGATCACCACCAAAATGTAGTGGGTTCTTCCATCCTGTAGTTTTTGTGTATCTTGCTAACAAACAAACAAACAAACAAACAAACAGACCGTGGCGACAGCATAACCTCCTAGGTGGAGGTAATTAAATACGATACAAAGACGAGATTTTTTAAACTTAATTGGGTTTTTATTTTCCTTATTTTTTCTGAAAAATGTACTCTCTTTCAATTTGATGCCTGCAAGAAGTTCTAAATAAGCTGAGACGGGCCACGTTTATCACTGTTACATCACCTGTCACTCCCTGTTGAAGCTTTGTCGGTAGAACTATTTCCATCCTGTCTTGATGTACGACTTCAGTCGCTCAGAAGTCTTATGTCTCTGTTGTCATGTTTGTCTCCATAATCCTACGAGTAGCCACACTCTTTTATAATGAAGCCTGTTGTAACACGTGCAGAATGTGTCCCGCTTTGTCTTGCTAAATTAAGCAGGTGCATCCCATAAAAAGATGTTGCCTAGATGGCTCCATATGGTACTCTAAAACCTGTATGTACAATTCAGCTTTAATGATGCCTTTCAGAGCTCCTTTTATATCCAATATTGACACCTGTTTTACAAGTGTTCCTTTTACTAAATAATGTGGAATGTTCCAAACAGATGTTTGGAGCATTCCTTAATTATCCCAGCTTTTTTTGGAACATGTTGCAGGCATGAAATTCAAATTAAATCATATTTATTTTGCAAAAAAAAATCAAAGAAGTCTATCAGTTTGAACTTAACATATGTTGTTTTTGTTATGTATTCAGTTGAATATAGATAAAAAAAAGATGAGCAAATTGCTGTGTTCTCATTTCTTCAATGAAATTGGGGTTTGTTGCTAAAGTTGTTTGGAAATGCAGCTTACTTTAGCTTACTGTTATTAAGATTTGTTAATGACACCAGCGATAATGCAAGCAAGTTTTCCAGGTGCATTCCCCTGAAGGATTTTGATAAAGCAGTTTAATTATAGACCATTAAATGTAGCTTAATTTTACATTTTTGTTATAAAAAATAAGCAGATTAACGTCTTGACCAAAATGAAACCTTACTTGAAATAAACTGATGTCATGTGTAATCAGTTGTCATCACAGAGACTAGCACTGCTGCGTACTGAATCTCTCACTGCCTGCTGTGCCCCACTTCTTGCTCCTGTTGTTCAGCAGGCAGATGGTGTGAGGGTGGTGACTCCTTGGAGAATGTTGGCCACCAGATTTCTGGGACAGAAGTTAAATTCTGCCACACAGCAATCTGTCACTAAGTAATGGCGTGTGGTTATATCACAGGCTGTACAATGTCCGCACATGGATGTCTATGGGTGCGCTGGTATTGTGTTTCAAAAACACCTCTGATCTGATACTGCTGCTTTCAGAATAAACACATGATGCTTGACCCCCAGTGATATGATCAAATGTAGAGAGGATTTTATATTACCAGTTAAAAACAAGTGTTATCTCAACGCACTTGACAATAGAGCAGGCTGAAGACAAACTCTTCATTTTATAGATACACATATATTCATTCATATAAATACAAATAATAATATATTTGTATATACACATACATACGTACAGGATGTATCCATCCAGGCAAAGACAAAGGACTATAATCACATTTGTCTGTGCTGAATATACAGTCAACCAATCTTTATTTCTATTGTTGAATATAAATGTATTAAAGTTAAGTTTCTTGAGACTTGGCACATGACCTCATGTATATATGTTTGTAAAGATAGTTACTATGGATGAATAATCAGTATAACCATGAATAGAGAGATCAATCTAACATTAAAATTAATATATACTGTATAATGAATATATTTTGGAGAGGAGTGATGTTGGTTATTATAATAACATCTTGCTAAACTGCCATTAAAATTGGTGTAACTGGTCTCAAAGCATGATTTTATGATAAATGTCATTTCTGTTGGTAAAACCTGAAGCAGGATGGAGCACGTGGAAGCAGGTTACCAATGACTGTTTATCACAGCCACACTAAGTGTGCTGTTTCCAGGAACTACCACGTATTTAATTGTATCGATCTCTCTAAAGTTATTATCAGAGTCTGTTGTGATAGTTAATGGGACTGTGAGGAGTTTCTAAATAATTACAAAAAAGTCTCACTTTTAGATATATGCCTGATTGACATACACACTTTAAGATGAGTTTTATAGCATCAAAATAGGTTATCTATAAATGCTATTCCTCAGCTAAGTGGTCGGGTCGGACAGGACTGGACTGGATACTCAACCTCGGGAACAAGACAATTAAAACTATAGCAAATTTATATTAATTTATTACTTATATTACACGGGCTGTAAGTAGCGATATATAGCCGACTACAAAACTGCAGTACTAAGTTTTCCAAAAATTGCTTGTTGTCACACATCAAAAACTACCACTACGTAACTAGAAAGAGATACTTTACCTCGTCGCTTTACATCCTGTAAGTTGTTGAAAAAAGAAGTTGTAAAGCAATGCAGAGTTCTGAGGAAGGTCTGAGCTGCATTTACCACAACAAACACATGCTTTGGCTTCAGTCACGTCTTTGGTGCATTCCAGTTGTAGTCAGAAGTAGGAATTTCTGAGTTCCGAGTAGGAAACCGCAACTGAAACCTTCCCCGAAGTCGAAATTTCCTGACAATTGACAATTAAAGATGGATGCCCCCAGTGTGAACAGTTATTTAGCTCCTGTAATAATCCATTCATTTGCACTTCTGACTGGGGTGTGTTGCTCTAGATCAGCTGTATACATCGTATTGTTAGACTTGTGTTTACAAAAATGCTGCCATAGTGATAATCACATTCTTCGTACAACAACACAGGGCGTGCTAACAACAGCTAACAATAGCCTGGTAGATCGACATGTTTTTTTCCGACTTCAACTGGAACGCCGATAAGTCGGAGATGATGTCACTCCCATTTCCGAGGTTACTGGAACGCAGCATTACAACAGTCGGCGTGCGTGCTCATGGGTAGCAGAGTCTTTATGTTGCCGGTAATAGATTCCCCTCATGGCACCTTTAAGTGGAACCAAAGTACTCAAACTAGAAATCCCTTCACCAGTCCTTTTTTCAATGAGCCCCATGGCTTGGGAGACGAATAACTTTAATTTTTCATGAAAGCTTTGACATTTCTGTTCTTCAACATTTATCACAGTCATGCTCCTTTAAATTTGAATTTGAGAGGAAGGGCAGGGTGCCCTTATCAGGCGAGCATTATTCATGCCACATTTAACTTTTCCTCCTCATCCCTCTGATCGCTCATCAACATGAGAGAAGAAAAGACAAAAAGAAGGAAAAATTGAGGACAATAAATTTGCTGTCTTCTGGGATCATTTTTTCATCTGACTGGCACCAGTCCCCCTCATCCATATCCACTAAATTTGGCTCAGTTGTCTCATCTGAATCCTGCCCAAAGATTTTTAGCGAAACTGTTCCCCAAACTCCCAGAAATGAGACGGCTCATGTTGCCATAAAGCCGCTGCATCCCATTTGTTAAGCCAGAGTAATAAATCAACTTTATTGATAAATCATTCTCTTGGAAAATTCAGATGCTGAACATTTATAATGCTGATTTTTATGAACCTCGCTGCAGCTGTACTTGAAGTAAATCAAATATTTTCATTTACACAGTGATTATGAATAACTAGTTTACTCAGACTGAAAGAAATGTATGACCTGCTGAGTGAAGTGATCTGTCTTTTGATGGATCACTGCGGCTTAATTTTAAGAATCAGTCATATATTAGCTGAAGGATCGAGGGTTTGATCCCAGAGCTATATACCACAGACAGCTTTTATTTATGTTCCAAAAGGGATATTTAAGATTTTATCAATACCAAGCATTAATAGTCATTAAATTGATTTTGTGAAAATTCAGGCCTTAAATGGCATTAAAAATCAATAAATTTGATTCTCAGAGGCATAAAAAAATCTTTTTGTGGTTTTCAATAAATATTTAGCAGTATATAATCATAATAACAACATATTAACATGTAGATATAAGCTGTGATCCTCCAGATAGGACCATCTGTGTAAACATGCAGGACCATTTCTATAATTGTTTATGGTCAATGGAGCACTATTGCTGTAAAACCAGATGTTTGGAAAGTAGACATGCAGGAAATGCAAATTCCAGCAACAATGGTTAGAAAACAAAGAATTCAGAAAATGCCTACAGCCCTTTGGTGGTCAAGAGAGAGACGGATTTTGCAATGCTTGCAAAAAAAAAAAAAGAAGAAGCTTGGTACAATGGGCGTCAACACTGTGAAATCTCACAAATTGGCTGTAAGAGGCAGACGAACAAACTAAGGCACACACCCTAAAGGGGAACTATGGGACACCCTCCAGTGTATTAAGATTTCTCTCTCAGCTGCATAGTTTCCGATATGTTTAAGATGAGATATTTGTGGGGACAATTTTCATATAAAAATCATTTTACATAAAACAAAACTGTAGTTTTTCTTCAGCTCCAGATCATGGCATTAAAAAGTTTACAGTATGGCATTAAAATGGCATAAACAACATTTAAGCTGGCGGGCTGATATCTGCAGAAACCCTGGTTTCGGCTCATAGCTTTTTTTTTAATCATACTAATGCACATAATTCTAACAGTTTGGTGACTTCTCTCATCTACTTTTGTGAAAAATGGCTGTCCCGTAACCTATAAACCATAAATTTATGCTAGTCAGACACTAAGTATAAGCCACACTATAAAGATAGCTAGCTGGCAATGTTCATGCCCAACAGTTAGGAATAAATACACTTTTAGTTCAATGTGATATGGAGGGGCTAGCCGGAGAAATTGATGTACCTTGAATGTTGTTTTTTGGAAGCCTTAATTAACCTGAGAATTGCCCACACCAATATCGTGACTACAGTTGGTTATATTCTATGATAAATTTGTCATAATTTCTAAAAATGTCAGAGAAGGTCTGATATTTCACAGACTTGTTACAGCCAGGAAGTCCTTAAAACTGGCTAAGAGTCTATTTTCTTTTGAAACATGTTGAGCTCCTCCAATATTAATTATAAAGCAAAGTTTTAAGTGTAAAATAAACCTCATTGTAATTAATGATTAATGCCTGTAAACCATGCGCTGTTAATCATCTGTTGATTTAAATGTTTACATGGCAATTTAAAGCTGCTAATTCTACCTTATCTTCTGCTCTCTGCTAACCTGTGTTGACCTTTTCCTTCCTTTTTGGTTTGTCTTCAGAACAGTTTGACAGCTTTTAGGTTGATGCATTATGCTCCAAAAACCATCTTGAGATACATTTGTTAGTTACTTTTTGCTTAGTAATTTTTTTTCTTTCTCAAAAGGTTTCAGATGCAAAGCAGCGGAAAGTTTCTCTCCAGAAATCAATTGACAAGGCAAAGTTGGGACGGGAAGACACAGTAAGAACATTTCTTTTTAATTAGCTTTTTATTGACATTTGCAATAGACACTTTTCTACCAGAACAATATACAAACAATTCACATTTTTGTGTGTCTATGAGAATATGATATATATATATATATTTTTTTTTGTTTGAGGGAACAAAAAGAACAAGCAAACAAGTACAACAAAGGTGGGGAGAGATCATGTCTTTAACAGAGGTATCAAAGCTTCAGAAAAAAGTAAAGTCTTGCCTGAGAGGCTTTATATAATTGACCCAATTTTCACAGCGTGAGGCAAATAGTCCAAAGTTATGATTAACACATGCTGTAATCTTTTCCAGTTTGTAAATGTTAATTGTGATGTCCATCCATGTCTTTATAGAAGGGCTCTCCTGTGATAACCAGTTCTTTATTACAGCTTTTTTAGCTGCTACCATCAAAATGTTCAGTAAATACTTGTCCTTCTTTGGCAGATCTTCAGGCATAAGACCAAAGAACAAGGTCTTACTTTCTAAAGGTACATGGTGTCTGAAAATGTTTTTAAGGCACTGTGTATCATTTCCCAAAAGTCCAGAATAACAGGGCAGTCCCAGAAGACGTGATAGTGGTTTGCATTTAAATTTCCACATTTTCTCCAGCAGATTGAAGAGTTACCAAGGTAATGAGATTTCTGGTAGGGTGTAATGAAATATCTTATTAAGCATTTGCAGCCAAACTCCCTCCAGATTTGAGAACTGGTACATTTCCATTGATACCTCCACACTGTTGTCCATTCATCCTCTGATATAACAATCCTTCCTTCCTTCTCCCATTTTGTTTTTATGTATATAGTTGAGTACGATTTAAGATTCAATAAGCCTTTATGTAGACATGAAATGATTTTACCACCACTATATGAATTATGCTTTCTTGATTAACTCCACTAAAGCTATATTTGACAGTCTGTTTTTGACTTTTTTATTGACAAAGTTTCGCAGTTGTAGATAGCAAAAAAAATGTTGCTTTTCTAAGTGAAATTTTTCTTTACTGTAAGCATATCAAAGCTTAACAGTGTACCAGCATTAATTATTTTGCATATGGCAGTTATGCCTTTGGTTGTCCATTCTTTAAAAAGGGTTCCCGCGGATCATGGAAAAGTCTTAAAAGGCATTGAATTCATTATTCTAAAAATAAGGCCTTAATTGGCATTAAAATGTCTTAAATCCAATTTTCAAAAGTCTTAAAAATTTGAACATATTAGTAAGATTTATGTTAGTTTGAACTAAAAAAATATTTAGTAACATTTATCTATTTTTCAAAAATAATTTGCTAATTTACTCTCGTGGCAACATTTTGTAATCAAAATCGCGGAACTAACAAAACAGTGATGTGGTTGCACCAGGAACTTTTAAAGCAGACGCATGTCTTGGTTCTACCTACAGTGCCTGGAGAGAGAAAAAAAAAGGGGAAAAATTGGCAAAAAAATCCAAAAGTGGCTTGGGAAAATTGATTAAGGCAGCAAAATTGGGAATTAAATTTGAAATTAAATTCAAAAACCATGTAAAATTTCCAAAAGTGGTTCTGACAGTGGCCAAAAAAGATGAATGGGGCAAAATAGGCATAAAGTTTTAAAAACGGGGTTAAAAAAAGATTAAAGTGATGTTTTATTCAAAATAAACATTGGGTTAAAATTGCCTCTAGCCCATGCAATTCATGTGGTGTTTTTGTTTGCTTGTTTTGTTTGTTTCATTTGTGGTTCGTTGTCGACTTGGTCTTAAATTTGATTTCAGACGGCCTTAAAAAAGTCTGAAAAAGTCTTGAATTTAACTTGCCTTGAGCTGTAGGAACCCTGTTTAAACCTGTTATCCAACTTGTATGCGCAGTAAGAACATTTTAATCTTTATTTTGGAAACACATCACATTTTAATCAAAAGTAAAAGTCTTTAATGGACTGAACAATCTGTGCCAGTTGTACAAATGATCTGTGTGTGTTTCTGCAGAAGGACAGGGGCTCTCTGCTGAAGGAGCTGATGGCTCTGCGGGAGGAGAAAGCTCAGCTACACGCCGAGGTGGAGAAATACAGAGAGTGTGACCCAGAAGTCATCGAGGAGATGAGTGAGTACAGACACAACATGAGTGTTTGAACCTTCATGCATCAATCAGGCCCTGACAATGGCAGACAGGAGGAGCCCTGCTCACACTGAAGTTCAACATAGTGCAGCAGGAAAGCCTTAAATTCAACTTGGTGGACTCATTAAAATGCTCTTATGTTGTGAGTTGTTAATATAGTGGTCATTTCCAGTCCATTGTCATTGTGTGAAGTGGTGTTTGATTATTTTGTTACCTCCCTCACAAAGAGGTCGTTTGTTGTTGCTGTGCTGTGTGTTTTTGTTGGCTGACCTAGAAGTTGGACTCTTTTACAGAAAGCCAATGAGTATTTTTACATGGATTTGGATTATTGGAGAAAGTAAGCTCTTTACTGAAGTTTATTCTTCTTTCACACTTTGTTTAAAAGGACAGCTTAACAAATTAGCCCTAATTTTAAGGAGGTCATATTTTGTCTTAAATCAAGCCCATATACTGCCAGGGCATGTGCACAATCTCTAACATAGATATAACTCTAATTTTCATATGGGCATACAGCATAGACAGACAGGCAGACTCTATTAAACTCTGGTATCAAATAGCAGACATGTAAAACAAACATAAGGGCATATGATACTCATAAAAAGCACAATCTGGGCTCTTGAAGAATCATAATCATATTAACATGAAGATAAGAGAACTTTATGAGAAAGAATTCTCCCCCATTTCAGGATTGAGCTGTGAAATTATTTCTGAAATGGAGTCACCAAAAATAAAATATAGCTCTCCATCTGTCTGCAGGAAGTGATGATTTCTAAGAAACAAGAGAGGGAGATCAGGGAAGTGGGCAAATGTTGAAACAGATCATTTTTGGAGCTTTTCAAGAACATGTTGCACCACCACTGACAAGGAATTTAGTATTATGAGTATGAAATTAGCTGTGTACCTTACCAAAATTTCTGGGCTATGTTGTAAATATTTTAAAATAAATCAAAGTTTAGCTGAGAGGAATTTTCCTTTTTTCAGTCTCCTCCTTTTAACAGTGAGTATGAAATATAGCACAGCCAAAGATTAGAAAATTAATGACTTTATTTGAAGACAAAAGAAACCACATAAGCAATGATGCAAAGAGCTTGGCCAGCCTTCAAAATCACCTACTCATACTGCTCAAAACAAAACACAAGCTGGATGATGTAAAACATATTTCACACCCTCAAACGCCCTCCTCACACATTTCACATAGCAGCTATCTTTAACGTGCAGATGGCTTTAGAGATGATACAAATGTAATCAAGTCAGAGAGGCACTTAAACCGAATGTAGTGTTGACCAGAGAAGCAAGACTGCATTATAGATTTTCTTGTTTGACTTTTGTTTAACAGGGTTGTCCCGTATAGACTGGACAAAGACGAGCAATAATATACTAACCTTTTACTTGTACATTCCATCTTAAATATGCTTGTACCCCAAACAATTGATGTGATGTTGCAATTCAACAAATAACCTCCAATATAACAAAAGGGACTGTATCATAAGAAGCTTTTTGTTAACATTTATGTGCATGCATCTTTAAACTTAAGTACAAGTGTGTACAAATGTGTAATCACATGAGCTTAACACTGAATTGAAGCTAATTTCACCACTTTTTAATGACAGTTTTCAACCATTTACTGGTCCATAAGTACATCTAACAGACATTCTACCTCTGTATTAGCAACTGCAATTTACAGAAACAATATTTCGCTCTTTTTTTAGATACACTGCTATTTCCTTTCTCTCATGGCAGATTTTGTCAGAAATACTGACACTGTTGCACTGTTTGTACATGCGAGGGCTGTTTTGAGCCTGCACTCTTAAAGATATTCACCCGCTTTCGCACTAAAATTAGTGGATCAATGCAGGTTTTTCAACGCGGGTTAACCTGCTAACAATCATTTAATGACTCCTTCCGCACTGTCAGCAGACTCGGGTCTAATCAGCAGCAGACGAGCAGTGTGGCTGTTTTTATTCCTCTGCTGTATCAAGCTGATGTCATCATGTTTTTGACATCACCTGCATGTCGAAACACGTCCGTGTAAACAATGGAAAAGAAGCATGGACGCCGTTGACACGTTGGTCAGCTGTTTTCTTTACTTTGTACTTTTGTCGCAGCCTGAACAACATTTGCGCGCTGATGATACAAAGGTGGATGGGATTTGCTGCAGAGACAGCAAAGAGTCACGGAAGTTACAGATGGAGAGGACGCGTGCAATAGTATCCTGTGGGCAAGCTGCGCCAATGTAACAATGTAAATTAGCAGGTTGACCTGTGATGTTCCCACTGAAGCTGATCAGAGGCCAATAAAAACCTGTGTCGCTTGACCTGGATAGAAATGCAGTGTGGCTCTTTCAAACTGCTGACAGGAGCCGGTTGTTACCAGGTTTGAACAGTTTTTTTGGCCAGTCTGAAAGGGGTATTAAAGATAGCCCTGCTCTATGCCCACATGCAGACCCTTTCTATCTGACCCACTCCAACACACAGCCATCACAGCCCAAACAGCTCGGCTACCATTCATACTTCAGAGATTTAATGTTTTTGTCCTTGCTTTAATTCTGTCCTTGTACAAGTTCTTGCTAAAGATGTATAATACTAGATTTTTGGCAATATCCATTAGTCCGCACCATTGGATCCTATTTTCATGAATCTGGTAGGGGGCTTGCCAAGGAGCATGGGCTCACACAGTGTTGAGCACTTGACAAGGCACCTTTGGACTGTGGTGGGTGGATGGCTGACAAATGCCCGTGCAAGATTCGTCGTGGATGAGGAGTGGGCCAGCTGCTTTGCAGCCTGGTTTTTGTTTTACATTTTGACATTGGTGGTTTTGAGCCCAAAGTGCTTCCATGCAGCACTGTTCAGATGGTTTTGTGTTGTTGTTGTCCACTTGGAGGGGCTTTTCCAGTCCGCTATTTCTCAAGATGTACTTCCTCATTGTAGGGGTCAAAGAGAAATGGGCACTTGGGTTCAGTTCACTCCACCATGCGCCTTTATGTGCTGCTGCGGTGTTTATTTCCAATTTAAATGTATATTTAAAGTTCAACTTAGAATTTTTACCCCTGAGTGCAATCAGGTATTCAAATATCAAAATAAGGGGACAGCCTTACTTTGATCTTCTGCAGAAGACCCTACTTTAAGTGCATTCACTGGTCCATGTTACTTGATCTTCTTTAATGACATTTAATACACAAAAGCTTAAACATAAAAATCAAAACATTTATTACTTCACAGAGTTGAAAAGTCTAGATTCAGTATCACTTAATATGTGATCAAGTCTTGAACATAGTAATAGAACCCTGCTAACCAGAATCCATGTCTTCAAGATTAAGAGTTGACTGTGTTAGCTTGATGCTAGCACATAATGGAAAATTAATACATTCGTACAGTCCACAGATTGTCCCGCCGATGTACTGAATATTAATGGCCGATAGTTTGGCTGTAACTATTGAAAGAAATGTTCATATTGGGTTTTGTTAATGTTCCAATAGTGTTGTGTGTACCTAGTTTCCATCAGTGTGGACCCACAGATAAAACATTGTTAAGCCATGTGAGACAATCAGAGGAAAAGCAATCACTGATTAAAAATAAAGTTCAGAAACGACTTCACATTCAGGCTGATGTGACAGTTTGGATCTTGTTCTCTCCTAAAAAGGCTCTTAATGCTTGTAGTTGTCTCTGATGACACTTCTCAGAATGAACCTGTAGCTAACAGCTCAGTCGCAGCTTCTCACGCTTTAGATCAAACCAGAAAACGGAAGTAAAACCAGATATGCGGTGGTCACTCTGCTTGTGCTTGATATGCACTTTTACGTCAGATTTGAATGTCAGCCTGAACCACAAACGGGCTGCATGCTGACAGCAGACGGTCGGTGTGAACACTGTAACTTCCTGCTCATACAGAAGCTTCTTTTTCTCCCTCCTGGTCTAAGTTTAAGACGTCACTTGACTGTTTTTATTGCACACTGACTGAACCTCTGACCTCTCTGCACAAACCAGTTTGGATTTGTGCCCTTTTAAAAGTTTTAATGCAAGGCCAGCGGCTATAATTTGTTTACTGGCTGCTGCACACCTCGTCCACGGTGTTTCCTCACAATGCTCTCAGCTATCAGTGGTATTAGAAAAACCCTGCTCTGACTCATGTTCCTGTTTCAAATGACCTGTGGTTAAAGGGGTGTGCTCCTTTGTGGACACGTGTGACATGTATGACAGCATAAAAATATCTGTTGTGTTTCCCTGCACCTCCCAGTCTTACACCAAGCCTGTATTAATTGATTTTCACACTGCTCAGCTGACATGTTCCCACTGCAACGTGACATGTTGTCTAAACAACATACAGTCATGGGTGTGCAGGAAAAACTTGACTTCTCTTTTACAGATATACATTGTTATTGGAACAATATCTGTATCAGGAGCTATTGCCAAAAAATATGATTATAAGTTTTGGCAGATAGTTCTTTTTTGATGACATTTACTAAGGGTGGGAGAAAAAAATCGATTCACGCACGTATTAGGATTTTTTTGTCTGATGATTTTTAAATCGATTTTTTGTTAAAAAAATCATTTTTTTTCCCAAAATTTAAATGCTTCATTTCAGTCTGTATTAAAGGGAAACTCCGGTTTTTTGACACCTGGACCTTATTTTTAGGTTTGTGCATGCTCATATACTCACTCAGACAAACATCGTGCAGCTCGGAGTCCTTCAGAAGTTATTTAGATCCAACCGATTTAGCCGCACTTAGCGGGCCCGCAGCGACTTCAGCGCGGGACGTAATCTCTGCAAAATCGCTCGTCTCTACCACAGCCCGGTTTGTCATTGCAGAGAAATCCTCCAGAGTAGTCAGTCATATATTCCTGGATAGATCCATACGCTTGTCAGCCGGTCTCATGGCCCACTGTGAGCAGCAAACACACTCTTCTTCTGTTGCTATAGGCGAACACTGTCCACAAGCGCACCACCAGTTAGCATTGAGTCGTGGACGTGCTCCTGTTTGTCGTTCTCGAGCCAGCTGTTCGTCTCTCTCCCTCCACATTCTTCTCTCCTGGAGCTCCTCGTCCGTGTACTCAGACCCAAACCGGTCATCGTAGTCTGACTCTTCGGCATCAGATAAATATTCTGCCATGTTGCTCAGCAATGCCGGCTAAAAGTAAGTCAGCTGTACCTTTGTGTCGCGCGGCTATGACGTCATCAAAAGTTTGTTTACCAGGTCAGCTGACCCACCTGAAAGGCAGTAGGCGAGCTGACTTTATGATAACACTGGCGATGGATGAAAAAATATAGCGAAATAGGCGATTTTGCCCTATAAGGAGCTTCATGGCGGGACATAATCTCTGCAAAATCGCTCATTTTGGCTATATTTTTCATCCGTGACTCTGGGACTTACTTTTGAGGAGAGAGTATAAATAGCTGGTTAAAATAAATTGATGAATAAATCCTAAAAAAGGACTCCTATGTGATGTGCATTTTTCCTGAAATAGTCTGTTGGCATCATCATTCATCTTTTGCACTGGTGTTAAAAATTTAAATCGAACCAGCACCTAAAAATCGCAAAAAATCTAATCAGGAGAATAGCATATCGTCCCAGCCTTAATATTTACAGCAGCTATTTTAGCCATGCATATCCCATATATTGGCTCTAACATGGTTGTGTACAAAGTGTACAAAAACCCATAATGGTTCACCCCATCGTCACCAAATGTCTATTTTCCAAATTATACATTTAATTTTTCTTACTTCACAGCTTTTTCAACACAAATGCATTGTTACTATATAAGGAAAGGGTCAGTATTAGTTTGTTGTAGGCTTTGTGCTCTCAACAATAAAATATTGCTTTCAGTATCTTTGATAGTTACTTTAGAAAAATCAGAAAATTGGATTTGGCAAAAAAAAAAACTCCAATTATCTTTGTATTATTCATGCTAATGCTGTACAATATGAACCTTAAATCTTGTGTTATCGTAGGGTCAATTGTGACCCTCCTCAGACTTAATGTTCATTACAGTTTTGCTCTGCATACAAGAAACTGTATTATTCTTTGCTAATATTAACAAAATATTGTCTAAAGAAGGGAATAGACAGGTGTTTGTGACTTAATTCCTTTTTGTACAGTAAATAACAATTTGAAATACTTACAAAAAAGCTTTAAAATGCATGAGAGCTAATTTCTCAACATTTACTGACTTTTTATGCTATTTAAGCAGCTCTAGTGAAATAAATTTAAAATGATGCCTAATCTTCAAAACGAATTCTAATAATCATAAAACTTCCAATTTAGAAAAGAAAATATAAATGTCAGTTTAAAAAAGGAGATGATGTTATTTGTTGAAACTTATTAGAAATTTGAAGTTTTCTGCAGACTAAGGAAGGGAAATCTGTCTACAAAAAAAGGATTTTAATTAATTTTTAAATAATTTTTCAACAATTTAAACAGTGTGCAGCATTTCATTAGCCTGACACCAGACTGTTTAATATATTTCACTAGTTCGTCTGAGCAGCAGACCACAGAGAGTGTTTGAGAATGGGCAGAACATTTTAAAATCATATCCAGCAGGTGACTGGATAATCATCCTGTCAATCACATTCATCACAGGCCAGTTAGGTAATGTAGTGGGCGGGTGTGACTGCTGCAGCGTAAAATACAAAACATAAGCAACTTTACAGAACAAACTCTCACCAAAACATGTCAGAAGTGGAGTAAAAATATCATTTTCCTTCAAATGCTTCCAGTGTTATTAGATTTTCAGATAATAAATTAATTCAGTCCAGATCTGATGAAGCTGCAAATGAAGTTGTTAGCTTCTATGCCAACATCTTTTATTTATTTATTTTTTGATTTCATTTTATTTTTTTTATTTAACCTTTATTAAACCAGGAAAAGAAACTCATTAAGATTAAAAATCTCTTTTACAAGAGTGTCCTGAATTTACAAAGTTTCTTACATTCACGAACAGCATTACTCACAAATACACAAGACCTGTAAAACACTTAATGTACAATTAATAAAGACATTTGACGGGCTGGGACTGGATTGTTAAAGGAAGGAAGATCATCTGTCAACACATCTGCAGCCAGATGCCTCAGTGTTTACATCATTTAGCATTCTCTTAAAAGTGTCCAATGAGACCAGCTCATTAAGTTTCAGGTCTTTTTGCAGCTCATTCCAAACAAAAGGAGCAGCAAATTTAAAGGCCTTTTTACCCATCTATATGAACAGTCACTTCCTGCTGTTGTCTCCCTCGTAGTTCACACCTGTACCTGCTTTAAAGGACTCTGATTGGTCCAGTCCATCTTGGGCCGCTCACAATCACTGTAGATTGGAGCTTGGCATTGCGGATCTGCCTGATTATAGACAATGTATCCAGCTGCTGAGCAAGGTTCTTCATTTTTATTTTATGTACGAGTTAATCCTCAATTCTGTAGAGGTTCTCAAAGTTTGCAGTGAGAAGTTGAAGTTACCAAAGAGTCCTAGATTCTTAGGAAGGAATGTTTTTCTTCAGCTTGCCTGTTTATGATGCAGAGCTGATGTTATATAATGTGATACAGATCAGAAATACTCATTATGCAACCAGAAATCAAAAGATAAACACAAGATCTATTGAGATAGAGGGAAAAATCTTCCTGCTTTCAGTCTGATGCTCCAAATTCAAATTTTTCTTTCTCCACTTGCCTTCAGGCCATTTTTCTTCTCTTATTTCTACAACAGCCCCACACTCACACACTCAGTTGATAACCATCTCCCAATATCTTGTATAGCTCTGCCCTGACTTTATGTTACGTCTCCTGCTGAGGGGGTTTGGATTGAACTTGTAGAATAAGCTCAGGCTTGTTGGTGCACAGGGGCGTCTTTCAGATGTGTTTCAGGGAGCATCTTAAATCCAAATGTCTGTTTGAGACCTGCGGTGGATTGTGACGAAGAGCTTAAAGCCAAACGCATCAAACAGCAGTGACAATGTGATACATCTAGAGTAATGACAGAAACCAATAACACAACAAAAATAGTGAATAATTGTTAGCAGTAGGAGTGGGAGGTAAAATCGATTCACATAAGTGTCGAGATTTTTTGTCTGACGATTTTTAAATCCATTTTTTGTCCAAAAATTGACCCCCCCAAACTCTTTAGGCGCTAAAGTCGCAAAATTGGATGAAACAGGCCATAGCTTTTAAAATAGTGCTGAATAGTGTTACTACTTTTCACCAGCAGATAGTGGACAGGTGACAGGTTTCTATTCAAAGTTTTGGCCTATATTTATTTTGAAACACACACACCGGACCGAGGGACGCGAGTGTGGCTGTAGAGCGGAGCAGAGAGAGAGAGACGCACAGAGTTATAGAGTGAGTAAGAGTCCTCACGATGCTGAGAGTACTTTCTCAAGTACTGTCTGACTCTAAATCTGAGGAATATTTACTCTCAGAGGCTGATGTTCAGTCATCCAGTGAGGAAGAAACTGGTGGCGCGTTTTTGTGCAGCGAAAGTCTGCGTGCCATTACAGTCCCCAAGCAGCACATACTGAGGCTGATGCTTTGCCTCTCCGTGGCTGGGGTGGAAATAATCGGCGAGTACCGAGGAGGAGACGTGGTCTGGGGTGCAGGGAAGCTGAAGACATGAAAAGTGGCAGTGTAAGCAGGAATGAGAAAGACCGCGGACCTCTGGGCAGACGAGGGGAAGCCGGGGGTAAAAAGCACAGTGAAGGCAGCAGAGGTGTTCATGGGCGGCCTGTAAATTACAGTGATGATGATGGACGGGTAATTAACCACTTTGAAACTATAGCCTTTTCAAATCTTGATAGCAAAATTGAATATTTTCTTGAAAAAATATGCCTATAGGATTAATAAGCCACTTTTAAATGTATTTCAGGCTTTTGAAGAGAGAGAGTATAAACAGCTGGTTCAAATAAATTGCTGAATAAATCCTAAAAACAGACTCATTATGTGATGTGTATTTTTCCTTATATAGTCTGGAGGCATCATCATTGACCATCTTTTTCGCTGGTGTTTAAAAAGCTAACTAAAGATGGCAAAAATCTGCAATATCTTAGAATCGCAATTTAAATCACATCGGCACCTAAAAAATCAAATCCGGAGAGAAGTGAATCGTCCCAACCCTAGTTAGCAGTAATATGATTTATAGGAGTCAGGCTGGAACATTTGGTAAATGAATAAATCATTCACACATAAAAACATCAGTTAAACTCCTTCAGCAACTTCTGCTGCTCACTAATAATGCCAAAGTGCAAAAACTGCAGTTGCTGAAGGGTTCACCTGAAGCCAAATCCAGGAGCCATGGAAACCCCATCAGGCCTCAAGTTCAAATTGACTACTTTACAACAGATTTATATTATTTACAGCAGTGTTAACTTTGACAGCATCTTCAATTTAGCCTCATTTGTGGTCTTTGACTGAAATATATGTTAGTTTAAGTCATAATTTAGTCATCTAAATGGTTTTATTTTCAGTCCAGTTTCAGTTGATGAAATTTCACAACATTTTAGTCAACGAAATCTACTGTAAATTTACCAGACTAAAATATGAAGTGTACGCAATTTCTATTTTTGTGAGTGCTAGGTGTGGGTTTTTAGGATCAAGAGATCATATTATAAGGGTAACTTTATCATGGATCTGTTGCTTATAGATGTAACAGCAACGATGAATTAAAACGATGTCCAAACATCGAGCAGTTAGAGAAAAAGTATAAAACCATGATTTGGAAAAGGAACAGGGATGAGACTGTATAAAGATCACTACAGATGGATCTAGCTTTTGTTGTTCCTTTGTTTATTTTTTTCTTGGTTATTAGTTGTGTTATTATGTTATTACTATTTTTATATTTTGTTTATGTGTGATGATTTTTGTCAGTATTATCTTTATTACTGGGAAGTGGGTTAATTAGTGACTGCTTGTGTGAGGGGGTGGAACTAGATAAGTTTCAGCTTCCTCCTCCTTTTTTAACGTGCAAACGACACATTTTGTTGTTTTGCACTTTGGTTGCTGTTTTTATTTTGTAATGTTTAAATTGTTTTAATTATATTCTAAATAAATAAATAAAATGTGAGCTACCTTGGAGGAGGTTTGCACTCACAGAGTCCTTTCTAGCTAGACAACACACTTCAAAAATATGATCTGGGTACACCTGGGACCAGTGTAGACTTGGTAAAAAGTGTTAAAATACGGACTTTTAAAGGGACTGTGAGGAGTTTCTAAGTAATTAAAAAGTCTCATTTTTAGATATATGCCTGATCGAAATACACACTTTAAGATGAGTTTTATAGCATCAAAATAGGTTATCTATAAATGCTATTCCTTAGCCTTCCGGTCGGGTCAGACAGGACTGGACTGGCCTGGATACACAACTTCAGGAACAAGACAATTAAAACTAGAGCAAATTTATATTATTCAGACACGTCTTAGAGCACTGGGCTGTAAGTAGCGATATATAGCCGGCTACAAAACTATGATACGAAGTTTTCCAAAAATTGCTTGTTGTCACACAACAGCCCTTGAGTCAGTTGAAAATTTATGTCATGAAAACAAAAAATAGCATTTTTTTATGTTATAGATGCTAAGAGAAGTTTCTAAGTAATTACAAGCAAGTCTCACTTTTAGATATATGCCTGATCGAAATACACACTTTAAGATGAGTTTTATAGCATCAAAATAGGTTATCTATAAATGCTATTCCTTGGCTTCTAGGTCAGGTTGGACAGGGCTGGACTGGCCTGGATACACAACTTCAGGAACAAGACAATTAAAACTAGAGCAAATTTATATTATTCAGACACGTCTTAGAGCACCGGGCTTTAAGTAGTGATATATAGCCGGCTACAAAACCACGATACTAAGTTTTCCAAAAATTGCTTGTTGTCACACATCAAAAATTACCGCTATGTAACTAGAAAGAGGTACATTACCTCGTCGCTTTGCATCCTGTAAGTTGTTGAAAAAAGAAGCTGTAAAGCAATGCAGAGTTCTGAGGAAGGTCCGAGCTGCATTCATTAGCATCACAACAAACACACGCTTTGGCTTGAGTCTTTTGGTGCGTTCAAGTTGTAGTCAGAAGTAGGAATTTCCGAGTTCCGTGTAGGAAACTGCAACTGGAATGTCACCTGAAGTTGGAATCTCCTACTGGGAAATCGGTGAACCCTCACCACCCCCGAGTTGACAATCGAAGATGGATGCCCCCAGTGTGAACAGTTATTTAGCTCCTGTAATAATCAGTTTATTTGCACTTCTGACTGGGGTGTGTCACTCTAGATCAGCTGTATACATAGTATTGTTAGACTTATATTTACAAAAATGCTGCCATAGTGATAATCACATTCTTCATGTGGTATTTGTGAACAACAGCCGGGCGTGCTAACAACAGCTAACAATAGCCTGGTAGATCGACTTGTTTTTTTCTGACTTCAACTGGAACGCCGATAAGTCGGAGATGATGTCACTCCCAGTTCCGAGGTTACTGGAACGCAGCATTACGACAGTCGCCGCGCGTGCTCATGGGTAGCAGAGTCTTAAAGGAACAGTTCAGTATTTTTGAAGTTGGGTTGTATGAGCTCCATGTAGTCACTAAGGACATTAGATACTGTAGAAAGTTCTCTCCTCTCCACCAGAAAGCCACAGTCTGTAAAAGTCGGTGACGAAGAAAAGACGCTAATGGAAAAGAACCGTACCGGAGTTAAAGGCTATTTTCTCCGCCTACAAGAACTCAAATCAAAAAGTAATAGCACAGTTTAAGAGTACGATACATAGACAATTTTTTTTTTTTTAAATGTATTTTTTGGGCATTTTGTGCCTTTATTGGAAGTAGAGAGACAGTGGATAGGTTTGTGAAAGGGGGTGAGAATGTAGGGGAAGACACTCTGCAAACTGGTCACAGGCGGGATTCGAACCTGGACCGGCAGAAACAAGTACATGGGGTGCCTGGTTGCTAACCACTTCGCCAAACCAGCACCCCACATAGACAATTTTTGAAGTGCATAAACCTTTCAGAAATTTAAAGTTTATCCGGACCTAAGCCGACTCACGTCTGTATCCTTCCGCTAAATCCCTCCGCCGTAGTTAGCTCTCGGAGAGCTAGTGGCTTTCGAACACCTTTTTAGAGTAATTAAAAGCCATTATAAGACAAATATTTCTGAGATGGGTTTTTGTGATGCTTCCCTTGATGCAGAAACAGATGTGCATCATCTAGAACTCAGCTGCACAGAAATCGTTGCGTGTGTGAGAGACACACACACTCACTAGTAGTCTGCACTGTGATATAAACAAACAGCCTCCTCTACTCTGCTTATTTGTCTCTGACAGATCATTATTACTTACTTTGAGCAGAAAAAGTCATTAGGTCCTCCAGGTTTGGGACGTTTTTCCAGTTTATCTTCGGGAAATTGAAGAGTGCCCACAAAACTCCAGGAAAGGAAAGTCGTTTTGACGAATAATACCGCCGTCCATGTCACATATTTCCAGGTCAAAAATTCACCCCACTGTTTATTTACGACTCTTTCTTCATATCCAGTGTCTGTGGATGTTTCCTCTGTTTTCCTCTTGGTCTGTCCGTCTCCATTTTAGCAGCTCTTCTTCTGTGAACTCCGGTTCGTACAGGTATCCTCTTGACTCCAAAGTGCATGGGACTTCATCGGCGCTGTCATAATAATCCCTTTTTCAATTTCCTGCATTGTCTCTTCCTCACGCCGCTGACAGTCAAAACAGAAGAGTTACTATACTTGATAAAAGTTACACGAAGCTACAACCGACATCTGAGGACGCTAGCATGTATGTTTTGATCAGCTGAGAGGGGAAGGGGCGGAGTGTCCCTCAGCTAAAGTCAGTCCGCCGGAGCGTCAGCTAATTCCACGACCTTGTCTTCCTCCATCCTGAAGCGAGTGTTTTACTACAGTAGGGGAGGAGGGTACAAAATAACCAGTCTCAGTGGTGCGCGCGTCCCTTCACGTTTTTTATTCTGTGCTTTTATTTTGTGCGTCTTTGAATTTTATTTCGTCATTTTTTATTTCGTGAAATTTCATGGCACGAAATTTCGTTACACCCCTAATGTTTTGATCATTTAGAATAAACTAACTAAATTACAAGTTTGATCATCTAGAAGCTACAATTCCAAAATGTTATTGTGGCCTTAGCTCCACTGATTGTAATGATCAATCATTAGATAGAAGTAAGCTATTGTCAGCAGTCACGTGGTTTCAACGCTTGCCTCCTCTGCGTTTTGTAGTTGCCAAGCTCCCTTTTCATTTATACATCTTTATTGATTTTTTATTGTGTGGTGCTTTTAAGTTATCTCCTGTCTTGTGTAAAGTTTACAGCGGATGCCTCACCCTTGTAAAGCCATCAGCTTTATTGGCAACAGGTGGGATTTAAAAGACTCTTGACGTGCCGTGTTAAACCCAAATGATTACAGAATTCTAAATCTAAAGTAAAATTAATGTTTCATTTTCCAAAATATGAGTTGAAGCAAAGTTGGGTTCATTCAATGACAGCAGCAGGTAGAATGATGACATTTTAATGTTTGTTTAGTTTGTCAAGTCAAATGATGATAAATGGCCACCACACCCACAAATACCAACAAACTGTTGCGGTAACAGGTGGAGTCAAAAGCCACTAAACAAGGGATGGGCAAAGAAATCATAGCTGCAATGATTTGGGTATTAGACTGTCTGATGGAGTGCAGTTCAGAGTTAAAAAGGTCATGGACTCACGGCCTGTGAAACTGTTGGAGGAAACCATCGTGCTTTCCTCAGATAGACACTGTCAGACAGTTTGAAAAAAAAAGCCAAAGGGTCCAGCAGTCTGCTCCATGAAACCAACCAGCTCAGGTTGATTAATTCACCATTAAACAAGTGTTTAACCTTTCCAATCCCAGGCAGTTTATGATCATTTGTTGCTTCTCTCACATTTTTACTCACTGTGGTGTTATTTAACTCTGCAATATGAAGTCCAGCACCTCTAATGACTCAGGACGACCATGGCTATTGTCTGATGTCACTCAATTATTCGTTATGCAGTGTTACAAAATGTAAAAGCTTGAAATCATTAGAAGAAAAACAAAATAAAAATGTTCTTAAAATGTATTGTATTATAAATATTAATATTATTACTTTACAGTCTACACTGCAGAGGAAAGCTGTTAAACACTTTTTCCTTTGTAAAAATGACAGTTTGCTCTGTAACAGCTCCTCAAGGCTCTAGCAGCAGGTGTCGCTGCTGAGCACTTATGGCAGTATATTAATGCCTGCAAGACACTGCTGGGACAAAAGTTCAAAGATTTTTTGAACAGCAAACTCAGGAAGTATGTGAATCATTCAGGTCTTGTTGAACACAGGAGGGAACATAGATTTTTTTTACAGAATTTAGCCAGAGCAAACAATTTTCTTGAAATTTTCAAAGAAGACAGTATTAAAGTGATGTAGATGAAATCTCATGAAATTCACCAGTTTTCTCTCGACTGTTTGGATGTGTTGCAAACGTGACTTGTGATGCATTCAGGTACCCTCTGAAGCTTGACAACCTAACGATTACACCAGTTTTTTCCGTTTCTGGATAGGACAAATGTAAATGCCAGTCTTGCAAAATAAATATATTTTGATGCCACCGGCGGGACTAATGACCAGATCCCCATCATTTTCAGAAGCATAAACTAAGCTCTGCAATGTCACTGGTCATAATATGAAAAAAAAATTGTTTCAAGTCCTCATACAAAACCTGTGAATCATTCATTTAGTGTTTGAATAAATGATACAATGACCCAAACAATGGATACTGGCTTGTAGCCTAACACAGTGTCCTTGCTGAATATGAGTGACTATTTTAGTGATTAACTGACTTTCAACAGAGACAGAAACTTGATTTGACTCACAGAAAGGCAGTATTAATAAACCTTTCAGTCAACCACTCATCGATATGAAGAGGAAACAGGATTTGATGTGTTGTGGATAGCAGGAGTGTGATGCTGTGCGATGCAACACGACATTTGATGCTTGCATGCAGTTAGGACACAGTGTAAATAGGCAATATATCCAGCAAAAAGCAGGCTGTAAATATATAATAAATGTTAGACTTAAAAATCACTTGATGAATGAAAAGTAGTTTGCTGTATCTGAGTGAGAAGTCGACTGTTTACCAAGCACCACAAACCATATTTGTTTTAGTTTTTACAATTATTTACAAAGACGATTAGATTTATTATTGTTACATGATGACTTTTAATGCAGTCAAACAAGCGATCAAACCATTTGAGTTTGCTTCAGCAGCTGCCGATTATGAACAGCAGTGAGACTTTCATCAAAGCTCTGTTCATGCCCTTTAGTACGACTCTCCTTGGCATCATATCTTTCATCCACCGTGTTCGATCACAACAGGTCCATGCCCATGACTCAGGAGTTATTCAACTCATCCCCTCCCACCTGCAGCTGCTATTAGGCATTGTGCAGACAATTTGTTTTGGGTGTTTCATGATCTGTTAATGCCGGACTGACCTTCAGACTCATGCAGCGTTGAGTACTTGTTGTGACAACCGTGGCAGATATCTTACTAAGCTTTGTTAGCAGACGTGTCTTTACACCAGATCACTGTTTTCCGTTTCTGCCAAAACCTGCTGTAAATTGAGCCCAGACTGAAATAGCTTTTATTGGCTGGATTTGAGGATGCAGCAGCCCACTCTCCCCAACACAGCAGCTAAAAAGGGTCTTTTTATAAAACAAAAGATTTAGCCTCAGTGAAAGGTAAAGTGATCCAAGCAGTTGCCTAAAGCTTGAAAATGTGACCTGCTGTAGCCGTACGAGACCGGTTTGTCAGCCGCTGTCACGGAAAGCTCAAAAGCAAAGAAGATTGAGCTAGGGATGCACCGAAATGAAAATTTGTGGCCGAAGCCGAATAAAATATAAAGGCTAGGCCGAATACCAAATATCCAATGCAGGGGCTAAGTAGGTCACTGTATTTTTTAATAGTGCATAAATAGCTTAGAATGCATTTTTGGACATGTTTTTAAAAGAAAGTAATTGTATATTGAATGTTATGACATTTTTTGATATTCCAGTTGCCTTTGCTTTTCAAAAACAGCACAAGTGTTTCATTCATATTAGGCCTTCAAACAAAACAAAACATGCATTAAAAAAAAGAAACTAACGTGCACTGAAGTGGATTAACTCACAACAATGAATTATTTTTCTTTTGATACAAGTCTGCTTAGCCACAGTCACACGCCATGACGTATTTGAGTTCGTCACTGCGTCACACGGTACTATTCGGCCTTATTACCTCACTCCCTTAAAGCTATGGTCTACGATTTGGAAGCTTTGTACATCTTAATAACACCGTTTATAAGGCTGTTATGGTCCTATGGTCCTATCTACACAGTATAAAGACCAAAAAGAATGAAAAAAAGTCCATTCAGTATATCCGCTGCAAAGCTGCATACTAGCTGACCAATGAAGCCTAGAAGCCTGTAAGGTTCAATTGGTCCGTGAGTTGGTCCGTGAGTCCATCCAATCCCCCGTCTCCCTCACTACGCAGCGTCATGCCCATGGTCCCGCCTCCTCCCCTCTACCTCCAGTGAGCAGCTAGCAGCGTTAGCTACTGAACTAGCCGGAAAAGCCTAGCGCCGAAACCGGGAAGCCGCCTACCTCTCCCGCGGGGCCCAACGGATCTCTGCCCGCGGGTTGAGGCCTGTTAGCGGGCTAACAGCTAACGAATGGCCTCAGTCGGCCATCAGACCTTCAGCATCGGCCGTTTCGCCCCTGGTTGATCAGGTAATGGCTTTGTTTACTACAGTGGGAGATGTCTGCTGAATAACTGTGGTTAGTCTGTGCCTGTCCTGGCTAATGACTTGTAGCGGAGCGGGTTAGCCTGTTAGCCGCTAATCGTTAGCACTGTAAGCTGAGCTGTGGAGGACAGGCTGAGAAAGATAAATCCTCCCCCACAATCGGCTCCGCTCTGGCGGCGCCAGACCCGCATTGCCGCCGGTCCAATTGAAATGGCTACTGCTGTGTGTTACAAGGGGGATGTCTGTCGTGTTTGATACATTCAGTTGAGCTGAGCTGTTTTTGATTATGCTAGTCGCTCGTAGCTCTGTCCGAGGGGGCTTGAGAGGTGAGGCGACACGAGCTGGGGGCGGGATCTTGGAACACGGAGGGGAGAGGAGAGGGAAGGGGGGGCAGGCTGCGGTTTCAAATCGTAGACCACAGCTTTAAGGCCAAATATGGCTTTCTTTGCAACATTTGGATAAATTCGGTCACCAAATATTCGGTACATCCTTACTTTGAGCTTATTCTTCTGCTATGTTTGGGGATTTTAATGGACAGTTATTTGGAAATGTATATCCAAAGCTTTTATTCCAATGAAGATGGAATGTTGTGTAAAATATTTAAAAAATGATGAAAGCATACAGAACAGATTTTTAGCTAGATAGGCAGGCAGGCAGAAAGATGCTGTAGAAATACAAATGTTATAGAGATAGATAAACAGATGCTGTAGATAAGTAGATTCTATTGTTAGATTGATAGATAATAGAATTGGTAAGTAAAAAGTCTTCAAACTTGTACAGAAATGTTGCCAACGTTTTTGGACAGTCAAGTCAGTATAAAGGAGTTTTGTTGTTTTTTTAAATCGGAAAGAAAGGTTCAATATATTTATGTTGCTTACTTTCTAATTTCATTTCTTTTCTTCCTGGATCATATCATTAATTAAAAGTCCGTTGAGACATGAAGAGATGATCTTCAGCCCATGTTACTGATCTCTAGTGTAATCTAGAAGCTTCACTTTTACTCAGTGATGATCACTTCTTAATTCACTCTTCCAGGTCCCTGCAGATCCTTGACAGTCTTTAAGTCCCAAAATATAATAGGGATGTCCCGATCTGATTTTGATATCAGATATCGGTCCAATATCAGCAAAAAACAAATATCGGATTACAGAGCTGAAACGATTCCTCGAATAATCTCGATTATTCGATTACAAAATATTTTCGAGGCAAATTTTGTGCCTCGAAGCCTTGTTTATTATATAATTATACATATAAAATATATATCTGGACTACTATACAGTGCACAGTGTTTGACACGAACGGTCATTTCTGTGGCACAGCGCGCCTGCTGCCTCCGCTGCTGCACGGCTTGTAAAATCATGAAGGAAGAGAAAAGAGAGGGACAGAAAGCAGAGTCCGCAGAGGAAATGGCAGAGAGTGTCCCAAGTGTGTGGTCACTACAAGAAGGGACGAAAAGAAAACACAATGCAGTGTGTTTGAGGTCAAACAGAGTTAGCTTAGCACGTAGCTTAGCATGATAGCACGTCGTCAATGCTGCAGCACGTCAACAGTAAACATCCGGTCTGTGCGTCCGCAGAGAGACACAACAGGATGACACTCATGATACATCAACAGAAGCAGCTAATGTGATCAATAACTGAGATATGGGCTAGTAAATAACCTACTTTGATTATGGCTCTGTGTAAAGGCTGGTTCAGAACGTAAATCAATGCGGAGGCTACTTGCCCAGAATCATGTGTATTTTGTTCACATACTTTTCACATCCAATAACTTTACATTTAATTTGATTGCAGAGAGTAGAACAGGAAACAGTGACAGTGAGTAGAGGAAGCAGGTGTAGGGAATGCTTTCATATGTTATAGAAATGTACATTAGCTAGTTAAATTATCTTAGTATCTCAGTATGATTTTATTTGGTTCTAGAAATAAAGTAAGCAAAATAAGATCATCAATATGGTACAGTGGTAAAGGTATTAATTTAGCAAAAAGAGACAAGCATAAACACAAAATAAAAATAACCAAACTTCAAAAAAAAGAAAACTAAAAAAAAGCAAGATATGGCCCAGAGTAAAAATAAAAGTATCGATTTTGATTTTGAGATCCCATTTATGCTCAGAATGTTTAAAATAAGAAAAATAAGTTGTTAATTTAAGTGACCAGGCTTTTCTGTTTTATGTGTTACTACTAATAATAATGTGTAGTGATTTAATGTAAAAAAAAAAAAAAAAAAAGATAGCAGTGAGCGCAATGTAACAGTTATCCGATTACTGGACAAAAATTGGATAGAGTAATCAGTTACAAAAAGATTCGATAGCTGCAGCTCTATCGGATTGTATCGGCCTGTATCTAAAATATCAGATAAAAGCACTCTGATACAAGCAGTGCATTCTGATTTATTTTATTTATTTAATTTAGTTTTAGAATATTCTTATGTTTTAGTTAAACACAGTGGTTATTTTGCATTTTAAAAATATCTGTTTTTGTTTTTACTGGATTTCTTGAGGTTACTTTTCAGGGTTTTCTAATTTATTTTTCATTTATTTTATTTAATTGTGCTATGTTCTTATGTTTTAAGGTTACAATTTATTGAACCCATTGGTTAATAACAAATCAGTCAGTTTTTCTCATACCTGCTTTTGCTGACTACTGTTCTCTGTTGGAGTAATCTCACTTGATCAAGCCTTTTCTTACAGTCCATACTTCAAAATAAGTAATAAAAGTTTGTTTGATTCCTGCTGATATCGTATCAGGTCAATATCGGTATCGGCCAATACTCAAGGCTGCATTACAGCATTGTATCAGAGGTGAAAATGATATGTTTAATTTATCAGGCCTAAAAAGACTTAAAAATGCACTTTTTTTTACATGAGCAGGATTGAGTTTTGATGCCATATGGGTAAGCTATCTTTATTAAATACATTTAATATGCATCTTCTAAGGGCTCCCTCAGAAAATGTCTTTTTTTAAATGGGCAGAAACCTGACTGGTTTACAGTTTAATATGTTAAAGTTCTGTCCCTGAATGCTCTCCCTCACGACTGCATGTCTCCTCTTGTCCTGTTATAATAATGCACATTAATTTCACATTACTGGTCCAGTAGTTTCCACCCTGGTACGTAGCCGCCCTGTTATTTTTTTATTTGCATTTTGCATTTTGCATTTTGCATTTTGTGTTTTGCCTATTTGCTTCTACAGAACACGTTTCTCCTGGAGTCGATTGTCTGCTGGGATCCAGCATTGAGCATTTATTTGTTTGGCCTATTTTACACACGCACAGGGTAACAGTCGAGCTCATACACATGGCAAAAAAAATGATTATATGCACCACAAACATTTTTAACACAGACAGAGGGTTGGATGGTGGTATATTCACCTTTTATCACTCAAGTCTTTTAATCCCTTGAATGTTTTGAATCATGAAATATGTTTTCTTTTGTGGATGATTGTTGGATTGAATTAGATTGTCTACATTTTTAGAAACTGTCCAAGAGTTCAGTCCCATGAGCGATGGAGAAAAAGTGCCATGTTAATCCTGGCCTGAAACTGAAATCCTTTTTTTGAATTGATTCCATGTGACCTGGTCTGAGTAAAAATTTAAATTGTATTATATTCATAATGTATATGTATTTTTGTTTGTTTGTTTCTTTTCTTTTTGTCAGGCAGGATGTTTGATGCTCTTATTTGTTTTACAGGGAAGTCAAATGTCGTAGCTAAAGAGGCAGTTTCCAGGTGGACAGGTGAGACTATTTATGTTTATAATTTATGGATGGAAACCGTTTATTTATTTTTTATGCATGAAATTTCAATCTGTTCTATTAAACCTATTTTCAGTGGTGCTAATTACAAGCAAAACTTAAAATACTGAAATTCCCAAGCATGTACTGAGTTGATGCCAAACCCCATGGTTCAATCTATTGAAATTGATCATAAAAATTGTAATAACCTTATTTTATGGTAAGTGGATGATAAACGAGCTTGAGCTAGACATCAGGGATGGACAACTGGTGGTGCTCCTACCTATTAATGCAGCTGTTGAGTCAGTTGAAAATTTATGTCATGAAACAAAAAATAGCATTTTTTTATCTTATAGATGCTAAGAGAAGTTTCTAAGTAATTACAAGCAAGTCTCTCTTATAGATGTATGCCTGATGGAAATACACACTTTAAGATGAGTTTTATAGCATCAAAATAAATTCTCTATAAATGCTATTCCTTGGCTTCTAGGTCAGGTCGGACAGGGCTGGACTGGCCTGGATACTCAACTTCGAGAACAAGACAGTTAAAACTAGAGCAGATTTATATTATTCTGACACGTCTCAGAGCACCGGGCTGTAAGTAGCGATATATAGCCGGCTACAAAACTACGATACTAAGTTTTCCAAAAATTGCTTGTTGTCACACATCAAAAACTACAGCTACGTAACTAGAAAGAGATACATTACCTCGTCGCTTTGCACCTGTAAGTTGTTGAAAAATGAATTTGTAAAACAATGCAGAGTTCTGAGGAAGGTCTGAGCTGCATTCATTGGCATCACAACAAACACACGCTCTGGCTTGGGTCACATCTTTAGGACAGTCACCGCTCGCACTCATGGATAGCAGAGTCTTTATGTCGCCGGAAATAGATTCTCCTCATAGCACCTTTAAATTAAAGGGCTATAATTGTCTCTGTAAGACTCCCATTTATGCATTTGTCGAATGGAATTAGAAACATAAGTAAAATGTTTTTTAATAACTGGTAAATGCTGTGTTAGTTTCATCAAAAATCTGCTGATTTGGCTTGAATTCTGAATTTAGGTCATTAAATTAAGAATTTTCTACTGCACTTGGTCATTTTTATATCTAAAGTTTTGGTATAGCATGTATGACCACTATATATAGTACAGAGATTTTTTGTTTGACGACTTTGAAATCAACTTATTTGTTCAAAATTCGATTTTTTTCCGATTTTAAATGCCTCATTTTAGTCTTTGTTAATAAGCCACTTTTAAATGCAATCCATGCTTTTGAAGAGAGAATATAAACAACTGGTTAAAATATATTGTTGAATAAATCCTAAAAACTGACTCACATGTGTCGTGTATTTTTCCTGATGTAGTCTGTAGGCAATGTCATTGTTCATATTTTTCGCTGGTGTTAAAAAAGCTAACAAAAGAACGCAAAAATCTGCAATATCGTAGAATCGCAATTTAAATCAAATTGGCACCTAAAAAATTTTTTAAAAAATTGATACAGGAGAAAAGTGCATCGCCCCAGCCCTCGTATATATGAATTTGTGTTCAAGTGTCCTTTAAATTGTGAATATTTGGCCCTTTGGTCTATGATAAATCCCAAGTTGTGAGTGTTGTTAGTAAGGCGGAGGGCCACATTTGGTCCCAGAGCCTCCAGTTGCCCATCCCTGCTGCAGATATTGAAGTGAATTCTGATGTTTCAGTTTGAGGATTGTTTCATCCCTCTTTCAAACTTTGTTTTCCTTGGAGAGCTCCTTAAACAGACTTTGCTAAACTGATGCAACACATAATTTATAATTATGGTATTTTTTCCTGAATTAAAAAAAAAGCATTGAAGGTATTTAAAAAGCCAAAGACTAATTTTATGTCAACAAATAAGATGATGTTTCTTTCTGGTTTTAGATTTGACTCATTCCTCGGCCTTTGCAGAATGTTTCCTCATTGGGTCCAAAAATAACTTGAGCTCGCTGCAGCGGGGCCGTTCCTATTGATTTGTCTTTAAAGCTCGAGCTGTGAGTGCTCTTTGTGTTGAGCGTGTCACCTCCCAGGAGTCAACACTTTAAGCTCTCTGTGTGCATTCGCTGACCTGGGCCATAACCTTGGAGACAGCTGACCTTTGGGGATCATGGTAACCAGCCGGGCACTGTGGTCTTTTGACTCTGCAGGGTCAACACTGCCTGTTGCTGGTCAACAAAGTCACCCTGTCAGCTGTAGTTGGCACATTTTTGCTTCACCTCTTTATAATTATATTCATTTTGAGAGACTGTGAGTCATATCTGCCATGTCTATGACTTTTACTTCCCTCACTCGGGGTGGAACGAGTCCATGTTGGACAGCAGTAAGCAGAAGGAAATGTTTCCTCATAGCAGAGTGTACAGTTATTACCTATGAGAGGCACAGGGATATTTATTTACTCCGAGCTGTTATGCTCGGCTCTTGCAGCTCTATTTTAACATTTCTATTGATTTACCATCCATGAATTGCTCAACAAAGATCTATTTTTTTATTAATCTCACCAAAGTGTTTCTTTAAGCTTTATGTGGCTTACTGGACATCAGGACATAAAAGCTATTAGCATCCACCCCAAAAAAGCCCTCATCTTAAGACTTGCTCAAAATGAATGAATGATAACTTTATTTCAAACATAATCACAAAAGGCAAAATAAAAGTACAGACGTGAAAAAAAGAAAATTTGCCCTTGGATAAATGTTACATGTCTGAAAATGAGGGAAAAGAAGTCAAAATGTATTTAATCCCACCCCCTCTCCATCAATTAATAACCAATTATTTAGCTTCCCAATTGATGTAAATACAGTTTTTAATCTAACTGTATCTATGTCTAAGAAATGAGACTTAATCCGTTAATGAAACAAAAGACTTGTTCTATCAAAGTTTTCAAAAAATCCAGCCCCATCCTTCCCAAGCTCATGGATGCTGTGTCTAAGCCCAGCCCTGCCCGTCACCTAAACTACATTTATAGGCCCAAACTTGATTTAAAGCCAACAGTTTTGACTTCTGTCCTCATTAATTCAGCCTCGTTATTGCAGTTTCCCATCTGTTTAATGTCAGGAGGCAAATGTGATACAACAACAAGTTAAAGTCGCTCCATACTCTTCTCCACACTGGGACAGCTTTAGTCCCCCAGATGAGATTTTTCCTTTTCATGGTAACCTAATGTGTGCACTGTATATAGAAGAATTTAAAGGGATATACCAACATTTTTCTTTCTTTTTATGTCTTGCTTCACTTACGAGTCCATGACAAGCAGATAAACACCATTCTTTTCACTGTGAGTGCGGTAACAAGAAAGTGACATGCAGAGCTCATCCACAGCTAATTAGCTTAGCTCAAACACTGGGAGTCAATGGGTAGTGTTAGCCTGCCTGTGCCTACAATTAAGTTAACTCTTCAGCAACTCTAAAAGCTTCCCTTGTGTTTGTTGTAGGGCTGAACGATTTGAGAAAATAATCTAATTGCGATTTTTTTTCCCCAAATATTGTGATTTACTCTGCAATTGTTTTAATGTTCCTCATCTTATATGTATTCTTAACCAAACATAAGCAGTTGATCATTTTATAGTAAAACAAATGTGACATTGAATCAATCTAAGGATAAAAGGTTTGAGAAAAAGTGGAGAAGTGAAGAACAGAAGCAAAATAGGTATGAAATTGGAAAAACTTGGTAAAAAAGGTATGAAAGCGGAAAAAGGTTAATAAATAGGTGCAAAATAGGTATGAAATTGCAAAAAAATCCAAAAGTGGCTTAGGAAAATTGATTATGGCAGCAAAATTGGGAATTGAATGTGAAATTAAATTTCCAAAACCTTGTAAAAAAAAAAAAAAAAAAAAAAAAAAAAAAAAAAAAAAAAAAAAATTAAAAAAATGGTCCAAAAGTGGGAAAAAAGTGTATGAATAGAGATTAAAAAATAGGCTTGAAATTGCAAATAACTGCATCACAATGCCAAAACGTTCAACCAACTTTTGGGTTAAAAATATTGAACCTTCTGCGATTTGAAAAATGCAACAAGCCATATTGCAATTTAATCTAATTTGCAATTAATTGTTCAGCCGTACTTTGTTTTTACTTATTTTTAGACTAATATTAGCATACATACAAAGCTCAAACCGCACTTGGTATGCGCAAACCACCGCGGATTTGTTTGTAATAGATCAACAAAACAAAGCTTCTTTTTACGTAGAAGATAATAAGATAATAGTAGAAGATAATGTAGCATAAAGGGGTAAAAAACACAAGTCACAGGACACAGGACTGTTTAGAATTGCTGAAGAGTTCACCTGATTGTAGACAGAGGCAGGCTAACACTACCCATTGAATCCCAGTGATTGAGCTAAGCTTATTATCAGTGGGTGAGCACTGCCTGTCTCTTCCTTGTTTCTGCACACAGTCTAAAGAATGGTGTCTACCTGCTTGTCATGGACTCAGGAGTGAGGCAAGACACGAAAAACAAAAAAAAAAATGTTAGCATAATCCCTTTATAGGGCAATGTATGTATTCATGATTAGCATTAGCCCTTTAGTATGAAAGTACAGTGTAGATACGGAATTTTATATGCAACCTGTGCTGCAAATATTAATGGTGTAATGGATTTTATTAATTTTGCAGTCAGTAATGTTTAAAGGTTTCTCAATGAATGAATCTCCCAAATTAAACCAGGCTTAAGTCTGACTCAGGCAGGGTTCCACCTCATGGGCATGTATTTTAACCCTATCAAGCCAATTGTATCATATTTGATACACACTTTTATAATACCTCTTTCTACTCAATATGATCAACAAATGACAAAAAAACATCTGAATACAATCAGATCAATGATACAATGTTCTCTAATGGATTATCAGTTGCCAAAAACACCTAATGTATCAAATGAGATACGAAAAATCTACATGTTGAATTTTACGGACATTTTGATTTTTATGGATTTAAGCAGAAAGTGAAACAAACATTTCAGCTCCAAAAAAATTGAATTTTCTGCCTGTAATCTACGGTCTTGGGCCTTAAAGGGTTAAAGACTGTGCACTCCTTCAGTTTCCGTAGCAAGCCTGAGACCCACCCACTCAGACTCTTGGTTATTTTTACACAAAAGGTGTTTCTTATTGTTGGTACTTTCTGTTTTCTAGTAATATTCAAGGCCTTAGCCAAAGTCTTTTTTTACTCTTGCCAAAACAGCATCGAGAAAGTGCCTCAGAACAGTGAGACAGATGGTTTGTCCTTGGACTCAGTCATCACGTTATCTGAATGGAGAGCTTTTCTGTTCATTAAACAAAGATTTCTGCTTTCAGATAATGTTTTCGCCATCAAGTCGTGGACGAAGAAGAAGTTTTCCTTTGATGACAGCCGCATTAATAAAGCCTTTGGGATCCCCGAGGACTTTGACTACTTGGACTGAGTGCCAGTATGTCTACAAAGCTGTTTGGACAGATTGGGGAAAAATACTTTTTTACGCTTCAGTTTGAAGCCAGAATCCTGATTTCAGCAGTTCAGGTTTCAGTTCTGTCTGTTCCAGAGAAAAGAAGTGCACCAGTTTCCATGTATGACCTGGGGTGAGCTCTGCATAAGGCCGTGCTTCAGCGTTTCTGCTGCGGCAGATGGACCTTATCAGCAGATCAGTTGCTTTGGTGCAACCAGAGAAGAGAACCATTAAGAGGCTCTGGAGGGTGAAGGGGTGCTGTGATCAACACAGACGAGCAGCCTGACTTTTGGGACACCTGTTTGCATGAAAACTGAGAGGACCACGATGATGAGTGAAAGGAATCAACATTTAACACATCTGTGCGGCCAAAGATGTAATTTATACGCTTTACACAGGCGCTTTGGGATCAAATGATTGTGCGCTTTCCCACCGTTTTACTTTTTGTGATTTAAGCCGAGGCAGACAAGAAAATCATTTTGTGATCAGCATTAGTTCTCTTCATTTCCAAAATGTTCCCTCAGATATTTACATAAGAGAGGATGTTTAGGATGTGTTATGTCTGTAAATGTTTCAAGCAAGTTCATGTTTGCAGAACTTTTTTCTTTTGTTGTAAATAAAATGTTCATCAGCATTTGAAATCCATTGAATGGCTTTGTTTTCCATGTATAGACAGAACAAGCTGTGGTGTAGAGCTGGGCAGTATTTGGTGTTTTTTCAGTCGATTTGTTGAAACATTTTAGATGAAATAAAGAGTAAAATTAGATTACTCATAGTGATTCACAGCCTTCCTTCTGTAGGGTCAACCTCCTCCACACAAAAAAGTTAAATAATATTTGAACGTCTCCGCTCTGCAGTAGGCTTGAACACTTGAAGGTCTGTTGTGGCCAGGGTGCGAGAAAGGCCTTCTGTCAATCAATCAATCAGTCTTTATTTGTACCTCCAGTTCATGACAAGTGTTACCTCAAGACACTTTACAATAGAGCAGGCTGAAGACAAACTCTCCGTTTTATGGATACACATATTAGCTAAGATTAGATAAGATCAGGGGTGGGCAAGTGGCGGCCCGGGGGCCAAATGCGGCCCTCCACATCACTAAATGTGGCCTGCCATTCATTCCCAAAAACCAGCAGCTGTAAATATGAAGAAAACTCAGATATCCAATAGAAATAATTCTATATAATTTGATGTAAGTTATTACAACCTTACTTTGCTCTTATTGTGTCTAAATATCTTTCATGAAGCCTTTAACATTATATCAAGTATTACTCCATACTATTTTTAAAAATGGCAGCAGCAAAATATTCGAGCTTTAAAAATGTTTAAAAAAAACTTCATTTTATTGATTTGAAAAAGCTTCATTGGTTTTAATTCCGTGTATATGAGCTAAATTTGCTTGAATTTTGTATCAAGTTCATTTGATTATGCATATTAACTTGTATTTATGTTGTAATGTATGAATTTCAGTATTCTAATTTTATGACAAATTTATATTCTCATTTGTTGTTTATCCAACATTCTTTTTCATTATCGAGAGTTTCTGAAAATTTGTAACAATGTGGCCCTCAGGCTGGGAAAAATGGTTTTATGTGGCCCTCGTGGTAATTAAAGTTGTCCACCCCTGGATTAGATAGTACTTCATTAATCCCTTTGGAAAACTCTTCATGGAAATTAAAATTCCAATAGCAGTTACAAAAAAGTAGGTGAAAAGATACATTAAATTGATAGATATAAACAAAAATATAAGCAAAAAAAATAATAATAATAATGGAATGAAATAAAAAATGCACTTTATATACATATAAAATAGACTTATACATACATAGTTATATACAAACATACATCCAACACCCAACATGAATCCATAAGGCCAATCATGAATCCCTCCATCATGGTGGCAAGAAAAGGTCTCCTCACTAGCAGGAAATCCTGATTGTGGATCCAGTCCCATGTAGGACAGCTCTCTATCAAAGCTGTGTTGGGTGTGTGGGTGAAGAAAGGGAGGCGGGCAAAGACAAGTGGACTAAAGTAAGAACTAAAGCTAGTGACAGGTCTGTGGGCCAATCATAGACCGGTCTTCGTCATATTTGTCTCTGCTGAATATAAATTTATCAGAGGTTTAGATAAATCATCTTGATGCCGTAGACTTTGTTTTGTTCATAGAAATGCTCTGTCACAGAAAGGAGAACGTGAAACACACTTTAAATTAATATGAAATTTAAAAAACACAAATGACCTCTTCAACTGTGCTATTACTGTTTTAGTTTATTTCTTTAAACCTTAATTTAGCCTCTTAAGCCTAAAATTAGGTTTAACTTAAGCCTCGTGCCCTCGTGTTAAAGCTTATGAACTTATTGAAAATATATTTTTAAAGATGTTGATAATTAAGTGGTTGTGGTGCATTTTTAACAGCATAAAAGCTTGTGATTTTAGACAGAAATGTGTCCAGGGCCTGTCTAAAACTACCTTTCTCTGTTGTAGTTGCTCCACCTTTTCGCCTAAACAATGTGTTTGAAAATATCCCCTTATGATGTCATTAGGGGATATGCCACCTCCCCCAGGTGGGAAACACTCTGAGCCAGGAGTTTGTTCAGGCAGCTCCAGTAGAAGGAAGGCATGTCTATGCAGCCACAGTAAACATGAGAGCACAGAACTGGAGAGCTACATCATGTCCTTAGAAAGGGTGTTTTTTGACAAGATGATGATTTAAAACTATAGGTACCAAAACAGCCTGTTCTTAGCAGGGCTGAAACAAATGGGTTTATAGGCATACCAAAAGTAAATGTCAGATATTTTTACCAAGAATTTTCAGAAAAATGTTCTATGGGTATCCCAAAGCTATACATACATGTTGAAAAGCAGTGTACAAGGGGGGCTTTAAAAGAATTATCAGATATAAGGTGTCTTCTGTTTTCACTGCTGTGGTATTACGTTCTCTTTTCTGATATCAGTCCAGAAATCAGTCTTGTGTAATCATGCCAATCAAGTTTTTCCTGAGTTGACTATTCAACAGAGAAAATACTGTTATTTGTGTTTAATTTTATCTCACAGAGAAGGTAGAGAACACTCAGCATCTTTGGCTTTAAAATGTGGAGAAAAATAGCAAAATGTAGTACATAAAATATCTGTTATGTCTTCTTATTTGTTGTTGTTGTGGGTTTGTTTTTTTCATTTTTGTTTTCTTTTGGTTTGTTATTTGTGTTGTGTTGTCCTCTTGTCATTTGGGTTTTTGTTTGATGTTGCCTTCTTTATTTGTTGTTTTTCAACTTTGTTGTTGTGTTTTCCTTATTGCTTCTTTTATATTTGCTTTACTTTTTTTCTTATTGTGGTTGTAAGATTTATCTCATGGTGTTTTTTACATTTGTTGCTTTATTTTTGAATACTTTTTTTCTTTTATTTGTTTGTTTTTAATTGATTTGAGTTATTTTTTATTTGATGTGTTTCCTTTATTACCTACGCCAAGGAGGTTATGTTTTTCGTAGAGTTTGTCCGTCTGTCTGTCTGTCCGTCTGTGAACAAAATAACTCAAAAACTAATGGACGGATTTGGGTAAAATTTTCAGAAAATGTTCAGCATGGGAAAAGGAAGAACTGATTCAATTTTGGTGTTGATCCGGAGCAGCGTCTGACCACCATGGCGAAAAATGTGATTTTGGTGAATAACTACTGAACTTAGATAGATTTCATTATGAATCCAGTTGCTAATGGTATGTTTTCATGGTCAAGGAATCTAAATATTTCGATGAAATAAAGGTAGGACTAATATTTATGGTCAAAATGACAATATGGCTGAGGACTGTGGCGCTGGCGGAGGTCTGCGCTCTCCGAGTGCTTTCTAGTTATACTTGTGTTTTTCTTTTTCTTTTTTTAATAAGCTGTTGTGACCTGACATTCAGTGAGCGGCATCAAAATCTGTCTTTCAGTTCAGCAGGTTTCAGAAGTTTTATTGCTGCCACCACATCAGTTCCAGATTTTAGTTCCTACCCTTTATCATTTAAGTTTTACTAGAATCATATCAAAGTTTTAAATTCTGATATTGTAGCAGACAGTTGTGATGTGTTTACAGGGAAATAAGAGTACTGCTGTGTGTTTTGTATCACCACTCAGCTAAGAAATAGTAATGCATAATTTTTGGTCAACACTGCCCAGCCCTAGTGCAGTGTACATATGTGTTTTAACATGCTCCCTTATCTTTTGAGCTTTAATTTCTGTAGAAATTGCCACCAAAGTGTTGCAAAATCTGCCCTGTTTTTTTTCCAGACCTGCACGCTAGCTTTCTGTATGACAAAAAGAAGGAACTGTGCTGTCATGACATTCAGTGTGTTTTTTTCCCTGCTTGTTTTCCTCCATTTTTCTCGGTGGAGAGATTCATAACAGGCTGCATGTGTGCCCTGTTCTTACACAGTGACCTGGCTGTCAGTGTGAGCTGGTTTAAGGATTTAAATCTCAAATGTGGTTGGTGTACTTGTTTGTATTTATCTGTTTAGTCGTATAACAGGGCCTTCTGTAAGCTAATAAAGAGGAAACAGCATTTTAAAGAGGGAGATACTTCTGTTTAAAAGTTACTCTCCTTAAAAGTGATATTTTCTGTTAAAATGCTCCCAAAAGCACATTTTTAACTTTTTACCATTGCCTACTTCTCAACAAAGTGAGACATAGAAGCGTCTATGCATATTAGATGTTGCAGCTCAAAGTTCCTTATTAAAACTACAACACTGATCCAGCTAAAAAACACACTCTAAATGCTTCAGTGTTGTTTTGAGGCGCTGACACACCCACAGCAGAGTAACCTGAGTGTGTGTTCATGTGCGTACCTGCCCAACCTGTCCCGTCCATGATTCATGAGCCTGACATGCTGAATGTCAAACGCTCTGCTCGCTCAGAAGGCCGTGCATTCTTTTACCACGCTGACACCCACTTAAGGCTGCTGTTAATTACAGCTTCTTTGGTGAAACGTGATGTCCTTACAAGAGTTTAGCAGTGTAGTAATTAAACTGACCGAAGACTTTCCCCATATGCTTTAAGTCCATGGACATGTCAGACTTTTATATATAAAACTATCATAAACTATGAATGAGGAACAAGCAAGGTTAAGCCCTTATCATGTAGTTCCCTATATGTGTTACAAAGTCCATCTGAATACAAGAGTAAGAAGAAACACTAAAACTGGTTGCTATAAAGCGTAAGATTTAGGCTAATGCTTTGCTGTTTATATTACAAACCCTTATTCAGATAAATCTGGGAAATTGTGCATATATATAGTAAATTAAAAATAGAACACACTGATTTGCAACTCCAGTTTGAACATTAAACATCAGTGGTACACTGATAAAAAAAAAATGTAATTTGTGCTTTGAGTCATAATTTTCTGTGGTTTGATTTGTTGTTGTGTTTGGTATGTGTGTTTTTCTTAGTTGTGTTTTGTTTTTTGTTATAAGCTGTTGTGATTTGTTTATGTCTTTTGTGTTCTGTTTTAGCTGTTGGGATTTTCAATGTTTTGTGGTCTGTCTTAGCCGTTGTTTTTCTGATTGGACATGTGTTCTTTCTTAGTTGCTTTGTATAATTTGTTTTGTAATCTACCTTAGTTGTGTTGTTCAATTTATTCATATATTTTTTTTTGTTCTCTGTAGTGTTTGTTTGTTTTGTGTTCTAAATAAGCTGTTGTGCTTTCCTATTTTTCGTGGTAGACTGTACTATCACAAAGCTTACTAGCTGTGCTGAAGATGTTCTACTCTGTTTAAAATATAGGCTGCAGCATCACAAAGATTAACATCTGTGCTGAAGATGTTCTACTCTGTTTAAAATATAGACTTCAGTATCACAAAGATTAACATCTGCGCTGAAGATGTTCTACTCTGTTTAAAATATAGACTTCAGTATCACAAAGATTAACATCTGCGCTGAAGATGTTCTACTCTGTTTAAAATATAGACTTCAGTATCACAAAGATTAACATCTGCGCTGAAGATGTTCTACTCTGTTTAAAATATAGGCTTCAGCATCACAAAGATTAACATCTGTGCTGAAGATGTTTTCTGTTTAAAGTATAGACTTCACTCAGACAAAGATTAACAGCTGTGCTGAAGATGTTCTACTCTGTTTAAAATATAGACTTCAGTATCACAAAGATTAACATCTGCGCTGAAGATGTTCTACTCTGTTTAAAATATAGGCTTCAGTATCACAAAGATTAACATCTGTGCTGAAGATGTTCTACTCTGTTTAAAATATAGGCTTCAGTATCACAAAGATTAACATCTGCGCTAAAGATGTCCTACTCTGTTTAAAATATAGGCTTCAGTATCACAAAGATTAACATCTGTGCTGAAGATGTTCTACTCTGTTTAAAATATAGGCTTCAGTATCACAAAGATTAACATCTGTGCTAAAGATGTCCTACTCTGTTTAAAATATAGGCTTCAGTATCACAAAGATTACCATCTGCGCTAAAGATGTCCTACTCTGTTTAAAATATAGGCTTCAGCGTCACAAAGATTAACATCTGTGCTAAGGATGCTCTATTTGACTTTTTGTGTTTCATTTTTTCTTGAACTTGGCAAAAGTTTAGTATATAATCTAGGAAAGGGTGTGTTATGAAAGAGAGTAAACTGATCTGCTTTTATATATTCAAGACTGATTGATTTAAAACACCTTTTTAACTTTGTTTGACCATGTCAGAGACACTATAAAATACTATTCATCATACTAAAAAAGGACTTTATTCCTATCATAATAACGATATGAGTAGAAGTCTTCAGAATATTTATCCTTGTTATTAAAAATCTAAACAAAACTAATTTGTATAAATTAGGAAAAAAAACAAAATAAATGTAAATTTCTTGATACTTTGCTTGTTACTCGTGATTTAGTTTAAATCCTATTTTTCTAGCTCATCCTCATTTTAAAGAGTCTCTGAGTTCTTTGAAAAGTATTTTAAATGAAATGTATTAACATTAATTATTATCCCTAATATCATTATCATTGGAGTTTATAACATATTTTGTGGATTTTGATTTACAAAACAGATTCAAGGCCTAACACTCTGTCAACAGATAATTCAATAGAAGTCATACGGAACAAAAAGACAATTGATTTGAAAACAAAACATTAGATATTTACTTACTGTAAAGCTTAATGTGCTGTTTTTAGGTTTGTTGTCCCTTTTGTGCTCATCAATGTGTTTTCGTTTTAATTTTTTTGTGTTTTGTTTTGTTTGTTTATTGCCGCAATCTTTGGTTGATGTGGTGTTTTTAAACTGTCATTGTGTTTTGTGTTTCTATTTATGTTGTTGCAGGGCGTTGCACATTTTTCTGTTTGCTTTTTTTCATCTGTTGTGTATCTTTCATATGCAATTGCCTTTTCTCATTTCATTGCATTTTGCAGATTTGTGGTTGTGTTTTCCTTTTTTGTAGTGCGCGCTCATTTATTCTAATTATTATTTATTCTTCATTTGCTTGGGTTTTGTTTGCATTTTTGTGATAGGTAATATAAGTTTGGTTTCTGTATTAGTTGTTGCTGTATTTGTGCTTTTACATTAAGTGTCCACTTTGATGAGTTTTATTATTTGCTGCCAGAATCTTAATCAATTGTAATTTTGGAGTCTTATGTTTTAATTTTTGTTGTGTTAGTTGTTCAATCAGTTAACTTAACTGTTACATTTGTTGTACTTTTGTTGTTGTGTTTCTAGTTTTTATGTTAAATTATGAGTGTCCAGAACTTCTCATTTTAATACTATGATAACAAAAGGATTATTACAAAATGTTATTTTTTATTCGAATCATATCAAATTTAAAATGTAATTACTGTAACAACTGTTTATATCGTTACAGGGAAAAAAAACTTTGTGAAATTTTTCTTTTCTAAAATATTTTACTTAAACACTAAAGAGATTTATTTTTGATCTTTGTCGACCAGCTCTACCTCCTCCATAGCCACACATCCACAGCACAGTGTGTGTTAAATTAGTCTGATCTTGATCACAGAACATTTCCCTCCAAAATCTGTTGAATAAAGTTGCGCAGCGCGGTGGTGGAGGTGGAGGTGGAGGTGGAGGCGCTCCTGTGGGCTGTCACCACTTCTGTTTTGTTGGATAAATGTTTGAGTTGGTTTGCACCGCCGCATGGTGCAGAACACACGCGCTCCTTTATATTATCCCTTTTTTGGTCAACTTTGTGTAATGTACCTCCAGCAGCAGACACGTAAACAGGCTTGTTGTAAGTGACAGAGGAGTCTGCACTCACTCCACAGAGCGTGAGGAGGCGTGGAGGAGGAGCGGAGGGAGGTGCTGCTGCTGCTGCTGCTGTTTCTGCTGCTGGGTGGGTTGCCAGGTCCGCCCATTATAAGCGACTTTTTTTTTGTACTTGCTTAAATGTATTGTCGGATGAGAGATGGCAGTTTGTGGTTTGCTTTGCATTTTCGTTTTATTTGCTTACCATTAAGGTTTAGCTATTTGTGTTTTATTTGTTTCCCTCTCAGCTTGCTCTGTTAGAAACAAAGATAACATTTTTCCTACTAAATTAATGTTTTGGAAACTCTCAAAACTTAAAGGGTGTCTATTAAAAATAGGATTAAAAAAGATGCATACGATTTTGAAACCCCAACATTTAAGCAGTTAAGCAACATTTAGGAGATACTAAAGTTCACTATAAAGTAGGGGTGGGCATCGAGCAGCTAACTGATGGGCTCTTTTTCTCTATAAATGCAGCCCACCAGTTATTTTCAAATTTCCAAAAGTTGCCACGATGAAGATAAAAAGAAATCTTCCACATTTGTTTTAGTCAGATTTTTACACAGTAGACATAGGCAAGATGCATTACAATGGGAAAAATTCTAAATATTTATGTATTTGTCTTTAATAACTTGTTTTAAGTCATTTCTTATGATAAATCATTCAATTTATTTGTTATACTAGTTTATATGTAAAGGTATTTTCTGACTCTGACTTTTGGAGGAAATTAATCCAGATTCAGTGGAATAACCATCAGTAACTAAGATATTTATGAGTGCTGCCCAGGCTGTGTTACTTTTGTGAAGGATTATTTATTATTTGTAAACTTAGTGGTAGAATAATCAAACTAATAAAAATCAGTATATCTACCTTTGATTGGCCTTAAATCTATTTTATCTAAAAACGTTTAGCTTCACTGTTTGGCTTTGAACACCGCAGTGTTTATATGAATGCTAATAAATGCTACATTTTATTGGACTGTAAAATTTCAGGTACATTTTATTAACTTCTGTAGAGTATAATTTACTTGATTTGTAAAGCTGGGACGGGGCAACAAAAGCCTCTGAAAGTGAGGGAAGTTCAAAAACTGGAAAGGACTTTAGAGATTCATCATCTACAGTCCATAGTGTCATCAAAAATGCAGAGATCTCTGCACATAAGTGGTAAGGACCTAAATCAGCGCTGAATGCCTTTGACCTTTGTTTTCTCATGCCACACTGCATTGATTACCAACATTCTTTCTTGAAAGGATTTTACCTTGTGGGCTCAGTAACATGCAGAAACACCAACAGCTTCTCTGAGCTCATCTGAGACAGGGGTGTAGAATTGGGTAGGGACGCTAGGGACACGTCCCTATCAATATAATGCCACTACCGCATGGTCCCTAACATAAACACAAGCATAGTATATAATAAGTAAAACATGCTTATATTTAATGCCAAAGAGATACACATTTTGATTATTTTATTTGTTATCCATGTATTATTTGTGTATTGAAAGGAAGCAACTGTTTAAGATCAACAGTAAAAGTTTGTGGGAAAAAATACAGCAAAACCTCAGATTAAAAACATGATTTTATACATTTATTTTGTTGGAGAATACACTTGTCAGTAGTCCTTTTTCCTTTTGGTGGTATATTTATCAGACTATAACCATACCATCAACATTTCTGATTGATTCCAAGTTGTCGCACTGTTCATATGTCATGCATCAATATATTTTTGTCAAGGAACAGACAGTAGAGATTTAGGAGGAGAGGGTGGAGGTAAAGAATATACCAGTAGAATATTTTTTTTCTTAAGATAGTTTGTTTGTTTGATTAGCTCTACATGACATTAAAACAGTCATAAATGCAAAACACATCAGCTTTCAGGGTGCCATCTTGGTGTACTTTTCCCCACCAATGTCAAAAATCAAACCTACGCCCTTGGTCTGAGATGAACTGACACAAAGCAGAAGCGTGCTGTGGTCTGAAGAGCCAACATTTCAAATTATGTTTGGAAATCGTGGATGTTGTGACATCAGGGCTGAAGAGAAAAAGGACCATCCAGACTGTTATCAGAGCAAAGCTGAACAGAAGCATCTGCGATGATATGAGGGTGTGTTGGTGCCCATGGCATGGGTAACTTGAACATCTGTGAAGGCTCCATTAGTGCGGAAAGGTCCATAAAGGTCACATCTTTTTGCTAAGACAAAGCCCAGCCACATTCTGCATGTGTTACAACAGAGTGTCTTCATGCATAAAAAGTATTAAGCAGTAGACTGACCTGCATGAGTCCAGATTGGTCTCACACTGAAAATATATGTGATGAAGCAATTAATGAGCAACTAAAGTCGCACATCAAGGAAGAATGTGAAAGAATTCCACCCACAAAGCTTCAACAATCAGCGTCCTCAAACACTTAGTGAGTGTTATTAAAGAAACAGTAATGTAACACAGTGGTTCACTTTTTTTAAAAATGATTTGCAGACACCAAACTCAAAATAAGAAAATATTTGCAAAAGAACAATAAAGTTGATTAGTTAGAACAGTAATCATGGGAAGAATACAGGTCGAAAGGATTTGAATAGCACTAATCTGTAGGGCTGGGTTTTAAAAATCAAATGAATTGATTTTTATCGATTTCCCTTTAAATGGTTCATAATCGATCCATAAAATCCAAAGATTGATCTTTTAACTTGGGTAGTTTTTTCTTCACTGGACGTGCAGAGAAGCAGCCTGTGGTATCATCCCAGCTAGTATTGAGTGATCTGCGTTTAGCGCTGCTTTCCACTGAACAAAATCTCGTGAGATATTACTGCAAGTAATCAAACAAACACAGCAGAAGCAAATAGCTCTGTATGGGCACCACCAGAGAGTTTAAAGGCTGACGTATGGATGTATTTCAGATTTTACAAGCACGAAGGAAAAGAGGAGTTGGACAGAAAACAAGTAATATACAAAATTCGCATTAATGTATATAATTAATATAAGATTAATGTAACTGCTTTGGGTTCATTTCTTAATGTAAAAACAATTTTAATAACGTATCAGGTCAAAAGTCACTTTTTAAGTTTACAGTATTATTTTAACTGAGGTATCCCAGACTGAATAAATATCTTATTGTATTGTGAATCGAATTGATTTGGTAATATTGAACTGATCCAGAAAATCTGAATCGATATCCAGCCCTAGTAATCTGATTGGGCAGCAAAGTGGTGCGGCGGGAAGTGCCCATGCCTCACAGCAAGAAGGTTGCTGGTTCAGTCCCCGTGTCTGCCAGGGTCTTTCCATGTGGAGTTTACATGTTCTCACAGGGCATGTGTGGGTTCTCCTGGCACTCCGACTTCCTCCCACAGATCATAGGCATGATCAGTAGGTTGACAGGTGACTTCAAATTGCCCTTAGGTATTAGTGTGAGAGTGAACGGTTGTCTGGCTCTCTGTGTGGCCCAGTGATTGGCTGGTGTACCCACTTCTCGCTCGATGTCAACTGGGTGAGGCTTCAGCCCCCGCAACCTCAAAAAGGGAGTGTAGATAATGGACGGATGGATGAGCTCTGCTTTTTACGTTCGCCAAGGAGGTTATGTTTTTGCCTGTGTTTGTTTGTTAGCAAGATTACGCAAGAACTACTGGATGGATTTTGATGAAATTTCCAGAACATGTTTGTAATGGCCCAACTTCAAAATTATTGGATTTTGGTGGTGATCCAGTTAACCGCCATTAGTGAACGGTGGTTTTTGCTCAATAACTGTCCAACAAACGATGATAGCAACATGATTCTGAGTGCTAAATGTGGGTTTTCATGGTCAAGGAATTGTGTTATATGGCAACTTATTGTGAAACTATTGCTTATTTATGTAACAGCAATACACGAGCTACCTCTGATTGCTTTCTAGTTGTTTTACACAGTGTCCCAACTTCATTTGAATTGGCAGAGTACCAATTCCGCCAATGGTTGAGTATGCAGGGCAAAAATAATTCAACAAATGTATATATGTGATCACTCTCACACATTTAGATACGTAAGGTCACATTTTTATGACATTATCTTTCTCTGTTTCCATTTAGCAAGACACAGGTGACCTCATTCAGGTTTGTTTCCATTGACCTGTGCTTGTTTCTGTCGCACTATCTGGCAACCCCGCTACTTGGTGCTGAGAGAAAGAAAGACCAACGCTGCGAAACACAAGGCAGGCTGCTAGCCGAGAGAGAGGGCAGCATGGCGGGGCTACAGGACTTCCAACAAAGCAGCCACTGCCACAGGAAAACGTGGATCAACATACTATTGGGAATACTACAGTTACTTTTACCCTGCGTCCAGCACGGAGGGGCACAGCTGCAAGGTTCGTAACTCACCTTTATGTTCCGCAGCAGCACGAGCGCTCAGTTAGCCACACTGACATGACAGCAGACAGGAAAATGGATGTTAGGCTCACTGTTCAGGCGGATTGTGTCGCTAAAATGGACCAAAAATGTGTCCCGAATACACTTTAAATGGAGAATCAGATATGTTCTATTTTTATCAGCGGTAAAGATGATTTTTGGTTGTGTTTTGCCAGCCTGCTAGTTCATGCTAGCTGCCAGTTCCCTGTGCTGTTTTGTAGGGGTGGGAAAATTCAGTTAAAAGAGCCTCATTAATTTTTATTCAGAAAGCAAAATGTTTGTAATTGTGGAATTATCTCGATGAAATTAAAAGAAGCAATGGCATAAAGCTTTCATACAACCTTAATGTTCTAGTCACAAAATGTGGTAGTAAAGTTAAGTTAGCTTGAAAAAAAACTGTATGAAATAACATTAAAGTTGAGACAAGATAATTGGTTTTGTTGATATCTTACATGCCAAAATTTCGAGTCCTGTCTTAGCAGACGTGACATTAGCACTAAAATACTCATGTTTGTTTATAAAACATCACGTCCCTCTCGTACTAGAGTTGTCCTGTTCAATGTCAACAATGAAACAACCCTTGATTTTACTGTGAATGGCGATTCATGACTTCTTGATATGATATAAATGATAATCTCAATGTAATAGTTATTTCAAAATACACATGCATCATCAGACAAATGAATTTTTAGTTGCGACTTCATCATTTTTGCTGCCTAAAAATGCAACATGTGTGGTCTGTAGTGCTGTGTACTGGTAATGCAACCAAAATAAGGTTACAATTGTGATTCAAGGGTGATTATATGGAATATCACAATGTATCACAGTACTGTTAAGCTGGGACGCACATCTTGACTTTTAAAGAAATTTACAAAATATTTTACAAAAAAATAAGTACATCTTTATAATTAAGAACCCACTGTAGTATCTGCATTACACACTGTTTCAAATGAGTGTTTTCCTAAAAAGTATGGTCCTTGTAACACTATGAAAAATATTCAGTTTTATGTATATCAAAAAGTATTGAAATGTTGAAATGCAATTTAAATATTTTACAGGACAATTCAGTCATACACTGATGTATTGACATTTTCACAAACCTTTAAGAGCTTACATATATGACTGAAATACTAAATGTTAAATCAACATGTGCTTATAATGAAAAGTAATATTTCAAGCCATTATCTGCTTTTACAGATACTGCCATGATGATATTGCGCTTTTCTACTTAGAGCAGCAGTGTCAAAAAATTAAACAATTGGAAGAGGTAACAGAGTCAGGAAAGATATCATACAAAACTTTAATACTGTGTAAAATTACGTGTGTTTGATATTTAATAAAAGTGCTTTGAGAGCACAATCCTCTGTCCAAGCATTTCCAACAATGTCGGTCAAGAAACATGGGTAGCTGCCCTGTCTTACACTCTTAAAAATCCTTCAAAAATATCTGGATTCCTAAAATAAATCTAATCACGTATCCCTTCATCAAAATCTGCTTATGACTTTTCATGTTGCTAACAGACAAACGGCAGCAAAAACAGAACCTCCTTGTTAGAGATAGCAAAATATCACACATTTTATAAAAATATAAAAAAGAACGAAAAAAGCTAATATTAATGGCAAGACATTCCAATCAGTCTGTGTACTGATATTTTCTTATACCCTTTATAGCGGAAACACTACTTAGAAATGTCACATTTGCTGGTAAATTTTTAAGCCGTCGTCTGCAAATATGATATGATGTTAAAATTATGCATTACAACTTAAAGCAGCAGCTTTATCATAAACAATATGAACAGGAAACAGAATCACCGAGGACAGTATAAAAAGACCCATGATATAGAATTACTGTATGTATTTAATATTAAATAGAAACAAGAATGTAAAATGTGGGTGGGATGTGATCTGATTTACAGAGGGAAATGTGTTAGCCATACTATGTTAAAGTTATATTTTATATAGTTAAGTAGGTGTATTTTAACACCAAAACACAGATCCCCCAGTCAACCATTTCATTGTCTTTGTTTATGAGTAGGTGAAACTTGGGTCAATGCTCTTCTCTTATTGGCAATGTTATGACTCCTATAATTGGCATGGGGACCTCACTGAGTGACGCTGACGGCCGTATGAGGTCCGCGGGCTGCCGGTTGCTCACTCCTGCTGTAAACGTTAACTGACTCCGCTCGTAAAGTGTCGTATTACCGTAACCTTAACCCGCTATTTTATTGTTATTTTATTGTTATACCTCTTATTTAAATTATGATAAACGACTTTTTTTTACACGGTAGAAACAGTAGGCTGTGAGACGTTAGCGGGCAGTTACATAGCCGTTAAGCTAACCTGCTACTCAAGGCGCTAGCTAGCAGCCTTTGTCACGCCGAGCCGGAGTCATTTCCTCACTTGTCTGTGCGATTATCATCCAGCCGATGAAGTTTATTCATTTGTTATGACCGGTTATAATAACAAAGCATGGCCCTCTGCAGCTTTAATCCTCAAACTGCTTTAATCCTGCTCGAATTCTTACAATGCTGCTCATTTATCACCCAACATCTTATTGTTGCTGTGTTTCTTCACTCCCACGAAGCTCTGGGTCAGATGTCCACCAGCGTGGTCGAGGTCTGGCAGCCAGAGGATGCAGACCCATTAGTCCCACTTCAGGTAAACTTTATTTCTCTCTTCTTTGTACTTATTTAAAGGGAAATTAACAAAGTAGTAGCCTCATGCAGGAACACGTGTGTGATTGGTGCTTCCCCCTTTGTGTTTGGCTGAAGCTGCTGCACTTGTGTTTGTTTACATGAGAAAAGCTAAATGACACCTTTTGTGATCACACCCCTGTGTTAATGTAGTAATGAAGCCACAACCTAAAGTTAAGCATAGAAATGAAACCAGAGCAGGCTGCCACCTGCCATGTGGCTCCTCCTCATTGTCTTCTGTACATAATGTCCATTGTGGGGCTGGTTGTGCAGCACAGCCAGGAGGACTCCCCTGCCCCCCTGCAGCCACCTCAAGCCTGCAAGATCCACTTTATTTCCTGCTCCTGTAGTTTTGAAGGTCCGTGCTGCATGCTGTGCAGGATTTTCTTGTAATATCCCAAACATTCTCATGTAGGCGGGAGTTGATGATTATGTAATATAGGAGCAGGACAGACACAAACAGAAGGAGATCAGTGTTTACAGATAACCTGTCATGAGGTGAACAGCTGACTGTCATGTTACCTGAGGGGGGTGTGCCACTTTCCTTCAGGCCTGTGTTCACAGGTGTGGAGGATGTAGTACTTGTTTACAGTGAAAACAACATACAAAGGGCTGGATTTTTATCATGTTTTTTTATTGCTAACTGACAAACGACAACAGAAACATAACCTCCTTGGCAATCTTAAAGATGCTAAGAGGAGTTTCTAAGTAAAAAGTCTCACTTTTAGATATATGCCTGATTGAAATACACACTTTAAGATGAGTTTATTGCATCAAAATAGGTTATCTATAAGTGCTATTCCTTAGCTTCGTGGTCAGGTTGGACAGGCTGGACTGGCCTGGATACTTAACTTCGGGAACAAGACAGTTAAAACAAGAGCAAATTTATATTATTCAGACACGTCCTAGAGCACCGGGATGTAAGTAGCGATATATAGCTGGCTACAAAACTACGATACTAAGTTTTTCAAAAATTGCTTGTTGTCACACATCAAAAACTACCGCTACGTAACTAGAAAGAGATACATTACCTCGTCACTTTACATCCTGTAAGTTGTTGAAAACAGAAGTTGTAAAGCAATGCAGAGTTCTGAGGAAGGTCTGAGCTGCATTCATTAGCATCACAACAAATGCGCGCTTTGGCTTGGGTCACGTCTTTACGACAGTCGCCGCGCATGCTCATAGGTAGTAGAGACTTTATGTCGCCGGAAATAGATTCTCCTCATAGCACCTTTAAAAAGATAAAAAATAATGTTTTGTGCTGTGAAATATTGATGCCAAAATATGGCAATTTGTCAGTGTATTGATTTTTTTTCCCATCACCTCTTTATGGCGGTAATACTACTTGGAAATTTCACATTTCCTGCTAACAGAATATTTTGAGGCATTATCTGCAGACTACAATATGTTTATGATAATATTAGAGATGCACAGTATTGGATTTTTGCCGATAGCTGATATGCCAATATTTTTTAGTCTATTTTCTCAGATACCATTATGCCTGGTCAAGAGCACAATCTCTGTACTTACCAAAAATTGACTTGTTTCTCTTAATATTTCAGCATGTTTTTGGGAGGAACAGATGTAAAACAAGAAAAACGGCTTTAACGAATACAAAAATAAAAGCCTTGATTTCTAAATGTACCCATGCAGTGATGAGAAGGTGCATCAGTATTGTACATTTGTGTAATTTTCCAATATTCCAGATGATATATTGCCAATATATTTGGGCTGATATCAACCGGTACTGATATCAAATCAATAATGTTGTGCATCCCTAAATATTACACATTACAGCTTAGAGAAGCAGCTTTATCACAGACAATAGGAACAGGAAGCAGAATCATTTAAGATAGTATCAAAAGATCAGCAATGTAGAATTATTTTATGTATGTGATTTTAAATAGAAGCAAAAGATGATATGACTTATGAGTGAAATAATTAGCCTTACTGTGAAAAAGTTATCATGACACTCTCCTATAACACGGATGAGAAATCCACAATCCACCAGTTCATAGATCATATTTGACTAATATTTTAGTTTTACTGATAATGTCTGTCATGTCTTTTTTTCATGAGCTGGAGAGCTGGATTTATCTAAGGTTCCCGTCCCACACTGAAGCTATATGAAGACAGCATTTAACATCACTCACGCATACTAAGCACTTTGTATTGATTAGTTATGTCCTGTTCTTAAAGCAGCAGTGCAGAATGCAAAAACAAACTGCACTCCAGACCCTGCCCTGTCTTATTAACCATTTTATAAAGTGAGGATGCAGGAAATTAGATTTTTGCTGCTAGTTTTTCAGAACTCATGAGAGCTGGGACCATTGTATCCACACTAGGGCTGGGTAGTTTAATTTTAAGGACAGTTTTGGCCTCCCACAATCATACAAAGTGGTTGTGATTAAACAATTGGGCTGCATGCAGTGTTAGACTAATTTTGCAATTTGCTACCTCTGCCCAGGAAGTTCTGGTTTTGCAGGCGGTTGTTAGATTGTGAACAGGATCACTCAAAAAGTTGTGGACTAATATCATCTAGGGCTGAACAATTAATTGCAAATTAGATTAAATCGCAATATGGCTTGTTGCAATTTTCAAATCGCAGAAGGTTCAATATTTTTAGCCCAAAATGTGTTAAACATTTTGGCATTGTGATGTAGTTTTTTGCAATTTCATGCCTATTTTTTTTTTTTACCTCCATTCATACACCTTTTTCCCACTTTTGGACCATTTTTACCTTCCAGTTTTTAAAACTTTATGCCTACTTTGCCCTCATTCATCTTTTTTGGCCACTGTCAGAACCCTTTTGGGAATTTTTACAAGGTTTTTGAAATTTAATTTCAAATTTAATTCCCAATTTTGCTACCATAATCAATTTTCCGAAGCCACTTTTTTCATAGCATTTTTACCCAGTTTTTACAATTTCGTACCCATTTTGCTTCTGTTCTTCACTTCTCCACTTTTTCTCAAATCTTTTATCCTTAGATTGATTTAATGTCATATTGGGTTTTCCTATGAAACGATCTACTGCTTATGTTTGTTTAAGAATACATAAGATGAGGAACATTAAAACAATTGCAGAGTAAATTGCAATATTTGGGGGAAAAAAATCGCAATTAGATTATATTCTCAAATCGTTCAGCCCTAATATAATCAGAGGCTTGTGTTTCACGATGTGAAGCACATTAGGTTGTTATCAGTGTTAATGAGCAATAAATGCATGCAGTGCAGATGTCAAAAAACACAGGAGTAATCCTGATTACTGTAGTCACAAGTGTCAGTGTAAATAGTCTCCAGTTAGAACAGTCAAGCAGCCCTGATACGTTTATTGGCCTGTACAAGAGCTAAGGTTGAGTGCTCTTGGGATTTTATTGATTCTGATTCTGTTTTTGGTCATGGGTGAATCGTAAATGTTTCTTATTCCCTCTCCATATTTTGGGTGAGTAAAATGTTCAAGGACTGAAATGTACCTCCCTTTATTGTTGCCCTTTTTACATCTCAACAGTTGTTTATCATCTGTAACAGACTTTTTTTGTGCTACCTTCTTCATACACAAACAAACATTTATCCTTTCTGCTGACTCAGAACAGGTTCATATATTTCTGTCTGAAGAAAGAGAAGATGTCCTGTGTTGTTGTCAGGGGTGTATTTTCCACTCATCCGTACCTTGCTGACCAATTGGCAGATGGCAGAATTGTTGACATTGTTAGGTGTCGTGTTTAGATAGGCAGCGGTGAATGGAGTGACTGTCTCAGTTACATGGGCCATGTGAAATAGAGCATGACATGGGCGTCTTTCTTTCCTCTGTATTAGAGCGCCGCTGCTGCTGCAGGTCAGCTGGTCAAGGAGCGTACAGTATGTCACCGCAGGCGCTTCCAACAAGCGATGCAGAAGCTACAGCGTCACAAGACGCAGTAAAAATGAAACCCGAGATTCAGCAAAATCATGACCGAGCAGACATTATGTGCTTTCAGTTATTTAGCTGTTTTAGAATCAGATTGGAAACTGGTCTTATTTCCTGGTCCCTTTTATATTAGGGATGTCCCCTCAAGGAGGATTTCAGATCCACTTTAATTGAAGTTACAAATCAACATAAATCAAGCAGTTTAACAGACAAGCCTGAGTTAATACAGCAGTAGAACAGTCGTCAAAAAAAGAGCTCTCTTTCTTTATCGCATGGTCATGGCATCCGTTGGTAAATGATGTGAAGTAAGTTCACACAGTGAAGGCTTGTTAAGGCTAATTTTAGTCATGATGTTGATGATAAATATATTTTTTTGAAAATGTAAAAGAAAATAAATGAAAAGAATGTTCGGACAAATAGCAAATCAGCACAATGGAAATTCTGCAATTTTAGCAAACAATCAAACACAATATGTAAACAAACTGTTTAAGGCACAGTTTAACTTTTTTTACATTTCAAAAAGGAGTGGAATGAAGTAAAACTAAAGTGCTAGTAATGTAAGCCTTTGGTCCTCCCATTAGTCCATATTTTAGTTTATTATGTAGTTACTCTGAAGGGATATGACAACTTTTTTTGTCTTCGTGTCTTGCCTTACTCCTGAGTCTTAAATTTTCAGGCAGCCTGCACCTAAGAACGGCACGCAAACCAATGGCTCACTCACAACTGGGAACTGGTTATCATGGTTCACTTGAAAGATCCATCAAAAGGCTCGTCTTGTTCACGAATGTCAGACTTGCTGAAGTAGGTCAACTAAACATACCTCTGTTTATGAGTAGAAGATAATTTGAAGATAGTAGAAGATACCTTTTAGTAGCATAGTAAAAAAAGGAGGCACAATCAGCACACAGGACCGGTAAGAGTTGCTGAACAGTTGATTTGATGACTGTAGGCAGAGACAGGCTAAAACTTCTCACTGACTCCCAGTGTTTGAGCTAAGCTAATTAGTGGTGGGTGAGCATTGCCCTTCTTTTCTTGTTACTGCACAGTCGAAAGAATGGTGTCTATCTACTTGCCATGGACTCGAGAGTGAGACAAGACAGGAAAAGAAAACAAAAAAGGATTCTCCTTTCAAGCAGTCATTCCAACTCAACATCCTGTTCTCCATAATGAAATACTTCCACACTCTACCTCTTCTCAGGCCACACTATTGGGCTGCGTGTTCTTGCATATGAATTTTACAGTGTTGTTGACATCATTGCACAGGGCTTAGCAGTCCTCTACACTTTGGTAGAATGCACAAATGTGCTCACGTAGTGGATGAGGAGTAAGTCAGCTGCTTTGCACATAATCAACACACAGCCAGGTCTTGTTTTTAATTTTACAATCAGTAGTTTGGAGCCCAAAGTGCTTCCACGCCACACTGAGCCTCTAACAACAGACGAAATCCTGTTGTTTAAGGCAAGAGAGCAACTGGTCCAGTTTGTGCTCTGCTGGATCAGGTGGTTTACTGCTGCAGGCGCCCCAATGTGTGTTTTTACTGTTAAAATCTAAATTTGTACCCCAACGTTAATTTAAACAGATAAGGTGATATATGGTGACAGCCCTAGACCACACACAAGCAGAGGAGGGAGAGGACAGGTGTAGGGGTTCATGGGCACGTCATGGAGTCACAGTGCATGTTGAATGTCACTGTACTGATGAATGATAATAGTTGAATCATTTCTCCAAAATATTGAAATACATTTTAGATTTTTTAAAGGTTTGTTGGCTGCACTTCTCTAAAGGATTCTTCCAGTGTCCCCTTTGCTCTATTTGTGTTTTGAATATCTATAAATTAATATTATACATTCTGAAAACCTTACGCCATCACAGTTATTTTGCAGATGATTCTCTGATGAACATTTCTTTTGAACATCTGGCTCACCTGCTGCAACAAGCAGCGTCAGAATGTGTTCTGTCGTTGTTGAGCTTAATCAGCAGGAAAATCTGTTTTGTCTCGTTCTGTTAAGCCAAGCTTTAAAGTTGCTGCGGGGGTACTGGAGGATGTAAAGCAGAGTGAACTGAGGATCTGTTGGCTGGAGCTTTTCAAGCTGCAGCATGCAGTCTTTGCAACATTAAGACAACAGTTGTGCAATTAAAGAAAGAATCTGTGCTTTCAAGTCTATGACAGAGATTGAAGCTTTAGAGTTACTTTATCTGGCAGCTATAAAATCAAATACAAGGCCTCATAGTCATTGTAAAATATGTGCAGTTAAAACTATTACTATATACTTAGCAATTGCAACATTATTGGAATTTTATGTTAACACAAGTAAAGGCCCTTAAATTTATTTCACTCTTGCTGAAGAGGCATTAAAGAAATAACATGTTGGATTCACTCAGCTTGCAGCATCACAGTTGCCTGAATTTATTGTTGCAAATTCAGTGGTTAAATAGTTGATTTTAGGGCTGTAATCAACCAAAGAAATTGTTGGTCGACTAAAACACAGCAATTGTCGACCAAAAATCGACCAATCGACGCTCTGGCCACCGGCTCCTGCTCAAACCCCTCCGAAAGATGGGGGAGAGGTTGATCTGCGCTGTTTGCCATCATCTGGAGCTATACGATTCAACGTGTGTCCTCTACAGAGACCGGAACAAAAAAGAGCAGGCTTGGGTGAAAGTCTCTGAGGAGACCGGTTTTGTAAGTTCTGTAAATATTCGTTTCCAGCTGGATTTGCCTGCACGGGTCATCCCTGAGTCCGACCAGCTTCGGCTCTCTACTGTGCCAGCACAGTGACGCGTGTCGCCCCTCAGCTTGTCAAAATTGTCCAGCGTCCAATCTCGGGCGTTACGCGCGGCGCGTATAGGGCGTTTAAATTTGCCAATTTGCGTCCGGTGTGGCCGCAGCATTAGGCTTTTTTATGAAGCTTTTTTTTTGTCATTGAATTTCTGATTTCATGTTTTACACTTGGTTAAAATGAAACATCTAATAGCCCTTTAATGAAAACTAGCAAAGTTTGAATGAATAATTTAACAGAAAGTAATTTAACTTTTGTGTAAAATGCAGTCCCCTTTATTTAAGCTACCTGGCAGAGCATTTCAGTTACAATACCAGAATTGACAACAAACAGTGATCCTGCTCTACATGAATATATCAATTCATAAAGAGAGCAGCTCTGATTGGATCGCTCCCCAACTTATCCCACCACCACCAAGCTAAGGCATCTGTGATTGGATGTCTCTCTTAACTCATCCAACTTTTCCACACAACCAAAGAAGCTGTGATTGGATAGATAACTAACTTGTCCCTACTTTCTACATGATGAAATTCGGTCTGATTGGATTAAGTCTCTGTCAAACATTTTGCCGAAAATATCAGTGAATTTCGTTTTAGTTTTTGTCCATGCGCACTTGTTTTTATTAGTCTAGTTTTGGTCAAGGGAGAAAGGTTGCTGACGAAACTATGACAAAAATAATGAGTCAGCAAAGTTAACACCCAAGTTAACGCCTCATTGTTGATGGCATTGAGCTCATGAACCTTTGCACCAACCACAGAAGAGATTTAACTGCATCAGATACCCATTTCAACTTGATATTTTCTTTTTGATCTTAAAGGTGGGTTTTAGACTTTTGTTATGAAAACAGCACGAACCTCCACCAAAGCATTTCTGACATTCTTTACCAACGTTACCAAGTATTTAAAAAATCCCAGATGGCAACCAGATTCAGATCACCATCAGCGTGTATATGTTTGTCTGTTGATTGTTTAATTTAACGTAAATACTATTGGACAGATTTTGCTAAAATTTTCAGTAGATCATGGTAATGGCACAACTTAAAAACGATTAGATTTTGGTGGTGATCCAGATAACCACCATTAGCGAACGACCGTTTTTGCTCAATAACTGTTTTAATGATATCAACTTGATGCCATGAGTTTTCAGGGTCAAGGAATCATATTATGACGGTAACTTTATCATGGAACCATTGCTTATAGATGTAACAGCAATATGTGAGCTACTTTCTGGTGTTATTATTAAAAATGTGGGAAGTTGCCCAGTCTCACAATTTTAACAAAACCTTAAAAAAAAATCTCTGAATCTCCCTCCACATTCAGATCACCAAAATCAGTTCTTCCTTGGACCATGACCAACATTCCCTGAAACTTACTTCTCAATCTGTTGAGCACTTTTAGGATATTTTCTATCAACCAACCAACCAACAACTAGCTAAACAAGGAACTAAACTAGCAAATGGACAAACACCAGCAGCACCATGTTTGTAGTATCCAGTGTCACTGCAGTATGTGTCCTGTATCACTGATGTAGGTGTTGTGGTCATGATGCCATAGTGTCCATAGGGCCTTCGACTGTTCCTATGGAAACTGTATGATCAGTGTTTGAGGAGACCAGAGCTTATCTCTGTCGGCCATACATGGAGCAGAACCTATGTGCTGTAGTTAAGTGTGTTTGAGCTGCTCTTTGAATTGTTCCTTTGTCGTCTCAGGCAGTCACTTATGAAACACATTCAGAGGAAAAAAGGGGAAATGTGCATCACTCATGAAAGCTCTGCCGACTTCTGAAATGAGAGGAAAGCCTCAGGTTGTTGCTTCAGGAGCGAGTTTGACCCTTACGTAAAGTGTAATGTTGAAAACGGCTGTTTTCACAGATGTAATCGGTCAGCTGTCCATTAAACACACATCGCCCTGCTGGTCAGTTTTCACACATAAAGATTATCTGGCTGTTTTTGTCAAGACTTTTCCATTCCCAACCAAGAACAGCAAACGGCAGATTATCTCATGTCTTATAAGATTATCCTGTGATCAGAGGTGTGTTAAGTGAATTTGAACTTTATTATTAAAGTTGTTACATATTTACTCCCAAAAATCTTCGTGTGTGTTGACAACAGCCAAGTCATGATGACTCTGTGAATTGTGATGTGGAGCGGAATGTAGTCAATCAAGAAACGAGCTGACTGAGGAACAAGGAAGCAGGCGTAAATAAAAGAAACATGGCCGACCTGAAACATAAAGTTAGTGGACCAGCTCACATGTTCACACTGTCTCCAGGAGTTTTTCCAAACTCTTCTCTTTGTAGTTTTCAATAAAAAATAGTCCAGAGACCACCATCATTCTCTCTTCTCATATGGCCTCTTCTATGTGGCATGTTGTGTTTTCTGGTTGTTGCCGTTTCTTCTTCTTCTTCCTTTTTGTTAAATCACTTTGGTTCACATGAGATTTTTGTCCTGGAGGACTAGATTCTAGAACGATGGTGGGACAGAATCGTTGTGTGTGTTGTTCTGTGTTGATATTACTGGAGCAATGCCTGATTTTTATCTTCATGTGTGGGGGCTCGAACAGGTAAAAAATCTCTTCAGATTTAGAAAATCCTTACGTGTGTACAAGGAAAAAATCCAAAGCAACACTCAGCACATGCAGCATGTTGATTTGCAAGTGTAATCTAGTTAGCAGCAGTTTGCAGCGTGCACATGGTTCAGCCTAACTCAATTTCATAATAAATTGAGTTTACTTGATTTGTGATAATTGTATGACCTTCTAAAATGATGCTCCATTAAGGAATCATCATTCAGGCTGAAATATGAGAGATAATGAAAGAAAACTCTTCACTGATGTTTGTTTTTTCATTTTTAGAATTCAATTTGACTCCACCACAAGCAGAGCACATAAACGGGTCGATTGGCGGGTAGATAAACATTTTTATTCCCTGTTAAGAGTCACTCTTAAGTTACAATGAAAACAAATTTGTAATTTTTATGTTATCATATGTGCTCAATAATGATACAACAGTACTTTGTGTCAGAAGGGTTTGGTTCACATTTTGTGGTTCGATAAGCTTCTCCTCTTGATATCCAAACAAGCTGATTTCATGACTGAATGAAAGAGAAATCAGCCTGCTGAGGATGATAAGATGACCCCAGCCGAGGCACAGACACATATTTGATAGTGACAGAAGTTCCCCTTGATGGTGACATCACTGTCTAATTCCTGATGCTGGTGTAAGTGAGACGTGAGCTTTAGTTTTTAAACAGGAAAGTACAAGTGATGACTGAATGAACTAACATGACAAATCCTTGAAAATAACATCTCCTGTGCAGTTTACATATTTGTTAAGTGAAATAACACACTTTCCAGCTGTGATAATGAAAGACGCCGTTAAAATGCTCTGAGGAAGGTTTGTAGGGGTGCACAGATGCACCAGTTTAACTTGATATCAGCCATTTCTTCACATATGAATGTGAGATCTGTTGCAAGATCAGTTCCAGATGTTTACTGTACCACATCAGGTTGAGGGCGACTTTAAGAACAGCTAACTGCTGATTCAGAGAAGCAGATTTTCTCTGTGTCTATTCTTGTTTGACAGCCTGTGAAAACAAATTTCCCATTGGGACAGCAAAGCTTTCTATCTTTCTTTTTTCTTATTGGTCAGAGGTAGGGCCCTAAAAAATCTGTGTTATTTTTACCCAAATTCCGTTTTATTTGTTCTTTAGTTTTTAAGATTCAGTTGCATATTTTCCTCTCTATCTTTTTGCTTTTGCATGCAGGATTTTGTTGTACCTCTGTGTAGGGCTGAATATATTCATTTATAGATATATAGACTCAATTAATCTTGAACTGGTAATTCAGTTAACAGGTACCGTGGCTTATAATATAATATGTAATATATGTAACAATAAATACGTTTTTGCTATATCATTACCTCCGCCAAAGAGGTTATGTTTTCGGGAGAGTCTGTTTGTCTGTCTGTCTGTCTGTGAACAAAATAACTCAAAAAGTTATGGATGGATTTTGATGAAATTTTCAGGAAATGTTCAGAATGGGAAAAGGAAGAAGTGATTCAATTTTGGTGTTGATCTAGATCACCGTCTGGACCATCATGATGAAAAATGTTATTTTCGTGAATAACTACTGAACTCAAATAAATATCATTATGAAACCAGTTGCTAATGGTATGTTTTAATGGTCAAGGAAGCTAAGTATTTCCATGAAATAAAGGTTGGTTTGGTAAAAATCACAATATGGGAGAGGACTGTGGTGCTGGCGGAGGTCTGCGCTCTCTAAGTGCTTTTCTAGGTTATATTTATATTGTTGTTGCCCTTAAATGAAGCTGGATTGTAGGATCAAAAAGTGTCGCTTTGAGTTCAAGATTTCAACCAAACAGCAGAAGAATGTTTTTGCAGGGAGAGTGCTTAAATAGGTGACAAAAAATCTGAGTATGTACCTTCTCCACTGTTTACATTACCAACCAAACTCTGATGTGTGTTTAAAATGGGGAACCACAATCCCAAACACTTCTTTGTAGCCCTTTGCAGTAAAACAGTCAAACTTCAGGCTTCATTAATTTATGATTTAAAAATTATTTATCTCAAAAGACTTTTTTGGTAAACTATACAAAACTAAGCACAAGGTATTGATAAGGGAATCGTTTAGCATGATAGATAACTTCATGGATGCCTCAAACTAGTTGGAAGTAATTCTCATGTCCTGTCCCTAAGCAAGTGTGATGAAGCTTAGTTTTCTAAGATAAATATTCACTTAGTTTGCTTTGTCTCTCAAGTAGCTTGCCCAGCTGTGATTATGTTTTGAAGTCTGTTCATGAAATATGTTCTGTGTGCTTGGTAAGAAGTTATTAAAGTAAAGTTAAAATCCAAGCAGTTTGAGACTTGGTGAAGTTGTAGCCTGATGACAACCTCTACCTAAAATGGCAAAGGGTTTTGATCAGTAGTCCTGTTTGATGAATATGTGTAAGAAAATCTGGATGTTCATTGTTTTAGAGCTTCAGTTCACTCCGCCAACTGCCCCCTGCCATCAAACCCTGAGAGTCGGAAAAGATGCTGTGCCACGTTTATTTTCCTAAGGCTATTACAGCTTCCTGCTTGGATTCCTTGCTTTATTCATGGTGAAGTTACATTTTCTGCAACATAAAAAAACCCTTCAGTATTTTTGAAGACATAAAACTTTTTTGCACTGTGAAGTTTTTAGTAACAGTTTGTGACAGTGTGCTTCGCTGCTCTTGTGTTCTCACTGCTGCAGAGCAGACTTACAGCTAAAACAGCCTCTGAATGTGATTATTTTTAGGGAACTGTGTGACTGAAGAATTAAAGCATCTAATATTTTGTTTGACCACACTGATCAAGTCTATTATTCTTTTATTTCAGGTGGAGAAAGAGCGAAGAAAAGATGGTCTTCCTATTGAAGACAGGTAACCTTTTTTACAGCTCATCCTTTGTGTGAACAGCTTCAAAATGAAACTCTGAACTCTTAACTCCTCTGTTGTCATTTTCACACATGGACGTTTCACACGTCAGTAGAAATGAATGTTGCACATAAATGTAAGAAAAGCAGTGAAATGAAAAGGCATAGGAGGTGTTGCTCTATGAACAAGACAACCTCCCACCTTCCCCATCTATGCAGTGCTAGCAGCTGCTTTGAATGCCTTGTTCCCCATGCCACCTGAGGTTTAACCAGTGTGGCTCTGGAATGAATGCAGAGCTGTTGACAACATGCCTCATGCCTCATAACAGCACTGAACAGACTGATTGCCAGAATTGACTTTTAAACCAGTCAGAGCTGACTGAACCAATGCAGAATAGGAGTTTAAAAGAGGTTTAACCAGTGTGACATCGGATTGAATGTAGAGCTGTTGACAACATGCCATGCCACAAAGCAGCACTGAACAGACCGATTACCACAGAATTTACCTCTAAACCAAATGGATCTTACTGGACCAGTTCAGGAAAGGAGTCTAAAAGACTGACATACAGCCCGAGGTATTTAGCGCCCCTAGTGGTGTCCTCCAGTAACACACGTCACATACAGGCAAGTCAATAAAATAAACGCTAATGGCACTAACGAATGCATGGACAAACTGCAAATATATCTCCAGCTTTAAGGCCCCAGGTAGCACCAGCACCGAGACCACACTCAGCTCTCAACATGGCAGATGCTGAAGAAAGAGCGATGCAGTTGTAAAGACATGGCATTTTGTGAAGTTTAAAAAATGTCCACAAAGTGTACATCAGAGGTGCATCAGTGGCTCTGTTTGATAGTTCAGTTTATCAGTCATTGGAAGGTTTTTGGTTTGATCACAGCTCCACCTAGCACTTTTTGACGTGTCCTTGGGCAAAACAGAACCCCAAGATGCTCCCACTGTTGCTAGGCTAGAAAAGCTCTATATAAACTCAAGTCCATTAGTCTATTCACCAAGTCTTGATACAGGAAGACGATTTTGAACCCTTTTCCACAGGGCTGGTCAACATATTATATTGGTTAATTCAATTTTTTTGCTGCAGAAGATTTAAAAATAAAAATAAGATTTTTCTTGACTTACACTAATCATATGTCTTTGCAGTGTTTGAAAATGTAAATATTGAAAACTTTTCTAACAGCAGTTTTTAAGATGGTAGTCCCTGTCAGGTTTTGAACAAGCACACGTTAAGGCTAATATTTGTTTTTAAATGAGATTAAATATTCAATCAGAGAGTTCCATGTTAGTGTGCAGTGAAAGTCACACGTCTATCTGCGATTATGTAGGTAAACAATGTAGCCAACATTTTATGACATGCACTTTAACTTAAGGTGGGGAATTTTGTTTGGTTAGGGAATATATTTGGACAACATAAAGGCAAAACTTGATTTATGTCATTTATGTCTCACTTGGATTTTTTAAATTTATTGTATATATTTTTTGAGAGGGCAAAAAAAAAATTAAAATCATAAATTTACTGTTGTGGAAAAAATCAGGGAATTTATTTTAGGCCATATCGCCCAGCCCTACTTTTCCTTCAAGGAGACCTCTTAAAGAAGAAAAATCAGTCAGCCTTGTTTTCTGGTTCTTATGATATTTTACAATTAGACTACATTTTTCTTAACAAAAAAGCAGATCAGGTTGTTCTCTAAAATTTGTGTTTTAAACACAATTTACATTTTGTTGTTTTTGGTTCAGAGCATAAATATTAAATGCTGTCTCTTCCTGCTTTTTCTTTATTTCTTTTTCTTTTTGCCCTCTGACATGTTGCAAAAAAGGGTAAATCAGGCTTTGACCTGCTGACCTTACCCACTTCTTGTTTATTCTAAGGCTGTGGTGAACTACGCAGGATTACAAGCTTTGAGAGTGAAGACCCTGGTTGTTGATGAATGAATCTGTTACTGTGTGGTGTGCTGTGTTGGTTATTTGGTTGCTTTCAGCCACACAGTAATAAAATAACTGTTAAACCTTCTACTGTTTGCCCTTTAGTGTAGGAGCTTAGCTAAGATTTCTTTGACTTTGTGTGCACCACGCTCTTTAGCGAACAGGTTCAGTCTTCGGTCAGACTGGTGGTTGATGTTGATGAAAGGTTTCCACCTGTTTGTCAATGGCTCGAGGGAATGGGATGAAACTCACCACCACCATAATTACCAACAAACCCCAAACCTGCTTACATATTGCGTCATACCAAAGTGTGCCTCTTGTATAATGTAGACTAAAATTAGCCTGAAAGGCAGAATGAAAGCAGAAACCTACTGGAAAAACAAGCCCACCTCTGCTTCACCACAGAATGGTTGTGTGAAAGTTTTGTTTTGTGACTGAATTCAACAAGCTGTTGTTGCTCTGTTCAGGGCTGTGATATCTTTGTATGAAGGCTAACAGCACGACGTGGTTCCAGAGTAGTAAGGCAGGAGCTCTCTGAAAGGGCTCTTTAAAAGTCCTCCCTGTACGAAGGCCATGTTGTTTATGTTGGTGAGTGAGGGGGCGTGTGTGACTGCAAGAGTTTTGGGGGCGTGTGTTAGCGAGGCACAGAACTGAATTCCTGACTAATTTTAGAAACTCCTTGAAAGAAAAAGGAGGGGAGGTCTGTCTCCTTGCTTATTTTTTTTGTTCCTGATGTACAAAAAGTCGTTTTCAGTGAATTATCATAACTCATAAAGGTGTTGTTTACTTCAGCTCACCTGTGAACAGATCAGTCATTTTTAACTGAGGTTAAATTTGAAGTGGCACACATGTATCCAGCTGCTTGGTTGGCTCCAGCTCTTTGTTTGTCTTTCTGCAGGAGTCACGGCAGTAATGTAAAGAGCCCAGCCCACCGTATACTTTACATGTGTGTTCCCCTCTCGCTCACTGCTGCTGGTTGATAATGATAATGGGCTACATAACACAAAAGTGGACATTTTGAACAATCTAAGTTATCATTTGTAAGAACATTTTAAGAAAACAACAGATTATGGATGCATGATGTTATCAAAACGATATTGTTGTCGGCAGATATTAGCTCAAACTATTACCATTGACCAGGTGAAGTGACTGAAACTTTTGAAAGGAAACTGAGGTCCCAAGGATAGTTTTTTCTCAATTTTTAGATCTCTGTTTATGAACAGTTCTTTGTATTTTTAGAGAAAGTAAGGGTTATTGCTGCACAGGGTCAAAACACAAGACAGTATTGTGAAGTAACAGCTGCTTTCCAAGGAAACAGAACAGATTAAAAAAGCATGAAATCAAGTTTGCAAAGAAAAGGCAGTCTGTTTTGACATGTGATCCACTCGTACGAATTAGAAAATACTGTTTTTCAGGGATTGCATTTTTGTACAAGAAATGATGAAGATCAACACATTGCATCATTCGATTTGTTGCTACTTGTTTTGTTGGATATTTTGCACCATTGAAATGATTAATGATAAGAAAATTTGGAGAAGACTACAGATTACTAATGCATGATATTATTGGAACAGTGTTGTTATAAGCAGATATTGGCTTAAACAGCTGACCATTAGTATCTGCAGACACAATAATTGGGCAGAACATTATGATGAATGACCAGTGAAGTGGTTTGCAACTTTTGAAAGGAAATTGCAGTCCCACGGACAGTTTCTCAATTTTTAGGTCTGGTTTTCAAACAGTTCTTGTTATTTTTAGAGAAAGCAAGTGTTGCATGGGGTGAAAACACAAGACATTATTGTGAAGTATAAACTGCTTTTTAAGGAAACGGAACAGATCAAAAAAGCATGAAACCAAGTTTGGAAAGAAAAGGCAGTCTGTCCTGACTTTTCATGCACTCGTGTGAAGTACCAAGTCCTGTTTCTGAGGGATTTATCTACACATTTTAACTCAGGGACTGGAACATGTTGCCATATCCCTGCTAAGTAAAGGATTTTTTTTTCTCCATCAAAGTGTCTTAGATTTGCAGTTTAAACTGCCATTTTTCACTGTTAAAGTTATTTGCAAATCATCTGAATAGTCATGTTTGTCTGTCATGTCGTTTGAATTTTTACAAGTGTTGAAGTTTGTTTAGTCATTGAGATGTCCAAGAGAAAGGCGCCTGCAGCCAATTCTCCTCATAAAGGTCAGCTCTGTAGTCATTACGAGTTCTGGTCATGTTATCTTTGGCTCTCGAGGGGGCTTTTCCAAAGTCTCAGTAACATGACCCTAATGACCCAATAATGATACTGAACTAGCTTCACAAAACCAGGATTTAAATTTGAGCATGTTGTCAGGGGAATCTGCATTCTGCAAATACCACAACAACAAATATGTAAGTCTTTGACACACGAGTTTTAGTGTGTTTTTTTTTGCTCTGAAACATCAGAAATCATGAGACTAGTCATGTCCTAATATCAGTAATAGATAAGACGTTGTTATAGTGCAACCTTCTGTGATTGGACTGTTTCTGGGAAATTAGCTTAACTCATTCACAGTGCTGTGTAGAGGTGTTATATTTATTATATTTCATTGTTTATGCTCATGTGGTGTTAAACTACTTAATCAAAAGCCCAGTTCACAGTGCCTTTATGTAAAAACGCTGCATTGAGGGTTCTTTATTTTTACACCTCGAGACTTTCACTATAAATCTGCCAGGCTGGAACAAACTCACGCTGTGATAGGACTTGGATGCAAGCTGAGACGCTCACTCTCAGCCTTCACGAGTCCTCGTGCCTCCCAATCTCCAATATCACCCCTCTGTTAGTACCTGTGGAGACGGAGCAAAGGGGGTCAACTTATTCTCCCCTGTTCTGGTTCCAGGACGTTTACCATAGAAATGTCAGGGGGATGATCGGTAGGGCTGGGACGATTCTCTTTTCTCCCGATTCGATTTATTGCGATTTTTTAGGTGCCGATACGATTAAAATTGCGATTCTACGATATTGCCGATTTTCACAATCTTTAGTTAGCTTTTTTAAAACCAGTGAAAAAGATGAACAATGATGATGCCCACAGACTATATCAGGAAAAATACACATCACACGTGAGTCTGTATTTTGGACTTATTCAGCAATATATATTAACCAGCTGTTTATGCTCCCTCTCTTCAAAAGCCTGGATTGCATATAAAAAGTAGCTTATTATCCCTTCAGGCAACAGAGTTTTTTCAAGAAATATTCAATTTTACTATCAAGATTTAAAAAGGCTATAGTTTCAAAGTGGTTAGTTTTCCCAGCCATCGTCATCACTGTAATTTACGGGCCGAGTATGAACGCCTCTGCTGCCTGCACTGTTTACCCCCGGCTTCTCCCTCATTTGACCAGAGCTCTGCGGTCTCATTCTCTGCTAACACCGTCACTTTTTGCGGTGTTTTGAGCCTCCCTGCATCCCAGATCATGTACCCTCTTCGGCAGTCGCCGGCCATGGAGAGGAAAAGCTCTCGGTATGTACTGCTCCGGGACTGTAATGGCGTGCGGAGCCGCTCCCGCTGCGCGCACTCGCTGCCAGTTTGGTTCTCACTGGAGGACTGACCGTCATCCTCAGAGAGAAAATATTCCTCAGATTCAGAGTCAGACAGTACTTGACAAAGTACTCTCGGCATCGTGAGTACTCTTACTCAGTCTCTATCACTCTGTGTCTCTCTGTCTGCTCCGCTCCACAGCCTCTACAGCCACACTCACGTCCCTTGGTCCGGTGTGTGTGTTTTAAAATAAATATACGCCAAAACTTTGAATAGAAACCTGTCACCTGTCCACTATCTGCTGGTAAAAAGTAGGACCACTATTCAGCACTATTTTAACAGCTATGGCCTGTTTTATCCAGCAATGTCGCTTGCCTCAATTTGGCGACTTTAGCACCTATAGTGTGTGTGTGTGTGTGTGCGTATGTGTGTGTAGGGTGGAGGGGGGATCGATTTTTGAATAAAAATATCGATTTTACAATCGGCAGACAAAAAATCGCGATACTTAGGTGTATCGATTTTTTCTCCCACTCCTAATGATCGGTGACATGGTAGTGTGAATCAGGCTAATGTTATAAGCTTTTCGCATTTACGCTAAAGTGCCACAACAACGCTTCAGCATCATTATGCGTTGTGACAGTTGCATTTATTCCATGAGGAATATCCTTGTCAATTCAAGGCGCAATATGATGGAGTTGTAGGAGAGCAGGATAAGGCACATGCTCCCATGTTTACAAAGACCACTGATGCAACCTAAGGATGGAGCAAATGGGACTCAACTTGTTCCCCTCATTGGGTTTCTGTAACAGTCAAAGCGGAGAGAGTGTCACAGAGACATAAATATTATGATTTAAAGCAATAGTGCGAAGGGGGCTGCAGAGGTGCTACTGGGAAAGTGACCCCCCTGAGGCAAGGCAAAAACAGGAGCTAGTGGTAGAGTGCAGGGCTATGTGTAATGCATGTCTGATTGTGTGTGTATGTGGAGCTCATCCTGCACCATGCTCCCTCAGGCTTTCGTAACACCGTAGCCCAATGTGAACTGACAGATGGAGACACCAGTTGAACACTGCTGTGAAGTCTCAGTATGAAGTTATTAAAGCTTAATGATGGCAGTGCTTTATTGCCTCCACTAAGGAGGTTGTGTTTTTGTCTGCAGATGTTTTTTGTATGTTTGTTTGTTTGTTGGCAATATTACACAAAAACTGCTGGATGGATTTTGCACAATTTTTCAGGAGATGTTGATAATGGCCCTACTTAAAAATGATTACATTTTGATAGTGATTCATGCTTTTGTCTGAATGCAAAATATTGTGTTTTTTAAAAATGTATTTATTTTTTAAAGTCCCGTAGATTAAATAGGGCTGGTCGATTTTACCTTATCTCAATGTCACGATTAATTGAAGCTCTTACCTCGATTAGGATTAATGGATTATTTTTTTATGCTAAGCTGGATAAAAGGAGTGGTGATACCAATGGCTGTTAACACGGTCTCCCTGCATTATTCAGACTTAAATTCTTTCTGCTCAATGGCGGTAGTATTCTTGGGTAGAAAGTCCCTTGATAGATTGACGACTCTGTCCTCCATGTTGGTGGTGCATCCTTCGCTCTTGGCGAAAGTGAACGCAGACTGTATGGAAGGGGCGCGATCATGTGACTTACACAGGGAAATGATCAAAATCATCTACATTAGTAAAATTACTGCAATTACAGGGTTTAAATGTCGATTTAGGTTATTTTTTAATTAATTGCCCAGCCCTAGGTTAACATTGAGCGGAATTTCAAAACTGTATCTCTGCCATTTTTTAACAGATTCACTCTCAGTTTTACAGGATAATATGGGGTCCATTTTTCTATCATCAAGGTAAAATTTAATCTGGATCTGATCCAGATTGATGTCACAAACACAACTTATTAACTTTATAATGGGAAATCCCATCGACAGCATACAATAATTCATATAAAATCAAAATACTAAGTGAAGTTCTGAAAACTTGTTGTGTTTCTACAGGATAACAACCTCCATGTATGTGCTGGTTTTGGTCCAGATTGTGGTTCTTGTCTTTATTTGGTGATCCAGAATTGGACTTTTTACAGGGGTTATGAAAAAGCCACTGCTGGTACTAAGCTGGTGGAGGTCTGTGCTCTCTGAGTGCTTTTCTAGTTATAGCTCTGTTTTGGAAATAAACAGTGGGAGGATCTATTAATGAAATCGTCCTTTTGAAACACAACTTGACTTGAGAAAGATCAGTATTTAAAAACTGTGAAGAGGATGAGCAGCTGCCACCTCTTCTCTGTTGCTACATCTTTGGGTTGAAAATTATGACCAAATAGTCGCTCTTTTAAAGCCTGTATGTTTTTTTAAATTCTATTTCTCATCAGAATAACAGCAGTTGTGTTGTTCAGGACTTTGACAACTTCAAAGTTTGGAAAAAAGTATCAAAATTTAAAAAGACTTGACAGCCTTGGTCTGAGCTGTGTGAAAATGTGTCTGTTTTAATCAGAGGGAGTTGAGATAGAGAGGAGGCTTGGTACTGCTGATGACCTCCAGAGCTGTGAGCTGCGAGGCCTCTCGTGCCGGGGTTATCAGGTACTTAGCAGGCCTGCCATCACTCCGTCCCAGACTGAGGAGTAAAGCAGGCTGCAGATACAGAGCTTAGTGATATCACTCTCTGGCTACACACTAGTTTTCAAATGTCGCAGCTGTCTTCCTCCACTGTTGAGCTGTTTTTTAAGAATCTACAGAACTGTCATATCTCATGAAATAACCTCTCCTTCACTCTGCTTAGTTTCAAGATGTGTTCCTGACACCAACTCATCTGCACTGTAGTTAAATTAAACTGTGTGGCTAAAGAATGCAGAAGCATTTGGTTTCAGTCTTAGCTGAACTGGTTTCCCAGTGTGTTCAAAAACATGTCAACACCAGGTGACCCAAACTCTCCGCCGGTCCTAACCTCTCCCCCGTAGCTCAGCTGAGGTCACTGCTAACATTGACTTTATTTGAGTTAGATCCAGGGGATCAAATAGCGCCAAACATAACTTGTTATTTTTGTACTGTGGCGGTGGACAGAACCCTCTGGACTACAGCTCAGTGGTGTGCTTGTTGAGAGGTGGAGTATGTCTTTCAAGGCAGCTGCCGTTGATTTGAAGAAAATACTTAAAGCTCTAACAAATTAGAAGAGTGCGAAACAGCAGGAAAAAACATACCTATTCTAAAAAAAATCTCAGAGTAAAGCTTTTTCTGCATTACATCTAAAAAAGTTTTAATGGATTTTTACAGTAAACTTATTTAACAGCAACTTTAAACAAATCTGTGATATTTAGTCTGGGATAGTTTGAGGCAATTTATTTCTAATAGGGTTGAACCAAAATTGTCCTGTCAAAAATTCAAGAAAATACTGAGCAACATTCCCTTAAGATAAGATCACACAGCAGCTGGTAAACGATGTGAAGTTGCTTTGCCACTGGTTAGCTTCCACACACTCCACTTCATGTTATATGGTAACTTGACAACGCTCACATCAACTCTATCCCTATGCTGTCAAGCAATAAATAATCAAACCACACTTTTTCCATCCGATTCTATTAATGTTGTGCGCCTATTGTTCTTTATTTACATTCCATATTGTAGAGCGTTGTGGCTGCCAGGCTGAAGCCCCTAACTTACATTCACCCCTTTTCCACCAAGCTGGTTCCAGGGCTGGTTCGGAGCTAGAGCCAGGCTTAGCACCAGTTCTTTGGTTTTCCACAGACTAAGCACCGGTTGCTGGCTCTCAAAACCGGTGCTTGGCAAGCACCAACTCTTTGCTGGGCCAGCAGAAAGAACCACGTTATGTCGGGGGCTACGCGCTTACGTCAGGGGTTGGGGGCGGGATTATTGACCAACCAAAGCAGAGTAAAAACACGGAAGAGAGCCATTTTTAAAAAGACGAGTTCAGGGCAAGCAGTGAAAAGATAAGTTGGAAGATAACAATGGATAGTAAAACGAAACAGCAGTGGTCAGTGGAGGAGACGACCTTGCATAATCGTCGAGTAGCATTAACTTGCTGGATCGCCAAATTTTGCTCTCCAAGGAAGGCTCGAAAAGCCAGCAGCAACACTTGAACCACAATGTAGTCCTCCATCTTTGCTGTGGGGATAAAATTTTCGGTTCTTAACCGGTTCTCACTTGAACCAACTGCGAACCAGCTCTAGCACCAGCACGAGCGCCAGCCTTGGAACCAGCTTGGTGGAAAAGGGGTAATTCTGAGCTCTTATTCTAGGACGCATGTGTTCAGCCCAGAAGAGATGGCACTAGAATTAAAAGTTCTTCATGTATGTTTTTGGAGTACATGAACTCAATTTTGGTCAACTAGTGTGCAAGTAGACTTTACTAGTGAAGCATACCGCCTACTTGTAGACAAAGCTTTGAGTTTTTACTAGTAAAATTTTTTAAGTGTACTTGAACTGCTGCTTTACTGGTAAGGTCTTCTTTCTCAACAGTGCGCCAAAAACCTTTACTAGTAAAACTAAACTAGTACTACTAGTACAATGAAAACATATACCACTAGTAGCACTTACTAGACTGTTTTTAGTCTACTAGTAATAATAGTAAAGCCAAAAGATTCACTAGTCGTACTAGCATACTTAATGTAAATGAAGTCGGAGGGATTATAACCAAATCCAGCACCCTGATCAGTTGCAGTATTTTCAACAGCCAATGGGAAGTCTTAATTAGTTTTTTCCAGTCCCTTATCAGCATATAAGGCTCACTAGTAGTACAAGAGAGTATTTTTAAGTCTGTGAGTAGTACTAATAGACCCAAAAAGTCTACTATTAGAACTAATGAATATTTTTCAACCTACTAGTGAGTACTAGTGACAGTTTTTTCTTCACTACTAAAGTCTTCTCACCCACTAGCGGACCAAAAATGAGCACCAGTTGAGCTGAAATACAGTTGTTAACATCACCATAAATTTATTCCCAAAAGTTGTCCATAAACCAAGGACATTAACATAACTCCAGGACAATAATCTAATCCATCTACTTCTATAGTTGCAGTTTTTGCACCATTTCTGGACAATTGCTGACATTTGCACATTTGAAACGTTCTTTTTTTTATTGCATGCGTGCACTTTATATTTCATATTTTATATGTCAGGTGTTTATATTCTATTTTGTATTTTAGGTTTTTGTATTTTATGTATATGTTTGGGTTATGTGATTGTTGGGTGTCAGCAAATAAGAGTTTCATTGCCCATTAATGACTGCTGTGTTTTAGTTTTCTGTGTGGAGTTTGCATGCTCTTCTCATGCACCTGTGGGTTCTCTCCGGGCACTCCGGCTTCCTCTACAGACCAAAAAACATGCTCGTCAGGTTGATTGGTCATTCTAAATTGCCCTAAGGTGTTAGTGTTAGTATGAATGGTTGTCTGTCTCTCTAAGTGGCCCCTGCGATTGGCTTGCAGCTGGTGTCCCCCCCACACACACATACGCACACAAAAAGGGAGACGAGATAATGGATAGATGTTTGACAAGTGAGGAGTTAACAACTACAGCTGCAGTGCGTGTGGTGGAGAGGAGCAGTTATGTAACAGAGGAGACACTGTTACTCTACTTATCATGTCCGACCACAGCAGCAGCTTATGGTCACTCGCACTGCAATGGTTTTGACGTTGTAATCATGAACTGAATCTGCAGGGAGATGATGTCTTTTTTTAACTTGTGGTGAACTATGAGGCTGTCTGACTCTAAAGTAGGTAAGAGCATGTTTGTGAATAGTCTAAGTCTGGGACATGCTGGTGATGACAGAGGGTTACAACTTCAGTCAAGCTAATAATGATCACCTTGGAAGCTATGTGGCTCTTAGGGTAACACTGTGCTCCTTTTTTATTTTCCATATGCTTGTTGGTGCATCAGAGCAACAATCAGAAGCGATTGATTCACCACTGGTGCAGAAAGGAAGTTGGTTTCTATCAGATTTCCTCTTTGCAATTTCGTTTCTGTGGTTTCAGCATTGACCGCTTCGTTGTTTCTGTTTTACGTTGGGCACATAAACTGAGCTGCTGCTCAGAGGGTCATGGGCAGTTAACATATCTTCACCCTTAGTGTGATGCTTTTCCCCAGACCAGTGAAATTCTGCGTATAAGTTGTGCTTTATTGATCAGATTTTCTACAGTACAAGTCAGTTATGTAGTTCTGTGCCTGAAGACGCCTTCAGCTCAAACATTTAGCACTCTCTCAAAGCGGAGGACATGCGTCTCTCTTTTCAACACTCTGAGCTTCCTGTAGACCGTGGCGTTCCTCGCTGTCAGCAGGATGAATTCAGATCACTCATATTATTTACATAATAACTCTATGCTCTACTTTTTAACAGGTAGTCTTCTTATTTTGCACCTTTTAAAGCCAGCTGTAGTCTGAACGGGAGTTTGTTCTAACAGGCCGTTTCTGTTGGAATTTTCCGATAGGAAAATAATGGAAAACCACAACATGAGATTAGGGAACTGGATTGCTGCCTTACCAGGAAACAATCCTCTCATTGCATCCCCAAACATTTACATTTATAAGGTTACCTCGTCTGCTGCGCTCTTCTATAACAAATCCACATGTAGATCATGAGAAGTCTTTCAGATCTGATCTGCTTTATTTTTTTATTTTTGATGTTTTTTTTGTACTAACATCAATAACGTGTTTTGGACCTGAACCTTTGTGCAGAGGGGACTTCCCTTAGACGTATTGATTATGTTGTTTGCATGGTCACATTTTTTAGATCTTTTATTTCAAGTAATTCATTAAATACACAAAAGTTTGTTTTTATGAATATGCTTTTTTGAAAAGATTTATAAAAAGCTTAACTTTCAGTCCTGTCTTCATATATATATATATATATATATATATATATATATATATATATATATATATATTTTAGATTTTTTTGCCACAGGGTCAGGACTTAAGCATCATGATAATATTGTATCATGGGGCCACTGGTGATCCCCACCCCGAATATGCACTTCAACATAGTCCTCAGAAGCCCAGTTTCATTAAAGAAAGCACACCAGTGTGCAGCTGTAGCAACTAGGTCAAGAGGAAGAAAATCCTCTCCCTCATTAAACCACCTCTACTTACCTCTGGATCAATAGGCCTTAATATTTCTTTGTTGATTACCAAATATAATTTCTGGTGCACAGAAATCTGGGACTTAAATGAAAAATAAAATTCTCAGCCCTTGTCACACTGAGTAGGTGATCCGTCACTTCAGATTCTGATGTATTTGTCGTCATAATAATCATAATAACTATAATATAATAATTACCTCATGTCATTAATGCACCTGAACATGGCAGCTATTTTGCAACTTATTTTGTACGGTATCATCCCACTCCTCTTGCACCTTATTCTTATTACTTACCGTATCATACTTTGTAATTCTATTTTGCACATATTCTTTATTATCTTATTTTACTTTTCGTGTGTTTGCACCATACTTTATCGTATTTGTCTCACACTGTTTTGCACTGACTGAAGGGCTTTTGCAATTTTTTTTTTGTACTTGTTGGAATGACAAAGTTCTATTCTATTCTTTTCTGATGTATTTTGAAGTGTCAGAATCCATTCAAACGATCCATAATCCATAGAGCTAGACTAGGGGTGGGCGATATGGCAAAAATATCATATCACGATTTTTTAAAAATAAAATCACAATCACGATTTTATCACGATTCTTTTTTACTTTGATTTTTCTAGACTAATTTGCATGTTTGACCATTTTTCCCTATGTTTAACATACACTTACGAACATGTAAAACCCTAAAATAAAAATGGACAATTAAAGCCAAAGAAAATTTCTGAACAGGTTTTAATTTAAATAGTGCAGTTTTTTTAAAAATGTGCAATAAATGTAAACATAAAAGGTAATGAACAACAATATCAACATTATCTCTTAAAGTGCAACAATTTAAAACAAATGTTATCTAACTACAATGTCTATAATCTGAGTGAATAATACAGCTGCTTTAGAACAGATTTTTGTTCTGACATCTTCAAGCTTTTATCTCCTTTTTTCTTTCTGCCATGGCTTCACGCTACATAACCAAACAGGAGATGCTACCATGCACTGCGCGTAATGTGCTATGATTGGCTAGTCGGGTGCGTGTCGAAGTCTCTGCGCCCACACAGACGATCTGACGATCTTTCTGCTTTACTACGATATTAAATCGTTATAATCCTTAACGATTTAATATTGTCATATCGCACACCTCTAAGCTAGACAAAGAAAATTTTCTGCCAGCATCTTGCTTGAATTCAGCAGACCTCCTGGTAAAAGCCCCTCTTTGCAGCCTCTCTCTCCTTTTTCTTACCGGGTGTCGTTCCTGTCTCTTTAGTTGCTCTGCTCCAAACGTTAGCATCACTGCTGATATGAGCATCTGTAACATCTGTATCTTACACACTAAAATGCTGCAAGGCACTGTCCACACGGCAGTGTTCATTTTCACAGCACTTTTTAGTGTAGTTTTAGTTATATTTTATAGTCTTAGTCTAAAATATCCTTAAGTTTTAGTCATAACTTCATCTAGTTTAAGTTGATGAAATCTATTTTAAAGTTAGTCGACTAAAATATGGAGTGCAACGTGCAAAGCCTGGCTCACACGACAGGATTTTAAAAATCGTATAAGATTCTTAAATCGGGTTGTATCACACACATAAAGAGAATCTTGACAGATTATCTTTTCTTAAATCTTAGGCACTCACACACTACAAGATTTGAAAATGGTGGCCAGCGCACACTACAGGATATCATCAAGATTATCGGACCAGAGCGACGCTCAGCGTGATCCTACGTCATCTCACCATGTAAACAAAAACACGAAAGATGGAGACTATGCGGTACTGCTGGCTTCGGCCATTATTTGTAGCGAAAAAAGGAAAAAAAAGGACTAGATGCATCTGGATGAAGAAGTGGTTGTAGAGTCATGGACAAATATCGAGACAAATAAATGATTAAATAAACAAATCATTATTCCTTCTCACTCATTACTGTTAACTAGTAAAATGCACTTGTACAGCTGATGTATATAAGCAATTTCACATGAGAGCGAGTGCTGTTGTCCTGGATGCAGCGCCGGGGTTGATTACCTGCGGCACTCTGCCACATTTGTATCTCACCTGGAATATTTCATGCGGATGCGATTTCTCTCCAACACTTGTCCTTTTCACACTGGTTGTGATAATCTCTGCATGTGTAAACATTCACAGTCTTGCCACAGGTCGACAAGACTGTCCTCCATCTCCGCTGTCCATCTCACCTGTACGCTCTTTGTGCTCGCCCTCTGATAACCCCTGACTCGGGGTCTTTTCCGGTCATCGTAGGCGGCACTCTCTGATTGGCTACTGTCATCCTCAGCGAATACGAGCGGCGTAATCATCCAGATAAATATCAAACATGTTTGAAAATTATTGGGGTGGCTCTGACGAGTCTGTGAGACGATCGTGGGGCTTGAGATTTATCTATCACCCGCTCACGCTAGAAGATAATCTTGATGGAACGCCAGGGCCGATTTTGTTCCTCGACCAGATTTCTTCCCCGATTGTCGGGAGGCCTGAATCTGGGTTAAATCGGGCCTAGAATCCTGTAGTGTGAGCCAGGCTTAAGGCATTTTGTATGTTTCTTTGAATTTCTGAAGATAAAATAAAACATCTAATAGTCCTTTACCGAATGCTAATAAAGTTTGAAGGTATAAATTAACAGAAACAAATTAGTCTTTTGTGTAAAATGCAGTCACCTTTATTTAGTCTCCCTGGTCGAGCATCTCGGTTACAGTACCAGAACTGACGACAAACAGTGAACCTGCTCTATATGGATATATCAGTTCATAAAGAGAGCAGCTCTGATTGGATCGCTCCACAACTTACCCCACCACCACCAAGCTAAGGCAGTTGTGATTGGATATATTCCTACACGATGTAATAAGGTCTGATTGGATTAAGTCTCTGTCAGACATTCTTTTCTATTTTTTATTGCAGATGGAAATGCCAGTTCATTTACTTTTTTTTTTTGTCCATGTGCACATGTTTTTGTTAGTTACCATCTAGTCAGGGGAAAAAGGTTGTTGACGAAAACTATGACGAAAATAACTAGTCAACAAAATGAACACTTACCACAGGGCTCACATTTATAGAAGATTTTTGTTATGTGTTACTAAAAATGCATTGCAGCGTCCCTTTATTCCAGTACTGTCTGGCCCAGTTTGGTACCTCAGACTATGAGTCACATTTTGAAGTCTCTGTTTGACCTACATATGGACCAGCTGTTGGTCAGGACACTCAAGTGCAAAGTCAACACATAAATGAGTTACACTAACTCTCACTTTAAGCTTCAGAAGAGTTTTGTCAGTGTTGTTTATCGAGCATTTTCCAGTGTAAATGCTTCCGTAGTTTGTTAAAGTTTGTTATCCCACACTTTCCCCTCTGTTTGATGTTAGTTGTCATCTTCTGTGCTGGTCTGATCCCACTTTGTTTGTGTCAGCGGGCAGTCTGTGGTTTGAGAGTCATCCCTGGGCCAGTGATAGTCTTGTTTGTAAATTCATCCATGTGAACTGTCACATGCCCTGTTGGAAAAGGGACACAGTGTTCCTGTCTGAAAGTGTTTCTGAAATGCAGAAAGAACTTGTGGATATAAATACTGTACTTATGTTTTTTTCACTCGCCTTTTTTTCTTCTCTCCACCAGCTCTTCTCCATATACCAGGGAGAATGGGAGGCCCCTGCACTTTCAGCCCCCAGCGTTGGAGTTTGGGACCCAGTAAGTCCTGTTCTCACTTCCTAGTGTGTGTTCACATGCCTTAACAAGCCTGCCTGTAATTCATTTTGAGCTGTGCTGATGAAACCCTCTCATTTGCGCCCAGTAACAAATCTCTGTCATTTCAGCACCCATCAGTCACGAGTTATTTAAAAAGTAAACGGGCTTCATTTGAATTAGATTACATCATGAGACCTGTCTACAGAGAGGGAACATTTCATAAAGCAGGGGGCCCCTCAGTCTTAAAAACAGGCTGGATATCCAAGTATGGCATTGAGCTTCCTTTCCCAGCATCCAGACACATACTGCAGTGGGTTGACCCCAGTCGGAGGGGTTAAGAACTTCGCTGTTTGCCTCCATACTCCCAAAACAGCTAGGACATTAGACGTAGTGCTGTGGTTCAAGGCAGTCCCAGCGGCATATTTAAAAGTCAGAAGCCGCAGATAGTTTGTAATATTATGTTCTGAAGTTTTGGAATGCGGCGAGTGGGCAAATGACCAAAAATTACTGGAAAAATATTTGGAGACTGAAAGATTGATCAGAACATAGATGTGAGACCACAAGTCTTTTTTTTGTGCCTTTTCTGTTTGCAAACTGTGGGAACAGTTGAATTACTCCGTGCTGTCACGTCACAAATATTCAGAATCAGAATTTGTAGTTATTGCCGAGTGCATTTGCACACACAAGGACTTAAATGGACTTGACTAAATGGACTTGAGCTTATACAGCGCTTTTCTAGTCTTTGACTACTCAAAGCTGCTTTTACACCGCAGGTCACACCTACCCATTCACACCCATTTGCTCTCACTTTCACTCACTGATGGTTCTGAGTTTCTATGTTAGTTATCCATCAGTATCTCTAACACACTCACGCCCCTTTCATGTCCATTTACACACCACTGACGCAGCAGTGGGAGCAACTTGGGGTTAAAGGATAAGTTTGGTTTCTACAGCTTTCACATTGTTTATAGAATGAAGTAGAACAATATACTCACCCAGAAGTATATACTGCGGGAGATATTTAGATCCAAAATCGAGCGGCGGACATCTGTATAATGGTAGCACATAGGGCATGTATAGCGCTGCTCCTAAAACTGCATTAATCGTCCAAAAACTCATTAGTTTCACCAATATTTCATCATGGTCCACTCACGCTACTCTTCCATTACAGTCTGTGTCACCCCAGACATGTTTTGTGACTGTGCTGACCTCTGAACTGAAGAAGAAGAAAGTATGTCTCAGCGCCTGCGCAGTACTCTCTGGCCAGCTGTTCTTCTCTTTGCCTCTGCGTCCTCCTTTCTATGAGCTCCTCATCTGTAAACTCTGGCTGGAAACTGTAAGGACACCCATCATATTCAAAGTTCTCCTCCACAACATCTTCATCTGATAGATATTCGTCCATTTTGCTCAAAACTGGAAGAAGAAAGTTGTTGAGTAGCCAACGTTCGCCCCTGAAACAATGAGCCGAACTGCGCAGGCATGGAGCAAGCGGTCTTCTTCTTCAGTTCAGAGGTCAGCACAGTCACAAAACATGTCTGGAGTGACACAGACTGTCGTGGAGGAGTAGCCAGAGCGGACCATGATGAAATATTGGTGACACTAATGAGTTTTTGGAAGATTAATGCAGTTTTAGGGGCGGCGCTGTTTGCCCCGTGTGCTACCATTATACGGATGTCCGCCGTTCAATTTTGGATCTGAATATCTCCCGAAGCACTGTTTGCATCAGGAAAGCCTTCTGGGTGAGTATATTGTTCTGCTTCACTCTATAAACAATGTGAAAGCTGTAGAAACTGAACTCATCCTTTAAGTGTCTCGCCCAAGGACACATCGCCATGTGCTGCCCGGAGCTGGGTTTGAAACTGCAACCTCCAGATCGCCCCTTGATATGTTGGTAAACCAGCACATAATTAGAATATGAGTTCACATTGATGCACTGATGCCACACCTCTATCACCGCTGGCATCAGCTCAAGCCTCTAAAATGTCTCTTGTACAATAAAAGTCACAAAACTGGGGCTGCTATACATAATATATTTAAGAGATAAGTACATTGTTATCAGTACAATGTTCTAAAATTATTATTTTATCATTTGCCATCATTATAATTAAGAATGATTAAAAGTGGGGTGCTGGTTGGCATAGTGGTTAGCGACCATTCACGTCCCATTTTCATGCATCTGCCTGTCCGGGTTTGAACCAGTTTCAAGAGTGTCTTCCCCTACTCTCTCACCCCCTTTCACAAGCCTATCCACTGTCTCTCTCCTGCCAATAAAGGCACAAAATGCCCAAAAAATACATTAAAAAAAGCATTGTTAAAAGTAAAAAATAAACATACAGCATCACATGTAGCCTATCAGTTGAACAATATTCATTATTTTTATGTAAACTATTAAAACGCGTACTACTTAAAACAAATCAAGCTAGCAAGCAAGTTAAGTTTTCCTACTAAAATACTCCTCCTTTTGGTAGCTCTCAGGATCATAAAGGTTGATGATATATAAATCTTTAGTCCAGGTGATCCATGGCCATAGAGTATTGTGGTCTGAGTGATCTGCTCATGTTTGCTGTTATCTGTACAACAAACCATGCTGAAGGGTTAAGATCATCAAGTTCATAAAAAAGAAGTCATGATGCTGTGTTAGATATAATCTAGAGCAATGCCCTGAAATGTGATCTATAAAACATTGCTTTATTCCTTTCTGTCTTGCACCTTCCTTCTCACATGTGGGGGATTGAATTGCCTGAAGTGAAAGTAAATTCAAACTCTCACTGACAAACAGGAAGTGAAAGACGCTTCAGTTAGCGCCTCTCTGAGTGATCTTTGACCAAAAATGTCATGAATGTATTAACAGACATACTGATATGTGGGAGTTATTTTTTCACTGTTTTCTCTGCAGTCAGTGGCTGCCTCGGTTACAATCAGAGGTGAAATTATGACGAACTGCTAACTAGCTTTAACTAGCTTCACTCTGAAATGCACTGCCCTGCACTTTGAAGATTTGAAGGACTTTTTCAGGCAGATAGGCAGAAAAATGTTTTTTTAAGGCTAAACAAAGTTTTAAATAGGGACAGGTAATGTCTGTTTGAACTAAAAAGAAAAGATTTATCCATAATCCAATTTTTATTCATAATACCAAACATAAAAGTGAAATCTTTCTCCGCTACTCCAGCATCTCTTCTTCAGAGAGACTTCAGAACACAATTTAATCAAACTAACTTGTGACAGAGTTTCTATTGAACACAGATTCATGTGCTGCTTAGCTGAAATGGATACATTGGTAGATAGATGAATGGTGGAAAATATGGGTCTGATGTGATTGATGCTACAGATTGTTTAGTACCAAATATTTTTGGTCTAGACCAAACAAATCTAGTTTGTTTTTGGAAAGTTTGGTTGATTTTGGGTATTGTGAAAGCCCAAACAAACCATGATGCAGACCAAAGAACTACATTCTGGTCTACCTGAAACAAGGGGGTCTCAGTTTGCTTCCAAGTGACCATAGTTTGGTGCATAATGGGTGTGAAAATCATCCAAAGCAATAAGGCAAGCCAACTAAAAAGCGGTGAGTTGTGGCTTGAATGTCACAGTAGTACAAACTGTTTCATGTAAGTGCACACTCGCAGTCGTGCTGCGACTAAGTGATGCACAGTTACGTTTTTGTGGAGGTACATGTCAACTGTGCTCCGGGGCCTCTCCATTGATTCAGGGTTGTAAAGACTTAGATTAGATTAGATTAAATTAGATTGAACTTTATTTATTCCTTTGGAAGACTCCCTCATGGAAATTAAGATTCCAGTACCTCAATTTAAAGCAGATAAAAAGATACTAGAGATGCACCAAAATGAAAATTTGTGGCCGAAGCCGAATAATAAATAAATGCTGGGCCGAATACTGAATACCAAACCGAATATCCAATGCGGCAGCAAAGTAGTTCACTATATTTTTTGATAGTGCATTAATAGTTTAGAGTACATTTTTAGACATGTTTTTAAAAGAAAGTAATTGTTTATTAAATGTTATGACATTTTTTTAATATTCCAGTAGCCTTTGCTTTTAACAAAACATGCATTAAAAAATATTAATGTACACTGATGGATATATACCAATATACCAATAATACCAACAATACTGCTTTAAAGCTGTCACTTTATATTCAATATTTGAATAACCGATCAAATATGGGAATAAATATCCGTAATGAAATTGTAAATAAATATTTGAATGTAAAATATTGAGTGTGGCGACACATCAGGTCTGGAGCAGTGGACCGTTCCGTCCAACAGAGGGCGCTGTGAGCGCAGCTTGACCGTCAGTCACATCCGATGCTCTCTCGAGCCAAAGAGTTTCCGCTCCGAGTGGAGTGGACGGAGCGGACGTAAACGGCTCTAATCTGGGCTTTAACTGTTCTGATGAGAGCTGTGTGGAAGTAGTTTTGGTTCTACATCGCTGATGGCAGACTTAAATTCAAAGACCAGGCTGTGTGTTCCATGAAATATAGTTTAGTCTTTCGTCCTCCACTTATTTGCGGGCTCAGCCGTCGGCTTTTCACCCAAGCTATACGGCCGAGTGCAGCGGAGCTTCGTCAAGAGTTTAACCCCGTGTGACTGTGTTGTTTTCGGCAGGGTGGATAAGAGAGTGTCTGACCCTTACTGAGGGGGGACACTATTCAGCCTTGTTATTAGCTCACTCCACCGAAGGCCGAATATAGCTTTTTTTGCACTATTCGGCCGAAAATATTCGGCCACCGAATGTTCGGTGCACCCTTAAAAGATATATAAAAAAAAAATAGACATAAACAGAAAAATAAATAAAAATAGAAACATGGCTACTGACTGGCTGGCTGCTGCTCCTTCCTGTCTTCAGTCCTCCTGTTACTCTATTATCACCATGGCATGTTCTAATGTAGCTGAAGTTGAATATTAATTAATGATTGCAATAAATATGAATGAATAAAGCTGCTTGTGGGAGGATTCTGTTTTCCCAAAAATATAAAAGAGATTTTACAGACTGAATAACAACAACATTCTCACACAAGCTTTACACTTCTTTTATTTTTATTGACATGGATTAAACTTTATGATGATATTGTTTGCTTTTAGGGCATTACAACACTGTTTATTACAGTTTTCTGCTATGTCACGTTACTTTTGGTCTACCTAAATTAATAAAACTGTTTTAATATTAACTTTTTATGTCAGTTGACTTGTGAAAGATTTAACTTTGGCCCGCATGAAAGCCCCACCCAGTCTGCATGAGCCAGTGCTGCATGATTAATAAAATTTTCCTTATTAATTCTGGTGCATAATTAAGTAACCTGTCATTATATTATTATGTTAGCATGCTTTAGTTTGAACATGAAGTCCTAAACAGATGTGCACTTTCATCAGATGGGACTCACAGCTGACTAATAGATTTAATTCACCTGGGCTTCCTGTGATGAGGGTGGAGTAAGTAAGGGTGATCATCTGTTGCTTGAGCTGAGACATCCTCAATTAAAACATGTGGACGTGTGAGAGCTGCAGCAGAAGTAGGTTAATGATCGTTTCTGATGTGACATGGAGCTTTTTCAGAACTGTTTTTATTGCTTAGTTGTTTAGTATTATGTAGCACTTTTAACCTGACACATTGAGGTCAGACAAATGGGTTATTTCCCTCCTAAAGCTTTCAGTTACCAACAGTTCTAAACTAAAATAATTATTCAGTGACTCACAGCAATGACGACATCCTAATCCATCTGTTATTTATCCTGGCACACTAAGGGTTAAAGTTCCTCCTAGCCCAGATATGGATGCAAATATGAACGTGTGAGTGTGTTTTCCTGGCTTGGTGCATTTGCATAGCAAGCATCACATTATTTGCAGTGCAACACAGAGCACTTGTAAGCAGAGGTAGAAAGTAGGGCTGGGCGATTTACTGTGTAAAGTAATGATCAGTGGCAAGCTCCACTGCAGCACGGGGGTCCTCCTTCTTCCTTGGTGTTTGTCACTCTTCAGGTGGTCTTCACAAGGATCTTTACAGGTCCAATCAACAGCATGGACCCGTGTCTGAGCCGTAACAGCGTGTTGACAAAATTTGCAGAATATTTGATGGCCTGACACTTAATAAGTGTTGGAAAACTGTTCTTTCCTGTACTTTGGACTAGGGATGGGTACTTTTCACATTTGAACCGATACCATTCCGATGCCCCGTACCTGGGAATCGGTTCTGCCGCTGGCCTTACACTTGGCATCACAAATATTGCAGCGAGCGTAATCTGCATCACATTTAATAAAGTAGAGCCATACTTTTGAGCAATTTCTCTCAGCCATGCTTGCTTTGTTGACTGAGCCCACGGCTGCTGACGTCATTACGCTATTGCTGTGCTGCGTTCAAGTCCGGTATGAAAATTCACCTACTCTACCCAATAGTATGCCTGCTTCTTCCACTCCCTCACAGTCACAAGGATGCGTTTAGGTACCTAAACATGGCACCGTTTGATTTTACGTGAATCGGTACTCGGTAGTGCCTACAGAATTTGGTCGGTATCTCTTAAAGTACTGAATTCGGTACCCATCCCTACTTTGGAGTTTCGTAGCTTCTTTGCCAACTTTTCCTGGGTGGCTGCTTTGACATGAGGAGGAGGGGGAGGCAAAGTGAAGCATGCGTTATCCCCAGCCTTAGGGGCCGGTTTCATGACTCCATTTTCGGCCTAGTCCAAAGACTAATGATTGCATTTTTTACCTCCCATTTACATGAGAACGGTCCCTGGAGTGCCTGAATCTGCAAAACTTTGAAAGCAGGGTCCAGAGCGGAGCATTTGGAATAGGGCTGAACAATTAATTGCAAATTAGATTAAATTGCAATATGGCTTGTTGCAATTTTCAAATCGCAGACATTGCAATAATTTTAACCCAGAATGTGTTGAACATTTTGGCATTGTGACATAGTTTCTTGCAATTTCATGCCTATTTTAACCCTTTTTTGTTTCTCTCTCTTTATTTTCATTTAGTTTGATATATATTCACTAGGGGTGTAACGAAATGGTCAACTCACGAAACAATACGAAATACGAAACAGGGCCCACGATACGAAATACTCACGATACGAAATAAAGATGACAGAAAATCCCCAACAGTAGGAAGTTGGGAAAAAATCTAATTTTCTTTATTTTCTTCCTAATGCAGACATACAAGAAATATTGCTGCATCAGTACAAAATAAATGCTCTTTGAAAAAAAAACAAAATTGTAGTTTTTTCCCCTTATTTAGACTACAGTGCAAATACAAACGTAAAATCTCAATAAAAAATGCTTTGTTGTTGTAACAATCAAGATAAGTACATTCTTGAATAAAAAGGAAAACAAACAGCAGTCCTCAGAGCTGCAGTTTAGACCTATAAATGTCTGAACTGTGAACTGTAATATTTAGCCCGTAGCAGTGCATATACTTCTGATCTTCAAGTATGATCAAATTCTGTCAACTCAACAGCAGATGCAAAAATCAAATATTGTTTTTTATGCAGACTTACACAAACAAAGTGGAGCAGTTCTACTGTTTATGTGTTCAATGTGGATTTTAGTGTTTCCTATGAATTGACGGTCAGTGAATGGAGCAGGAGGGCGGGGCGAGAAGGTCAGAGTTCAGAAGGGGAGAGTTAGTGTGTGTGTTAGCGTGGAGGGAGAGAGCCGTGCAGGAGGTGTAGAGATTACTACTCACTGTTTTGTTCGGGAATTAAAATTGAAGTTGGCGTTGTCACAGCCCACACTGACTGTTAAATAAAAGCAGGTATTCGCAAGCTGCCGGTGGTTGTTCTCGCTGCAGTATACGGCGAACTGTTGCAGCGTATTTTGCACACGGTTGTTGTTTTGTCCGCAATCTCCTCACCGTTCTCTCGACTTTTACATGGGAAGCCAAAATAGGTCCACACAACGACGAAGGAGCGTCAGCTAATTCCTCCGCTTCGTCCTCCTCATTGCAGCTGGTGTTTTGCTACGGGAGGCGAGGAGGGTTTATTTCGTCCTTTTATTTCGAGCGTCTTTGATTTTTATTTCGTCATTCTTTATTTCGCGAAATTTCGTGGCACGAAATTTCGTTTCACCCCTAATATTCACATATATTTCCAACAAAATTCATTTGCACATGTTCGATTATGCTCCACAGTCTTCTCTCCTTCTGTCTATTTACACAGAGGGGTAATGGAACATATATTCATATATGTACATAATGAATTGAACAATTTTAACCCTTTTTTACCCTAATGAATTTTCCTTAGTCACTTTTGAATTTTTTGGCTTCTCTTTTTTTTTGCAATTTCATACCTATTTTGCACCTATTAACTTTTTTTCCGCTTTCGTACCATTTCTTTTACCCAGTTTTTACAATTTCATACCTATTTTGCTTCTGCTCTTCACTTCTCCACTTTTTCTAACATATTTTATTATTAGGTTGATTTAATGTCATTTTGGTTATACTGTAAAACGATCTGCTGCTTATGTTTGTTTAAGAATACAAAAGATGAGGAACATTGAAACAATCGCAGAGTAAATCGCAATTGCAATATTGGGGAAAAATATCTCAATTAGATTATTTTCTCAAATCATACAGTCCTAATTTGGAAAACATTTCAGGGTCTGGCTTGGTGTAGGGATCTAGAGAGTTTCAGGGTGAAACGCTGACATGAGTCTTTCACATGAAGGCAGCGTGCATGTACCAGGATCGACAACGACTTCAGCCGTCTACAGAGTAATATGTGCTGCTTAGTGTGCTTGGTTTCTTACACAGACAAAACTATCCAGACAGATTTGTTGTCCAGACAAGAAGCTCCTGCGTCTGGTGCGTAAGCTTACATCGCCATCTACTGGACTGGCATGCAAGTTTTCAGTCATTCTGGCGTTTCCGTGTGAACGTGGATTGCTTTTGAAAACACAGAAGAAAAGCCTTTGCGTTTCTGGCTTAAACATTGTCGAGTAAACATGGCCTTACTGACCCCCTTGGAGTATTTTCCTGAGGGATACATTCCTTTTTACTCAGAAAGAAAACGTACGTACAATTCATCATCAGAATCAGAATTGGGTTTTATTGCCAAGTATGCAACACGTACAAGGAATTTCACTCCGACAGTTGTTTTCTCTAGTACAAGGAGGTAGACACAAACAAGACACAATAAAATAAAATAAATGTAAGTGTAAAAAGCAAGGCTGGGATAAAATGTGCATCAGGAATATTTACAGCATACTGGGATATTTACAATTGAAGGGTGGAAAGTGCAACTGTGCAGTCCATAGTGCAGCTATTAATTGTTTAAAAAGGTGCCAGTAATATTAACAGTTTTTATTATTTAATATGGAGACTGCAGACTGATAGAAACTACTCCTGTGCCGGCTTGTCCTGATCCGCAGAGCTCTGTCTATCTCATTTCTGTGATATTCCACGTTTATGTTGAATTCCGCTTTAATGCCCAATTCAGTGGTTCTGTCTGCGATGCTGTGATCGTGGGCTTTATTGGACCCTACACATGCAGGCTGTAGATACAGGCCACAACTTACTTATCTGCTGGTACCAACATCATGTCATAATATTGTTCATTCTTCTCCTCAGGATTTGGCATCACAGTTCAGATCTGGCTCTGGTGCTTCTTTGTTAAATGCTCCACTGAAAGTCTCGTATTTAAGCTGCTCTCTCTTCTGTCTTCACAGGCCGCTGGGGCTGGCAAGAGCTGAAACCGTATATATACAAAACCCAAGCCAGGAAGTTCCTGTGACACTGCTGTCAATGTTTACTTCCAGCAGGCATTTTTATGTACCCTTCTTTCACAGAAGAGTAAGTATATGTGTCTTTATCTTCTGCACTAATGTCCTCCTATGTCTTAACGTGTCTCAAATACTGACCTGTGTCTCCTGTCCTGCTCCAGGTGATCCCACCCAGAGGGAAGGCATCTTTTAAACTAATTTTCCTCCCGTCTGAGGAGGGCAGTGTAGAAAACACATTATTTATAAACACATCGGCCCATGGGCTGCTCTCATACCAGGTCAGTTTCATCAGTACACCTTCAAGCTACATGCTGCTACTGTGTTTGTGAAATCACTCATCATTCTGCAAGAGGCCCCACTTCCCTTTTTAATCTGCAGACAAACCAAACATTCATCATTTCACTTACCCTTTTTTTCAGTCATTAAAAATAAACTAGTACCACGCCCAACTGCTGAGGTTCAAGACTGTTGTTCAGAACAGCAAACACAAAAGTAGTCTGTCTTAAAAATGTTATTGAGACTAAAATAAAAGATTTAAATTTAAGCGCAGGTTATTCTGGCTAGCACAGATGTTACTATGCAGGATCCTGTCTGAATAGATACTCATTAAAAAACATTACTAGTCATTAAATTGATTTTGTGAAAATTAAGGCCTTAAATGGCATAAAAAACACTAAATTTGATTCTTCGCTGCATTAAAAAGTCTTTATGTAGTTTTCAAGAACATATTGAATCATATATGATGATAATAATATGTAATTATAAACTCTGATTCACCAGATATGTACGTCCTCGTAAACATGCAAAACCATTCTGATAATTATTTCTGGCTTATGTGGTAAAAATGTCATAAAACCAGATGTTTGGAAAGTGGCAGGTGGGCTGAACCAGGTGGAGGAACTTGTTTTACAGTATAGCATTAAAAAAGCATACAATTTGAATGGCTGAGTTCTGCAAAAATCTTGTGAAACGACAACAACTATGGCGTAACATAAGACGTAGGGCAGAGCGGTGTGTTATTTTGCCATAGTGATTGTGTTGTGCTGTTGCAGTAGTCACATTGCAGGATGTGGACAGTTGATCACCTGACATAGATCACACCATACAACAACTCTCTCAAACAAACAAGGTGTGAAAATTACCCAAAGACTATCTGAACAGACCATCAGTTCAGTAGGAGAGGAACGGTATAGAGAATTTATTTTTTCTGGTTTGGTAGCTTTCAGTATGCTTTATGTTTTATGAAGTCTTTTATCAACATCTTGACATAGAGACATTTTTGACAGAATTATTGTCATTTTGATTTAGTAATTTACTCACAGACTCCCACACACGATATGTGTATTGCAAACACACATTCTTTCTTTCTTTTTTCTTTCTTTCCTTCTAAAACGAGTACATACATTGGTGTATTAACGCAACAACCAGTTTGAGAAGAAGCAGCTTTTCTAGTTCTTCCTCTTCCTTACAAATCAGATCCAATACTGATTTAAAATCATGATGCATTACCAGTTGTCATTGTTCATGGAAACATTATAAATGCATGGGCAATAGTCTCATTTTACAAACTACAGTCAGTCTTCATAGAAAAATAAATCTCTTGGAACAACCCCATTCTTCATATAAACCTCCAAGAGAACGAACAAAACACATCAATAAGTTAACACTTTAGAAAATGTAAATGTATATATTATATATAAAGTATATACATAAACATACTTATTTAAATGTACACTTCTGTATTCATGATCATCCATTAGACGTGAATTTTTGTCTGACGATTTTTAAATAGATTTTTTTTGTTGAAAAAGCGATTTTTACTAAATTTAAATGCTTCATTTTAGTCTGTGTTAATAAGCCACTTTTAAATGCAGTCCAGGCTTTTAAAGAGAGTATAAACAGCTGATTAAAATATATTGCTTAATAAATCCTAAAAACAGACTCACATGTGATGTGTAGTTTTCCTGATATAGTCTGTAGGCATCATCTTTGTTCATCTTTTTTGCTAGTGTTAAAAAAAGCTGATAAAAGATTTCAAAATTGGCAATATCATGGAACCGTAATTTAAATCGAATCGGCACCCAAAAAATCGTAAAAATCGAATCAGGAGAAAAGTGTATCGTCCCAGCCCTATCATCCATCTCATAAATAACTAATAAACTGCAATATATTTGTTCAAAGTTACATTTTGTCACTTAATATAACTATCTACTTTGTTAATAACAATCACTTTAATGATATACAGAATTATAATTACTTACATGCTGTTAAATTGTTTTGTATACAACCATATTTTTGTTAAATCACTTGTATGAATGAAGTACTTGCCTATAGTGTAATGTAAGGATCTGTATGTTAATGCAAGTGACATCCAGGCTTCTCCAGAGTTTGACACCACAAACGGAAACGCTTACTTTAAAGAGTTGTGTGGACAATCAGACACACATACTTACTCTCACAAAAAACACTTTGTGTACACAGAGAATTTCTGTACACAATAAAATCATTTATACACTCTGTCACACACGCACAGTTACTCTTCAAACAAATACAGACTTACTCAAACAATTGATCTCAGGCAGTACACATGTCCACGGAGGCACTCACACACACGTTTGTTTTCTCATCCACAGTCTGACGTGCTCTCACACTAACACACCCACGCCAACACAATCATGAATACACACTGCTGTCATCACCAGTCCTCACTTGTGTCTCATGTTTAAAGCTCAGCAGAGCCATTTTATCCTCTAATCAGCAGATGAAGACAAGAAGTAATTTTCCAGTTCAGACTCCTTCCTTGATCAGATTGAGCTGCTACAGGCCCGTAACGCAGGGCTACCCAACAAGGCCCCCGTGAGCACCTGGTAGCCCTCAGTTAGCCCTCAGTTAGCCCTCAGTTAGCCTTCAGATAGCCCTCAGTCAGCCCTCATTTAGCCCTCAGTTAGCTCTCAGTTGGCCCTCAGTTAGCCCTCAGTAAGCCCTCAGTTGCCCCTCAGTTAGCCCTCAGTTGCCCCTCAGTTAGCCCTCAGGTAGCCCTCGGGTAGCCCTCAGTTAGCCCTCAGTTGGCCCTCAGTTAGCCGTCAGTTAGCCCTCAGTCAGCCCTCATTTAGCCCTCAGTTAGCCGTCAGTTAGCCCTCAGTCAGCCCTCATTTAGCCCTCAGTTAGCTCTCAGTTGGCCCTAAGTTAGCCCTTAGTTAGCCTTCAGTTGCCCCTCAGTTAGCCCTCAGTTAGCCCTCAGTTAGCCCTCAGGTAGCCCTCAGTTGGCCCTCAGGTAGTCTTCATTTAGCCCTCAGTAAGCCCTCAGTCAGCCCTCAGTAAGCCCTCAGTCAGCCCTCAGGTAGTCTTCATTTAGCCCTCAGGTAGCCCTCAGTTGGCCCTCAGGTAGCCCTCAGTTAGCCCTCAGGTAGTCTTCATTTAGCCCTCAGTAAGCCCTCAGTTAGCCCTCATTTAGCCCTCAGTTAGCCCTCATTTAGCCCTCAGTTAGCCCTCAATAAGCCCTCAGTTAGCCCTCAGTTAGCCCTCAGTAAGCCCTCAGTAAGCCCTCAGTTAGCCGTCAATATGTCGTATATGTTTGAAAGTAGTGGCGATGAAGAAGAAGACGGGGAGGTGCTGCGGAGCCTCCGTCTTTGACAGTCCGCCCTTACTGAGGCTTTTGGTCAGCAAAGTAAATATAAATTAAACGGAGTGAAATGGTGCGCTCACAGTGTCGTTCACTACATTTCAAAAGAAATACAACCCTTAAATAAGGTTGAAAAGCCGCATTGTTACAAACGTTTGACAGACTGTACTTGACTGTTCTTGCTTTTGATATGGTGTGCTCACTTTATTATGACATATATTATAATTACATTAATGAAAAAATGAGAAAACAATCAAAATAATATTGACAATAATATCGTTTATCGTCAATAATTTTTTGGAGAATTATCGTCCAGCAAAATTTGTTATCGTGACAGGCCTAGGCATATGTATTAATCTCTACAGTCCACAGAATGAGTTTATTAGTGGATAATCCTGCTTTGAGTTGGATAATTGGTGTCAAGTTCCAAAACAAATCTTCTACCATGTCTATTTACCATTTCCTCCCCATCCTCACTGCACACGAGCAGAACTCTTGAAATTGCTGGTAAAAAATGTCAGTTTATACCTTTGCCTTGTCTTTCTTCATTCTTTTTCACAACAAAACCAAGGTATTCTCTGACAAGAGAGTTGTGTGAGGACAGGAGGATGGGTGTGCTCAGAATAAAGGGCCCATGTGGAACATTGAATTGAAGCAAAGTTCCACATGCGTGTATTTGTTCGGTTCACATTCAAACAGAACAGAAAAGCCTGTACCCAAACAGTTCTGTTCTGCTCTGCTCATATGAGTCATTTTAGGATATTTCTGTTTTGATTTGTTTTGTCATGAAATGTCAAAAGAATGCAGTTTTCTGTTTTGATGCATCCACCAATACAAAGCAGATAAAGTCTCACACAGTCATGTTAGCTGATAAATCCAGGATGCTTATGGGAAGTGAATGTAACTTTCAACTTTGTGAGAAAAGCTAGATGACAAAGACACAAGTTTATTTGTGAAGTGAAAGCAGAAACGTGAGCCACTGTTGGTGTAAAGTGCACTGTGTGGGATGAAAGTGGGGGAGTTAAGATTTGAGCTTTGAGATAATGCCTTAAAGGGTCAAATAACACAAGTATGATTGTTTATTAGACATTTTAATAGGTTCAGTTGAGAGGATGCTCCATTTATTTAATTAAATTCAGTTCAAAAAATGATACTTGTCCCTGGGAGCAATTAAAGGCACCAAGCAGCCAGTGAATGACATTAAACATAAACGTTAAAAATGCCAGAATTGGGGCGGACATTAGCTCAGTTGGTAGAGCGTCCGCCCCATGTACGGGGGCTGCCAACCCCCAGCAGCGGCTGCTGGTTCGAATCCCGGCCACAGCCCTTTGCTGCATGTCGTCCCCCCTCTCTTCACCCGCTTTCCTGTCTCTCTCAGCTGTCCTATCAAATAAAGGCCGTGAAAAGCCCCCAAAAAATAACTTAAAAAAAAATGCCAGAATTAAAGTTAAGGAAAAATGAAAAACAAACAAGCAAAATAAACAGTTATACCAACAAAATATATGCAAGAATAATACCCAAAAATAAATAAGGAGGAAATTAAAAAACATAGAACCATGAGTGCTGGGGACTAGCCTGAAGAGCGCAAACCTAATGGTGCTTTTTGACAGGTTGGGAATTGAAATTATCTCTGTCCCGGGACCGAGTTCAAGACACACCATGTCGCGCTGGCGGGCCACAACAGCCATTTTTTTGGTTGTTAAATGCTTTCTTCTCTCTGCTCTCCCTGTTATGCATATATTCAAGTTTTTAGTGTAAATATTGTTAATTGTTAACACTGTGTGTACCTCCACCTCCATTAGAGTCTTGTTTCCACTTAATTTTTACTTATTTTCCTTCATAAGGAGGTTGATATTGCTTAAAGGCTCTGCATTTTGCAACCTGCTTACTTAATTTTCATGCTATTTCATTTATTTTCATTTTAGTTGTAATATATATTTTTTAATTGTATTTTATTTTTACTTTATTTTAGTTAAATTAATGCTCCTATCTATTCTAATGTCTTCATCTGAAATTTCCGACTGCTATACTGTGTATTAGAGCAACTGAAACAACATAATTTCCCCATGGGGATTAATGAAGTATTTCTGATTCTGAAACTTGAGTTTAAGGTGCGTTACGGATTGGCCGATGTGGATTAACCTAAAGTAGCAATTTGCCTGTGCAAATGGCATTCAGACAGTTAATAGTTCATTATTATAATAAGGTGAAAATGGCATTCTGTCAGTAGGGAGTGCTTTTTGGATGTTTCTGTGGTGTAATGTTCCTTTAAATAAGCTGTTTATGCGGTGGGTTAAAATAGCACATTAATTTGACTTCATTATTTGTATTGGGGAGTGTGAAGTTGAAGATTGTGGTGCTTTAAGCCCAGAACAATTAACTTTTATCTGAATATGTAACACCAGAGCTTTACAACCCAACAGTGTGATCCTTGCAGCTTTGATGGTGGCTCTAAAGGTGTTGCAGAGTTGTCTTCACCTCAGGAGGCCCTTTCCTGTTCACTGTTTTATTGTTTTACTAGAGTCATTAGAATAAAGTTGGCTTGTTTGCATTCATGTGCTTCAGACTGCTGTGTCCTCTGGACTTCCCTGCTCTCCACCTTTGAAGTCTGTCTTGTTATTCCACCTGAACTCGTTGTGCTACCTTTTCACATTTGCAGAGGTAAACATGGCACAGGCTTCAGAAGCTTCATCTGCAATACTGAGTCTTTTAAATCTCAAATTAAGTTTTTATGGTAATTCTGAGTTTGTCAGATGTAAAGAGTTAAACTGGACATCAACAGGCTGGACTTGTGTGACAGATGTGGTGATCTTTTTGAGCATTTGAACTACTGGGGTAAATTTAACAGGGAGAAAAAGTATGTCATTTTGTAGCTCTCTGTGCCACTCCATATCTCACATGCAAACAAACACGCCCAAACATGCAGACACTGCCTCTCACAGTGCCACTCCTTTCACATGCTTCACATGTTAAGTGCCGTCATTCGCTTGTTGATCGACTATTTGTTCAGATATAAATTATTATCTATGTGCAGTTGCTGTAGGCATAAATCCAGAAAACCATAATCTTGTTCCAGAGTTAAATGATGTTCACTGCTCACAGCTTTGTTGGAAACTTTTGAATAACTTGCATGAAGTATGATAGTATGGTTTGATTTGTGCCATCTTGGTGCGTTTTTAAACATAATTCATACATAGACTGAACATTTTTGCATAAGTTAAGCCAGTGGTTTGTTTATAGTCTTAAATTTATGTCAAATTAAGCCTCAGGCAGGTTTGGAAAATTTACGCTAACCCCAAATCTACAAAGAGGAAGTCAAAAGATGATCATAAGAGATAAAGTTTAAGGGTAATGATTTGGAATCACATAAAAAAACTCTCACTATCTTTCTATTTGTGAATTAACTACAAGCCCTATGGAACATTGACACTGTTAGCACAGTGATATACAAAATCCTTCTTGATCTATAATACCTCAAAGGAAATATATTTCATGTTCACCCTGATAAAGGTCATTGTTTTTGTGTTGTTTTATTTTGTTTAAAATAGTCTTGCATTTTGAATTTTCATATAAAACCAACATCATTGATATTATCACATGGACCCAAGAACACTGTGCACGTTAAAACTCAACCATGCAAAGCCAAAGCACTCAGAAATGCCGCCAGCTTCTCTTAGTCATGGTCATCCTGAAAGTGCGCTGTGATCCGATGAGTCCAAATTTTTAATTGATTTTGGAAACCAGTTATGTTGTGTCCTCTAGGCTGAAGCAAAAAAGGACCGGCCAGACTGTTATTAGTACAAAGTTCAAAAGCCAGCATTTGTGATGGTATGGGGATGTGTTAGTGCCCATGGCGTGGGTAACTTGCACATCTGCGAAGGCACCAGTAATACTAAAAAGGAACATTCAGGTTTTGGAGCAACTTTTTTCAGGGACATCCCTGCTTATTTCAGCAAAACAAAGCTGAGACACATTCTGCTCTAGGCCTGTTCTCAGATTTAGTTAGATATCAAAGTATTGTCTCAAACTATTTGCCAAAATTTGATTTGGATTAAATGGAATTGATTCAGCCCCAAATGCTGTGATCGCAGTTGTTAAGGTTCTCTTAATGTTACCAATAGAGCAGCTCAAAGGTAGTCAGTAGAAACCAAACTATATGAAACAGCATGTTATTTTACTTTTATCTGTTTATTATTTAGATTATTTAATTTTTTGTATTAATTTAGGTGGTTTTTTTCTCCTTTTTACATTTTTCCTATTCTGTCTTCTTTGTTATCTATGTCCTATGCAATGCTGCTGAAATCCTAAATCTTCCCAAAGCATTAATAATCTAATCTAACGTTTCAATTTTAAACCGCATCTAAGATCTATGAGGACTTGACATGTCAGTGTCTTGAGTGGTCTAATCCTTTCTGTCCTTGCTTTTGTGTTTAAGTGTAATTCTGTTACAGGCAGAGTCAACATCCACAGTTTATGTGCATTGCTATTTGCGTCGTATGGCATCTGTATCTGAACACATATCGTAAAGGTTGGAAATACCCAGCCACATTGTGCACGCGTTTCAACAGCGTGGATTTGTAGGTAAAGGATGTGGGCACTACATCGGCCCACCTGCAGTGTAGGCTTGTCTCACGTTAAAAATGTGTCACATTATATGAAGCACATAATAAAACTGAGACCCCAGACTGTTGAGCAGCTTAAGACAAACATCAATGGGAAACAAAATCCACATACAAAACTTCAACTTGGAGTCCTCAGTGCCTGAACATTTGAATGTTGGTAAACATGAGGATATGTGATATTTATGAAGTTTGTCAGTCTGAACATTAACATTAACGTTTGATTGAAAAGGATTTGCAGCGTCCCAACTTCATTGGAATAAGGGTTTTTAAATGACTGCTCAGTTTGTGTTCTCACTTTCAGTATATATGTTAATAACAGCTCATTGAGCAGTGATATATTTTTATTTGCAAACATTAAAAACACATACAAAGGACTATAGTTCAACATAAACAGTCAAAGAAATAAGATATTTGAAAATACAGGATAAGATAAGACAATAACCAGAGACAAAAAAGGAAACTAAAAAAGCAAGATGCTATAGTCTTTAGAATAAAAAGACATGACAAGTGATAAAACAAATGAGATAAGAGTAGGGGTATGTCTCACAAGCATTGTGCCAAGTGTTTAAGGGCAAAACCTTATATAAAATAATATAAATAAATAAATAAATAGATGAAAAACAAACCAATAAAAAACTTACTAATTATTAATTTTGGGAAAAGAAGAAAACACAAAGAAGTAATGATAATAGCAAGAATAGTAATGTTTAATACAATAAATGTAGAGTCCAAGTTGCATGATATATTCTGTAAGGATATTTAGCCATTAATAATCTTTTGTAACCCTGTGATCTGTTCTTTTTTCCAGGTATTTGGTGTAGGAGTCCAGCGGGGTTCTTTAAAGTCTGTCCAAAGAAAAGACAGTCTGTTAATATTCCCTCACATCCAGAGCATTAAGCTGACCCAAACTCAGGTTTGTATCTAAGCTGCTGCGTGTAACTCAGTGCAGTCCGTGCATAATAGAGTAAGAGCTCATCATTGGAAACAGCTGATTTCCCTTTTCCTTCCAGCCCTGATAAACAAACTGCTGTAAACACTCACACAGAGGCCTTGTGCAACAAACTGACGAGCACTTGTTGTAAAAAAAAATTACTTAATATGTGTGCAGTCAGCATGAAAATGCTCTGAACAATCTTTTCTTTATTGGTTTAGAATTATACACGCTCGCATGCAGTGCAAACACAAACACCCATTGAAAAATGCACGTGCTTCATGCAGACATTTTAACACATTTCAAGACAAACGCCAGAGCATTGGCAAATTTGTTCACTTGGTCTAAAGCAAGTGAAGACGGGGAAAGTGTGTGCGAGATCTGACAGGAGTTCTCGCCTCCGCAGCAGGAAGTGGGGTGGCAGTTGCAAAATGTCAGCTTGGCCGTGAGCAGAGACACTCGAGCTTCCAGAATCACTCAGACAGCTGCTGTTTGTGCACGATGCAAAGTCCATCAGCAAGCTTCCCATTTTCATCATACTGTATGTGTGACTAAACCTTCAGCGCGCTCATACGGCTCAAAGTGCTGCAAAACTCAAATCTTAACAAGTAAATGAATGTTTTCTTGCCTGTGTTTGTCCCTTTGTGAGCAAGATAACTGTGGAGGCTCTCTCAGAACAAATGCTGCACTCCATATGTTTACTTCTGTAATAAGCTGCAGAACTTAACTACCTCGGAGTTTACTGGTTTTTAACCATTACATCCTTAAAGGTGCAGTTCACAGTTAGCTCCACTAGAGTTCAGTTTTGTATCAGAAACTCATGGCCATGGGAGATTAAAAAAAGAGAAAAAGAGCCAACCTATTTGCATGTAACCCTCCAGCTCACATTTTAGTTTTAATTTTCAAACCCATTTCCATTAAATGTGTCGTTTCTCTCCTCTTGCAGGAAGATGCCTCGAACATCACCATACTGGGTCTACTTCTTGAGTGCAGCTTACCGAAGAGTTTGTTCAACAGTCCTCAGGTACCACATTTCACCTTTAAAAAAGATTAAAAAGATGATGATTTTTGTCAAATCAAGCTTCAGTTCATCATTCACAATGCGTTATCATACCACCAAACATGCTTCCAGATGTATTTAAACATGGATGTACACTCTTTAAAGTCCTTGACCAACCACAGTTATTACAACTGAAGAACTAAAAAAGAAATCTTTGACTGTCAGAACTTAAAAAATGTAGTGTAAAAAAACCCTAATTACATTAAGTTAAGAAAGCTAAATAAAATGCAAAATAAACGATGTTAAATAAGTAATAATGAGAGAAATAAAACTCAGCATTTCCAGTAAAGGAAAAAAGCAGCCATGCCAAACCAGTATGTTAACCTCTGATGGTTTGGACATGAGTGCTGACATGTGACAACATTGCCACGAGCAAATAACTCACACAGAATAATAAATAGTTCAGCCCTAGTGTCAAACAAATGTATTAGTCCACCTGTCAGAAAAACAAGGAAACTTAAATCTCTCAAATGTTGTTTAAAACCGAAAATTATATTTTGATCAGGAATGAGTGAATTTCAAACTGAATTCATCTTTTTATTCCCAAACTTTAGCCGCTCTCTGAGCTTCTTGAGAAGTCATAAATTAATTAAGTTATTTATTTCCTCTACTGAGGAGATGTTTTTGCCTGCCTTTGTTTGTTTTATTTGCCTGCAAGCAAAATTACTTAATAAATTCTCAACAGACTTTAATGAAGTTTTCAGGAAATGTTGGTTATGGCACAGAAGATGTGGTTCTATTTTGTAGCTGATTGGTATCTGTATGTGAAGATTTCTCATATTCTTCTTTGTTTTATTTGGTGTGGTCTCAAACACACACATTTTATTTTAGTTTTGCTTGTAATCAGATTTGGAAAATAGCATTTTTGCCCACCTGCCACCACGGTTAACATGCAGTGAGGTTGGATCAATATTACTGGAGGTCTATACTCAGGCAGATCCGTCTTGCCAAGCTCCAATCTACGATGGTTGTGAGCAGTCCAACGCGTTACAGACCAATCAGAGTGAGATGACAGCAGGAAGTGACTGCTTATGCAGAGATTAGCACAGATGCTAACAACTTCAGTTATTTGAAAAGCAAATAATCACTGAAAGAACTTCTTGACAGCTCAAGAATCAGATTGATGGAATGATCACCCAATCACCTGCCTAATGTGGACTTGAAAGGTTCTGCCTTATTCCAAACACTTTCTATGGGCTGTTACCCAGGCGGGCTGGTGAAAGATACTGGACAGTCCACCTTAGTGTGTCAGGTTACATGACAGCAGGTGGATTGAAGACTGCATAGCTTTATTTTACCAGCCAGCACAACGAAATTATGCAGAACATTAAAATAAGAGCTCAAGTGTAGTTGTTTTATGAAGGAAAATGTTAATGAACAGATTTTTTTTGTAATATCTAATTATTTTAGGTATGGTTAGTGTCTCTGTTTGAGCCATATAACCTTGAAATGCAACTGAACCTCACCTGAAAGCCAAGCTAGTAAATAAACACATTAAAAGCTCAAAAATTTATGAAGACAGCCAAAAAGGTTTATGGTGGAGACTGTCAGTTTTATACTGTAATTACACATAATCTCATGCTCTTCCTGTATGATTTCCCACCACAGTTTACTCTGTCATGTAGTTTGTTTTTTTATTGTGCCATTGTGGCTAATAGTTAACCAAACTCACCTGCCTCTGCACCGAAACACCAGCGTTTGACTGTAGGGTGGGGTTTATTTCCAACCCTGGTAAAAACATAAATGCCCTTTCATTGAATTAAAACAGTTTACACACGGGCTGGGAAATATGGCCTAGAAATAAAATCCTAAATTTTTTTCCACAACACTCGATTTTACGATTTTAATCGATTTTTCCCTCCCTAAAAGAAACAAACTCCCAGTGACATAAAAATGAAACAAATCAAGTTTTGCCTTTATGTTGTCTACATGTTTCCCTCTTAAAGTCCAAGTCTGGGTCATAAAAGGTTGATTATGTAGTATGAACGTAGGCAGGTTTGTCTACATAAACACTAAAAGGCTGAGGTATTTTTACAGTATTAGCATGAAACTCTCTGATCAGTATTTAATCTACTTACATGACAAATACAAGCCTTTTAAAAGTGCTTGTGCAAACCCTACAAGGCCGACCATCATGAAAATTGTAATTTTTTTCAAAAATTGCATCTAGTTACAATTGGACTAGGGCAAGAAAAAATTCTCGATTTTTATTTTTTTTAAATCTTCTGCAGAAAATTATTTGAATTAATCGATTTAATGGATTTCTTACTCTGAGAGTGTAACCTTGTGTTCAGTGAATGTATCTTCACTGATGGTCAGATGGAGTGAAAAGATAAATTTAGTTTAGCCTGTGGTTGTTTACAGTTTGTGACTGTATTGCTGTTTTTCTTTCCCTAATTGATCAAGATATAGCAGTAAAATTACAGATTAAATCGTTTAAGGAAATAGCTCGGTATCTGTTTAAAATTGGAGCATACTGTGATTAAGCCTTCTCATTTATCTTAACATGAAAAACAGCAACTTTCTGTGGAGGAACTGAGTGTCTACAGAAAAACAGTGGCACAAATGCCATTCAAATAAGGAGGGATGCTTGACTTTGAGTATGAAGATAAGTGCAGCTGTTTTCATAAATGTTGACATCAGGATCATACAACAGTTGCTCACTGATTTCATAATAGGCATTATGTTCAGCTGTTAAACGTATATACTATTAACATGATCATTTTGTACATTAAAGAACATCCAATACACACAACATATATGAAAAATAGAAATACCTACAAAATAATGATAGATAAAATATCATAAATGTAGTTTTTCTTGTGGCATGTTGACCTTTTAATCTTATTTTTACAGCTCTCATAACCGTGGGAGACAGCCGTTGTAATTCAAAAGGAAGCTCAACTAATTGTTCATCTCTGAAACAAAGTATGTTGATGTGAATGACATAAAAGCTGCACTGTATTTAGTGCTTCATTCTTTGCTGTGAGTGTTTCTCATGGCTCTCGTCTCACCCACGCCTCAGAGTTTCAGTCTGACTGTCCGTCTGGTGAAACAGACAGCCGGCCTCGCCATCAAGAGCCTTCTGTTTTCCTCAGAACCCCTGAGGAGGGCGCGATCTCCAGCCAGACTTTTAATTGCTCTCTCAAGAGGCTCCATAATTGACATGTGGCTCCCTGTGCTTATGTGTGGCAATACACATGATGCAAGAGTCAGCTGCAGACGACAGCCTAACCATAACATCGCGACAATCCAGACTGAAATCATCCTTACGTTGTGTTGCGAGTTCTCTCCAGCTGTGACACTCGACCCCGATGTAAGATCAACACCTGCTCCACGCTTCTTTTTAAAGACTTCATTAATAAAACCCAGGACCGGCCCTTGGTCATCGTCTGCACTGTAAATAGACCAAAGAAGCCTCGCAGGAAGTCAGAAGGAGTCTTGGTTTCACGGGGATTAGGTTTGCTATTGCATCCTTGAGCCGGCGTGGCTCCAGGCCAGAGCTCCTGTCGACAGGTCGTCAAGAGCTGATTCATCCGCTGAGACCAGCCACAGTTTTACAGGGAGATTTGCACTCTTCCAGCTCTGACTTGTCGGCTTCTGTAGGATATAACTAATAGAGTGAGGGGGGGCATGGCAGAGAATGGAGGCTGGAGTACTTTACTGCCACTTTGTTTTGGTCTTGTTTTGTGAAGCCAAGAAACTTTTTTAACAGCTTTTGATTTATGATAATTATAACCTGTGTCTTCTGCCAGTCGTTTTATTTTATTGTCATGGTCAGAGTTTCTACTTTAATTTTAAGCTAAGGCATTTCAACATGGTTTATTTTTCTCTTTTTTATTCATATTTTTAATAGTTATATATGACAACAGTACACACAGGAACAGACATAGTTCTCATATTAATCAGATTGATCAGTCAGTTGAATCAAATCAGTATTGGTGACGATGATATGTGCCCCCACACCTATTTCCAAATGTTTTCAGACCTACACTTAGTATCATTTAAAGGAACATGCTAACATTTTTGCTGTTTTCATGTCTTGCCTCTCTCCTGAGTCCACGACAAGCAGGTAGATACCATTCTTTCAACAGACAGAGCTCGCCCACTGCTAATTAGCTTAGCTCAAACACTGGGAGTCAATGGGTAGCGCTAGCCTACCTCTGCCTACAGTTGTCAGATAAACTCTTCAGCAGGTCTAAACGGTCCTGTGTGTTTGTTGTGACTTGTTTTACCCCTTTTTGTTGCATTAACTTCTTCTCTCTTCATATTATCTTCTTCTACTCATAAGCAGAGGTTTAGCTAAGTTGACTTACTTCCTTGATCGTTTTCACTATAGATGTGACATTTGCAAGCCATTATTACATGCAAATTGCCTGCAGATTTAAGAATGGCTCACAAACAAACCACTCTCAAATGCAAATCTGTTCAGCTGTTCAAAAGACTCGATTCATTTACAAATGTCATATCTCAAGCGCGAACTATCGTGGAAGTAGGTCTATAAAACTAAACCTCTCTTTATGAGTAGAAGAAGATAATATGAAGATAGTAAGAGATAATGTAACATAAAGCTGTAAAAAAGGAAGTAAAAAAAAATTTACAACAAGCACCCAGGACCATTTAGTGTTGCTGAGGAGTTTAAATGATGCCTGCAGGTAGAGGCAGGCTAGAACTACCCATTGATTCCCAGTGTTTGAGCTAAGCTAACTAGCTGTGGGCTTACAGTCAAAAGAATGGTGTCTACCTGCTTGTCATGGACTGAGGAGTGAGGCAAGACACCAAAAGAACACAAATGTTGGTGTGTCCCTTTAATATACGTTAGATGCTCCATGTCTAGAACATTAACAAAAAAATATCCATGTTTCTATAGAGAAACATTTTGGTTTGTTTTGATAGAATTATTCTTTTGTCAGCCAAGAAGGCTAAGCCAACTATCTTCTTCTCTTGTTTTTAATTGTTCAGCCCTGTGATCCAGCAGTAATGATCACTAAATTAACTTACAGACTTCTGTCCAAAACAACTTGACTGCAGGGCAGAGCAATAACATATGAATCAAATCTACCACTTGTCCACAGTCATGCCAAGAAAGATTTGGAGCACTTGGGTCTATTTTTTAAGTCTAGAGAGAGTAATATAAGGTCTATGAAGAATTTCCAGCTGTAGCACTCTGCCCATGACTGATTTTCAGGTTGTTTTAAATGTTTTCTTACTCTGCAGAAGTAAATTTGATCCCTAGATCAGGTTCATATTAAAACTTTGGCTGTGTCTGAAATGGCATACTCACGTACTACTCATACTAAGTGTGATGTCAAAATGAGTATGTAGTGCGTTCACATTAGATAGTATGAAAAGATTGAGTGTGCGAGAAATACCTGGATGTATACTATATCATATCAGAAAAAATTTTAAGTATGCAAGGTGGGCATACTAGTCACACTCAAACACCCCATAATGCATTGCGGCATGCATTATGACTGGCATCCAGCTAAATATCAGCCACTAGCAAACTTTCCGTTTTCAAAATAAACACATCTTTTATTATCTCCTTTTAGTTCTTCCTGTTTTTTTAAATTGGGCTCTTGTTTTGGAGCTGACTGGAAGTTTCCGCAATAGCATAATGACACGCATAGCGGAATGTCTGAAATGCTGAAATGAAATTTGTATCCGTGCGTTTTATGGATCAAATGACCACATTTTGGTATTCTACGTGGTGACTTTCTCGCCTAAAATGCTCTCTGAACTTTCAAATGTGGCAAATCAACAGAGATATTTGGTCTGGTGTGCTTCCAATTTTTGTCGTCGGAAGTTTGAAATGCATCATGGGAAACTTAGTAGTATACTATCAATCAATCAATCTTTAATCAATCTTTATTTGTATAGCGCCAATTCATAACAAGTGTTATCTCAAGACACTTTACAATAGAGCATAAAGCTCTTCATTTTGTGGATACACATATATGCATAGATACATATATACATATAAAGATACACATATACATATATATACAAATATATACATCCAACACCCAACATGAATCCATATAGCCAATCATGGATCCCTCCATCATGGCGGCAAGAAAAAACCTTCTGTTAAGCAGCAGGAAATCTTGAATGTGGATCCCAGTCTCATGATGAACAGCAAATCCACACGATGCTGTGTCGGGTGTGAGGGCAGGGGAAGGGGGGTAAGAGGAGACAAGTGGACTAAAGTAAGAACTAAAGTGAGGGACAGATCCATGAACCATAGACCTGTCGTTTGATTTATTAGAGGTTAGCCTCTTGAGATGCTACATCTCATTTTCAGGAGGGTCATCATGTCTGAATGGTTGTGGTGATCATTTTATAGAAGTATAATCTTAGATATTCTTACTGAAAATAAGAATTTATGGTAGTGACGAACTCATGGGTGCCCAGACCACAAGTGCATCCCAACCATATTTGTCTCCGTTAAGTATTAATTTGTTAAAGGCCTCTTGAGATGTGACATCCCATTTTCAGAGGGACCTCATGCCTATGTGGTAATTAAAAAGTAGATACTGTAGATGTATTGATCATGGATATGGAGATCATACTAATATCTACATGAACAGCTATAATGATAATGGGAATGGAGTGTTCCTAATAAAATGGCAAAGTATGTGTCATGTTTATAATTGTAGACTACTACAGTGTGAACGGTTGGCATTGTAATCATACTTATAGTATGTAGTATACAGTATATACACATAAGTTTGTAGTATGTAGTACGTTTGTATGCCGTTTGTATGACACAGCCTCTGTCTTTGAGTTCAGGTTTGATCAACTTGCTTTCTGGTTTATCGTGCCAACCCTACGTTTAACCCCCTGTTTAGTCAGTGACCGTTGTCCCTTCTCTCCGTCTCAGGGCTCCTGCCTCCAGAGTGAGGAGCGCCTCAGCCTGCAGATTAATCTGTCTTCGCGTGGCGACCGGCCCGCTGACCTGGACAAGCTCAAACCTTACGTCATCGAGCACATTTTGGTGCTGCTGATGGCCCCCGCTACCGGACCAGCTGCAGTAGGTGGGTTTGCCTGACCTTCTGATACAGCAGGCCAGTGAGGCTGCATCAGCGAGCTCGCACTTTTGCTTTGACTCACTTCACAATGACACAGTGGGGATTTTATAGGTGTAGAAATGAGTTTAATTTCGTGACTTTGTCTTTTACTGCTGACCCATATCGGCCAAAAGCTTTTGTGTTTCTTTAAACTCGTTTCAGTGTCACATTAATCACAGACGTGTCAGACTATTTCTGTCTGCAGCAGATGGTGACTGTGTGTAGTTTTGGCCTCGAGAAAATGGAGGTCATTGTTTATAATTTACTTGTTATTGAAGGTTTCCTGAAGAATGTTTCCTGCATTACCCAGCAGATTTTTGCAATGTCCCCAGTTATCATAAAAGGTGTAAATAGAAAACTTCCCGATAGCAGGAAAAGGGTAATGGTGTATGAATTATCAAATATAATTTAGTAATTTGGTATGTTGTACTCTAAACTCATTACAATTTGACCTTTTTTGTTTATACAGGTGAACCAAGGTTAGGAGTTTATTTGTTAAATTCTGGAGGCAAGAAATTCTACATAAAGGTGAGGAGGTTATTGCTTGTTTTGCCTCATTGTAATTATTGGAGAAAGCAATTTGTCGACTTTAATAAGAGGATTTGTCCCCCCCAGGACATGCAGCTGTTATCAAAAGTGGAGGCCAGTCTGGACTTTAATCAAGTCCTTCTGAGACCGGAAGCAAAGAACTTCACTCAAGTGGCTACGCTCGCCTGCAGAGGTGAATACTCATTTCACTCCTAATGATTTCTCACTGAATCCTATTAGAAATGAAATGACTTTTAACCCAAACATCTTACAGCCTTTATTAACGAGAGCTTTATGCCTCATACCAGGTTCATTGCCAGGCCACGGAAGGAAGTGCACGAGCCATATCAGTTTAAAAATCCTGGGAAACCAGACAGCGTTCAACTTCCTTGGACTACATATCGCACACAGGTAATTTAAAGACCTTCAACTCATTATATTAAGAGAAGAGAGTACACAGAATAGATTTTTAACACAGGTTTAATTTGTGTTGGTGATTCTGCTGCACTCACTCTGCAAGCTGAAGGGGGCTGGTCTTGTTTTATTCATTAGTGTGACTCAAATCTTGGTTTTAATCACTGTTGTATTTTCTAATGTTGAATTTACTCTGATATTTACAAAGCAAGTTCAGTGTTAATAAAATAACTAAAAATTGGATGCTGCTTTAAAGGAGTGGTAACCAACTAGGCACGACCCACTATTTGAAACCTCCACTATTCCTTTTCTCTTTTTCACAAACTTCTCCACTGTCACTCTCCTCTCAATAAAGGCACAAAATAATGAAAATATATAAAAATAATTAAAATAATCCCAGAAATAATCTTAACAATTAAGACTAAAATTGACAACTAGAATGTAAAACATAATTTTAATGTTAAACTGAACTAGAATTTACCCTTAGTCACGGACAGTAACTTAAAATGTACTCACAAATCTGTTTGCAAAAATGAAAATTGAAACAAAAAATTGAGATTGGCACGGTGACACAGCAGGTAGTGCAAAGGCTTATGGCATGAAGGTTGCTGGTGTTGCTCAGGGTCTTTCCTGCATGGGTTCCCTCCGGGCACTCCGGCTTCCTCCCACGAGCCAAAAACATGCTCATTAGGTTAACTGGTGACTCTAAATTGCTCTGACGTATAAGTTTGAGTGTGAATATTTTCAGTCTCTTTGTGATCTTGCACTCAGTTGGTGACCAGTTCAGGTTGTACCCCACCCAAGGTCATCTGGAATAGACTTTAACCCCCCTGTGACCCCAAATAGGCAGCCAATACAGAGCATTAACTTAAGTTTACAGCCACACTGTGTAGTTTGCATTCAAATGAAAAGGGCTCTCCAGTATCTTGCTTTTTCAAATGCATTTTGCAACCGCTGAGCCCTACGGAAGCTGATATGTGCCAAGAACCTTTCCTTCTCCTGTGGCGTGGCATAAGTATGATCTTGCATTATGAACGCAGGTGCAGTGCAGACTTTCAGATTTGTTGGGTTAGTGACAAACTCATCTCACTGTCCCTTTTCTGTTTCAGTCACGCTGGCTCTGAGCATGTTTAGCCTTAGCCAGTAGTACTAGGTAGTGCTTTATGCCCCTCTGGGCTGTTCATGGTTTTTGTAGACTGGAAGGACATGGAAGCCTCTATAGGACTGACCTGTTCTATGTAAATACAGATAAAAAATTCTTCAATCAGGACGACAAGACAGATTGTTGGCAGAGGCAGTTTGGCACACATGAGGTTGTATTTATGAATGAAGACATTGTTTTGCTTAGAAATTACTCAAACAACACACATTGTCCTTAAAGTACATGCTTCATTTTTTCCATCTCTCTGAAATATCTTACACTGCAGGACCTTAATGAAAGATAAAGCTTTGGTGAATGTCAGTTTACTCCTTCTAGGTTTAATTCTGAAAGATTTACTAGTTAGGACCCAAAAAGTTGATCCAAAACTTTTGTGCCCAATTGAAACCTCTAATCTTGGAAATCAGAGCCACTGATCAGTAGGAAACAGCCTTGTTACCAGACCTTTTCCACAAACAGTCCCAATAAAATGCATACTAATATCATTTTGCCATCTCTCTCCAGACACACAGCCGAGGATCTGTCCAGCCTGGTCCAGCTGAAACAGAGAGACCCAGACCAGGTGGATCTGTGGTTGACTAACTCCTTCGTCCTGCCTCTCTCTGTGCTGAACGTCAGCCTTCCACAGAAGCTGCAGGGAGTGATGAAGGTGAGCTCTTTTTCACCATCAAAACATCAGATCACAGCATCCAAACGCCACTCTAAGAACGTGATGTCACTGTCTCTGCTGCCCCCTGTCTGCCAGGTGGTGAACTTCAGCGCTCCACTCGTGGTCCCTCAGGGCTGCTGGCATGTCCTGTCCCTCCAGCTGCTCAGCAAGTCCCTGCCCATCAACCAGCTGTCCCCTCTGAGGCTGGACACCAGTCAAGGCTCAGTGCTGCACATTCCCCTTTACTTTCACTCCACTCCTTTTAAGGTAAAACACAAAAATCCATTTCCTGAACCTTTTTTCAAACGTAGACTTCAGAGAATTTGACAAGATTTTCAGGCTCAGAGGGTCAAACATGAGACAGTGGAATGCTGCAGTTATCAAGCATGAGGAAAAAATGATGGGCTTAGCTGTAGCATTTCATAATAGCTTTGGATCATTTAGTTTGATCGAAGTCCCAGTTTACTTTTGATCATATTTAAGTGCTTATGTGTTTTTTATGTTATTGACTAACTACTTGAAATCCCAGTGAGGTTAGGATGTTGCGCAAATGTAAACTAAAACAGAATAAAATGATTTTCAGATTTGTTTTGATACGTGTTCTGTTTAATACCTGACATAGACGAGGAATTTAAGACCCAAATTGATAAACTGTGATTCTTAATGCAGTGAAACACAGTTTAATGTCTCTGATCTGCTTGTGTTTCCACTGAGAGTGGCTTTTTAACTCCCCCAATGAGGTTATTTTTTTTTCCAGCTGTTGTCTGTTTGTTATCAGTGTTAGCCAAAAAGTACCGGACAGATTTTTCTATAATTTTCAGGAGATGTTGGAAATGGTCCAACTTAAATTGATTAGATTTGACTATGACATACAAGGCATTACAAGTGAATAGTGCAAAATATTAAAGAAGTTTGTATTTAATAAAGCCATACTTTTTTTGAAGAATTGAAACAGATTTGGTTGATTCATGCTTGAGGTTAGATTTTTTTTCTTACATTTATAATGTTATTGAATTAATAAAGTTTTAAAATATGACAAATTTTACCTCATCTTTTTAAAACTTGCTGAAAAAATCAAGTCTTTTCTGTTGCATCAACCACCAAACATCCTATGAATCCCGGAGGGTTTGAGTAAACTATAGTGGTACAAATAGACAAAAGTTTGAAATGCCTGAGAAACAACATGAGGGTGGACTATAGTTGTGTCAGAGGCAAAAAAAGAGAACTAGTTTTATTTATTCATTATGTAGACATTCAAAAGTTCTTGGTAGTTATTTCAGTTAGGCCTCACTTTTATATTGGTCTCAGTTTGAGAGAATGTTTTTACCATTTTTTTAGTCATTGCTCAATCAGATGTATCACTGGGCCAATAGATAGATAGATAATAGTAGCAGCAAGAAAAAAAAGAATAGGACCAACTTACTTCATGATAATGATAATAGCTATTTATATAGCACCTTTAAAACAGATGTTTACAAAGTGCTATCACAGACAAAACAAAAGCAGAAAAAGGCAGAACTCTGGGTACATTAAATCAACAATAAAGTCAAACAAAGACCGAAACAGTCAGACAAAAAGCACAGAGGTTCAGGTAAAACAAAACAACTAAAGATTGACGTACTGACATACAATGTGATTATACTGCATTATTACATGTTAATATATCAACATGTGAGTTATGTTACAAAAGAGGGTGTTTCTTTTTGTATATATCACTCACAGATTGTGTGATATGAAAGTTGTCATTTTCTTACTAAATCTCACATCAGCTCACTCGGTCTTGGTGCAGAAGTTCTGCTCAGATTCTGTCCTGAAACAGCAGATGAAGTTGGAGAGAACGACCCTGCTGTTGTGTTTACATATGCAGCTCATAAAAATAATCATGAAATGTTCTGGGGTTTAATTCAAGTTTAAAAAGCCATCATCATGCTACTCTTTGAATCTGCAGACTTGATGATTTGTAGTAACAGCTGACTGGTATTGTTAGCAGGGGGAGGTGGTGTTCGAGGTGGAGAGAGAGTGTGGACGACCCTGCCCTCTCAGACTCTCTGAAACAGGTAACATACTGCATTTTTAAAGCCCTTTACATGACGGATAGTTTTATTTTCTTATGTTAATTTTCTGTTCTCTGGTCCCATCAGGTCGAGCAGAGTGGCAGCGCTCCCTCCTCCCAGACTTTTTCACCTCCTCTTGGGCCACGGACAGTAAACTGGCTGCTGAGCTCTGCTCTCACTGGCAGAGCCGTAAAGATAAACTGCCCTGCAGGTCAGCAACAAACTTAGCTTCATTTATCAAAGCTGTTTCTGTCATATAATCGCTTACAGTGCACCCTCTAACCTTGAAGGTCTGTTTCTCCTTTGCACCTCCTCAGGTGGCCAAGACTCCCCGTAGAGACCACTCTACCTCTGGACTTTGGTGCTACACCCGTAAATGAGAGCAAGGTGGGCAAACCTGACCACTCCACTCCTACTTTGTATTTTAATAAGCTTTTCTCCACTGTCACTTGATTATCTTTTATTCAATATTTATTGATGGCTTCCAGGTGAGGACATTCACTCTGAAGAATCCCACTTCTTCAGTCGTCTCCGTAGAGATCCGTTCCCTCTCCTTGTACCCAGCCCCCCTGGAGGCCCTGGACCTCCTAACTAAATGGTGAGCCAAAGTCCGGAGTACAGCAAGAAAAGATGTAACAGAAAAGACATGGACATAGGAAAGTGTTGGTTAATTTAATGAACAGTACTGAATTGAAATAGACAAGCTTTTACTCTCTTAATCTTGAACATAAACTCGTGCTTTCAGACCAGTTAAATCCATTTTAAGGCACTTCAGCTAGATTCAAAATCATCCCGTCCAGATTATATTCATAATAGATGTTTATTCATGATAGATGTTTAATAGATGTTTATGTTAATGAGGTCACTCTTGAAAATGAGATGCCACATCTCAAGGGGCTAATCTTTAATAAATTCATATCCAACAAAGACAAATATGGTGTGATATAAGTAAAGATCGATTGATGAATGTCTCACTGTGTTCTCTGTTTTGATTGACAGGTTTAATATCAGCCCTGTTTCTGTCAACATCAGCACTACAGAGTTCTCTCTGCTAGCCTCTCCCCCAAAGGTAAGTTTCAGGAAAGAACTTTGGTGATGCACATTATCATCAGTCTGCTAACAGTATCAACACATAATTACTTCCCACATTTATTTAGGTTTCATAAGAGAGCATTTTCTGCTGATCGAAACTAAGATTTGGAGTTTGGATGAAACTGCAGTGGAAGCAGTTTAACTTCCCCCTCCTTTACAAACGAGCTGCCTCGTGTTTGCAAGCAAACTTTCTCCTGATCTTCAGCGGGAGGAAATTATGTCTTGACTTTGTGTTCAGGTTTTCTTGTTGATATGGCAGTGAAGGGAAACACAGTGCAGACGGAGTGATTTTAAATGGCCACACGGGTTCCTGAGAGAAGCAGAAATCAACTCTAAAGAGCACCTATGGACATAAACTTAAGAAATGTTGGCATTAAGATCTTTTTCTGGAACACATACTTCAATTCAACATTAACATGAAACATGCTCCAAACATAGTGCCACCACAGTATAATGCTTAAGTGTCATAACTATCATACTGATAATGCATCCTTCAGTAAGTTGATATTAATGTGAAAGACTGACCTCAATTAAAAAAGAGAATCTGGTTTTACATCACTGTTTGAACCCTTTTTGTTACTTTTACTGTGAAAAATACAATTTTAAAACAATGCAGATGTGGTCCAAAGATACTTACAGTTTAATTCAACACCAGCATATGGAAATATATTTGTATCAGTTTAAGTACATTTTGAAAAAAGAAGAAAAAAGAATAAAAATAGGTTGATGAAAGGTAGAAAATGTAATATAATGAAAATGTAGGACCCCACACACCCTCACAATCAAACACACACACACACAAAGACATTAGGAGACAGAAAACAGAATTAGAGGATTAAGGAAATGTTATCTTGAGTTTTAAAATGAGGAAACACAATAGTTAATACTAAAATGACAGTTAAAATCATAAAGAAATAGATTAAAAAAGATACTACAGGGAAAAATTCACAAGTAAAGTATAAATTGCAATAATAATGTGGTAAAATGAGACAGCTAGTCACCAAATGGGTAGTAAAATTTCTGAAGTAAGAAAATTTTAAGAAAATCAATTAACAGAGAGTTAAATCAAAAACAATGTATCTGGGGCGGACATTAGCTCAGTTAGTAGAGCGTCCGCCCAATGTACGGGGTCTGCCAACCCCCAACAGCGGCTGCTGGTTCGAATCCCGGCCTCAGCCCTTCGCTGCATGTCATCCCCCCTCTCTTCACCCCCTTTCCTGTCAAGCTCCAGCTGTCCTATACAATAAAGGCCATAAAAAGCCCCAAAAAATAACTTAAAAAAAGCAATGAATTTGAACAGAGCATTATTTTCAAATTTGAAAGATTTGTTCGATTATTTTGGGTCTGATTTTTTTATGAATTATTGAAGCACCGTTCTTCCCACCTGTGTGTTTGTGTTCAGGCGGGTGAGAGTGTGGAGGACCTGACAGGACAGGCCGTTGTTCATCTGCTGCTGCAGCCGTGGGAGGTGAGGGAGGTCGCCGTGATCTTCACTCCATCTGAACACAAACCCAGCTCCACCATCCTCATCATCAGGTAATGATTTATTCACAGAGGAAGGGTTTGCTCAGGCTTTTGAGATGTGTGTTTGGGTTTTAGTCTGGAAAATCAAGAAGTTTCAGGCAGTTTGGACTTTGAGCAGTGTGTTGGGAACTTAACTAAAGCAGCTGATGGAGTTTCCTGTGCTTGTATTTGTCAAGTTTGTGCTTTTACTGAGCACATTTACACAAGTCTTACGAAGAGAAACCCTGTAACATCCTCCAGCCTCTAATTCAGTCCAATTCAGGAGGTGTTAGTTAAAATTTTTCAAGATTGTGAAAAGTTAGAGGATTTGCAGCTTAATGCAAAAAAATAACGATTCTGAAAAGATTATTTGGCAGAAGTAACTAATGATTAGAAAATTCCCAAGACAGACCTGGACTTGCCTCTTGCACACCAGCGGAGAATCACTGAGCTACATGACCTGGTGGCACTGGCCCACTGATCATATATATACATGTATGTAAAAGCTAATAAAGCTGACTGCTGATGCAGAGGAGAGTTTTTTCCGTGTTGGAGTCCTGCATCATATTTCGGAGAGATCAAGAACATGCAGCAAAGTTCTTGCTTAATCAAATTTCATGGCTCATTTGAAAAACATTGAACACAAGTAAGGCTGGGTAATTTATCAATTAAATCAGAAATTCCAGTTATTTTATGCAGGAGCTTTAAAAAGTTCAAATCAAGATTTTTCTTCACTTCTTCCCAGCTACCAAAATCGCGTCGCCCACTGACGTAGCGTCGCGCGTCCATAAATACCTCATTTTGGTCACCGTTGCCATAGGCCGTTGCTCGGTGACGTCACGTCCGCTTGAGTTTCACCGCAATCATATCATATATCATATAATAGGATGTATAAGCGGACATTATTCCAGGTGTATCCTTTTCATTCACTTATCAACCACAAAACACTGCAGCTGATGCCCTGCAGCAGCATTATCTGTGAGTTTCCCGCGGTCCGTCTAGGCGGAACTGACTAATGTTTCCCACGTGGACATGGATTGTTCCTCTGTAGTCCGGATGAATAACTGTCTGTTTAGGGTACTGTCATATGTGCACATGCCGCTGATTAACTTTTTTTTCTTTCACATCGCGCAACAAGCTATGTGGTAGTGTGAAAAGTGGTTGTCGCATCGCAGGAGTGTTAGCCCCGCGCCTTCATGGCTGTACATTGACTTTGCATGGAGAGTGATCGCCGAGATAGTACAAGTAGCGTCCGGTGTGAACGCAGCTTAAGGCTGGGTAATTTATAAATAAAATCAAAAATTCCAGTTATTTTATGCAGGAGCTTTAAAAAGTTCAAATCAAGATTTTTTTTCCACTACTTACTCAGATTGTAGTTTCGTGATGGTTAGCCCTGTCAGGTTTTGCACAAGAACTTTTATAGGCTTGTATTTATTTTCTAAAATTAGATTAAATATTGATAAAAGAGTTTTATTTAAATATACAGAGGAAAATACCTCAGCAATCAGCGTTGATGTAGACAATTCTGTCTATGTTTGAACTACATAATCACACACTTTAACTATAGGAGGGACAATTCTGTTTGGTTTGGGAATATACTTTGTTGACATAAAGGCAAAATCATGTCATACATGTGTCACTGCGAGCTTTGTTATTTGTTTTGGGGGTTTTGGGGGGTTTTGAGAGGCAAAAATTGGTTAAAATTATAAATCAAATGTTGAAGGATATTAAAAAAAAAAAGAATTTATTTTTGGACCAAATCAACCAGCCCGAGATGCAAGGCAAAAGACATACTGCACTGTTGTTTTTAAGAACTGTGATGAGCCAGGGCAGGCTTGAAATATGTTGTAATGAAATGTATACATAATCTTTTGCTATTTCCTTCTGTCTTGTGGTCAAAGATCTTTCATAAATATGCACATGAACAGCTGATGTGTTTGTTTCCTGACTATTTTATGGATCATTAGAAAAAAACAAGAATAATGGCCAAGTAACTGAACATCAAGCTTCATAAATCCAGTGCCTTTTTTAACACTGCTAGCGTACAGTCTAAGTCACTTAGTGCTCTTAATGGCTCTCTGAAGACATCACCTTTGATCGCTTACTTGTCTGTTTCTCAGGAACAACCTGACGGTGTTCGACATGATGACGCTGCAGGGCCACGGGGCCAAAGAGCTGCTGAGAGTGGGAGGCAAACTGCCCGGCCCAGGAGCATCACTGCGCTTCAACGTGCCTCAGTCAACTTTAATGGAGTGTCGTGATGGTGGGATTCATGCGTAAACTTCCTATCACTGCATGACTGTAGAGTAATAAAGTTTACTAACAGAAAGATAGAGCTGACTGAACAAACAATAAATGGTTCCTGTCTGTCTCACCCAGGCCTGCGCACCAACAAGCCGCTGTTTGCTATCAGGAAGAGTTTTAAAGTGGAGAACGCAGGAGAGCTTCCTCTGACCGTCATGTCCATGAACATTAACGGGTACAAGTGTCAGGGCTTTGGGTTCGAGGTCCTGCAGTGTCGACCGTTCCACCTCGACCATAACTCCTCCTCAGAGGTCACCATAGCGTAAGTTTGGATTTTCTGTTTTATCAGCATATTGGTTGTTATGTTTTAATAACAGGATTTAATCTGTTGCAATAATAAACCTCTACTTCCTCATCAAAGTATGATCTATATTTAAACCTCCCTCTTCTCCTTCTGCTTTATTCCCGGACCCTCCTGACATTTTTCAGAATCAGAATGAGAAATGTTTCATATATGCCCAAGGGGAAATTCACTTGTTTCAGTTGCTCTTTAAAGTAGTATAGCAGTAGGAATATCAAATAAAGGCATTACAATAGATAAAAGCAAAAAAATAAGTACAAAATTCAGAAAGAAGTTTGCAACATGCAGAACTGTTAAGCTACCCATATGAAGGAAAAAATAAATCAAATATAAAAAATAAAAATAAATTAAATAAAAACATTAAAATAAATTCAATAATTAATAAAAATATATTTTTTAAAATTTGTTTGTAATGTCTACTATTCTAAATGGTCTTATAGGAGCTCTCCACCTCTTGCCTTCCTCAGGTTCACCCCGGACTTCACCTCCTCCTGGGTGATCCGGGACCTCACCCTGGTGACATCACGAGGCACTTCTTTCCCGTTCACCCTCAACGTGACGCTGCCTCACCACATGCTGCCTCTCTGCGCTCAGGTGGTCCCCGGGCCGAGCTGGGAGGAAACCTTCTGGGTGGTCACACTTATCTTCACATGGTTAGTGCCTTAACACTGAAATTTTCAGGAATATCTGTGAAGAAGGTGAAAGACACATCAGAGGCCTTGACAGTAGCTGAAGACTGTAGGAGAAATGAAATGAACAGACCAACTTCCCTTTAGTGTAATCCTTAGAGTAGAAGTGCAGTTAGTTATTATATGGAACCAAACAGCGTCTTTATTATTATGGTTTTTCAGGATCACAGACTTTTTGCTCCGTAACCTTTGCTTTAGCAAACCATGACACTGGCTTTAATACGGGTACTCATAATGATTTGAACACTATGAAGGCTATGTCTGTGGCAATGTTAATTTTGTTAATCATAGTTTTCATCAACAACCTTTTTCCCCTGACGAAAACTAGACATTAACTAATAAATACAAGTGCACAAACTAAATCAACTGACATTTTTATCAACCAATAATAACTTGACTAAAATGTCTTTATCTAATCAGACCTAATTTCATCTTGTAGAAAGAAGGGACAAGTTAGGAATATATCCAATCACAGCTACCGGTACTTTTGTTGTGTGGAAAGGTTGGATGAGTTAAGAGGGACATCCAAACACAGCTGCCTTAGCTTGGTGGTGGTGGGTTAATTTGGGTAATGATCCAATCAGAGCTGCTCTTTTTATGAATTGATATATTCATGTAGAGCAGGTTCAGTATTTGTTGTCAGTTCTGGTATTGTAACTGAGATGCTCTGCCAGGTAGCCTAAATAAAGGTGACTGCATCTCACACAGAAGTTATTTTACTGTTAATTCATGCATTCAGACTTAAGTAGCATTCAGTAAAGGGTTATTAGATGTTTCATTTTATCCAAGTGTAAGACATGACTTAAGAAATTCAAGGAAACATAAAAAATGTCTTACCCTTTACAACTCATATTTTAGTCGACTAAATGTACAGTAGATTTTTGTTGACTAAAATGTGAAAATTCATCAACGGAAACTAGGCTGAAATTAAAATAATTTAGATGACTAAATTAAACCAGTTTAAAGAGTGCTGTCAAAATGAACACTGATGTGTGGCATCAGTATTGCCTGATGCGTGCTCTTGTACAAACAAATACAAATATAAATCCAATGTTTGTGTGTTTGTTTCAGCTTTTCCCTCTTCGGTGTGTGTCTGATGGCCTTTCATCAGGCTCAGTACATCCTGAGTGAGTTCTCCACTCCCAGCATCACAAGCAACCACAACTCCGTCCTGTCCCGGGAAAACGGCCCCGTCAACAACATCACACCCAACGGAGTGAAGTGCGTCCACAGATGAGCGGAGACTTTCCGTTAGCTGTGAATGTTAGAGAAACCCTCAGTGTGTCTCCCTGCTTTAACGGTGTTTGTTTCTCTTTGTTGCAGTAAAGCCAAAGGCAGCTGTAAGAGCTACGTGGACAGCGGTCACACCTCGGACAAAGGTAAGGGGCGGGGCTCTCCAGCTCTGGCGAACAGCCCCGCCCCTCGCCCTCAGTCCTCCAAGAAAGGCTCCTCAGTCACCCCGTCCCAGTCCCAAAAGAAACACAAAGTCTCCCTTTATTACACCAAATACAAGTCCAGCTCGTCCTCAGCAGCAGGAGCCATCATGGTGGACGAGGAGCATGAGGACCTGACCCCGGACCCTCCGCTGACCCCTGACCCTGACATCTGCAACAACAACGAGCCGGCTTTCATCAGCGAGCTAGACAAAAAGATAGCTGCAGACTTTAAAGAAGACCTCCACAGCACTATAGAAGATAGAGCTCCAGCAGCAGTTATGTTTCCCATGGAAATGCCTGCTGGTTTCCCAGATAACGTCACGTTAAGTCCAGGACCCCGACCAGGCCTGTTGGTCTGCAGCCCCATAGAGAAGAGGTGCAGCGAGCACTACGCAGAGAAGATCGACTCTGACAAAAGGGACAACTCTGAAATGGAGGTAAGGATGGTGCTAAAGACTGTCAGGTTAACCTGTAGTTTGATTTCATGTCTTATTTATAGTATCCAGGCTTTTAAAGTGTTAAAATTACATATCAAGGGGTGCTGGTTTGGCAGAGTGGTTGGTTGGCCATGCACGTCTCGGGTTCAGGTCCAGCCTGTGGCCAGTTTGCGGAGTGTCTTTCCCTACTCTCTCAAGCCCTTTTGCGGGCCCGTTCCCCATCTCTTTCCTGTCAATAAAGGCACAAAATGCCCAAAAAATACATTAAAAAAAAAAAAAAAACATATCAAAGTTTAAGTTGCTTTAATGATCAGATGGCAACAACTGTCTTACAAATTAAAAAATCAACTAAGTTGCACAATTTTGGATTTTTAAATAATCTGAAATTCCAGTATTTTCAATGTTATTTTAGCAGATACCTATAAAACAAATATTGTAGTTTTTTTTATTGCATCTACATTATATGCAAAAAGTGTTTTTAATAGTTGAACTAGAAAGTTGAAACCTTCGCCAAGGTAGCTCACATATTGCTGTTACATCTATAACAAATAGTATCATGATAAAGTTTCCATCGTAATATGATTCCTTGACCCTGAAAATCTACAGCGAGCACTCGGGATCATGTTGATATCATTACTAGTTAGACAGTTACTTAGTAAAAATGATTGTTGAGTATTGGTGGTTAACTGGACCACTTCCAAAATCTATTTGTTTTAAGTTGGGTCATAAGGACATCTCCTGAACATTTCAGCAAAATACACTCGATGGTTTTTGCGTATTTTTGCTAATAAAAAAACTTTGGCATAAACATAACGTCCTTGGGCGAGGGTAATGAAGCATCTTTTTTCCACTTCAGAGCCTCGAACAGCAATTTAACAACCTGGGGTCAGATTTTTTTGTTTAATGAAGCTTATTTTTTATTAAATCATAGTTAATTCTCCTTTTTTAACAAGTTGCAAAACTTCTGTCTCCATTTAAATCAGATCAGTAACACAATTCACCCCCTAAATCAACCAAAATGTAAAATACAAAAACATGATGACTGTGTTTTGTCTTACTGATTGATGAATACACTCTATCTCATGACCATATTAGCTGAGAGAGCACCAACCTCTGCCAAGGCATGTTAAACATTGTCTGGGATGTTATTGTCAGAGATGTGGAAATCTGCTCTATCCTGTGCTGTTCAGAAAAAAAAAATCCTGTATCAAAGGTTAAATGTTTTGGCACTTCGCCAACTTTCAAGGTGCTTGGAGAGAAAAAATCTGAAAGAAAGAAGAGCTCCAGCAGCACTTGTAGTTCAGAAAACAACTTTAGTGGATTTCTTGGATACTGTTCTTGTCCACACTGATTACTGGATCACCACCAGAATCACACCTCTCTCCTCTTGTACCATAACCAACAGTTGCTGAAAATGTCATAAAAACCGTTGGAGCGTTTATGGAGTGATAAAGAATCTCACAATGTCCTTTCAAAATTCTTGAATCCAGTTCGGATTGCCACCAAAATCTCAACACCTTTACCTCCTGCCATGATCAACATTCCCTAAAAGTTAAATCAAAATCCATTAATAGATTTTTCAGTTACAGGCACCAGCTTGGATTAAATACAGCTGATGAAATGAAGTTGTGAAGTGATCAGATTCTAACAGTGAGGATAAAATAGGGGTGGGCGATATGGCAAAAATATCATATCACGATTTTTTAAAAATAAAGGCACGATCACGATTTTATCACGATTCCTTTTTACTTTGATTTTTCTAGACTAATTTGCATGTTTGACCAGTTTTTACTGATGTTTAACATATTAAACATGTAAAACCCTAAAAGAAAAAAAAAAGACGATTTAAGCCAAAGAAACTTTCTGAACAGGTTTTAATTTAAGTAATAATAATAATAATAATAAACTTTATTTGTATAGCACCTTTAAAAACATTGGTTTACAAAGTGCTTTGACAGCAGTCAACATAAGATAACAAAGCACACGAGTTTAAACACAAGGAAAAATGAACAACCGAAAAAGGTTCAATAAAATCAAACAACAGTTGGGACATACACAAATAGCAAAATTAGGCTGAGAAAGTTCCACAACACATCACATAAATCAGTTAACCCCAAAAGAACACGGACACAGAGGAGGCCCCGACCCCATGGGGCCGGAGACACAACACACCAGGATACAGCAACACACAAGAGGCTGAAAACTCAAGTGTAAACTGTATCCTGATGGTGCAAACTAACATGACAAGTGCCATGTCCAGTGACTCCAGCCCCATGACTCAAAAGAAACGGCAAGTAGTGCAGTTTTTATAAAAATGTGCAATAAATGTAAACATAAAAGGTAATAAACAACAATAAAGTGGACTTTTGCAACATAAAAACTAAACGTAACAAATAGCTTATTGAAAAGGGTCACATATAAATGCTAACTTAACTGGTTATCTCTTAAAGTGCAACAATTTAGAACAAATGTTATCTAACAGCAATGTCTATAATCTGAGTGAATAATACAGCTGCTTTAGAACAGATTTTTGTTCAGACATCTTCAAGCTTTTATCTCCTTTTCTTTTTCCACCATGGCTTCACACTACATAACCAAACAGGAGATCCCACCATGCACTGCGCATAATGTGTTACGATTGGTTAGTCGGGTGGGCGTCAAAGTCTCTGCGCTCACACAGACGATCTGGCGACGATCCTTAACGATTTAATATCATCATGTTGCACACCCCTAGGATAAATAATCAATTGCCGCTTCTAACTTCGGCCGTCTCACGAGTCGCTGATGATGCTGTGCTGTTGTTACCTGACTGACACCTTCATACAAATGAGGAGAAATTGGCCTCCGTTTTTTTTCTTCGTTCACATTCAAACTCTTTCTTCTTGGTTTCCAAGTCTTGTACAGACGTGTGCAAAATTGTTTGGACCCTTCTGTTGAAGAAATAAAAACCCACAATGGTCTCTAAAATAACTTCAAACCAACAAATGGAATAATAAGTAAAAATTTACTTTAATAAAATTCAGACATTGCTGTTGAAATGTGGTTCAGTATAATGAAACTTGCCTGATCAAAAATGATGGTACTAATGTAAATGTCTTATTTTTATTAGTAATTTTTTAGTAATTTTTATATTTATTCTAACTTAAGACAGTTTCCAGTTATTTCAGTGACCATTGTAGGTTTTTCCTTTATTTTACAAAAGGGCATCGGCAATTTTGCACACGTCTGTTAATTGACCTGTTGTACTTTCATATAACTGGTTGCCAAGCCTGGTAATTGTTTCTTCTTCAGTGTATTTCATTAGTATACTTTTTCTCTCTCTCTTTCTCCAGTTAAGAGAAGACGGCAAAGGGCAGAAAAAGAAGGCACAGAGTGCTGAAAATGGCTCAGCTTCAGGAAATAAGGGAAAGAGGAGTCGCAGGAAGACAGACAGTGTTTCCAGGTAGACCATATTTTCTTTCATCTTTTCAAACTTATTTTTTCTTGATTTTTTTATTTTTTATTTAACAGCTACAGTGTCGGAGCAAAACAATAAAACATCATTCATCAATCCTCCTTATATAAATGTCCCTGTTATCCAGTGAAGGTGGTGGTGCCCTCTTTTGTCCTCCCTAAATCAGTCCATTTTTTTTCTACAAATTTTGTTTCCTGTTGCCTTTATTTGTGCGCAACTTTCTCCATTACTAATATTTCTTTGACAGCGCAGACCTACTGCACAGCAGTTGGTGGTTCTACTGTTTACTACCATCTGGCCATTACTGTTTCTCAGCGATAATAGTATGTTAACAAGACACTCGTCTTTTATTTGTATTATATCATGTGTCAGATTTCCCAAATACAATATCTTACATGTTTTAGATATTTAAAGGTGTAGTCAGTGATCTTCTGATCTTCTAATCTCATGCAGTATTTGTCAAATCGCTGTTTTTCTCCTCTCCATCCACAAGATGTCACCACTAACAGCATGTTGAAAAAAAGGTCCGGTTTCAATACACAGCCTTGGCTCTGAATTTCAGCAGGTAAATACTGTGGCTCAGGCTGAGTTACCAAAACAGAGTACACCCCTCCACATCCAGGGAGCGATCATACTCATGCGCAGATCAGACAGAGGGGGGAGGAGGAGTCGTAGATTGTGTAGCGTGCGCAGTTAGCATAAGAGAGAGATACAATATGTGCAGTAGCAATGGCTGAAGAACAGCCCAAAAGAAAAAGGTCAGAGGAGTGAAAAGTGAAAAAGAAGGGCTATGACCATGAAAGAGCGAAGACCCGGGTCAACATTGGTGTTGCTTTCCGACAGTGGAGGGAACTCCGCTAATTGAAAGACCTGAAAACTGATGCAGATGTCGCCGTCTTTCTGCTGGATAGGTAAGAACATTAGCTTTGTGGTGCTTCACATAACAGTAACAGCCGTCGGGCATTCATCTTATTGTCTAATCTGCCAGAATGTACTGTTGTCGTGATGTCATCAATAACGGCAGTCGAGTTGTCTGACAAGTCAGGGTTACCTTAGCTATGTTGGTCAGCTACGCAGTTTCTACGGCCTTTCCACGACAATGCACGTCCATCAGCTTTCGGGAGGCAGGTCTAAATTCGTTTATCAACAACCTCTCCACTCGTTTTCTCCCACATCGCTGACTACACCTTTAATATTCCATTTTCTTTTTCATATTTCAACCTGATGGTTATTTAATATTTGGCAAGACCAGATTATATGTTTGTCTGCATCAACTTGTCAACGTGATCTCCAGCACTCTGTAACCACTTCTTTCCTAAACTTTTTTCCAGTTAAACTTCCCAAACTCTGGGGTAGACCAGATTTTCATCTTTAAGATCTTTCTATAAACATTCTGTTATGTCCCATTGTAAAAGAAAACTTGATTAATGCCTTGGTATCGAACATTCAAAAATGAAAGAGATGCAGATATTCTAATAAGGTTACTAACATTAATATTTGCCTGCTTTCATTTTTGCTTATTATTGCCACAGTGCTCCTGAGCACAACGTTGTCGTGATGCCAGAGAGGGAAAAAGAAACCGAATGGAAAACAGGCGACCGAAACATCAGCGGAACCCGCAACAGGAACCGCTGCTGCAACGGCCCCAAGTCAGAAGCACCAAAGCCGGGACAGAGTGCCGAGAGCCCCCTCAAACAGAACGGTGAGCATCTCCCTGTCCTTTTGACCTTTAAGAGTCAAATGTCTTACCTGAAGCTAACGTCACTCTCCTGGTTTATGCCCCTGCAGGCGTGTGTCCCGCCCGATCTCGGAGAAAGTGTGCCACAGATCGACGCAGCGGTGGAGTGTGCGAGTCTGGTTCAGACTCCGGCAGCTCATCGGGCAGTGTGAGGGCCAGCAGGGGGAGCTGGGGCAGCTGGAGCAGCGCCAGCAGCATGGAGGGTGACAAGGACCCCGGTGCCAGGACACACGCCTGCACTACCTCATCCAGAAAAAGTAAGACTTGTGCTTTGTTACAAGATGACTTAAAGGGATATGCGATTTTTTTTTGTTTGTTTGTTTGTTTTCGTGTCTTGCATCAACCCAGAGTCCATGACAAGCAGATTGACTTCATTCTTTCAACTCGTTTGTGTTACTGTGTTATGTTATGTTAGCTAGTTTTAGACTAAGGTTAGCATTTTGTAGCATGTGAAACTAAACTGCAGGTTACATGCCTGCCAGGAAACAGCTAAAAAAGAACAGAAAATTCAAGTTCTGAAGAGTTTATCTGATGACTGTAGGCAGAGGCAGGCTAACATTACCCATTGACTCCCAGTGTTTAAGCTGAGCTAACTAGCAGTGAGCAAACTTTGCCCGTCTTTTCCTTGTTACTGCGCACACAGTTGAAAGAGTGGTGTCTACCTGCTTGTCATGGACTCAGGAGTGAGGCTAGACACAAAAAGAAAAAAAAAAGTTGTATCCCTTTAAGACAGATTTAAAATATAATTACTTAAAAGAGCGCAAATATAAGTAATTTATTCTGGATATCTGTAGCTTTTTTTTAATGTTTTTTTTTTTTATTATTTCACAGGGGAATCCATGCAGTACAGCGTCTACCCAGTAGAGCGAGACTGCTACCAGAACATGAATACAAACTACAAGGCTCACAGGTACCTACACAAACAGAATGGGCTCTAATGATTGTATGAAGCTTGACAGAAATATACCCTCATCCATTTTACAACCGCTCGTCCTGCAGAACGGATCATATAACACAAACTCTCAACCCAGGGAGGAAAATGTTGAGACTGCTCCTGTCATGAATACTCCCTTACTAAGAAAACAAATGGAAACTCCACTGTTGTGTTTTATCTTTGCCCTGTTTGACCTACATACGTCTTTGTGCAGCATGAACAGCTTGTATCGTAAAGAAGTTTGCCAAAGCCCAGACCCCACAGCCCCGAGCTTCACACCAAGTTTTGCTGCTGTTGCTGCAGGAGTGGATAGAAACACAGGTGGGGACATTTGTTCTACATCAAAGCTTTAGCATCTCTTTGTGGATTAAAGGGACACGCCAACATCTTTTTCCTCACTCCTTGGTTGATGTAAAGCAGGCAGACACCATTCTTCTGACTGTGTTTAAAACACTGGAAGTCAGTGGGAAACTTTAGCCTGCCTTTGCCTACAGTCATCAGATTGTCTGCTCAGCAACTCTAAACAGTCCTGTGTACCAGTTGTGACTACTCTTGTTGCAACATTATGTTCCATTATCTATTTTCAGACTCAGATTAGCACTTAATGTAATTTTGAAAGAAATACATACAATCCTAAACTGCAGGGCACATGCACAAACCATCGTGCAGTTGCTTGTTAGTAGGTCAGCAGAACAAGTCTCTGTTTACGAGTAGAGAGGTGGAGCAAAGGATTATGGCCGACTTTGTAAGAGTGGACAAGGATTATTTCTCCTGAATGGCAAAAATCTACAACCTTACCTATTTGAATCAGACACAGGACTGTTTAGAGTTTATCTGATGACTGTAGGCAGAGGCAAGCTAGCACTACCCACTGACTCTCAGTGTTTAAGCTAAGCTAACTAGCGTTGGATGAGTTCTGCCCGTCTCTTTCTTGTTACTGCACACAGTGATATGAATGGTGTCAAACTTCTTGTCATGGACTCAAGAGTGAGGCAAGACATGATAAAAAAAATGTTGGTGTATTCGTTTTTCTTTCTCAACGCCTTTGTTCTTGCACATGTATTCGTGTAAAGTTTTTGTAAGTGAGAGTTGTCATTTGTCCTGCAGACCTGACCGGTCAGTATTTACCAGAGGAGACGTGGTCTGCTCCATCCATCCCGCTCACTAATGAGTTCAGATACAACACCACTGAAGCTCTGCCCTACATACCTCAGCCAGCCACCACAGCGCCATACAACGGGTAGGTCTACAGATGCACTGTTTCACTGCTTTTTGTCGTTAAAAATCCAATCATTAATTGCATTGTTATCAATAAAACCGTATCAGTTTCCATCCCCAAGTCTGTGCGGTTTGGCTGTTCTGTTAGATTTCTGTCTCTTCCTTCTGAAGCATCCTTCAGGTGTTTCCTTGTTTCCTGCAGGTTTACCTGGAGTGGTGCCAACAGCCATTGCAACAGTCCATACACCTACTGCGAGGACAACAGCTACATAGGTATGACCACCAGACTCCGATCTGTGTCTCCTAAGTTGCCCTGCATGGAATAATTATTACAGCTTCTGATCGTGAAAGATTGGTGGAAATGAAAGTGAGAAAAGTGATTAATATATAGGACATATCAGTGTTAACGTTAACATTTTAGCCCACAAAATCGACTGTAAATTTAGTCGACTAAACTCTGAAGTGTAAAGTGTAAGGCATTTTTATGTTTGCTTGAATTTCTGAAGTCATGTTTTACTCTTGGATAAAATGACACATCTAATAACCTTTTATTGAATGCTAGTAAAGTTTGAATGTATAAATGAACAAACACAAATTGAACTGAAAATGGTTAGTCAACAAATGTAACACTAAAGCACACAGATTCAGTGGCCTCTTTTAAATCACTTTTACTTCCACATATTAAGTCACTTGTTTTTTTATTTTAGTCATTCAATAGATTTATTTATATACAAATATACTTTGTCTTGATTTTACTCATCCCGTTTTTATCTTCATCCTGATTTTCAACCCTCTTTTAATCATTATTCAAATTACTTATTTTTATGTCAGCTTTAAACCGACTTTAATTTTCTTCACCTCGTTTATCTCCAGCGATGGGACATCTTTTTTGTGGTTGGGTCTTTTTTCTTGTCATTCTGTTTTATTGGTCTAAGTTCTTATCATTTAATTGCTGTTCTGTTGAATCCTAACTGGCTTGTTAGATTCCCTTGAGCTCACCTGCAGTCCCTTTTCTGCTTTATTCTCTTAGATTTACTTCATTTCATTTTGTTCCTATTTCAATTTTCTTGTAATTTTATTTTTGACCTGATTGCTTAATATGTCCACCAATGAGGTTATAATTTTGCTTTCATTTACCTCTATCTGTTTACACAGTAGCTGGAAATATTCCTGAAGGATTCTGATAAAATTTTCAGGGAATGTTGATCATGGCACAGGGACAAGTGGTTAGATTTGGTGGTGATCTGAAGATGAACGAGACTTTTAGCAAATAGTGTTAGAAATGCTTTTGTGTAGGGTTGTGCTCTTGGAGAACTTCTCTTGTTAATTTTCTTCCCAAAAAAGTTTTCAGTCTTCTCTGAATAACATGACCACTGACAGGTCAAGTCAGGGGTCTGCAACCTTTCTAATCAAAAGAGCCATTTTGCCCGCCACACCCACCAAAAAAATCTGTCTGGAGCCACAAAAAACATTTGAACCATAAAATGACAGCAGCAGCACTCTACATTATAATGACATTAGATCTATAAGAAAACTGCTTTACCACCTCAAATGATTGCTGATGTTATTTTTCAGTAATTGATTTAGAACTTAATGACAACAATGGTGTGTTTACTTTAATTTTCAGGTTTGTCAACAAAAAATAACCATCAGTTAATATTAGCCCTATGTTAACACTGTTATTTTCATTTTTTTTAAATTTTGCTAATGTTGTTACTCCATTTTTTTTCCCACAGGATCAGGTTTTACTTGTAGTTGAGAAATCATAAATATTTATTTGACATCATCAGGTGAGATGGGGGTCAGTAGGTCTTCCCCCTCACATTTAAAACTGAAATCATTTCTTTCCTGCATTTTGATCTTTATTATGCACAATTTTATCATAATCATGAAGTAGTCTTTGGAGGTGCTTTTTGACATCTCATCAGTGTTTTAGAAGTTTATCCCACAGAATTACTCAATATTTAGTTTCATGCCAATTTTGACGTGTCATAAAAAAAATGTCAAATACATATAACACAGTTACTCACACACCTGAGTTTGTAGTTAGTGAAAGAGAGATAATGTGAGGGCGAAAGACTGACTGCAATCATAACACAGAAATGGTGATAAAAAACATCCACCTGATATCTTTGTGTAAAAATCCCTCACTTCAACAACGCCATCACAGTCGCGCTGACTTATCGTCTCCCCGTGTCTCTCGTCTTTTCCAAAGCTTTATCGCCGACATACCTCCGTTTAAAAAGTTTGAATCCCTTCACAGCAGCAGTTGAAAGTATGAGAGTTCATCAAAAAATCTTCATCAGAACTTAAAATGAACATCAAGTGAGCTCACAGCTGAAGATGCAGCAGCTTCCTGTTCTCACTCCGACCTGCTGCAGGTCACGCAGAGGTCATGGGAGGTGCACACATGACGCAAAGTTAACGATGTAAAAACCCAGAAATTGTCATTAAAAGAAAAAAGGCAGATGGTGCTAAAACATGCAAAAATAACATCAATTAATTAGAGTTTAATGCAAGTCAAAGAAGAAGTTTTTGCTCTTCTGTCCTCTGAGACCAGAGCCACTAGTGAGGGGCAAAAGAGCCGCATGCGGCTCCGGAGCCACAGGTTGCCGACCCCTGGGTCAAGTGAATAACACTGCTGATCTCTTCGTCGTGGCATCTGTTAGAGAGTGTTGATGTATTTGGCAGCAAGTGGACATTTTCTCCTGAAAGTAAGAAGCAGAGTAAATAGGTGAGAGTAAGGAGCTCTTTTAGGGTGGTCCTGGTCTGCAGGGGTTAGTATCTATCTAAAGTGGTCAAAGAAAGGAACAGTGGTGAACCACCAACAGGGTGATGGTCTGAATAAGTTAATGCTGGCCCTGATTGGTTTGTTGCACATGGGGGCGTATAGCCACAGACCAGTCAGGGTGGCAGGTAGGCCTGTCACGATAATCAATAAATCAATTAACCGCACGATAAATAAAAGCGTCCTTCGTAAGTTTGTCAGCCTCAATAAATTGACACGTGCATACGTGTGTTTTCCTCCTCTCTCTACCAAACTGGGTGGATGAGAAGATGGCTCACTCCGTCCATCTTTCTCATCGCCTTTGTTCTGTAGGGGAATGAGCAGGGTTAGGGTTAGTGATCCATCTGTCAGTCATCATTCAGTCTTTGTGGGGGGAGGCAGGGCCGCATTGTTTTTTTGTTTTTTTTTGTTTAATTTGTTATATTGTTTGTGTATTTTATTTAAAAGCTCTTGACCTTTCAGTTACAGTTAAATACTCTTAAGAAATTAAAGACCATTGCTTTTGATATGGTGTACTCACTTTATTACGACATATAATTACATTAATGAAAAAATTATTATTACATATTATTGTTAAATTGCAATTTTTTTGGACAGTTATCGTCCAGCAAAATTTGTTATCATGACAGACCTAGTTGCAGGTGTTCATAATGTTTCACCTGACCAGTGTGTATAACCTTATTTTTGTGATCATTACTGTCTTATTAAATGTCACTAGAAGTGATTTTACCCTTCTTGACTTAAATCAAGCTTTCTTCTCCACATAATGTTGCAGGTAACGGGACGTTTGCGAGTGGTTACTCTGGTCAGGAGGGTCAGAACGCACACTGCAGTCAGGCCAGCTGGAGCGAGGAGCAGCCTCAGGAATCGCCCTCAGCCTGGGACACAGCAGCCTGTGTGGGCAGCAAGGTGAGTGTTCACACTAATGGACAAGCCGACTGCTCTGCTGACAAGTTTAAATCAACCAAATAAAATATTAGGCTCATGAAAATAAATGAGGATTTTCTTACAGTTATAATAAAATGGCTGTAACATACTCTGAGAATTTAAGGCTCACTTTGTTTTTAAAAGGAATTTTATATTCTTTCAATATACAGAATCCCTTCAGAAGATGATGTTAAACTTGAAAACATTGTACTAGATCCCCACTTGCACTAATGCAGGAAGCTTTAATAGCCCAGGTCTCCGTTTAAAGAGTGCGGTTAATGGAGGTCAGCTGGAGTAAAATCAGACAGAAGAAGCATTAACTGTTTAATCTGGTGGTAAGAGTATTGAGCCCAGCTTCTTACTGTCTCCATCTAAATGTCTTCCCTGTCTCACTCTGCCCTCAAAGATCCACAGAGTGCCCTGTGTGGATATGTAACAGCATACACACCTGTTAACAACCGCTACTCTCGTGATCCTGGCACTTCTTCCATACTGGGATTTATTCAGTGGTCTGGAAATGACTTTCATCGATCGCTGCAGTCAGGATGTAGGGATGTGTCACATGGATGAAAAGTCAAAAATCAAGAAATATCAGAATTAAAAATCATTTTAAGCTTCAAAAAGAGAAATCATCTATGACCTGATCTTCTGCTCAGTTCAGTGTTAGCCAGCGTAAACTTCAGCAGGCTGAGAGGAAGTCAAATCTTCTCAGCAGAGGAGACAGCTGGCGGTATCAGGTCCAACCACGGCTCTCTCAGTCTCGCTGCCGCCCTCCCCTGCAGTGACGGCGCCCCGATGTGGTCCTCTGTCAGCCGGGTCAGTGTTGATTCCTGAGAGGAACGAACCAACACTTTGTCTTTTCTTGCCCCTTTTATTGAGTTTCTCCACCACCAACGCCCGAGATGTTTCTTGGTAGCCCCACTCAGGTCTTTCTCTGCAGAGTCATCCTGCGTTGCTGTTTGGCTGACCCCACACACGAACCTGATCACCTCCATGTTGGCTACTTCCCCTTCTGGGCAGACTTTCACCTGGGCACTTCTTCTTTTTCTGCCCATGGCTTCTGGGATAGTTCCCTCTTCTTCAGGATCATGTCTGGTTCTGCTTTGCGCATAGACATCTTCCACCTTCTCAACTTCCCTATCAGTCACTTACAGTTAATTAAGTGCTGGGCTTCATAAGTTCTCTATCATAAATCAATAATCAACGTTCAGCTCCTCTGTGTTTCACTGCTGCCAGGGAGTCTGCTCTGCCTCCTCACCTAAATATGGACCCATCTGGTCTAGTCTGTGTTTAAGCTCTGATATCTCTTAGGTAACCTTGCTCCATATGGCCAGCGCTGCCTAGCCCTGCTAGAGCTGAACTTAGTTTAGACCTGAATTGGGGCCTCAAATCCTGATCTCTATGACAACATGTTTGTGATATTACATGTATGAAACAGGCTGACAACCTTGAACAAAACAAAGATCCTTAAAATATCTGAAAAGGTGTTTATTAAGCTGTGAGAGGTCTTAAACTTTAGATGGTGCCATGACTAGTGTAGTATATTGGAGTGTTGCTTCAGAAAATGTTTTGTAGAAACGTGTTATTTGTTACAGTGTTTCATTTAAAGCAATAGTCTACATTTTTTTCACATGTTTTTTCTCAGTCCTGAGTCCATGACTAGCAGATTTTTTCAACTGTGTGTGCCGTAACAAGGAAGAGACAGACAGAGCCTAACCACTGCTAATTAGCTTAGCTCAAACACTGGGACTCAGTGGGTAAGGTTAGCATGCCTCTGCCCACAGTCATCTTCGTTCACGAACGAGTGACACTTTTGAGCAGCTCTTTTAAGTGAATGATAAGAAAGATTTGCAGTTGTGACTGAGCTGTTCATTTGCGAGCCATTCATAAAGGATAATTTCGGTTCCTGCAGCTTTTACATTGTTTATAGAATGAAGAACAACAATATACTCACCCAGAAGGCTTTCCTGATCCAAACAGTGCTTCGTGAGATATTTAGATCCAAAATCGAGCGGGCGTACATCCGTATAATGGTGGCATGTAGGGCATAGATCGCTGCTCCTAAAACTGCATTAATCGTCCAAAAACTCATGTTTTTCACCAATATTCCATTATGATTCGCTCCGGCTAGTCCTCCATTACAGTCTGTGTCACTCCACACAGCGCTGTGTGGCTGTACTGACCTCTGAATTGAAGAGTTTGTTTACATGCCTCCGCGCATGCGCAGTACTCTCTGGAGCGCTGCCTCCACGTCCTCCTTTCGATGAGCTCCTCATTTGTAAATTCTGGCTCGAAACTGTAAAGACACCCATCATATTCAAAGTTCTCCTCCACAACATCTTCATGCGATAGATATTCGTCCATTTTGCACAAAACTGGAAGAAGAAAGTCGATTTGTAGCCGCCTGTCTTCCCCTGAAACAATGAGCCGCACTGCGCATGCGCGGAAGCACGTAAACAAACTCTCCAGTTCAGAGGTCGGCACAGCCACACAGCGCTGTGTGGAGTGACACAGACTGCAATGGAGGACTAGCCGGAGCCAATCATGATGGATTATGGTGAAAAACATGAGTTTTTGGACGATTAATGCAGTTTTAGGAGCGGCGATCTATGCCCTATGTGCTACCATTATACGGATGTACACCGCTCGATTTTGGATCTAAATATCTCCTGAAGCACTGTTTGGATCAGGAAAGCCTTCCGGGTGAATATATTGTTCTTCTTTATTCTATAAACAATGTAAAAGCTGCAGGAACCGAAATTATCCTTTAAATGCAAATTGCCTGCAAAAATTAACAGTTCATACAGAGCTGCAAATCAGTTCTCATCAAGACAAGAGTAGAATATAACATAACACAGTAAATAAACGAGTCAACACACAGAACTGTTAGTTGAAGAGTTTATTTGAAGACTTTAGGCAGATACAGGTTTAAACTTTCCATTGGCTCCTAGCATTTGAGCTAAGCTAATTTGCGGTGGGCGAGCTCTGCCTGTCTCGTACTTGTTACTGCACTCTCAGTCAAAAGAATGGTGCCTATCTGCTTGCCAAGGACTCTGACTATCGCTTCAAAACTGTTCTGTTTTTGCACTCTGTTATGATTTCATGAATTTGGCAGATCTAGCTGCTTTACAAAGGTCCAAAAAGGTGTCCCGTTCATGAGAAGCTGAGGGATTATGCAGGATTCACTGGTTATTTTATGATGCATTTCAAGATATTGACACCAAAAGAAGGATCATTTAATGTAATTTTTAGCAGAAACTTACTGGTATGTGTTATAGTAGGGAGGTAAATTAATTTGAGCTGAAAGGGAGAGGCGGCACAAACTGAGATGACAGCGGGGTCATCACTACAGGGACCCGGCAGCCATATTAAGAAGACAGTGGCAGGTAAAGTCAGAAATATTACTGGAGTATAAGAGAGGATCACGTCCTTGGACTTAAAGGGATAAGACAACTTTTTAAATTTTGTTGTCTTGCCTCACTCCTGAATCCATAACATGCAGATCATCACCATTCTTTAGACAGTGTGTGCAGAAACAAGGAGAAGAGGGGTAAGATCACCCACCTCAAACTACCTGAGCTCAAACACAGGGAGTCAATGGGTAGCATTAGCCTGCCTCCGTCTACACTCATCAGATAAACTCTTGAGCAACTCTGAACAGTCCTGTGTGCTTGTTGAGACTTTTTTTTTATTTCTCCTACTATTACCTTGTTCTTCTCCTTGTAACAGAGGCTTTGTCTTGTTAACCTGCTTACTACCTCGTCCATAGTGGTTTGTGATGTGCCGTGTGGTTTAGCTTCATTTGTGTTTTTTTTCAAAATTAAATAAAGTGCTAAAGAAAGTCTGAAAATACATCTGATAACATAACACTGAAAAATGAGTCACAACAAGCACACAGGACTGTTGAGTGTTGCTTTAGAGTTTATCTGATGACCGTAGGCAGAGGCATGCTAACGTTACCCATTGACTTCCAGTGTTTAAGCAAAGCTAGTCAGCTGTGGGTGAGCTCTGACCATTTCTTGCTTGTTACTCCACATACAGTTGAAAGAATGGAGTCTGTCTGCTTGTCATGGACTCGGGAGTGAGGGACGACATGAAAACAAAAAAGAGTTGTCGTGTCCCTTTAAGCCATCTCTGAAATCACAGATGTGTGCTAACAGCTCGTATCATCTCTCCTCCACAGCCATACTTTTCTGGGACCCGCAGCCTCTCCCCCATGTCCAGCCTGTTCGGATCCATCTGGACGCCTCAGAGCGAGCCCTACCAGACTCACCACTTCCAGCCTGAACGATCCGCCCCGATCTCCCCCGTCTCCCCCATCACACCCCCTCACTCCCCCTTCACTCGGGAGCCTGAGGGGAGGTGCGCCCCCATCCAGTACTCCAGCTTCAACCCATTCGGCCCGCACATGAACCTGGACATATGGAACTCCTCGTCCAACCGCAGCTCCAACTCGCAGCTCTCCAACGACTCCGGCTACTGCGGAGATGTTTGAAAAGGAAATCAAAAAAGCAAACGGCAGACCTTCATAAGTGCAAACATATTCAAACATTGATATGTAAAAGAAAGGAAATAAAAATGAATGTTCTTTTATCATTATTGGGGGAAATGTGAATATTCCTTTTCTTTTATGTTCCCATTTTCAAATGTTAAATGTTGTGAAAGGTTAAGCATTTGTTGTATATTTTTCTAGATGTTTTGCAGTTTTGATCATAGAAAATAAAAAAAGGTTTTGTACTTGAAGTAATCCCTTCTTTAAATTCGCAGCATAGAATCTCATTAGTGGCACCTCTGCCTGCTCACCAAGCCGTCCGTCTTTCTTTATTTCTTTAAAACCAGAAGTGAGCTCAAGCCCAAACAGGCTTCTCATTCCCACCCTGCCATCCTGGTTCTTATTTCATTATGTTTCATCCTTTTCCATTCAAAGCACAGTAATGCGATGAGGATAGCACCAGCCTGAACCTGTTCTCCTTCACGTCCAGTCTGCTCTCTCTTTCCTCTGGCTCATTCAAGTATTTAAAAAACTGTAGAGCTGTGGGACTAAAGGCTCTGCCCTCCCTACTCTCATAGTTTTTCCTCATTCTTTTCCTTTCTACCCTCATTATAAAAAGATAAACTTGAGGGATGTAGAGCACACAGCCTAAGCTAGCGTCTCACCATGGATTTATCTTTTCTGTTCTGTCTCATGTTTTTGTTCTGTTTTTTTTATTCTCATGATCAACTCATCCAAGATAGGGCTGTCACTTTAACCAAAAATCTAGCTTTTTTTGAGCATACACTTTAGCCAGGTTTACATGGAGACTTTCTTTCATTCTAATTGAAAATCTCAGGTGAACTGTTTACATATGATGTGATGTATTCTGATCTGGTGCTTTCATGTGCCACAACATTTAATCAGAACAGCTGTTTTACAGACATGTGATACGCGCAGATCTATTTAAACATCATCTGATTTATCAAAGATGGCAGTGAGTTATTTGAGGGTTGTGCTGTTTCACCTTAAAGTAACCAGCCTTCAGGGTTTTCCAGCGGTTCCTTATTTGTCGATGTTTTGGTCTATCCCGGCTTCGCTGAATTTTTAAAAATAGTCTATAGTTCAGTATTTTTTGTTTTCCTATCATCTAAGTGCAATAATGTTTGGTTCTTGAGAGTTTGTATTAAAACCAAACTCTCCGAAGCAGACCAGTGCTGTGTTCTCTGTTTGGAAGCTGCCATGTTTCCAAGTGAGTAAACGTCACTGCTCGTTTATGTCAAGACTGAGCATGCGCAGACAGAGCCCAGACTGACAACTTTGAGATTCAAGTTTCATGACAAGATTTTACTTTTAATCGGTTTGGGAACAGGAACATACTACCCCTGTGCAACCGAATGAAATTCCATTCGGATTTGGGCTGTTTGTTCCGATTGAGGTGTTGATATGGAGCATTTTTATTCTGTTTGGGCTTCTAACCCAATTCTAATCAGAATATTAGGCTCCATGTAAACCTGGCTACTGATAACTAAAGATATTGAGGCCCCCAAACAACCGTCATTTTAATGTTTAACTCTCCCAAGGCCACACCAGTTGGCCATGTCCTTGCAAATAAATCTTGCGGTCTCATCAGTTATGGCTTTGTCTCACATCTCTAGTTGTGGTCACGTGGGGCTGAACATTTGACAAGGTGCTGCTTTACCGCTGTGGGCAGAAGACCAAAAAAAGGGTCCTCGGCTTTGTCGTAGACAAGGAGTAGGCCAGCTGCTTTTTGCATGGTCCACATCCGTCGATGTGGAGCCCAAGTGCCACCACTGAATTCCTCTCTTTCCTCCATTCTCTCGACAAGTACTTCCTGTTGGATTAAAGAGAGCAATAGATGGTTGGGCTGCGCTGGGTGTGCCCTCTGTTGGATCAAGCATTTAACTGCAGCGGGTACCCAAACGTGCTGTTGAGCTGTTTATTACCTTCCTCAAGGAGGTTATGCTTTTGGTCCTGTTCGTTTGTTCGCTAGCATGATTATGCAAAAAGTACTGGAACGATGTTAATGAAGTTTTCAGGATTCAGTGTTGCTAATGGTAAAACTTATAAATAATTAGATTTTGTTGGTGATCCAGATAATCATTTTTTCTCAATAACTGTCTGGCTAATAATAATATCAACATGATGCCAAGTGCTAGGTGTGGGTTTTCCGGGTCATACCATCATGTTATGATGGTAACTTTATCATGAAACTGTTGCTTATACATGTAACAGTAGTTTGTAAGCTACCTTGGCGGGGGTTTGCCCTCTCCAAATGCTTTCTAGCTTTATATTTAAAAGTAGATTACAGTTCAAGTACTGTTTTTTTTTTTTTCACCATGCTCAATGGATATTAAAATATCAAGTGTAAGGTGACTGCTTTAGTTGGAAATCCAGCCTAACCCCACGGAGGTCAACACGAGCCCAAACAGGCCTATCATCCAACTGTAGCTCTGCCTTCTCTTTTCTTGGTCTTACTGTTTCTCTTCTCTCATTTCCTCCCTCGTAAAAAATCAGAGAGCACAGGCACAGAGCCTAACCTGATGAGAGTGATGTGTTGCCAAAAAAGGCTTCACACTGTAGGTTTGGCTTCCTTAGTCTTCCTCATTGTGTTTTTTCTCTTTTCTCCTATTTCTGTGTAATAGTTGGAAACTAATTGAGGCTTCTAACCTGATTCTACGGGTCAGGGTTAGGAACGAGCTCGAACAGACTTCTAATCTCTGCCTCCCTGTTTTTTCATCATTTTGTTTCTCCTTTTTACTCTCTTCCCTAAAATAAAAAATGGGAGCTAATGAGAGTAAAAGCATACAGCTCAACCTTGCAGGCCTCATGTCCTTAATCTGCTTTTTCGTATTCTTTCTCCTTTCTTAATTGTTAATAGTGAATAACTAGTAGCAGGCCGAGCATACAGCCCAATCTGGCAGGGGTAAGGACCAGCCTGAGCAGATTTAACACTCTGTTGCTGCCTTTCCTGTTCTGATGGGTTCTTCTCTTTTCTCCACTCCTTTTTCTTGAAGGTGGTTTATTCTTTTCACCCTCACTCTGCTTTGCCTATTTGCTTATACACATTTTTTAATCTTCTCTTCCCTAATGAAAATTGGGAGTAGTGGGGGTAAGGATACACATTGTATTCTGACAGGCAAGGCACTGCTTCTCATTCCTGTTAAGAGTTGTATCTAGGAAATGTGTTGGCCTGTTGTGTGCTCTGCCAATGAGGCAGTGGTGCAGCCAAGCCCACACTGACCTCTTCATCTGGCTCTGCAACAACACAGTACTTACAAATCGGTATTCTTTTAATGTCCAACCTTAGAAGCTCTGAAAAATTTAGTTTAAAAATGACCCCACTGAAAGTGTAATCAGTTCTTTTTTCATTTTAGAGTCTAAGCTGTTTAGGAAGTTGTTTAGGCCCTCCTGAAAGTGAGGGCCCGAACAACTTCCTAATGTTGTGTCTCTGCACTCAGGAGAGCTCAACTGTCCTGATTAACCAAACAAACATGTTATACACAACTGTTCAGTGTACTTTCCAGCATCTGTAAAACCTGAACAAAGGAAGTAACTGTTATGAAGGAGAAGTTTTAAGAGGGTGCATGAATTATTTGATGCATCGTGTGTCACAATGTAACAGCTACAGACTGAGATCTGACCTGAAAGACAAAGGATTCAGTAAGGTAAGTTCATTTTTTATTTTTACATCATATTTAGTCTTTTGTCATTCTTAATATAAAGCACAGAAGTTAAGAATTGTTAACTACTGGAGGAAGGTTTTTGATTACAACTATTTTTAATCAGTATATAGACCTGATCAAAATCTTAAGACCAGTTGAAAAATTGCTAGGATATGCATTTTGCACATTTGGACTTTAATGAGGTTTTAAATAGAGCTATAATATGCAAAAGCAAGAGGGGGGAGTGTGACAAGAACATTTGGAACTTGTAATTAAAAAAACAAAACTGAAGTAGGTTGTTTATCACCTGATCAAAAGTTTAAGACCACAGGCTAATAAACCCAAAATCGGCTCAAAATTTTAATTTTTTTGTCAGGCATGTATTTAAAACCTTATAAGGTCCAAATTTGAAGAAAAGCATATTCTAGTAATTTTTCAACAGGTCTTAAGATTTTGATCAGGTCTGCATACTGATATGGTGCATATTAAAAAGGCAAATGTCAACGTATTGACATTTATTATGGGTACTTTTAGATTCTAGCCTTTTCCATATTAAAAGATTTATAAGATTTATGTTTATGGCCATGATCACAAGTAATAGTTGGATACATGTATGTGTCGCATTGGAAATCATCTGATAAGTAGTGATAATATCAAATAATATGTACACATCTGCATTTTTATTGCAGTGGGATCTAACAATTTCATACTACAAGAGAGTTTCCACCCAGCAAGGCACCAAGTTCAACCTTATTACAGGTAGGGAGGTATATCGTTATGATTTTATCGATACTGATACAGATACCGATACTCTTATCGATTCTACAACACGTAATTTGTGTAAAAAATAAAGACTTTACAAGATATTAAAAGATTCAACCTTTTTTTATTACCACAAGGTAATAAAGCTTCAACAGAATAGAAGTAATGCATTACAAATGCTTCTCAGAGGCAAAAAGAAAGCTAAGGAGATGGGAAAGCCCTTCATGCCACCCAACAGACTGAATGTGGACAGACCCATATATCAGTGGTGCTAAAATCGATGCTGTAATGATGACTACCAGGGCTCTCACTTTATATTAGATATTTGAATAACCGCTAGAATATGGAGATAAATATCCGTAACCGAATAGTAAATAAATATTTGAGTGTAAAATATTGAGTGTAGCAGCACATCAGGGCGCCTGGAGCAGTGGACCGTTTCATTCAACAGAGGGCGCTGTGAGCGCAGCTCTTCCCTCAGTAACATCCAGTGCACTCTTGACCTCAGTAAACAAAGAGTTTCCACTCCGAGCGAACATAAAAGCTCCGGTGAGCTGTTCCCTTGGCTTTTCATCCAAGTTATACGGCCGAGTGCAGCGGCGCTTCGACAAGAGTTTAACCCGGTGTGACTGTGTTGTTTTCTGCAGGGTTTTTACCGAGGGGGCGGATAATAGAGTCTCTGTCGGTGCTGCAGTCTTCAGTGTTAGCCGTGCTGCTAACTCTACTCGTGTTGCTATAGCAATCAAACAGCCCACACTCCTTTAGCTTTATACTATGCGCGCGCTCCAAGTGTTGGGTGGTGTTGCTCGTATTTCCCCCCTTGGACGCAACTTCTCTCTGACAAAGATTGCATCGCGCCGAGTTTTCATTAACTTTGCTAAAGTGAGCCCAAACCTTCGAGCGCTTCGCCCTCACCGACATGCTTGAGCGGGACAGCGGTAGTGTCATAACTGCGTGACAGTTGAAGAGATGTCTAGGTACTGTTAATAGTACCATTTTTCCAGATTCTTAACGGTATTCGGATACCCACCTAATTAGGGACTGGTACATGAAAGAACCGGTCCACGGTATACATCCCTAATTACAGGTAAGCAGCAAAAAATGAATGAAAAATACTGTCAATAGTTGTATCTGGAAAGGAAAATTCAGATTTCTAGATTAAAATATATGTGTTTTTAATTTTTGATAGTGTTTTGTAATCCACATGACTTAGGGAAGACCTTCATCCATTGAGATGTTTCAGCTTCTTTTGTCTCAGACCTAAAGACAACTATGCAATACAGTACCTACAATGGCTAATGAGAGTGAGCAGAAAGTCATTAACAGGACGTTGTATAAAATATTTTTTTTTACTCAACTTGGTTTTATACAATCCATTTACATGATGTCTTGACTATGTTCATTGAAAAATACTTTTTTTGGGGTGCTGGTTTGGCGGAGTGGTTAGCAACCAGGCACCCTATGTACTTGCTTCTGCCGGTCCAGGTTCGAATCCCGCCTGTGACCAGTTTGCAGAGTGTCTCCCCCTACTCTCTCTCCCCCTTTCACAAGCCTATCCACTGTCTCTCTCCTATCAATAAAGGCACAAAATGCCCAAAAAATATATTACAAAAAAAAAGAAAAATACTGTTTTTCACATGTTCAGTACCCCTGATCCTCTCTGTTGGGTCTATTTTAGGGGACTAGGGGAAAGATGTGTATGCCACACATAAAAAAAAGACATAGGGCACCACACAGCAACTAGTTATTAACCAACAACCTCTACTCTCACAGCTTGTAGTCTCAAACCTGAATTTAGTGTTAACAAACATGGCAGACAATATATACTGTATATATATATATACACATCTATATATGTATATTTATATGTATATATATATATATATATATATATATATATATATATATATATATATATATATATATATATATATATATATATATATATATATATATATATATATATATATATATATATATATATATATATATATATATATATATATACTGTATATATATATATATATATACATATAACATATATCATATAACATCACTGGCAGGTCTGATTTCTGTTCAGCTCTTCTTATCAGTTTGTTAAAGGTGCTATGAGGAGAATCTATTACCGGCGAAATAAAGACTCTACTACACATGAGCATGCATGCCGACTGTCGTAATGCTGCGTTCCAGTAACCTCGGAACTGGGAATGACATCATCTCCCACTTATCGCTGTTCCAGTTGAAGTCGGAAAAAAACATGCCAGTCTACCAGGCTATTGTTAGCTGTTGTTAGCACGCCCTGTGTTGTTGTTCACAAATATCACATGAAGAATGTGATTATCACTATGGCAGCATTTTTGTAAATATAAGTCTAACAATACTATGTATACAGCTGATCTAGAGCGACACACCCCAGTCAGAAGTGCAAATAAATTGATTATTACAGGAGCTAAATAACTATTCACACTGGGGGCATCCATCTTCGATTGTGAACTCGGGGGTGAGGTTTCACCGAGTTCCCAGTAGTAAATTCTGACTATGAGGGATGTTCCAGTTGCAGTTTCCTACTCGGGGCCCAAAATTCCTACTTCTGACAATAACTGGAATGCACCAAAAGACATGTGTAATCCAGAGCATGTGTTTGTTTGTTGTGATGCTAATGAATGCAGCTCGGTTCTCAGAACTCTGCATTGCTTTACAGCTTCTTTTTTCAACAACTTACAGGATGCAAAGCCACGAGGTAATGTATCTCTTTCTAGTTACGTACTGGTAGTTTTTGATGTGTGACAACAAGCAATTTTTTGGAAACTTAGTATCGTAGTTTTGTAGCCGGCTATATATCACTACTTACAGCCCGGTGCTCTAAGACGTGTCCGAATAATATAAATTTGCTCTAGTTTTAATTGTCTTATTCCTTAAGTTGAGTATCCAGGCCAGTCCAGTCCTGTCCGACCCGACCGGAAGGCTAAGGAATAGCATTTATAGATAACCTATTTTGATGCTATAAAACTCATTGATAAGTGCGTATTTGGATCAGGCACATATCTAAAAGTGAGACTTTTTTGTAATTACTTAGAAACTCCTCACAGTCTCTTTAAAGGAGACATATCATGCTGATGCATGATTTAATACTTACATATAATATAATAAATTTGAAAACAAGACCTTACACCCCCTTAATTTAAAAAAAAAATGAGATATTGTGTTTTTTCTGATATCCTAGAACGAGATTTGATGCCTCTGAAAATAGGTCATTGCGAGATGTCCGCGAGATTTAAATCGTCGTGACGACAAGAGGTACCTTTCTTTTTATTGGAGTAATCTGATAAAACACTTCCTCCTCTGTGATGTCCGTTAGCCACAAAACCCTCACAGAGGAACACATCCACCCAGCAGTATATACCTCCCTAGCTCACAGTCACTCATTACCAGCTCTGGCCTGTCGGGGGACTCAATCTGGGTCGCTGCTTTGAGCCTGCCGGAAAATACAGTAGAAGAAGAAGGACAGGCTGGCTCAAGCTCTGATAGAACTGACCAATCAGAGCACAAAGGGCTGTGACGTTGCGAGGTTACTTTAGGTCAGCATGAGAACCGTGCGTTTCAACGAGAGCTTGTTAATGGCCTAAAATGAGGATATTGAGAACACTATTGTGGGGCAATGAAGGAACTAAATGACTTGTACTGAGGGCAGAAATGCTTTACAGGCATCCTAGTCTGGCATAGTGAAAAGGAGAAACAAGCATGATATTTCCTCTTTAAATATAATTTACAGGTTACGCGGTATAGAAGTTTGTGTTTAGCCACATACTGACAAGTTGGTTTTCCATTTTTGACCTAGCTTTGCCTCTGACATCAAACTTTGCTTCCTTCTTTAGCTAGCTTGCTCCCTGATTGGCTTTGTCCCATTTCATATGAGAAAACCCAGAGGATTAGCTTGACTCTCTGTGATGTATGCCAGACACATAAGAACTGCTGGTCATAAATATTGAACACAGTTAATATTTATGATCTGGGGTCTTGGCATCCCAAACCTCTACTTAGAGCAGCCCTATTCAATTGGTGGCCTGAGGGCCACATGCGGCCCAAAAGTAACTTTGAGTGGCCCGAAATCAACACGATTGGGACCATTGTCCGGCAAGAAAAACTTTTGCAAACACTGTCAAGGTCTTACAAAAAATTCCAATATTATTACAGACATTGAATGCAAGACATTCTGAAAGGTTGCTTTTAAGCAAGATACTTTTAATGCACTTTCAAATGTGACCAAAACATGGTGTTTTTAATCTGCACTTTTTTACATTCATAAACCTTCATATCTGCTTGTCAAAATGTGTTGAATTTATCTGTTTGAAGTGTTCCATTTAAAGAAACAATATTTCAGCAGAAGTTTAGTTTAAGTACTACTCTTTATTGAGTTTATGCCCTTTTGGATGTACAATAAATAAACATCCAGTGTGTTTGTTATCTTTTTGTGTTTCTTTTACGTGATTGAATTTACTCACTGCCTGCCAAAAATGTTCGGCCCGAGTCATGTCCTAAATCTGAAAATCTGGCCTGACTGAATTTCTAATTGAATAGCCCTGACCTAGAGGATGTAGTGACTCTTAAAACTCTTCACACTACAGGATAATCTTTAGGATGGCCTTTCTGGCTGCAACAAAGTCGTACCTTGCTGGCTTTGGTCCAAAGTGGGATCAGAGCCAAAAATTGGGCCGATTGATATGCAGTACGAACTCTTTCTTTAGTGCACAATTTAGCAGCATTCCTGTTATGATGTACTTTTGTTTCTTAATGTCACTTCCTCTTTCTTATTGTTAACAGTTTCCATATTTTTTAGCTCTTTCAATTTGAGTCTTTCAGTTTCCTTTTATTGTACATTGTGAAATCTTTGATATTACTTTCTGGCTGAACATTGCCTTTAAAATGAGCTTGCCTGGTTTTACCTCTTTTAGGAACAAGATGGCCGTCCTCACCTTCCTCATGTTTGTCCTGTTGCTGCATCGAAGCCTCACTCTCTCCAGACCACACTGTGACAGCTGTGACCAAACATCCTGCGGCTGCTCGAGGCAAAACTTTGTTAGAGTCCCCATCACTTCATCAAAACTCATCAGTGGACTTGATCTGTCTTTCAACAGACTAAGAACAGTAACTGGTGATGATTTTAAAGTGTACGCCAGTTTGGTATCGTTGCTTCTGAACAACAACAAACTCACCACAATCCACGAGAATGCTTTTATCACACTGACTAATTTAGAGAAACTGGATTTGTCCTATAACCAACTGGAAACATTATCTGCTGGATGGTTCCAGAATCTGCTTTCTCTTCAGCATTTGAGCCTTTTGGGGAATAAATACACAACACTGGGTCAAGGCAATCTTTTCCAACCCTTGAAGAGACTGAAGCGCCTTTACTTTGGAGGGCCTAGCTTTCTTCATCTCAGAAAAGCAGACTTTTCTGGCCTGAGCCATTTAGAAGAAGTTACTTTTGATGGCAGGAATCTACAAGTCTATGAACAGGGATGTTTTAAACAAATTTGGACGATCGAGGGCATCACACTCAATTTGAATGGTCCTTTTGAGAGGAATTGCACTGTTGTGCGAGCCATTTTGTCTGATGTTGTAAATGCAAACACAACATTGACCTTCATAGACACAAAGTTCATCACAGCCAATCAGATGCTCCCTTTCGATGTGGTCTCAAAAGGTGGAACAAGAAGTCTCATGTTTAAGAACGTGAACATGACTGCCGGGGCTACTTGTGCACTTATTAATCGATTGTTGGACTCTAAGTTAACAACGCTTACACTTGAAGATATAAAACTTTTATTAGATAATGGGTCCCATACTGATGACCTAAAAATTGACAGCTTGAAAGAAGTAACTTTAAAGAACATAGATATCCCTCAGTATTACAGCTTTCCTGCATTAACCTTCCTCAAGCCTCTGCTGGAGGTGGTGACCAAGGTGTCTGTGGTGAACGCTAACGTGTACGCCATGCCTTGTGAATCCTCAGTGCTGTTCTCACACCTGGAGTACATAGACATCAGTGAAAACTATATCACTGATCTGTCTCTTAGCGAAATGTTCTGTGATGGAAATGGTGCGCTAAAGAGCCTTCGAGTACTCAATGTCAGCCGAAATCACTTGCTGGTGGTTAACAGCAGGATCTTCTCCAGATTGGATAAGCTTGAAATCATAGAAATGAGTGGAAGTTTGTTTGATAGGATGCCTGAGACTTGTTCCTGGCCGCAAAGTCTTCAGTTTTTAAACCTTTCTTCATCACATTTAACAACCATTACCGACTGTTTGCCGACGACATTGCGCGTTCTTGATCTAACAGACAATTTGTTAACAGTTTTTAACATCAAGTTGCCGTTCCTGGAAGAGTTCTACATCTCAGGAAACAAACTCAGAACTTTACCAGATGGAGGACTCTTCCCTCGTCTTGGAGTTCTCTCTATTCAAAATAACGACCTGCAGACATTAAGTAGGAATGTTTTACAAACATATAATAATCTCACAAGTCTGCGAGCACATACCAACACTTACGTCTGTTCATGTGACTTCGTAGCGTTCATGAGTGATGTGGCCCATCAGAAGGTCGTAATAGAAGATGATCTCAGGGGGTATGTCTGCGACTCCCCTGATGCAGAAAGAGGAAGAAGCGTTGGAGATGTGAGGTTGTCTGTGTTTGAGTGCCACACAGCTGTAGCTTTCTCAGTCCTCTGCCTCTTCATCTTTGCTGTGATTCTACTTATCACAGGTTTGTGTCACAAGTTCAATGTCTTGTGGTATCTAAAGATGACGTGGACCTGGCTTAGAGCGAAGAAGAAGCCAAAGTTAAAGAGGGGAGAGCTGGAGTTTGACGCTTTCGTGTCCTACAGTGAAATGGACTCCGGCTGGGTGGATGCACACCTTGTCCCTGGGCTGGAGCAGGCCGAGCCTCGTCTCCGGCTCTGCCTCCATAAGAGGGACTTCATACCTGGGGGCTGGATCCTGGACAACATCATGGAAGCCATCGAGAAGAGTCACAGGACTCTGTTTGTCCTCTCACAGAATTTCATCAGAAGTGAGTGGTGCAAGTACGAGCTGGACTACACTCACTTCAGACTGTTTGATCACAACGACGACACGGTTGTGCTGATTCTGTTGGAGCCCATTGATAAAGACTCTATTCCGAAGAAGTTCTGTAAGCTTCGGAAAGTGATGAACTCCAGGACGTACTTGGAGTGGCCTGATGATGACAATCAGATCCCCAGATTCTGGCAGAACTTGAGGGCAGTGGTTATGAGACCCGGGGTCAGTAATCAAAGTATTTTGACTCACACAAAGGACTTATAGATTTGAATTTGCTTCTCAACATTTGATCAGATCCTGATTCAGTTTTACTTGGCTATGAATTTGACTGTTAAATGAAATTTAGGTAAAAAAAAATAATACATTACAAGAACTGGGAACAGGGAACCCTGTTTATGTACGTTTAGGTGAGAAGGTTGCTTATTGAAGAGCAATCATACTTGAGTTTAGAGCTGCAGCTATCGATTATTTTTGTAATCGATTACTCTGTCTTTTTTTTTTTTTTTTTTTTTTCCCCGATTAATCGAGTAATCGGATAATGGTTACATTGCGCTCAATGCTATTTATTTTTTTTTACATTGAATCACTACACATTATTATCATTAGTAACACACAAACAGAAAAGCCTGGTCACTTAAATTAACAACTTATTTTTATTATTTTTTACATTCTGAGCATAAATGGGATCTCAAAATCAAAATCTATACTTTTATTTTTACTCTGGGCCATATCTTGCTTTTTTCAGTATTTTCTTTTAAGTTTGGTTATTTTTATTTGATTTGTATACATGCCTGTCTCTTTTTGCTAAATTATTGCCTTTACTACTGTACCATATTGATGATCTTATTTTGCTTACTTTATTACTAGGACCAAATAATATCATACTTAGATACTACGATCATTTAACTAGCTAATGTACATTTCTATAACATATGAAAGCATTCCCTACACCTGCTTCCTCTACTCACTGTCAGTGTTTCCTGTTCTACTCTCTGCAATCAAATTCAATGTAAAGTTATTGGATGTGAAAAGTATGTGAACAAAATACAGATGATTCTGGGCAAGTAGCCTTCGCATTGATTTACGTTCTGAACCGGCCTTTACACAGAGCCATAATCAAAGTAGGTTATTTACTAGCCCATATCTCAGTTTATTGATCATATTAGCTGCTTCTGCTGATGTATCACGAGTGTCACCCTGCAGTGTCGCTCTGACGACGAACAGACCGGATGTTTACTACTGCAGCAGTGCCGACGTGCTATCATGCTAAGCTACGTGCTAAGCTAACTCCGTTTGACATCAGACACACTGCACTGTATTTTCTTTTCACCCCTTCTTGTAGTGACCACACACTTGGGACACTCTCTGCCATTTCTAATGTGGACTCTCTCCTTTCTGTCCGTCTCTTTTCTCTTCCTTCATGATTTTACAAGCTGCGCAGCAGCGGAGGTAGCAGGTGCGTTGTGCCACAGAAATGACCGTCCGTGTCAAACACCGTGCGCTGTACAGTAGTCCAGATATATATTTTACATGTATAATTATATATGAAACGAGGCTTTGAGTCACAAAATTTGCTTCGAGGATATTTTGTAATCGAATACTCGCGATTATTCGAGGAATCGTTTCAGCTCTGCTTGAGTTTTATTTAATTTTATTAACAACATAACAGTCTATTGGTTTAAAGAAAATGATCCCAAATGAACCTGTTTTTTATGGGTTACTCCTGCAGTTGAGTGCCTGTGCTGAAAAAAGTGTTTCCCCAGAGCAGAATAATCAGGAAATATTCATAGTTTTAGCTCAGACTCATCACATTTTGCATTGGGGAAAATCCAAAAAAACAAACTCCATTGGCACACAAATGGTATAATGATTGCCAAGAGATATATCCTGAAACTGTGGAAACTACAATAGTTCAGCTATTTTTTAAATCCATTTTACATGTCTATTTGTTTTTTTGTGTTATTACTGTTTTTATTTGTCTTCATCTCTTACTTGTAATTCAAGATCAAAACTCTCATAAATAAAATATATAGAGAAAAAAAGAAGTGTTCTTAAACTGGGGCTGTATAGAGAAAAACAACACTCTGATTTGGATGAATTAATATTGTTTGCCCAGCAAGACGTACAGTACACTGGTCAGATTTAAAATATATATTTTTTTGCATTTTGTTACAATGAAAACTGTGGTTAATAATGTTTGTAACATATAAAACCCTTGTTTCTAATGACAATACTCACATCAAAACATTATGGTAAGGTAAATAGAAAGGATCCTGATAGTCACCGCCTTCAGACTTTAATTCTCAGTTTAACTACTCTTTAATGACTCTTTTGTGGCTGCAAAAGGAGGTCTTTCATGCTGAACTTTGGGCCATTTCTGTGTTGAACTGTCACATACCAAGCAGACTGTTTCACCATTGGTACAAACTCCAACGAAGTTGGTACATTGTGTAAATTATCAATAAAAACAGAATACTATGATTTGCACATCCTTTTCCACTTACACTTAATTGACTGCACCACAAAGACAAGATATTTTATCTTCAAACTTTATTGTTTTTCTGCAAATATTCACTGTTTGAATTTGATGCAGAAACAAATTCAAAAAAAGCTGTGACAGGTGCAGGTTTACCACTTTGTTACATCACTTCTCCTCTCAACAAAACTCAATTAGCGTTTGTGAACTAAGGACATAAGTAGGGACACCTCTGAAATAAAGTGTCACTTGTGTGGCTGCTCTGAAACTCTTTCCTCTTTTGCCCAGTGGACATCACATCCATGATTTCCATAAACTGTTAAAATTTGACTGGTCAGACCACATGGCTTTGCATGGTACAGTTTGAACTTTCACCTGTAGATGTGGTGAAAAACTGTATTCAGCTGACAGTGGTTTTAAGAAGTGTTCCTGAGCCAGTGTGGTCACATCCTTCCAGTCAAATCAAGCCAAACTTTATTTATAAGGTGCTTTTATTACTTTAAAGCAACTCAAAGTGCCTCACAGAGGCTAAAAACAACATAAAAACAGAAAACCCGGCTAACCCCCTTCCATAAATACATAGACATGTCCAGACACGCACTCACGGACATCAACATAGACACACACACACACACCCACGCCCACACACACATTCATACAAGCTGTCATAAAAGAGAGAGAGACATGGCTGTGCACCGAGGACTGAGGCAAGGAATAAGCTACCTTTGGGGCCATCAACACTGAGGGGGGCTCCCGGCCCATGAGGAGCGCAGCCGGAGGCTTCCCCGCCCCGCACAGACACGAGGCCCCACACCACAGTGCAAGGGCCTCTGGCCATGCAGGCGGAGCCATCCCCCCGGCAGCAGCCCCAGAAGTGACTTGACAGGAAGTGTTTGAAAATAGTGGCAGCTAATGCAGGTGAGCCTGTGGTCATCATGGTTACTCAGTGATACTTGGTGAAATATGCTCTCCTCATAAGTTTACTTGGTAGGGGTTGTCTTTGACAAGGTTCATGTCACATGTAAGTGTTAAATGATACACCTGTGTATAATTTAATGTGAAACGATAGTCTTAAGGTAGTAAGGTAATGGCTAACAGCTGTTCGCTGCAGCGGCTAACAACTAACAAGGGCAAATAACAGCTAACAGCCATTAGCAGTTAGCTGATACATTTAACCACTAAGTATGCTACATCATAGCAGTGTTGCTTGATATGGACTGGTCTGTGATTAGTGTGATGAACTGAGCGATCATTCAGTCACAAGCTGCTTTTTTTTTTTTTTTTGAAGGTTCTGTCACTGAAAACATTTTCGCAGATGGATTAAAGAAATATTTCCAATAAGGAACTGTCCATCTTGCGTGTCAGGTTACCAACCCACCTCCAGTGGGACCAAAGGGGCAGGAAATCTTCTTTAGCGGCATCGGGTTTTCTTCATCCATTTTGCTAAATTTCAACAGTTCTGCAGCAACATGAATATCAAAACAATCTCTGAAGACTCATACACAGGATTAGGGCAGATGGTTGAGTTTCCTGTTATTGATCAAACCCGTACCAAAGGGCAGAATGCACTGTTAACATGAAATCAGGCTGAGGTTGTTTTAGATGAATGATGTGACTCTCAAGCCGTGTTAATTATGACAGCAATTTTTTACTTACTTTAAGTCTTTTGCCCAAAATATCTATTTAGTCATAATTTGGTCCTCTAAATTGTTTTAATTATAGTTTAGTTTTAGTCGATAATGGATGTCCCTCTTAACTCATCCTACATTAGCTGAAAATTAGATATATTCCTAACTTTTCTCTACTTTCTGCATGATGAAATTAGGTCTGATTGGATTAAGTCTCCATCAAACAGTTTGGTCTAGTTTTTAATTTGTTGATGAATATGTCAGTTAATTCAGTTTCAGTTTTTGTCCATGTGCACTTGTTTTTATTAGTTAATGTCTATTTTTTGTCAGGGGAAAAAGGTTGTTGATGAAAACTGTGATGAAAATAATTAGTCAACAAAACTTACACAGCTCTCCAGGCCACTTGGCTAAATATTGCACGTACACCTTACAGCTGTTATTACTTTCAAACTAATAACAGCTTCAAACTCCCATACCATAGAAATTAAAGCTTTTAAGGAAGCCCTTAAAGCCAGTGAAGAATCTGGAGTGGATGTCTCAACTATTTCACCTGACAGAGATCCATGAATTATCAATAAGTTAGAGCATTTCACCAACAAAAACAACATGAATCTGATCAGACTGGCCTGGGAACCGCCACTAACACTGATGTGCTCTGAATGAGATGAAACAGAGAAGTAAGCTGTGGTTAAGGCCAGGATCTGAAGCCCACACAGCACTGGTTCAGACATTAAAGGACAAGCGCCTTTTGAAAGACCTGGATCATCTGACAAAGTAAATCCACACATCACTAAAGGTACAGTATGTTTACATGGAGGATCCTTACAGGAAGGTTCACAATAAAGTCATTAAACAGTGTTGTAATGACAGTGTGACCCAGAATTATTAATTGGATTTATTTCATAATTTAAAATTCTAATTTCTTTCAGATGTACCACTACATCAGTTATCTTCCTAGGAGAATACATTTTTGATTTGACATGAAGGTCCATGCCTCTATGTTTGCTAACAACAATGAGAAAAGGCACAACTCTCAGGTAAGGCATGTCACTTTACTTTGCACAGACATTATTTGACATTTTTAACCTATTTTTATGTTTCTGCTTTTGATCAGACTGTTATTTCAAGATGGAGGGAGAGTTGGTGAACCCAATGTCAACATATCCTGGAGCAAAATCCACAAGAGCTTCAAAGCTGTCTGATGAGAACAATGTCCACATGGTGGCTGTGGTGGCAGAAGTTCTTTCCTCATACCAGGACTTATTTTTCACATTGGATTTTATCTTGTTGAAACATTTTCTTTTAAACCATAATTAATAGAAGTATCAGAGTCCTTTGTGTATTATAAGGAATGAACACTGCCTTTTTGAACTTTATTTTTATTACAGATCTGGCAACACACATGCATTTTGACATCTGTGTTTATACTTTTACGATTTCCAGCTGTATCCAGAAAATTTACTGATATTTTTAATTTTATATATATACATATATATATATATATATATATATATATATATATATATATATATATATATATATATATCTATATATATATGTTTGTATCTATATTTATGTATCTATATATATATATATATATATATATATATATATATATATATATATGTATACACAAAAGAGAAATTAATTAATTAAAGATGCTATGAGGAGTTTCTAAGTAATTACAAAAAAGTCTCATTTTTAGATATATGCCTAATCGAAACACGCACTTTAAGATGAGTTTTATAGCATCAAAATAGGTTATCTATAAATGCTATTCCTTAGCCAAGTGGTCCGGTCAGACAGCCGGCCACAAAACTACGATACTAAGTTTTCCAAAAATTGCTTGTTGTCACATCAAAAACTACCGCTACTAACTAGAAAGAGATTCATTACCTCGTTGTTTTGCATCCTTTAGGTTGTTGAAAAATGAAGTTGTAAAGCAATGCAGAGTTCTGAGGAAGGTCCGAGCTGCATTCATTAGCATCACAACAAACACACGCTTCGGCTTGGGTCTTTTGGTGCGTTCCAGCTGTAGTCAGAAGATTAGAGCATTTCACCAACAAAGAGCATTTCACCAACATGAAAAACAACATGAATCTGATTCATACTGGGAACTCGGTGAAACCTCACCACCCCCGAGTTGACAATCGAAGATGGATGCCCCCAGTGTAAACAGTTATTTAGCTCCTGTAATAATCAATTTATTTGCACTTCTGACTGGGGTGTGTTGCTCTAGATCAGCTGTATACATAGTATTGTTAGACTTATATTTACAAAAATGCTGCCATAGTGATAATCACATTCTTCATGTGATATTTGTGAACAACAACGCAGGGCGTGCTAACAACAGCTAACAATAGCCTGGTAGATCAGCATGTTTTTTTCTGACTTCAACTGGAACACCGATAAGTCGGACTCCCAGTTCCGTGGTCTACTGTCGCCGCGCATGCTCATGGGTAGCAGAGTTTTTATGTCTTCAGAAATAGATTCTCCTCATAGCACCTTTAATTTAAAAGCATAACAAAAAAATAAAAATTATGGTAAAAAGAAAGAAAGAAAAAAATTAATGGGTGATTGACAATTAAGAAATATAGGGTAGGGGGAAAGAGAAAAAAAGAGGGGAATCCAAGGAGGAGGTTGTATTGTGGGTCTCGGTTTAAACTCTCTGCAAGCTTCAACATATATATATATATATATATATATATATATATATATATATATGTATATATATATATATATATGTATAGATATATATATATATATATATATATATATATATATATATATATATATATATATATGTATAACAAGAAACTGCTTTATAACTCTGCCAATATATATATATATATATATATATATATATATATATGTATACACAAAAAGACAAAGTAGTTGTTAAGCCATGCAAATCTATTTTGTTTCATTGCCCAACCTCAGACATCCTGAAAAATGCATTTAAGAAGAGACCACACTGAAAAGGCCTTAACAACTTTATAATTGTTTGCCAGTTTGCACTCAGCAGAGCCTAACTCATCTTAGAAACCATATATATATATATATATATATATATATATATATATATATATATATATATATATATGTATATATATGTGTGTATATATATGTATGTATGTATATATATATATATATATATATATATATATATATATATATATATATATATATATACACAAAAGAGAAAATAATTAATTAAAGATGCTATGAGGAGTTTCTAAGTAATTACAAAAAAGTCTCATTTTTAGATATATGCCTAATCGAAACACGCACTTTAAGATGAGTTTTATAGCATCAAAATAGGTTATCTATAAATGCTATTCCTTAGCCAAGTGGTCCGGTCAGACAGCCGGCCACAAAACTACGATACTAAGTTTTCCAAAAATTGCTTGTTGTCACATCAAAAACTACCGTCATGGAAAAAATTATTAGACCATCGTTGTTTTCAATTTCTTGTTCATTCTAATATCTGGTACCACTATAATACAATGAACACAACAAAAAATGCAGCTGGTCACATAATACTTTATGTCCTATTTGACATTCTTAAAGCAATTGATTCCCAGGGTATATAAGAGGCCATTTCATGTCACAAGCAGCACTGCACATGCAAAGGCCTAGAGTGGTTTCTTGCTTACATTCAAGCCGTAGCACAACTCAGAAGTTGTCAGCTCTCACATAATGCCTAAAACAAAAGAATTATGTGTAGCCACAAAGGCAACCATCTTGGCACTGCTGGAAATTGGCATGAGTGAGAGACAGGTAGCGAAAAAACTGAAGATCTCCAAGACAGCCGTTCATTACAACAACAAAAAACAAGCTGAACATGGCACTACCAAATTGCTACCTGGCCGTGGCAGGAAACGTCTTTCTACCCCACTGAACACCGATGACCGTGCACTCATCCAGTTCCTGTGTCAGGAATCGCCAGACCTCCAGGGACCTTAAAAATGAGTGGGCACTGTCGAGAAATGTGACTTGTTCAGCAAGGACAGTTCAAACCGACTTGTTGAAGCTGGTTTGAAAAGCATAACAAAAAAAAAAATAAAAATTATGGTAAAAAGACATCGGTAAAGAAAAAATTAATGGGTGATTGACAATTAAGTTTGATTGGGCTAAGGTTCTCTTCAGTGATGAATCCAATTTTGAATTGATGCCCACTCCAGCCAACTGAAGCCTGGAGAAGCACAACCCAGACTGTCTTGCCCCTACAGTAAAACATGGGGTGGATCAGTCATGATCTGGGGTTGTTTCAGTCTGAGTGGAACAGGACAAATGCAATTGTGTGAAGGCCAATGAACCAGGTCATGTACAGGACTACCCTTGAAAACAGTCTTCTTCCATCAGCTGGTTCCAACAAGATAATGCCCCTTGCCAGCAGAGCACACGGCAAGGTCAGTTAAAGCCTGGATGGAGAACCACAACATTACAAGACTATGCCTTGGCCTGCTCAATCACCAGATCTTAATCCAATTGAAAACCTGTGGAAAATCATCAAACTCAAAATGGAGAACCACAAGCCCAAAAACAAAGAAAAAAAATTTGTTTGAATTTGTCCAACAGGAATGGGCTGCTGTGACAGCAGAACAATGTCAGAAGCTGGTGGAGAGCATGCCAAGACGCATGGCTGCAGTCATCAAAAACAATGGTTATGCAATCAAGTATTAACTCTTGTGTGTATCATGTGTTTAAAGCAAACAGAAAAGAAAACATGGAATGCTTAAAAGTAGTGTTTTTGGCGGTACAATGCCATAGCTATTGATGTAAGAATTTAAGTAATTTTGGTTATTATCAAGAAAACCATGGAAAATGAATAGTTCTTAGTTCTTAAATTAAACTCTCATGAGCTATTTTTGTTGTTATCATTATAATTGTCCAAACAAATGTACCTTAAGTTGAGCCAGGCATTAAAATTAACAAGAAATTGAAGAAAACAAGGGTGGTCTAATAATTTTTTCCATGACTGTACATGAAAAGAATATATACAATATGTAGAAAAGTTGAATACATAAAATATGTACAAAGGTCAAATTATTCTTCACACTTGTATTTCTCAACACTTTTCAAACTCTGAATATGGGGAAGTAGCTGTAATGAAAGGGAAGTCTCGAGAGGGTTCACGAATCATCTCATACATCGTCTGCCACTGTGTAACTGTGCTGACTGAGATCTGACCTGAAAGACAGGATTCAGTAAGGTAAGTTTTTTTTTTTACATATTAAGTCTTTTGTCATTCTTAAAATACAGTGCAATAGGTAAGAATTATCTGCTGGAGGAAGGGTTATGATTGAAACAAATTTCTAATCAGTATATATACTGATATGATGCATATATGTAGGCATATTATTATTTTCAATTCTAGCATTTTCAATTTAAGAGATCAGTTTATGTGTATGGCCATGATCTTAATAATAGTAACACATTTACATTTTTATTGCTCTGATATTTAACACTTTTACACTACAGGAGAGTTTTTCACCCTGCAAGGCACCGAGTCTAACCTTATTACAGGTTAACCTCAAAAGAGGAAGAAAAATTTCGTCAATGACTATCTGAGAGGGGGATTGTTTATGTAAATTCAGGTTGCTAAATTCAAGCATATGAATTCATTTTTGATAGTTTTTGGTAAAACTGGGCTGTTACAATCGAAGAGGGAGCACAATCCACGTAGTTTAGGAAAGACATATCCGTTAAGAAGGTAGGAATCTGTTATCTCAGATCTCAGAGGACTATACAAAACAATACCTAAAATTGCTAGTGAGAGTGGGCAAAAAGTGTCATTAACAGGACATTGTGTCAAAAAGGTCTTTTTTCCCCTTAACTTGGCTTTATGCAATCGATTAAATGACTGCTAGACTATGTTCACAGTCTCTAACATTCAAAAAAATATATTTTTCACATATTCAGTACCTCTTATCTACTCTGTTAGGTCCATTTTAGAAGGTTAGGGGAAAGGTTTGTGTGCCACAACTAAAAAAAGGACACAGGACACCACACAGCAACCAGTTATTCACCGACAACCTCCACTCTAGCAACTTGTACTCTCAAGCCCATCATGTTCGGAGGAAATGCTAAGCTAAAAGCTGCCAGTAGTTAACTTCCTATAACATCCTTGGCAGGTCTGATTTCTGTTCAGCTCTTCTTATCAGTTTGTTAAAGGTAATTCACAGGTTAAGCGGTACAGAAGCTTGTGTTTAGCACAAATCGACAAGTTGGTTTTCCATTTCTGATGTCTGTCAAATTTTGTTTCCTTCTTCAGCTAGCTTGCTCCCTGATTGGCTTTGTGCCATTTTATATGAGAAAACCCGGAGGATGAGCTTGACTGTCGTTGGTGCACTCCACACATAAACATTATCAGCCGTAAGTATTGAACTCAGTTAATTAACGACCTCAAGTCTTGGCATCACAAACCTCTTTCCAAAAGACATAATGTTCTGACACACTTCATGCCACAGGCTAATCGTTGAGGTGGTCTTTCAGGACCGTAAGACAGTCGACCTTTGCTGACTTTGGTCAGAAGCAGGGATCTCTACGGTGGCATACGCGCTGCAAACAAAAACAAAACAAAAAAACGCGACATAAACGGCCAAAACGCAATACAAACGATCAAAACGCTGCAAACACAGAAATGATGCAAACTCAAAAACACACAAACACAAAAAACAAATACAACAGAGAAATGCTGCACCAAAAAAACATGATGCATTCACAGAAACGCTGCAAAAGCAAAAACATACAAACCCCAAAACAACTGCAAAAGGGAAATGCTGCATACAAACTCCAAAACAACTGCAAGAGAGAGACGCTGCAAATTCACGGAAGGTCGGCAGGGCACTCGGGGGAGCTGACCATAGACATTATATACGTAGATCGTAGATGCCTCATTGACTGGAGCCACTGGCCGCCATATTGGAGGGGTCTCACATACGGCCCCAGTGAGTTTATTATACTGAGAAAGGTGTATTAAGCCCAACTATTATAAGCATAACTCAGCGACTTTTTACCAGATTTTCACATGGACAAGTTTGTTACAAACGACAGAGATGCACTTATAATAAATGACAATGTCACACATTAAAATACATTCTTTCAAATTAAAATGCTTTTTATTATGCTGTTTTTTGTCGTGCAATGCGACAGTACAGTGAGACGGACATCGTAGGAGCAACAACATTTTTGTGGTCATAATTAAATATATATATATATATATATATATATATATATATATATATATATATATATATATATATATATATATATATATATATATATACATATATACATACATATATATATATATATATATACATATATATGTATATATATATATATATATATATATATACATATATATATATATATATATATATGTGTATATCTATATATATATATATATATACACATATATATATATATATATATATAAGCAATCTGTGTATATTATCTGTGTGAGTGTGTAATTCACAATGCCGACTTCACACATTTTGTAATATACTGATAATAATTATAATAATAATTATTATTATTGTTAATATTTTAATCGTAAAATTTAAAAAAAAACAATAGCAACATCAGCCACAATATTAATAAAAACAAATTAAACTACAGTATGGATGTGTACGAAAAAACAAAGATTTAAAAATAGATAAGTAGATCACCAGTAATATTAATAGTTTGTTATAAAAGGGAGATAAGTCATTTAACAGTAGCAGCTGCAGTGAAATGATAGTCCTTGAAAAGGTAATACATAAATATATCATAGTAAATACAATAAAAAAAAGCATAAAAGAGTAATAAAATTAAACAGGGTGGAGTATTAACAAGCAGAGGAGGAACAACAACATCATTAGCAGCAGGTGATATGATGGTAGGGGCAGGGAGGGGAACTTGTCACTATGGTTGTGTAGATAGAAGCTTTAAAGGGGGCAATAAAAAAAAACGTAGTAAAATATGGATAGAATGATGTAAAGGAATGAAGAATAGATAAATGAAAAGGAGAAAAAGTGAGTACGTAGATGATGAAATAATGAAGATAATTTCAATAAGAAGAGGATCAAGGAAATAAATGAGTAAGTCTGATGAATAAGTAATAATGGTAATATAGTATTGGTAATAATAGTAACAACAACAGTATTTTTTTTTTCATATTTTTGTTTTTGTGTGCCGTGAGAATATTCAATGCAACTATTTCAGGCACAGGCACATGTACGTGTGCCCACACACACAAGCCAGACATCTTATATAAATCATGTTGACATGTGTATTAAAAACGTTTTTATTCAGCTGTGTTGGAATAAAACTAAACAAAGTCATCTGCTTTCAATATTGCGCCGTTTACTGTCACTTTAGGCTGTACAAAATACGAGCATAAATGCGTTCACTCCGCAAGTTTCTGGTGCTAGACGGGAGTGAAGAGACCTCTCCAATATGGCGGCGACACTGGAATACGCTCCAGACCGTAATGAAGCTTCTACGTACATAATGTCTATGGTCAGCTCCCCCTAGTGCCCTGCCGACTTTCCGTGAATTTGCAGCGTCTCTCTCTTGCAGTTGTTTTGGGGTTTGTATGCAGCATTTCCCTTTTGCAGTTGTTTTGGGGTTTGCATGTTTTAACTTTTGCAGCGTTTCTGTGAATGCATCATGTTTTTTTGGTGCAGCATTTCTCTGTTGCATTTGTTTTATGTGTTTGTGTGTTTTTGAGTTTGCATCATTTCTGTGTTTGCAGCGTTTTTATCGCTTGTATTGCGTTTTGGCTGTTTATGTGGCGTTTTTTTGTTTGCAGTGCGTATGCCCTTGTCGGCCACCGTAGATCTGAGCTAAAAGTAGGGCCAATTGGTGTGTAGTGTAAACCTTGTATTAAGCAGAGGTGGAGAGAGTACTGAAATATTGTACTCAACTAGAATTGCCACTACTCAGATGAAAATTTCTTAAGTACAAGTAAAAGAACTGGTCTTAAAATGTACTCAAGTAAAAGTAAAAAGTGTCTTGTTTAAAATGTGCTCAGATTAGAAGTTACTTTTGAACGGGGTTGGGTTCTTTCTTCTGTTGCCGAAAAAGGACAACAAGATACAAATATTTAAATAAATAACTGGTTACGTTTAAAGACAAACCTCTGATCAACATGCCATAACAACATAGAGTATATCAGAGATGCCTGAGGATGTAATCAGAATTGTTTAAATAGTGCAAGGTTTGCCTACAGTCATCACATTCCTATTAATTGGACAGTTTAGGCAAACTGTAGTAATACCACTTTGGGACAACTTTATTGTTAGCATATTTTATCATTTTAAGACTGCATATTAAGTTGTATTCCTATTTGCCAGAGGTGGGACCAAGTCATTGTTTTGCTCGTCTCAAGTAAATCACAAATTCTTGGTTTGAAGTCCTGAGTCAAGTCCAGTTTGCAGACAGAAAAGTCAAGTCCGGTCTTCAAGTTAAAGTAGGTCAGTCAAGTTAAGTCCAGTGTCTCTAGTTTAAAATTGTCAAGTTAGATCAAGTCATTAGCCATTTTAATGGGTTGGGCCGGTGAGGTGGAGAGGCCGGCGGCTAGCACAGAAGACCCGGGATGGCAGGTTAGCTCAGACAGGAGATGAGACGTGATAGGGATTTCCACACGGTGGTTTATTCTGCAACTATTCACAAAGACCATATACTGTAAAGCCAGGTCTCCACAGCGCTATATTCACTAGTCATACATGAGCAGTGACACATATGCGTAACCTGTCCCAACCCGTTACTGTTAAGAGTCCTTATCTCTGCCGTAGAGCACACATGCATCTTTGATGGTGATGAGAGAGAGAAGAAGAACGTGCATTTACTGTATACAACTCAGATAAAGTGAGAGTGCCATCTACCGGCAGAACCGTACATAGCAATACTAGTATTCTGGCTGTTACACCATGTTTACACAATTAAATGCCAGGTAAACAATAAAACAGTTTTTTTTCAAACTTTTTTATATAGTTTTTCATTGATATACACCAGTTGACTCATTCAATAACAGAAAGGTAGTGCAGGGATTACACTCAGAATACTGTGATATCTTGGCTGCTCCTCTCTGGTCTTTTGTGTTGCTCATCACTTGGTTTGACTTAAAGATGCTCATTTTCCTGGTTAAATGTTGGCTAAGGTGGATATTTGTAAATCAGATCCTAATAGTTTAAGGGTTTTCATTTACAGCTATAGGGAATCAATTAAAAAAAGATCCTATTAAAATAACAACTAATAACACACACATACACACACACAATTTTCTAACAGGATAATGTTCTTAAAGGGGGAGTTAGGAAACTGTGGAAGGCCCAAAGTATGCTAGGGCTGACTACGTCCTTTCTTGGAAATGTATTAATAGTATTAGTTAATTTGGGAAGTGAAAGAAAACATTGATATTTGGTAATTTTTAGAAAACACATACACTGAAGTTGTTCTTACAGCTCAATCCTAAGAAAAAAATCACCATCTCAACAGTCATCTAGTTCTCAAGAAGATCAACCAATCTAATTTATTTGATAAAAAGCTGTTGCAGTTGGACCTCAGATAGAAGAAAAGATTTAAAGAGAGTCAGAGATTATAATAATTATAAGAGCCCGGGCAGAGCACATCCATAAATCTTACTCAGCAGTGTACAAAGCAGGTCCATAAAGACCTGGATGACAGAGTCTGGTGTGGATGAACTTGACTGGCTTGCACAGAGTCCCGACCTCAACCCAATAGAACACCTTTGGGATGAATTAGAGCGGAGACTGAGATCCAGGCCTTCTTGTCCAACATCAGTGTGTGACCTCACAAATGCTCTTCTGGAAGAATGGTCAAAAATTCCCATAAACACTCCTAAACCTTGTGGACAGCCTTCCCAGAAGAGTTGAAGCTGTTATAGCTGCAAAGGGTGAACCAACATCATATTGAACCCTGTGGATTAGGAATGAGATGTTGCTTAAGTTCATATGAGAGTCAAGGCAGGTGAGTGAATACTTTTGGTTTATATAGTGTATGTCGAGATCTTGCGAGACCATCTAATCTGTGTATTTATAACAGCACAACAGAGTAAAATAACGTATAAGGATGTTTGTCTGTTTAGGGCCTCTGTGCACTGAAGACATGTTTGTCACATTTTTAACTGATTTATACACCGTCCACTGAAAACAGCTCTGAGACCCACTTTTAAGTGATGCAGGATACCTCGGGATGAATTTATCATTCAGAAAAAAATTAAAAAAGTGAAAACAGAAGGCTCAGAGCAGGACTGCTGAACAATTTGATTTATCAAAAGGTTGACTCCTGATTTTTGCAAGTCTTTGTGGTCACTTAAACCGTGCACATGAGCTATCAAAACACCGTCTGAATTCTGAAAACACACAAACATTAACAGCCACGCTTTAAAGAAGAATATCAAGGCATTTTATCATTTAAAGAACATCTCCAGAGTGTGCAGAGACTCTTATTCATGCCTTTGTCATGAGTAGAATTGATTATTGATGCAGTGCCTTCCTTTCTGGTCTTCCTAAAACAGAACATCTCACAGCCTCAGCCACAACAAAACTGAGCTGCACACACGCTGACGGAGACCAGAAAGAGAGCCCACATTGCCCTGATTTTAAAGTCTCTGCTTTTATTTGGTTTTCTGTGTCTTTTAGAATAGATTTTAAGGTTCTTTTATTGGTTTTAAATCCCTTAAAGGAGACATATCATGCTGATTCATGATTTAATACTTACATATAAAATAATACATTTAAAAACAAGACCTTACACCCCCTTAATTTTCAAGAAATGAGATATTGTATTTTTTCTGATATCCTAGAACAAGATTTGATGCCTCTGAAAATAGGTCATTGCGAGATGTCCGCGAGATTTCAAACGTCGTGACAACACGAGGTACCTTTCTTTTATTGGAGTAATCTGATAAAACACTTCCTCCTCTGTGATGTCCGTTAGCCACAAAACCCTCACCGAGGAACACATCCACCAAGCAGGGGTATATACTGTAGCTCCCTAGCTCACAGTCACTCATTACCAGCTCTGGCCTGTAGGGGGACTCAATACGCGGTCGCTGCTTTGAGCCTGCTGGAAAATACAGTAGAAGAAGAAGGACAGGCTGGCTCTACCCCCGATAGAACTGACCAATCAGAGCACAAAGGGCTGTGACGTTGCGAGGCAACTTTAGGTCATCCTCAGATCCTCGTGTTTCAACGAGAGCTTGTTATTGACCTAAAATGAGGATATTGAGAACGCTATTGTGGGGCAATGAAGGAACTAAATGACTTGTACTGAGGGCAGAAATGCTTTACAGGCATCCTAGTCTGGCATAGTGAAAAGGAGAAACAAGCATAATATGTCCCCTTTAATGGTCTTGGTCCATCCTATTCATCTGATTTGCTTTCACCATATGATCCCAGTAGAGGCCTCAGGTCTTCAGGTAGTGGTCTCTTTTATATGGTGAAGCTTCTTTTTATTATTACAGCCCCTATGTGTGGAAAAGTCTACCTGAAGACCTGAGAGCGCCATCTGCTGTTCATTTTTGTTAAGCAAACTCAAGACTGACCTTTTTAATCTGGCTTTTAGCTTATTACCTCCGCCAAGGAGGTTATGTTTTCGGGAGAGTTTGTTTGTTTGTCTGTCTGTCTGTGAACAAAATAACTCAAAAAGTTATGGATGGATTTTGATGAAATTTTCAGGAAATGTTCAGCATGGGCAAAAGAAAAACTGATTCGATTTTGGTGTTGATCCGGATCAGCATCTGGCCGCCATGACAAAAAATTTGATTTTTGTGAATAACTACTGAACTAAAATAGATATCATTATGAATCCAGTTGTTAATGGTATGTTTTATGGTCAAGGAATCTAAATATTTCTATGAAATAAAGGTAGGACTAATATTTATGGTGAAAATCACAATATGGCTGAGGACTGTGGTGCTGGTGGAGGTCTGCGCTCTCTGAGTGCTTCTCTAGTTTATGTTTTATTCTCTTGATATGCATTTTCATTTTGTTTTTTTACTCTGTTTTAGTTTCACTGTGACTGTATCGTGTTTTATTATCTTTTTTAAATTTTCTTTTATTTTGGTATTTTTAGACTGTCTTCTTTTAATTAAATTTTAACACTATATTACCATTATTATATCTTTTGGTTTTACTGGTTTAAGCTTAGGTCTTGTGTTTCCTTATTTTCAATTCAAGATAGCATCTCCTCTCTCACGGAAGTTTGAAGAGTCCTTACTCTCCTTGTGTGTATGTGTGGGTGTGCAATGTGGCTGGTGAGACGGGTTTTTGTCTTTTATTTTGTATCCCTTGGCACACATTTGCTTGAATTTACAGGACTTTTTGCTACAATGTTTTTGTATCAAAAGTGCTTTATAAAAAACAGGCCTGTAGTCCACAGACCGGATGGTGGATGGCACAGACAGTGGCTACTTTCGACATGATGAGAATTAAAATCTCTCTTCTTCATGTCTGCCTTCTTTACTTTGCTTTATGTGAAAGTGTTTCTTAAATCAGTGATCGTTTCATTCATGTTTGTTGCTGTTTAACTGAAGGCAGTGTTCGTTTTGTTCAATGTTTTACATGAACAATCAGACTTTGTGCCGGAGGGAGTGGCTTGCGGAGCGAGACAGTGTGTCTTTTTTTTTTTCAAACCAACATTTTTTTTCAATCAAAAAAGGGAGAGAAAAGAGATTATTGTGCCCTTATTGTTCCTGTCTAAGTCTTCATATTATTCTTTAATCAGCAGCCCGAATATCGCTGCGATGTCACTGTAGAGACTCTTTTTTTTTTTCAATTTTTGGACCTTACAATGCATTTCCATGGGCTCAGGGAGAGTTTGCCCCAACGTGATTACGTCAAACGCACTGATGCCTGCTCGGACGAGACGCACAGCGCACGCATGCGAGAGATTATTCAAAGTTAACGTGAGTGATTTATCTGTGGTTTATCAGTATTTTCGGAGTAAATAGTGTACATGTATTATAGATAATAGCATTAGTATAACTCTGGAGTGTTTCCTTGTTGTGTTTTTTTGCCGTCTTTGCCATATATTCGCTGTTACGTGCACGTTAACAAGACTAAGACTGGAATAAAAGCAAATGCCAGTTGAGGATTATAAAAAACTCCCTAAAAGAACAATAAAAGAGAGCATATTGAGAAATGACTGAGGGAGAAAGGGGGAGGAGGCAGTGCACTGTAGAAAAATCCCTCCATTGATTTGGGGACCGCAAACTGGGGCTCTGTCTTCATTTGGACAGGAACTGCTTCAGGACCGTATTGTCAATAAAATAACAACTGGACATGGTCTAATAAAACAAACTGTACCATGGACACTAAATCCAGTTGGCCAACAGGATGTTTGAGTGCATGCTAATATTTTTTATCATTTTTAAAAACATTTGTACATGTTCATTTACAACTTTTATAAAGAAAAACCTGTTGAAAATTCAAACCAGTTTTCTTTTCTTGTAATTACACACTTAGCATTTGTTAGATAATTATGTCAAATACTTGCCAGACTTGTTTACGTTTATCTATTATGAACATAGGATGAATAAAATTCGTCAAAAGGACATTTCCTGAGACATTTTTTGACAAAGAAAGACCAGGCAGCCTATTGTAATTACAACATTTAGAGAGTTATTTGAGACCACCTAATAAGTAAGTGTGTACTGTGGAACCAAACGTATAGCATTTTAGACGTTAACTTGATTTAGCTTTGCAAAAATACTGTACAGTATGTACATGTTATGTCTGGTGTCGCCACCAACAGGAAAAACAAATCAAACATTGCAATATAAAACTGTAAAGTGGGCTATCTAACTTTGAAATTATTAATTTAGCAATTGAACGGGTGATCGTAGCCATCACCCAGAGATGCCCACGAGTCTCTGATTTGTGACCCTTTTCCACTAGCACGCCTTGGCCCTACTCTACTCAGCCCTACTCGATTTGAGGCGTGTTTCTACTAGCCTGGTACCTCCTTTAAAGGAGACATATCATGCTGATGCATGATTTAATACTTACATATAATATAATAAATTTGAAAACAAGACCTTACACCCCCTTAATTTTCAAAAAATGAGATATTGTATTTTTTCTGATATCCTAGAACGAGATTTGATGCCTCTGAAAATAGGTCATTGCGACACAAGCTACATTTCTTTTTATTGGAGTAATCTGGTAAAACACTTCCTCCTCTGTGATGTCCGTTAGCCACAAAACCCTCACCGAGGAACACATCCACCAGCAGGGGTATATAGATCCCTAGCTCACATTCACTCATTACCTGCTCTGGCCTGTAGGGGGACTCAATACACGGTCGCTGCATTGAGCCTGCCGGAAAATACAGTAGAAGAAGGACAGGCTGGCTCAGCCCCCGATAGAACTGACCAATCAGACCACAAAGGGCTGTGACATTGCGAGGTTACTGTAGGTCATCCTCAGATCCGAGCGTTTCAGCGAGGGCTTCATAATGGCCTAAAATGAGGATATTGAGAACGCTATTGTGGGGCAATGAAGGAACTAAAGGACTTGTACTGAGGGCAGAAATGCTTTACAGGCATCCTAGTCTGGCATAGTGAAAAGGAGACACAAGCATGATATGTCCTCTTTAAACAGGCTAGTTTTAGTACCTGCTTCGCTCTGGTTCCAAGCAAGCAGAGTCGTTACTGAAAGATGACGTCACTGACTGCCGGCTACTGATTGGTCAGACAATGTCGTCATCAATGAGTCATGAGTACGACGACCTAGCATGCTGGCAGTAGCTACCATTAGCTTACCCTCATAGTCTTTTCTTTGCAGCTCGATTGCTCTCGTCCTCGGCTTCATTCTGTTGTATAGCTTCCAAAACTCTCCTGTGCTTCTCAAGGGGTATTTCTTCTTGCCACCTGCAGCCTTCTCCTGCTTTCCTTTTTTACTCGGTTTGAGACAAAAAGCCACAGATTGTTGTGTCGCGCTCAAAATGATGTCATCTCAGAGCTGCTCAGCGACACTGCACCCCGTTGGGCAGGCGACAAGGGCTAATGGAAAGGAGCACAAGGCGAGTACAGTAGAGCCGGGTAGAGTCGAGTAGGGTAGAGTAGGGCTAATGGAAAAGAGCCATTAGAGTTGGAGCCGAGTCACGAGTCTTTGACCTCGAGTCGAGTCAATTCTCGAGTCTTTGAGGGGCAAGACTTGTCGAGTCATGAGTCTTTGATCTGGAGTCAAGTCACGAGTCTTCACACACACAAACACATACACAAATATATATATAGATATGATGTAGCCTCTGGCAAAAATACAGTATATCCAAATTTTTATTTACACGTTTTTTTCTTTCTGAAAAAGTTTATGCATGCCATGGTCAGGTGCAAAACAAACTTGCCATGAACAGCCAAAAAGAAACTATATGGCATTTAACAATACAATAAAAGAAATAAAATAAATAAAGTCGTAAGTACGATTCACGTTTCTTCGTCCGTGGTGTCGTGTTGCCTCTGGGACCCTCTGACCGACTGCTGACCTGATGCTCGTGCTTCCGGTTTTGACGTAATGACAAACAATTGAGGAAATTTACGTGCAAGAGTCTGTGCATTGTGTTTTATTTTGAAACTTCCGGATACTCCACACGGTGACTTCCTGTCTGGTGCTTTCTTATCAACAGTGAATTTACGAGGTTTGGAAGCTGCCGCGAAGAGGGAGGGATGCAAGGCGAGGGAGGGGAGTGGAACAGATGTTCCCTGCACACTCAAAAAACCCACCATAAAATAAAGATTGCCCACAAGTCTTTGATCTCGAGTCGAGTCAAATCTCGAGTCTTTCGGCGTCGACTCTGAGTCAAGTCTGGAGTCTCCAGAAATGTGACTCGAGTGCAATTCAAGTACGAGTCTTTAACTCGAGTCTCCATCTCTGCCATTACCACATCTGCTGCCCCCCCTGAGAAATTGTTCAGGAGCCGCCACTGCTCAGTAACAGATGTGAACTAAAACGTAGCGAAGGACAAAACTCCAAACAAACACATAGAATAGTAAAGGTAAAAGTACAGATTTGGAACAATACTTTTAGTCGAGGTACACAAAAAACGTACTTTATTACAGTAACCCATGTAAATTTAATTCATTGCTTTCCACCTCTGATATTTAGTGCAAAATTTAGCATAATTCTTGCTTCTTTCTGTGGCTCCATCACTTCCTCTTTTTCTTACTGTGTACTGTGTCTGCTTTGCTTTTGTTTTACATTGCGAAACCTTTAACATTATTTTCTGTCCAAACATTGCCTTTAAAATGAGCTTGCCTTCTTTTACCTCTTTTAGGAACAAGATGGCCGTCCTCACCTTCCTCATGTTTGTCCTGCTGCTGCATCGAAGCCTCACTCTCTCCAGACCACACTGTTACAGCTGTGACCAAACATCCTGCGGCTGCTCGAGGCAAAACTTCACTACAGTTCCAGTCACTTCATCAAAACTGATCAGTGAACTTGGCCTATCTTTCAATAGACTGACAAAAGTAACTGATGATGATTTTAAAGTTTACACCAGTTTGGTAACTTTGCTTTTGAACAACAACAGTATCACCACAATTCATGAAAATGCTTTCATCACACTGACCAACTTAGAGAAACTGGATTTGTCCTATAACCAACTGGAAACATTATCTGCTGGATGGTTCCAGAATCTGCTTTCTCTTCAGCATTTGAGCCTTTTGGGGAATAAATACACAACACTGGGTCAAGGCAATCTTTTCCAACCCTTGAAGAGACTGAAGCGCCTTTACTTTGGAGGGCCTAGCTTTCTTCATCTCAGAAAAGCAGACTTCTCCGGCCTGAGCCATTTAGAAGAAGTTACTTTTGTTGGCAGGAAATTACAAGACTATGAAGAGGGAAGTTTCAAACAAATTTGGCCAATTGAGAGCATCACACTCAATTTGAATGGTCCTTTTAAGAGGAATGATGCTGTTGTGCGAGCCATTTTGTCTGATGTTGTAAGTGCAAACACAACATTGACCTTCATAGACACAAAGTTCATCACAGCCAATCAGATGCTCCCTTTTGATGTGGTCTCAAAAGGTGGAACAAGAAGTCTCATGTTTAAGAACGTTATTACGACTGCTGGGGCGATGCTGATGATGATTAATCAATTTTCCGGCTCTAATTTAACAACGCTCACACTTGAAGATATAAAACTCTTCTTTGATTTTGCATTGTTCTTTCAAGTGCAAAAAATTGACAGCTTGAAGGAGGTCATTTTAAAGAACATAGATATCCCTCGGTACTACAGTTTTGTAGTGCTAAACTTCCTCAAGCCTCTGCTAGAGGTGGTGACCAAGGTATCTGTGGTGAACGCTAACGTGTACGTCATGCCTTGCATAACCTCAGAGCTGTTCTTGCACCTGGAGTACATAGACATCAGTGAAAACTATATAACAGATAGAGCTCTTAGTGAAATGTTCTGTGATGGGAATGATGTGTTTAAGAACCTTCGAGTACTCAATGTCAGCCGAAATTACTTGATGGTGATCAACAGCAAAATCTTCTCCAGATTGGATAAGCTTGAAATCATTGACATGAGTGGAAGTTTGTTTGATAGGATGCCTGAGACTTGTTCCTGGCCTCAAAGTCTTCAGTTTTTAAACCTTTCGTCATCACATTTAACAACTGTTACCACCTGTTTGCCGATGACATTGCGCGTTCTTGATCTAACAGACAATTTGTTAACAGTTTTTAACATCAAGCTGCCATTCCTTAAAGAGTTCTACATCTCAGGAAACAAACTCAGAACTTTACCAGATGGAGGACTCTTCCCTTGTCTTGGAGTTCTCTCCATTCAAAATAACGACCTGCAAACATTTAGCAGGAATGTTTTACAAACATATAACAATCTCACAAGTCTGCAAGCACATACCAACACTTACGTCTGTTCATGTGACTTTGTGGCGTTCATGAGTGATGTGACCAATCAGAAGGTCGTAATAGAAGATGATCTCAGGGGGTATGTCTGCGACTCCCCTGATGCAGAAAGAGGAAGAAGCGTTGGAGACGTGAGGTTGTCCGTGTTTGAGTGCCACACAGCTGTTGCTTTCTCAGTCCTCTGCCTCTTCATCTTCGCTGTGATTCTACTCATCACAGGTTTGTGTCACAAGTTCAATGTCTTGTGGTACCTAAAGATGACCTGGACCTGGCTTAGAGCGAAGAAGAAGCCAAAGTTAAAGAGGGGAGAGCTGGAGTTTGACGCTTTCGTGTCCTACAGTGAAATGGACTCCGGCTGGGTGGATGCACACCTGGTCCCTGAGCTAGAGCAGGCCGAGCCTCGTCTCCGGCTCTGCCTCCATAAGAGGGACTTCATACCTGGGGGCTGGATCCTGGACAACATCATGGATGCCATCGAGAAGAGTCACAGGACTCTGTTTGTCCTCTCACAGAATTTCGTCAGAAGTGAGTGGTGCAAGTACGAGCTGGACTACACTCACTTCAGACTGTTTGATCACAACGACGACACGGTTGTGCTGATTCTGTTGGAGCCCATTGATAAAGACTCTATTCCGAAGAAGTTCTGTAAGCTTCGGAAAGTAATGAACTCCAGGACGTACTTGGAGTGGCCTGATGATGACAATCAGATCCCAAGATTCTGGCAGAACTTGAGGGCAGCGGTTATGAGACCTGAGGCTGGTAAAGTAGATTTCCTGATTGCAGAATAATCCAAAAACACACATAGCTTTAGCCCAGACTCATCACATTTGAATTGCAGAAAATCCAAAAATTAGTCAACCTTGGTTGCATTCTGATTCTGAAAACTAAATGTCATAAACTGGGCTTATCAGAGGTAAACACTGATTTGGATGACTGAATATTGTTTGCCCATCAAGAGGTACAGCACTCTGGAAAGCTTTAAGATAAATTTTTTTTTTTTACATATTAGTAAGTTGAAAATTGTGGTTAATAATGCCAGTGAGTGTGACTTTGAAACTCTATGATTCTAATTTAATCTCTCCAAATCCCCAACTTCAGTCTCAGATATATACAATTAATAGTCCCTTGTTCATTATTATTTAGTTTGAAGAGTGGCCACACTACACTATCATCTTTGTGGACATAAAGAATATATTTTTTTAACTCAGCAAAAGTCTTGGTGAAACCAAAAAGATGAGGAATTAAACTCCTTAACTTGTGTCAGGTAAAACAAAATCGTTATTCAAGTAAAACTGTTTTTCTGTAACTTTGTAGATATGTTTATTCATGCTGTAAAAATGTTTGTTTTGTTATGAGTGCTAATTAAGGCTCCCTGTTTTAGAAACTGCATCCTGCATCTGCTTCATCATTTCATCCAGGTTAAGTCAATTCTTGACTTCATCAGGCTGAACTTGGGGCCACTTCTGTGTTGAACTCTCACATACCAAGCAGTCAGTTTGCCCTTGGAACAAACTCTTAATTCCAATGAAGTCAGGACACGCTTTTCCACTTTGCATCAGTCCATATCTGATGAGCCCAGGCTCCTAGGAGCCAGCAGCATTTCTGGATGTTGTTGATATTTCACTTTGGCTTTGCATGGTAGAGTTTCAACATTCACCTGTAGATGTGGCGTCAAACTGTTAACTGACAGTGGTTCTTTAACGTGGTCCCGAGCCCACGTGGTAACACCCTTTAAAGAAAGATGTTCATTTGAATGAAGTGCCATCAGAGTGACTGAAGGTCATGGGCATTCAGTGTTGGTTTTCAGCCTGGCTGCTCATAAGCAAACATTTCTCCATATTCTCTGAATCTTTTGGTGATATGTTGTTCACTAAGTGGTGGGCCTCCTTGTTTGTTTCTCCTCAATCATGTCACTCAGCTGTTTCCATTTAACCTGTTCACCTGTTAAATGTTCCAAACTGTTGTTTTTTGAGAACTTCTTTTAAAAATATTTTTTAAAACATCCCAACTACGTTGGAATTTGGGTTTGTATATGAAATTTGACAGGATAGTTCCTACATGTTGGATTGATTTAGTTTGTTATTGTTAGGAAATGACCCTCTAGATGTTTAGTTGGACCCAAAAGCTCAAAGATGAACCAGGTTGAGTGTTTAATAGTTTTACTGAGGCGGTGACAAAAAACAGGCAAGTGGCAAAAGAAAACAGGAGCAGTGGTGAGGGCTCAGTGGAGACCTGAAACAAAGGGAGCAGAGAAAAAAGGTTAATATAATGTCCACCAAGCAAGACCACAAAAGACAAATCCCAGAGAAAGGGGAACAGGCTGAGAGCGAGAGTTATCAGATAAACTCATTCAGAGAGCACAAACCAGGGTTGTAAGTGCAATCCACCCACGCTGCAGTCATCTGTTGAAGGGTAGAAGTAGGTGACGGTGATTACAGGAGATGAGTGTCAGGAGCGTCTGCTGCCATGCTCCTGGAGCCACGTCTCCGCAGGAGAGAGATGAAGGAAGGAGGTGAAGGAGGGGGGGAGAGAGGGCTGAGGAGCAGAGTGAGATCCTCACAGTTTTACTAATAAGAGTAAAAAGGGACAAAGACATTTGTAACTGTCATTAAACAAATTCACGAAAAACTTATAACCACAAATCCTGTATAAAATTGTGTATGAATGAAGTACTTGTTTTTACAAAGATGTGAATATTTTGGGTTTTTTTATGGCGAGGATTTGTTTTCTATTTTTGCATGTATTTTATTTTCCAACAGTCATAAACAGGCTCTTCCTAAATCTTCAAACTTGGACCAACAAAAGTGTATATTGTAAAAGTTACAAAATAAACTCTGATCTGATCTAAAAACTGTGTGATAGTTTGTGCTTAACCACAATGATAAGTTCTGAGACATATGACCAAGCTGTGTGTGTGTGTGTGTGTGTGTGTGTGTGTGTCTATGTGTGTGTGTCCATGTGCTTGTGTGCCTAAAAGTGTGTGTAATTCATTGTCAGGTTCTTGAGAGCCGACATATTGCAGCTATTGATCTTTAGACCTAAAATCAACACAGAAGCCTGGATACTGATGACAGGCAGGCCCCGAGCGTCAGGCTGCCCTGATAACACACACACACACACGTATAAACAGACACACATGCACATATTTACAGAGTTACCCATGTCAGTAAAATGTGTTTAAAATGCACGATTTATGAAGTGTGGTCCAAATGCAGTCCCTATTTGGCTGACACTTGTTTCAACTCTGATGCCATGATGATATGAAATGGTCAAACACGACCTGCTCCAAATGACTTTCCTCTGCCAGTGGCGTCAGAATCAGATATAGAATATTACTATAAGGACATTTGGAAGTTTCAAGCTGCTTTTACAGTCATTCCCTCCCTTTCTTCCTGTTCTCTGACTCTATTCCTGCCCTGTCTATTAATATAAAGGCTTAAAAGTCCCTTACATTAAGTCCCTTGCATTTAGATTTAAATACAATATACAGAATAGGAGAGAGTGGGGTAAGATGAGCCATTTTTAACTTTTGTTGTCACTGAGGCAAAGAGAAATGCAACTGAGGTTAAAAGAAAACAAACTCTTAACTCTTAAACAAACTCCTAAAGAATGTTTGCTATCATCTGGAATTGTAAGACAGTATCAATGACAAAGAGCCTGGAAACTGTGACCTTTCAACATAAAATGCTCCTGTGGCTCAACTTTGCCTCAGGTGAGGGGTAAGTCAAGCCAAGTCTGTGGGTAAATTGACCATGTGACTTCATATCTTTAAACCTGAGGGATGTTAAAAGATAATGTATTGCTGCCACAAATTGTGGCGTTTATTGTCTTAAACCTGACTTAAACAACCTAGGAAAAAACAGTAATTTCTAAATTTTAATGTCATAAATGGACACATTTTGCAACTTTTTGGGAAAATTAGAGGGGATGTTGGTAATGACCTAACTTAAAAATGATTACATTTTACATTGTCATTATACAGAATGTACAATGAGATTGGAGAGCTTCTCCTTTCAGTGCAATAGGTAGTTTCGTTAAAAAAGTATACGAAAAATAGTATAAGTAAAAAAGAAAAATTAACAAGTTGCAAGGAGGCTTTAAATAAACAAGATATATACAAGATGAAACGCAGACTTGTGCACAGCACAATTGAGGCTCAGTGTACAATATGAGGTAGATTACAAATATTAACTAGAAAGCACTCGGAGACTGCAGACCTCCGCCAGCACCACAGTCCTCTCCGATATTGTGTTTTTACCATAAATATTAGTCCTACCTTTATTTCATCTACATATTTAGATTTCTTGACCATGAAAACATACCATTAGCAATTGGTTTCATAATTATCTACGCCAAGGAGGTTATGTTTTGGGACAGTTTGTTTGTTTGTCTGTCTGTGAACAAAATAACTCAAAAAGTAATGAATGGATTTTGATGAAATTTTCAGGAAATGTTCAGCATGGGAAAAGGAAGAACTGATTCCATTTTGGTGTTGATCCAGATCAGCGTCTGGCCGCCATGGCAAAAAATGCGATTTCTATGAATAACTACTGAACTAAAATAGATATCATTATGAATCCAGTTGCTAATGGCATGTTTTCACGGTCAGTATTTATTTATTTCTATGAAATAAAGGTAGGACTAATATTTATGGTCAAAATCACAATATGGCTGAGGACTGTGGCGCTGGCGGAGGTCTGCGCTCTCTGAGTGCTTTTCTAGTTTGGTATGTATTTGTAGATTTTTTACATGTTTTTTTTAGGCATTTTGTGCCTTGATAGAAGAGAGACAGTGAGTAGGCTTGTGAAGGGGGGGGGGAGTAGAGGAAGTCACTCTGCAAACTGGTCACAGGCGGGATTCAAACCTGGACTGGCAGAACTATGTATATGGGAGGTGCCTGGTTGCTAACCACCCCGCCAAACCAGCACCCCATTTGTAGAATTTTTTTAAAGCCAAAACGTTTTGGAAGAACAAGTTGTCCAATATTTAAAGACAGATCAACTTGTGTTTGTCTCTGGTTTGAAGGTTTTCTGAGCTCAGGATCTTGAAATAAAATACAATGCAAAGTGAGAAGTGCTTTTATTCAGCTGTTAAGTTTAGAGCCACTGAGTGTCAGTGTAAATCATCTTCTTAAAGTCTCTGATTATTCTCCTGAGATGTTGAGTTTCACGCCTCCTCTCTATTAAAAAATCCTCAGTACGTCCTGTTTTGATCTGTGGTCGTGTTGTTTCTCCGTCTGTTGTCAGATCAGAGTGTCCCCCCTCTAAAAGTCAAAACAGCGTATGATTTGATTTCAAGCTCTTTTATCCTTTAACTAGCCTGATAACAGGGATGGGGGAAAAGCGATGATATGTTTGTACATGTGTGTGTAAAAACTCTTCACTGTCCCCTGGCAGAGGATCCATTAGCTGTGGACCTCCTCTCTGGTTGCTCAGTGATAGAGTAAACAACGCGTGTTTGGCCAATCCGGCAAGCAAATATTTGTTCTGGAAGCTGCCTCATCAGAGGGGAGACGCACAAGTCTGCAGCAGTGTGTGGAGGTATATATACACGGACCTTCCTGATGGAGCTGGACCACATACGCACACATCAGGGGAAGGGGGTCCATGACAGATCCTGGACAGACTCATCCGGTCTGATTTTACACCTACAGGCTGATCACAGGTAACCAAGCTTCCTATTCCAACTTGTTTAATGTTTTTATGTTGTTAAAGAATTGCATTTTTGTCTTAGTTTTAATGCATCCTACACATCCATTCCCTGTTTTTGGTAAATTCTGTTTATAGTGGCTTTCTCCAGTAGACCAGCCCTACTTATATGACTATATTTAACAGTCTGTCTATTCCAAGGCTGGGCAACTTTGATTACCAAGAGGGCCACATAAATTTTTCCCTCCGTGCTAGAGGGCCACACTGTAACTTACTGTTGGACAGTATGAATGAGTATATATAAATAACCAAAAGAACAGGAAATATAAAGCTTCATGTACCAACATTAACACATTTTAACTCAAACAGTTCAAATTCACAATTAAATGAGCATGATACATAACTATAGCCAATATAAGCATCCTTTAAATGCAATAACAGCAATAATAGCACAATCATATTACCTTTATCATTGTTTTCAACTGTAGTTTTTAAGAATGCTACATTTTAATGCTTCGTAAAATATATTTTATAATATATTCATAGCAAAGTAAGTTCTTCAAAAAAGAAGGCATGAACCAGCAATCTTGAGCTAGGAGAAATATTTTATCAACTATCTTAATTTTGTGAATCGTGTAGTAATAATAGCTCAAAATGAATCATATTTACAGTTTAATTTCCAATTTTTTGTTTTGTTTTTTTGGAAATGACTGGTTGGCCACATTGTGTGAAATGGAGGGCAGCAAGCGGCCCCCCCGGCTGCCAGTTGACCACCCCTGGTCTATTCAATCATCATTTGCACTCCAGTCTATGCAGGCCTCTTCTTTGTGCATGAATATATCTTTTGGTTCAGGGGTGGGAAACTGGGGTCCTGGGGTCCACATGCAGCCCTCCACCTCCAGTCCTTTCCAAAAATCAACAAATTGTAAGCATGAAGAAAACATGACAGAACCTGACAGATTGGATTCAACCTTGGCCTCCAACAACCAACCGCATTCAAAAAACCCTAAAGAAGTGGCTGCTAAGCAAACAAAACTGCAATCATGATCTCTGATAATGAATAAATGTCACCATGTCAGCTTTTGCATAATCATGTTATATTGTTAATATTGTGCAATACCACTATGTCACTTTGTCTAAGTACTGGTAATCGTGTTGTAGGACAAAAGGTGATGATGCCATGTCATCACTTCTTGGACTACTATTTATTTATGTAACTAACTGATTATTTTCATCTGATGAGCCATCACCTTTTTTAATTTATGTATTTCTTAATTTTTTTCTCTCTCTCTTCCATTTATTTACTTTTCTATTTATTTATTTAATTATTTTTTTATTTTAATTTTAATTTTCTCTTTCTCTCTCCCTCTCTCTTTCATTACCTCCCCTCTCCTCTCCCTTTTTGGCCCCATCCCCACAGTCTGATTACACTATAACTGGCATTAACCCTTAAACACCAGAAGTAAATCAATGCATATGACCTGGACTTGCATTGCTGCAGCCCCATTCCATCTCCACCTACCTCTTTTTCTTTTTTTTTTTAATTCCTCTCTCTCCCTCCTTTCTTGAAAATTTTTAGTGCTCATTTTTCCAAGAGACCTGGTACTTTAAATATCAACTTCAGCACTTTAATTAGTAATTCTAGCACTTTATACTCAACTCCAGTACTTTACTGCCTAAATCTAGCACTTTAACATCTGCTACTGACCACCTGTGTACAATAATAACTATGATTGTAATGTATTGTAAAATGTTTTATTATGATAATGTTTCTCTGTTCTTTCTTTAAAAAGAAGCAAAACAAGAAGAACAGAACCTTTTAAATATTACTTGTATTTTCTTCCTTTAACCTGTTTGTTTTTATATTTTAGCTGGGGGGGCTGCCAATGGAAATTAGCCTGGTAGCTAGAATTGGGTACATTTACATTTTATTTTTTTAAAGTGTGTATGAATGTACATTGTCCCTGTATCAAATAAACTAAATTGAAATTGAAACAAATCAGTTCAGGTTCAAGTTTACTGTATTTGTAGTCCGTGGGAAACATTGTTTTGCAGCCAGAGATTTGAATTAATCAACATTGAAAATGGCAACCAACAATAGTTTCTTCTGTCCTCCATGTCTCCATTCTCCTTTCATTAAAAAACAAAATGTGGCAAAAATCTCCACTCTATTACTGGATTGTATCGAGCTTCTGTCTCTCTCTATCTATTTACATTATAGGAAAAAATGACAGCCAAAATGTCCTGTCCAGTTATTAATTTTGAAACCTGTTTCTCTCTTCAGCTCTTAAAAAATCAAACTGGCTGCCAAAATGTCCCCTCTGAATGTTGATACACTCTTTCACAGTTAAGACAAAATGGTACCAAAGTCCTTGATCAGCAGTTCCTTTGTTTTAATGCCCTCTGTCCTCTCTCAGTTAAAAAAGGAACTGACAAGATTTCCTGTTTGCTTCTTAATATAACTTTGTATTTTTCTGACTTCCCAATTGAGGAAAAAAATGAGGGATAGACTTTCTCTTCAATTTTTACATGTGTGTGTTACTTTTTAAAATTTTTGTATGAGAAACAAAACAGAAGCCAAAATTTTCTTACCAAACTGTCAGACTTTTTTTAAATCTCTTTTTTTCTCCATTTTCGTCCTCTGCTTCGCTCTCTGTTTTTGGTTGGCCACAATTTCTAGTTAAGTCCTAATTTTATCCTTGTTTTATCTCTTTATTTTGTAGGTTTTAAAATGCAGCCAGAATCAAATGAGCAGTTTCTTATCTGTGTCCTTGTTAGTCTCTTTTATCCTTTTTAAAATTGGTGCCTAAAATGTCATTTTTCTAGACTTATTGGGTTTTTTAGTTAACAAAAAGCTAAGCAAATTTTCTTGCTCTTGATTTTTGTTTGATAAGTTATTCATTCAATTATTCATGTTCATCAATTTTAACTGTTTTAACAGTTTAAAGAAAAATAAAAAAAAAGGTGGTAAAAATAGCTTGTAAAAAACACATTATTTATTTAATATCTTTTTTTATCAGTTGCTTTTTTATTATACTGTTTTATCAGAAATCACCAACATCTAGTTCTCAGTTCCCAGGTTAATTTCTTATTTATCTTTTAATTATGTTGAAATGCTGAGTCAGCATTTCAACATATTGTTCTTCCCAACATTTCTTTTTTTTCTTCTTCTTCTTCTTCTTCTTTTTCTTCTTCTTCTTCTTCTTCTTCTTCTTCTTCTTCTTCTTCTTCTTCTTCTTCCTCAAGATTTTGGCACCTTTCACAGGCTTCAAATTTGCACAGATTTTCACAGAAAAAAATTGACATATGCAGCATGTTCAGGAGAAGTGAGCTTGTATTTTTCTCAGGTTTAACAGTTATACTTTTTACAGTAAAAAATAATTTCTGCATGTGTTTCTACATTGAAATCAATGGGACATTTCCGCAGCTCTGCTGAAAACTTCAGCAACTTTGAAGCTCCACAGACTGGGCATGCTTCCACCTACAGACTTCATTCATGCTTTAAAAGCTGCACTGACTTCTCAACTATTTTTACATATCTTCAGCTTTTTGCTGGCTTCCACAGTTTTTTAAATATGATTTTTTAAGCAACAGCAACTTTTGAGGAAATCTGTGTGTGTTCAGCGTGTCACGTGACTTCAGACCGAAGCCCCGGACAGCCGAGTGCTGCATTTTGAAGCGCGTTTTTAGCTCGTCACTGTGTTAACATTTTGAACAGTACAGATATGAGAATTATATTACACGTTTTAGCAGGTTCTTGGGATGCTCATGGTGAAATCCTTTTCCTGATATCTATTCCGGTTTAGATGCAGCGAGCGTTCGTTTACCCGGAAGTACCGAGCGTCATTCGAGTGCTCTATGAGACAAACAGGCCAAATACCGTGCTTTCCGAGGTTCAGCAATTTAGCCCTGTGGTTGAAAGATTAGAGCAGCAGACTATGGGGAGAGAGACCCGCGTTCAAATTCAGGTTATAGCAGACACACTTTTCTTTCCATCTAGTACAGATTCTTCATTACAATAGCATAATCATGCTTGTCTTTACACTCTCAACCTTACTTTGGACGTATTACACTGACTGGCCACTTTATTAGGTACATCTACAAATATCAACACATTTAACCTTGTTACAAAACAATCATTCATTTTCTGCTTTCTTTCACAACTGCAAACAGTTTTTAGTGCACTTTTCACTATCTGTTACAGTTTCTGAGATATGACTGTTGAAGCTGCATCAACTTTTGCACATTTCTTTGAAGTTACTGCGTGGTCATGTGACCTGTGCACCTGAGCTCCAGTATCTATAATTTTCTGCAAACATTTTTATTTCACATTTCACACATTTGCAGCCCTGATTTACTGCTTACAGCTATTCATGTCACATTTTCAACTTTCTTTGCATTACTTTTAGCAATTTCATTTCACAGTTTCAGCAGTCACACTCAGCATTTCAACGCATTTCCTGCATGGAAATGCAAACTCTCTAGTTTATTCCTGTCTTCTTTCTCTCACTGTCGATGCCAAATGTCATTTTTCAGTTATTTATTTTATTTTATCACCCATTCATTTGTATATTTATATTTGCCTCTTATATCCAAGATCCAAACAATTATTGATAATATTTTAACTCTGTTTGGTTTCAAACAGGAGGCCATATATTAATCCTTATTTCTTTCTGTCTACATTTTAGAGCAGAAGTTTTTCTTGTCAACTCTTTTTTTAATCCTTTTTTTTTTGTCACTCTCTCTTCAGCTTTGAAATCCAAGATGGCAGCAGGCATCATGACCAACTTCCTCATCCCGGCTCCAGCTCCCGCTTACTTCCCCCCGATTTTCGAATGCCCTCCGTCCAAGAAAGACAGAGAAGTTACTCTGAACAAGCCAGAAGGAAGAGTCAAGGAAGAGGGAAGAGAGGTCGACGAAGACGTGGAAGAGGAAGATGAGGAATCTGAAGCTCCAGAGGAAGAGGAGGAAGCTTTGGAGGAGGTTTTCTTAGATGTCACAAAGCAGCTGCTGAGGTTTGCAGACCTCATAAGTCGAGATGTGCAGCGATACTTCGGCCGCTGCTCCGGTGATCAAGACGCCTGCGACATTTACAGCGACTCGGTCTCTGTGACCACTAGCGGGCGCTTGCGTTACTACGATGATCTGCTAAAAATCGCTAGAGCAGGAAGTCCGGTGGAGCAGGAGAGCAGCCGTGGAGACGATCACGGAGTCAGGCACGTTGAGGGTAATGGCGGATTGGGGCCCCTCGCAGAACTCTTCGAGCACAAGGGTCCGAGTCAGAGCTGCGGACGCCCTATGATCAAGCGTCACCTCCCGCTTAGCTTCTGGACTGAGCCAATCCCAGGCTGCTCTCCTACTGGTGTTACACCCACAAACAATGAAGCACCTTTAGAGGAGAGCACACGCACAGACTGTAACACACACGTGCATTACAGCATGCTGCAACACCACAACACGCACACGCTGGAGAGCAATCAGCCCGACTTCAGCGACCTGCTGGCGTACTGGGACCACAACCCTGAGATCACACAAACACTGACGGAGGGTGCACAATTACAGCACTGAACACATAACAAATTTACTCTGTCTTTATGCTCTGTCACATATTTGTAAAAAAAAATTAATAAAGAGAAAAGATAATCATGAAGTGTTGTGTGCAGTTTTTGAAGGTCCTGTGTGAGTTTTGGCTGATCATAAACAGATATTTAACATCCCTGACAAAGGATGTACCCCCGTAAAGGGATATGCCAACATTTTCTTTTCTGTTTTTGTGTCTTACTTCACCCTCCAGTTCATGACATGCAGATAGACACCATTCTCACCAGTAAATAGCTTAGCTCAAACGCTGGTACTCAATGGGTAATGTTAGCCTGCCTTGCCCACAGTCATCAGATAAACTCTAAAGTAACTCTAAACAGCACAGTGTGCTCCTTATGATGATTTTGATCTATGTAAATACACATCTGTGGTGGTTTGTGCATGTGTCCTAAGGTTTAATATTCCTTTCAAATTACATAAGGTACTGATCTTACTCTAATAATAGATAACATAGCATTAGCTGTATTAAAAAGTCACAACAAGCACACAGGACCGTTTAGAGTTGCTGAAGAGTTTATCTAATGACTGTATGCAGAGGCAGGCTAACACTTCCCATTGACTGCCAGTGTTTGAGCTAAGCTAACTAGCGGTAGGCAAATTCTGCCCATCTCTTCCTTGTTAATGCACGCACAGTCGAAATAATGGACTCTATCTGACACCATGCGGAGAGGTAAGACACAGAAAGAAAAAAAATGTTGGCCTATACCTTCACAGGGATAGTTCGGATTTTTGAAGTGGGTTGTATGAGGTGCATGACATTAGCCTAAACTCTGGCCACACTGACAGACAGCAACTTTCAGTCTGTGCCAAACTACTTGGTACAAAGGCTTGGGCCATACATGTTGTTGCTAATGGGGCCAACAAATCTGCATAATTTTAAGAATTTATAAGCTACAAACAGATCATTTCTAACCACTTCCACTAACAAAGTCCCTTTTATTTTGGGCCTACTTTACTACTCAGCATGCGCCCCTCTAGCAGCAGCAGCCAACATCGCATCACTCCCAAGTTATACACTTGGGAGTGATGCAAGACACAAAGACAAAAAAAATGTTGGTGTAATAGGAGAACAAAAAAACAAAGGAAACAAGCACACATAAACACACACACACTCACTGGGAAGGAGGGCTGCACTTGCACAAGTCGGTGTAGTGTGGACAGTCAAAGTATTTTAGTAATAATAATAATAATAAATTTTATTTGTATTGCCCTTTACATCAGAAGATCTCAAAGGGCTAAGTAGTATTAGTATACCAAAGCTGCTGCATGTTGTTGTCTGACATGTTTTGATGAGAGTTTGTTTTAGGAAGTGTCTAACATTCTGTTGTGCACTAGTGCCCGCCCACAAATTATCTGATTGGTTCACAATGAATGTGATTGACTGAAGAATCATCCAATCACATGCTGGATATGCTTCGTAATGGTTCTGCCCTCCCCAAACATGTTCTCGTGTGCTCTTTTCCAGCTGAATTAATGAAATATATTGGACGGTCTATCTGGAGAGCCAGGCTGCTCTGGGCTGGAGAGTATCACAGCTCCAGCTTTGTCTCTGAGGAAAGATATCTAGGTACAGATGCTAGTTGATACGTAGCAGTAATGCTGCGTTCCAGATGTGCTGGGAAGTCAAGATTTCCGAGTTCTGAGTGGGAAATTTTAACTGAAAACTCCCCCGCCCCCGAGGTTGGAATTTCCTACTGGTAATTCGTGGGATCCTCAACAATCAATGATGGCTGCCCCCAGTGTAAACAGTTATTAAGCTCCTGTAATATTCTGTTGATTTGCACTTCTGTTTATGGCACTAAATCAGCCATATACACAGTATTGTTCACCTTGTATTTATGGGAATGCTGCCACAGTGTTATTTACATTCTTCAAGTGTTATTTGTGAACTTCAACGCAGGGCATGCTAACAACGGCTATCACACCAGCTTACAATAGCCTGGTAGATCTGCAAATTTTTTCCAACTTTGTAACTGGAACGCTGATAACTGAGAGATGATGTCACCTTCACTTCCCAGGTCCCAAGGTTAATGGAACGTAGCACAACATCTGGGTTGGTAAATGCTTCCAAGAGTGGCACAAATGACTAAATGAAGCAACAGCCTGCCAGGGGGGATGAATGTAAATATGTAAATGGTTTTTTCTTTTGAGTGTTTAAGAATAGTTTTATTAGTTTCTCCTTTTTAGCCAGGTTGTTCTTTAAGAGGAGCTCTTTCGCTTGATTGTGCTTGAAAGGATTGAGGTTTTGCATGCATTATTGCAAGAATTTTCAGTTGTACTCAAAGATGGCAGGACATGGTTTGGAGTTGCAAGAGTTTAAGTGTTTGGCTTTTCCTCAGCAAAGACCCTGTGTTTAGAAATTTGATGCGTTGCGATGCAGAGGTTACAGGTGTACGGCTTTCCTGTCATCAGATGTTCAGATTGTTGGTCTCAAAAGGGAACAAAAAACACCATCTTCATCAAAACTGAAGAGGACATGTTGTAAGGGGGAGGACCCCTGCAGCACAAGGCCCACGGCCATTGCCCGTCTAAAAGTGTTGCTTCTGTGTATCCAGCATTTTAGGTATTTACTCAAAAGATTCTTCAACGTCTGGAATTGGATTTGCCTCCAAGCAGAGCTCAGTTATTACTCCGACTCATTGAGGCAGCCAAGCAAGTTCAGTTAAACTGAAAAGTGGAGAGAACACAGACAGACAGGTAAAAGTGTTTGCTGTAGTTTGAGTAAATAAAAGAGGCAAATACAGAGCACTGAAATAAAGAAGACAGAGGAAGCTTCAGATCATTTGCAAATAGGGTTTAGGGAAATGAAGGTCTGATAAGGCCTAGAGAGAGGGTGGCCTTATAAGGGGTGATCATGCCTACAAAATAAAAGTAATGTGATAAAAATATTACTTTAAAGTATTAGAGGTTAAAGAAGGTAACTCTTGATCAGCCTGTTTGCCTGATCCAGACTCCACAGGGCACCATCTGATTGGCTCAGAGAGGAAAAAGTCCCCTGCAGGTGCGGCGTCTGATTGGCTGAGCAGGAAGGCCAGTAACATTTCGACACACACTCCCCATCTAAGACAAATAAAGCTTGGATCTCTCGGTGACTCATGTTTTCTAGGTGCTGTTACCTGAGCAGAGGAGGAGCAGAGACCATGAGGGCGAGCACGCTTCTGTCCATCACCCTGCTGGGCCTGCTGCTGTGGACCTCCTGCAGCCAGGCCGAGGAGCAAGAGGCAGGCAAAGAGGAAGAGGCAGACACGTCGGCAGAAGCTGCAGTAGACGTAGACATAGATGAGGATGATGAAGATGGTGATGAGGAACCGGAGAAGGAGAAGACAGAGGAGATAGAGGAGGACAGGGATGTGATGGTTCTGCACAATGTGAACTTTGACAGAGCGCTCAGTGAGACGGAGTATCTGCTGGTCGAGTTCTGTAAGTGTGACTCAAATATGTGACGTAGAAACAGCTGTTTTGACTTTGAAGGTGAGAAAGTCTCAAATGCACAAACGGTGGAATTGTACTTCTTATGGCAAATGTATAGGGATGGGAATTGAAAAGATTTTATGCTACAGATCTTATTAACGATCCTGCTAATCGGTCCAATTCTTTATGATTCCCTTTTTGATCCCTGCAGATTTTCTGTGTGGGTAAATGTTGTTCTGTAGATTTGCAGTGGCAACGATGTCAAACACATGTCACAGCATAGGTAACTGCATCTGCAAGTTCCTGGTGTTTCCACTCACTTAAGGTTGTGCAGCATGCGCCTTTTTTAAAAAATGAAGCCACAATCTTGAGGCTTCTGAACCCTGTCAGTGGAAGGAATTAATAAGGGAATTAACGAGCAATAAAACTCATGATATTGATTGTTTGATGGAGCTGTTAACGATTCTCAACTGGAATTTGTTTTCGACTCCCATCCCTATAAATGTATTTGTCATTACAGACAAAAAATGTATTTATTTTGTTTGTGTGTGTTTAAAGAGTGTGGGAGGGATGCTAAAATGCACCTTTGTAACACTTATTTTGTAAAAGAAAGTATTATATCTAAGAAATAATCTGTATGTTGCAAGTCCTGACTGTGATGTTTGATGCTACATCTTTATGGCATCCTTTTTGTTGTTGCTGCTAAAATATAGTTCAATCATTACCTTAAAGGGATATTCCAGTATTGGTCAGGTACTTGAAACCTTTAAGAAGAACAAGCTCAGACTACCAATAAGGTTCACTGCTGTTGGTCATTTTATATAAAAACAAGGTTGATAGGGTAAAACATTTTAGAGTGCTCTTTCTTTCATCCAGAAAGCCTCTGTTCTTGGTACTATTTTATAGCATGGCAAATGGCGACCTGTTCTTCCACCTGAAGCAGCAGATAGAACATGTCGCCGTCTTCTGTAAAATAAAATCCTGAACTGATGATCTAAAACCTCATGAGGCCATTGGGCAGAACTTATAGCCACTTATATCTCTTACAAAGTTGTCCTGCAGTTGGCTTTTACAGTGGACGTTGAAGTTTACTTGGTTACTCAGAAGTTCTGAGGTGTTATCGCACTATTATACACGTGGCCTCCTCTCTCCAGATGTTTCCTCGTGTTGATTCTCCCACAGAGGATTCCAGCATTTCGAAAACACAGGCAGCTTTAGAAGTACGGAGGCCCCAGGCAAAAATCAATATGAGGCTCCTTCCCATTCAGTAACAGCAAACATAGCAAGCAAGCTATCATTCCTTGGTGATTATGCAGCACTGGAATGAATAATCAGACAATATTTGGATCAGCAGAAGGACAGGAGTCCCAATTACCTGAATATGTTGGCAGTGTCAAAAAATACTCCAAATATGATGACCTTTGTTTGATCATTTAGACAAAGTTAGAGCAATGCTTGCATTTTAGGGCAAATCTAAAGTGTATTTTGGTTTGCTCAAATGATGTTTCACCCACCGTTCCAGATGTTTTGTCTTTTTGTGCATTTTAGTGCGCATGGATTTGAGGTTGAAGACATTTTTATCTCCCTCTTTCTAATGAAATAGAGGCAGAGAAAAGTCCAAATTGAATAAATCGCCAACATAAGAGCCAAAGTCATTAAAATAATGATGTTATAATGATTTTAATCAAACTGTTAGAGATTTAACTAAATTTCAAAGCATCTACTTGTCATTTTTTTATTTGCACATTTCATTTGGCTGTGTTTGGTCATAGGTTTAACAAACTTGCAGTTATGATTTACGTTACCAGTGATTTTTATTAATTTATATAAACCTGGGTGTGAGGGTGGGGCACTGTTACTCCCTTAATACAGCCAGCCAGCTTTTTTTACATGTTGCTAAAGGTTGCTCCTCAAAGTTTGGCCTGTATAAAGATGTAAACCCCACTTTTCCTAAAACGGTTTGAATCTCTTGTTATTGTTAACATTGTGACCACTGAAGGCCAACTGACCTAAACTGTTGGGCCAAAAGTGTTGGACTGTATAAACCTTTACAGGCCCTGCTTTACATCCTCCAAAACACAGATTCATCCTAAAAAAAACAGCTGATTAAAGTATTTAGTGAAATATCAGCAGTAAATTCAACATCAGGAAACTAATGCCAGTTCTGCATAAGCTCTCTGGGGCCCACAAAGTGTGAGCAAAGACATGATCTATCTTCAGTTCCAGCCATGACTGCCTTCAGTTTAATATAAATACTTAATGTTACCCATTACCACAACAAATTTAAAGATGTTTTATCACTAAATGTTCCAAAATTCAAGACTTCTTTGTTTAAAATGCACTTTTGATTGACAATATCCATGTTTGCACTCAAGAATCAAATCCAGTATTTTTTTATGAGGTCCGTCCGATGACCCTGTCAACTCTGTAGGCAGTCTTGGTTTTGTATATCAGACAATGTACATTAATAAATCAATCATTTAAACTTTTTTAATGGCATTTTTCATTTAAAATGATTTAGAACTATGTTTCTAACATAAAATACAACAACCAATACAACAAACACAAACTAATGAGCAAAAAATGGAGATAGAAAAATACTAATAATAATAATGGGAACAAAAAAGAGGAAGGGTGACTAAGGAAACAGTTTCTTTAATCAAAAAAAGGAAAAACATGAGTTAAGGTTATAATGTTAAAATACATGATGACAAATAAGACAGTAATGATGAAAGAACAGACAAAATAAAAACACTATAAGACCAACTTTGTTGCAGGATTAAAAACTACATAATTTAAAAAACAGTAATATCTAAAAAAGGATAATAAGAAAATAAATAGAAAGAGGTAAGTAAACACAACACAAGAATCCTGAAACTAAAATTTAGTCCGGATAAAATGAAAAGATATTTCATGGAAGTTTTTGTCCTTTGGAACTATCAAAAGATCACTGCCTGAGGACCCAAGAGTTTCACTGGGCTCATATGGTAAAAACAATAATACAAACCAATAAAAGAACCTTAAAAGAGAGACTTTAAAATCAGTGTGATGTGGGCTCTTTCTCTGGTCTTCGTCAGCATTCTTGCAGTTGAATTTTGGAGCAACTGAAGCTGAAATGTTCTTTTTCAGAAAACCAGAGAGAAAAGCATTACAATGGTCAATTCAGCAAGTAATTAAAGTACTAAGAGTCTGCATCGACTTGAGAGAGAACTTGGAGCACTCTGGAAATGTTCTTTAAATGTTAAAATCCCTTTTTTGTTGCAGGTGGAGCCACTTAAGTTTTCCCCAGTGTCCTTGTCAGTCTTGGTCTGTCAATGGCTGGAAAGTGCTCAGACTTACCAATTCAGAGTTAAGCAGATAAATCTTTTCTGTAGCTCGCCCTGACGATCCTCATGAACGGTCTGTCAGCAATCAACTAATTATTTTTCTGTACAAAGTTTTCACGAAGGAGTTGGCTGTGTTGGCATCTGTCTCGGTGTGAGAGATCAAAAATAGTGCACTTCCGTCTTTTTACGGTAATGCTGCTTGCGGACTGGCTTACTCAATTCTCGCAATAACAAACGGTACTTAACGGGAATAAACATGATTTTACAAACCCCGCGAGACTACTTTACCTGAGTTTGATGTTTTTCTCCTTGCTAACAAGTGCAGGTATGTAAAAACTGAACAATCAACATATTATGTCTATGACAAAAAAACACATTTTAAATACAACAATTAATACAAATTGTGACCTGGGTTACATGTTCCTCATGGCTGTAATAAGGTCCCCATAATGATGTGATAAACATGCAACCCTTACTGCCTGATGGATAAATGGCAATGTTGATTGCAATGGAAAATTCCACCAAGTACAGAAACTAAATGCAGAAACTAGCCAACAAAACAAACCTTATCTTGACCCTCACTGGCTTGCAGTTGGCTGGTAACTGGTTGGAACTTGGCTGTCATTTGGCTGGGAGGGGAATCTGTCCATCTCTAATATGTGGCATAAAACTGAGGTCTGTATCAAATATAACAGCCAGATTTTTGATTTGTTTGCATGGATTAAAAGACACATCTTGCAGTTTGCTTTCCAGATTATCTCTTTGTGGACCTACACCAAGACTAAAACCTGAGTTTAAAAAGCAGAAATCTGATTTATTTTTTCTTGGATCTAGGGCTTAGGAATTGTGATCCATTTAAGATGTGGTTCAAATCAGGCTAACAGTTCTTAGTTATTGTGAATGAGCCACCAGGTGATCCCAACCCACTCTTTAGGAAGCCCTGAGAAGAAGATTTGATCCAAGTAATATCCAATAAAACAGAAACAAACTGACAATAACAAAAAACTCCAAAATGTGGGCCAGATGGTGATTGATAATCAGAAGCAGGCATAACTAATCGGGCACAGGTCAATCGAACTAAACACATCTGAAAGCAGCTCTTTGTGACTCTGCAAATTCACTACCTGCACATTTTATGTCCTAAAAGCACAGAAATAATGTGAAATTACATCCACATGCAATCACTGACTCCAATGTGCATTTACTCTGTTACTTTGTGAAAGTGTAAATAATTCTTACAAGACTTTATTTTTAGTTTTGTATCGGAGCCCTTTTATATTAGTAGATTAACGTACACACTGCAATTTACTTATACTTAAGTTAATTTTTCTATTTTTATTGAACGCCGTTCCGTTTGCTGCAGTAACACTGCAAATGTTTCTGTGTGGGATGAATAAATGTTGATTCTATTCTATTTAATAGCTCTTGAAACAGGGAAAAAGTATCGATGTATTTGCTGAAGTGTCAACGGTAAATTTGACACCAGTAAAACTTCGACTCTTGTTTTGTACAAGGCCGCACATAAAGAGGAAACAGGGTGAGGCCTTCTAGAGACACAGAGCCTCAACTATCCCTGAAACAAGACCAAATACTGTCAACATATGAAAAAGAGGTCTGAACCAGGAAATGATGAACAGTGATAAAAGAGAGCTTTCTAAACTGCCACTGTTTCTATCAGCAGCTTATTTCCATACTTATCTGAGCAGGAACTGCTGATACCAACGAGCAGAGGCCTGCAGGGAGGCTGCGTGTTTCATTCCTTTATGACCAGCACATTTGCATCAGGTCAAAGCTGAACAGAGACAGTAATTATTTGTGTATATTTGTGTACACAGATGCTCCCTGGTGCGGCCACTGCAGGCAGTTGGAGCCGGTCTTTGCTGGAGCTGCTAAGAAGCTGAAAGAGGAGAAGCAAGCCGACGGACCAACGTTCGGTTTGGCCAAAGTCGATGCCACCGAGGAGAAGGAGCTGGCTGAGGAGTTTGAAGTCGGGGGCTTCCCAACTCTGAAGCTGTTTGTCAAAGGAGACCGCTCTGAGCCTCAGGACTACACCGGTAAACAATAGGGGTGGGACAAAACATCAATATGGCAGTTATCGTCGTCCTCCCTCCTGGGTCATAGTTATCGATATGCTGGTGCCAAATATCCATACTTAAATTAATAAAACTCTCTAAAAACTCTCTAAATATGCTGTATGTCCCTGTTGGTCCAGGAGAGGCTACCTTATGGCTCCTCCAGAGGGCGCTCCACACTCGAATGAGTTAAATTTCAATGTAAATTACCAGCTGAGGAAGACAAAGTTTACAAAACAGAAATGAGTAAAGAAAAATAAAATGAAAAGTGCCCCAGCCACTTATGAATCCTAAGTATGGATACAGTTCTACAACACTGAAGGGACAGCCAAAATTCATTATTGTTACATATTGTAACATTATGTTTTAACATATCAATTATCACAGAATTGCTGCTTTGTTGTATTGTTAACACAGACCATGTATCGTGAGGTATCCTCATGTAGAGCCCTATAAAATCTGCAATCATGGAACCATAGACAGAATCACAGAGTTAGACGTAAAAAGCTGGATTCAATACAAACACGGAATATCAAAATATTTTACTTTTAAAAAAAACAAAATAGGATATACAGAAGAAAAATATCTGCAGGAAAATGCTCCATGGATGTCACTAAGGCTGGGGACAATTCACGCTTCACTCTTCCTCCTCCTCCCCTCATTAACAATGCTAACATGTTGAAGCAACCGCCTGAGTTGGCTAAATTGGCAAAGAAGCTCAGAAACACCCGGCTTACTCCAAAAAAGATGGAAAAACACAGAGAAAATATGTCTGATATACACTCATCCACTCATTCACTCACTCACCATTCTCTATGTAGTGTAAATGAAATAGTGGGCTACATAGGGAATGACCAAACGACATTTCGAACACTACACTGAAATTTTCTAAACGTCATAGCATCAGTAGATGAGCCGGATATTTCTGTGACGGAAGTGGATGCGCCAAAAATCACGTAAACAAACCAGTCTTAGGAAGATATATAGCAAATTTTGAAGCTGTTTACAGCCGCTAAAGGAGGTAAAAGAGCTACGCTACGAACATGTTAAAGATTCTTTTATGTTTTTTTTTCATTTATGAATGAAAGGAGCGCCTAACAGCTTTCCTTCTCTTCTTCTTCTATGGAATAAACACGACCGCATTGCATTGTGGTATACAGGAGTACAATATAAGGTACATCGTATGTACGCTCACATTTGCTGTGCATTGTGGGTATTTTATAGTGCTCTATATAGTGGATGAAATTAACTGCTGAGAATTCGAACAACACTACAAAATGGCAAACACACAATAAAGTGCACTATATCCATGATAGGGAACGATTTCGAACACAGCTAAAGAAAATATATGACAACAGAACAAAAAAAAAATACTCCAGAATGATACTTATGCTATTGTTTACATGATTTTACATCATTTACACAGAAAATACTGATTAACCACCGCTAACTCACTCACACATTTGGCTCTCAGTCCTACCACTCTGCAAGTATGTCCTCGTTGGGGACAGCTGGATAAACACTGAAAAAGTGCATAGCGCCCCCAGCTGGCCAGGAGGTGAATCAATTCAGAGGATTTGCTGAATCGATATTGCATTGGGAGGGGAAAAACCGTGATGCACTGATGAATTGATATTGTTGCACACCCCTGGTAAAAATGTACATTGTAACTAATGCACTCTTAGCATTTATGTCCTGGAAAAATCATGGAAAAGTCCTGGAAAATAATTTCTTGAAAGAGTGGGAACCCTGGAGCTGCCTTCATCAGCATTACATATGTTTGTCTCTTTATTAAATAATACAGTGTCTCTGGATTAAATTTGCATAAATTACTAAAAAAAATCTCAAAAATTGAAACCAACAAAAAGTAATTTAGTAAAAATTTACATTAAATTTGGAAAAATAACGACATATTGTTAAGGGCCCCACCAGTGCTGCTCATCCATACTAGACATGCATATTTCTGTGTAATTGTGATATCGGATTTTTCTGTTTTAACAGCAGAGCTCTTGTGTGACTTGGTTTGTTTCTGTTGCATGTTTTCTCAGGTAAGAGGACGTTAGAGGGAATAGTCCAGTGGATAAAGCGTCGTGCCAGTCCTGGTCCCCCTCTGCTGGACTCCATAGACTCTGTTGATGAGTTTATCGACTCCCATAACATCACTGTGGTCGGATTCTTCAATGTGAGTCAGTCTGATTCATCTGCTTCACTAAATAAACCTCAAAAGTCTGAGCATATGTTTATTTTCTGTATTTATATTCATGTTAGGATCCAGAGAGTGAACCAGCAAAGACATTCAACAGTGTTGCTCTGGATCTTGCTGAAGTTGAGTTTGGTTTGTCATCGACCGCTGAGGTTTTCCAGAAGTATGAAGTTAAAGAGGATTCTGTGGTGCTGTTCAAAAAGGTGAAACTATGTGATGATAAATGAATGTCACAATTATTTAATAACAAGCATAAAAATCCACCCTCATCGAAGTGTGATGATGTTAGCATTGCTGCCATCTAGTGTCCAGAGTCCAGGTTGATGGATCAGGCTGATGCAGATAAGATTTTTAAGATGAAAACTATAATGCACATATTATATATGTATTTTTTTTTTAAATCCAGCCATGAATTTTGTTTGTGTGTGTGTGTGTGTGTTATGGATCCTTAGTGATGAATCTGTAATAAGTGATATTTTAAAGTTATATTTTCTTAATTAAAATCATAGTAGCATAGTGATCCATTAGAGAGAGTGGCAGCTTTGGTGACAGCCAGTCTCCCTCAGTAACATCTCTGTGTTTGTCAGTTTGATGAGGGCAGAGCAGACTTTGAGATGTCTGAAGACGGGACGCTGGACAAAAAAGCTCTGATGGACTTCATCAATGACAAAAGCCTGCCACTCATCATCCCGTTCAACCCTGAGGTAAAACACAAACATAAGCAGAGTTATTGAACTAAAACAACATTAAGCTGCTTTAGTTTTGTTTTCATACCTAATAATCCTGAACAATGTCTGTCCCCAGCTCTCAGACAGAATCTTTGCGGCCAAAGTGAAGCTGCACAGTCTGCTGTTCATCAACTCCTCTGTGGAGAGTCAGGTGGCTCTGGTGGAGGAGACCAGGCCCGTGGCCCGGAAGTACAGGGGGCAGGTAACAGTCTGTCCTGTGTTTGCTTCAAATCAAATCAAATCAAATCAAATCAAACTTTATTTATAAGGCACTTTGCATACTTAGAAGCAACACAAAGTGCCTCACAGAGGCTAAAAACAACATAAAATACAGAGACATATCCAGACACACTCTTGCAGACATCAACATACACACACACACACACACACACACACACACCTGCGCCCACACACATTCAAACTAGCTGTGAAGAGAAGAGAGAGAGACATGGCTGTGCACCGAGGACTGAGGTAAGGAATAAGCTACCTTTGGGGGCCATCAACACTGAGGAGGGCTCCTGGCCCACAAGGAGCGCAGCCAGGGACTTCCCCGCCCTGCACAGACACGAGGCCCCACACCACAGTGCAGTGACCTCCGACCATGCAGGTGGAGCCATCCCCCGGCAGCGGCCCCAGAAGTGGACCAGGAGCAGCTCCCAGTGTGGAGAGCCCCCCTGAGGAAACACTGGAGCTAAAAACCATCATACTAAAACAATAATAAAAATATAAGAGAAGGGAGACATAAAGAAGAGAGATAAAATAACATAAAATGGATAACTGAAATAATGTAAAAAATTAAGTATTAAATATGATGTAAAGTTTGACTAAAAGAATAAATAAGTAATAAAGCAAAAGAAGAATAAAAAGTAGGGAATAAATAAGTCAATTAAATCAATTAAAAGCTTAATTAAAAAGGTGGGTTTTAAGCCTCTTTTTAAAAGTATCAACAGACTCTGCAGCCCTGAGATTCTCCGGCAGGCTGTTCCACAATCGGGGGCCATAATAACTAAAAGCCGCCTCCCCGTGTGTCTTAGTTCTAACTTTTGGTATGGTTAAAAGGCCAGTGCCAGAGGACCTCAGGGTCCGCGAGGGCTGATACGGTAAAAACAGGTCAGATAAATAAGAAGGTCCAAGGCCGTTAAGACATTTATAAACCAGTAAAAAAAACCTTAAAATGGATCCTGAAACACACGGGGAGCCGACTACAGCGATTTTAAAACTGGAGTAATATGTTCCCGCCCTCTGATCCTCGTCAGCACTCGTGCGGCTGACTTCTGTAGTAATTGGAGATTGGATGTTGTCTTTTTGAGAAGACCAAAGAGCAGGGCATTACTATAATCTAAACAAGAAGAGATAAAAGCATGCATCAACACCTCCGTGCTGGCCTGAGAGAGAAACGGGCGGACTCTGGCTACATTCTTGAGATGGTAAAAACCAATCTTAATGTATTCAATAATAATAATAAAATTATTTTTTAAATTATTGTTATTCTTCTTCTTCTTCTTCTTCTTATTATTATTATTATAGTAGAAATAACATTTAAAAAATCTGTTATAATAATTATTTTAATGCTGATAGTTATAAAAATTATAGAAAAATAATAAAAATAAAATGCTTCTATGTATGATAAAGATAATGATGATGATAATTCTAATAAAAATGATGCAGTACTTATATTAATAACACAAAAAAATGAATTTTAAATATGCAAATAATGATGGTATCATTCATGCAATGATAATAGTGTAAATAAAAATACTCCTTATTTTTTATTCATTTGTACAATGAAAATCTAAATTGTTGTTATTATTATTATTACTTTGCTGATCATGATTAAAGATTTTAATAATGATAATAATAACATTAATTATAAGAAATTTAATAATAAGCACCTTTTTTTACTGATATTGATATACATACCACTAAAGCTAATTATAACAATCATTTGGGGTGATAAAATAATAAAAAATAATAGCAGGAATAATAATATCACTACTACTGCTCCACATAATTATGATAGCTATAGTAATTATGTAATCATTACTAAAAAATGTAATAGTTCTCTGATATATAATGAATAATTTCTATTATCTTTATTATGTAATAATCATTATAATCAACATAAATTTTATTTATGGTTGTCTCTCAGGACTCTCTGCATCACCTCACAAATACAACAGCAATAAAAAAAATGTATTATCAGGCTCATTATCACACAACAACACACATTAGATGATCATTATTGGCACATTACATTAAAGCTGGAGATTTGTAGTTTGGTGTCATCAGTGGACCAATGAAAATGGACACCATATGGTCCAAAAACATTGGGAGGATTGTGAATAGAGGAGGAGCTTGGACGGTGCCCTGGGGAACACCAAAGGGGAGGCCTCTAAACTTTTATACTGTTATTTCTTAATTGTACAATTGGACCTGAAATTAAGGAGAGGATTTTGCTGTTAAAGGAGCATTTTCTGAATCTTTAAATCAGTGACAAAATGGTACAAAACTTCATTATCCGCTGTTGTCTTTGTTTTATCTCAGCTGCTGTTCGTCACCATAGACGTGACAGAGTCTATGTCCCATGTGTTGGATTACTTCGGCGTGACTGAGCAGGACGTCCCCACCTCTCGTATCGTCAACATTACCTCAGGAAAGAAGTTTGCCACCGCTTCTGGAGATCTGACAGCAAAGTCCCTGGAGGAGCTGTGTCAGAAAGTTTTGGAGGGCTCTGCCTCGGTAATACAGACTCTAAAAACAGCTGGTCCAGCCAAAACACCTAGTCAGCAGCTAAGTTTTTAAACTAAGTTAATGGTTAAAGCAATATAATGTAAAAAAAATGTGTTATAACAAAAATGTTGCAAAAATGTTCCAAAAACTCTCGCCTTGTATCGTATAATAACAGAATTACAAACATTTTCTTGCCATTTTCACTTTTTTTTCAAAACAACGCCTGAAATTGCTGAAATACTTGAACTTTAGTCAGTGCTTCACTTCTGTTTTGTTGACCATGCTGCTGGCAAATTCCTGCACCTTGTGTTTATTGCATGGATGGTTGTACAATCCATTGATTAAGTGTTATACAACCTTAGAAATATAATAAATAATCCTCAAAAAAAGGTTTGTAACCACTATTTAGTCAATTATATCTCCCCTTTGACATTGCTAATTGGTATTGTACTTTCCAATTAGACTAGTTAGTCTTTTTTACATTGAGGTACAACTTGTAGGATCAAGCAACACAGCTAAACGTGTGGGTAGTGCTCCAAAAAATGTGCTAGAATCCCCCCTTTTCCTGTTAAAAGCTTATGGGCCTTCAGTGAAGACTGAGTGTTGTCTTCCTGGGACGTCCACTTTGTGGTTCTGTCTTGGCTTCACCAGTCTCACAGAACTTTTTTGGAAATGGTACCAGGGCTTGTTGTAAATTTGAGTAATCAGACTTTTGACTAATATAGAATATAATACCGATTGGTGCTATTAAAGGGAAGAAGTAATTTACTGAAATAACATTTTTAAACTTTTTATAAGGAGTATATGTTATATGTCAAACTATATTCTGTCAGACAGCAGAGACAGCAAAATAAACCTTGAGCCTTTCCTTGTTTTGGGTTGCAGGCTTACTTTAAATCTGAAGAAATCCCAGAGGACTGGGACAAAAACCCTGTCAAAGTCCTGGTGGGGAAAAACTTTGAAGCTGTTGCTCTGGACTCGGCCAAAACCGTCTTTGTGGAGTTCTGTAAGTCTGAGTTTCTACTGAACTGTTAGTATTAAACTCAAGCTGCTTGAACCAACTTATTTCTATATTGCTAGTTTTAAAATACTTGTTGCCTGTGTTGAAAAATTTCAGAACATGAATTCACTGGACTAAAAAAAATTAGTATTTTGCTTTGAAATTCAAAAAGAGAAACTGTGATGTTGGGTACTGCTGCTAGAAGGGCGCATGCTGAGTAGTAAAGTAGTCCCAAAACAAAGCGACTTGGTAGTGGAAGTGGTTAAAATGATCTGTTTGTAGCCTGTGAGTTCTTTAAATTATGAAGATTTATTGGCCTCATTAGCGGTACCATATAACCCCAGCCTTTGTACTAAGTACATGGCACAGACTGAGAGCTGATGTCTGTCAGTGTGGCCAGAGTTCAGGCTAATGTCATGTACCTCATACAACCCACTTCAAAAATCTGAACTATCCCTTTAAAGGGATAGGCCAAGATAGATGGACTCCATTACTTCCACTGTGCATGCAGTAACAAGGAAGACACCGGCAGAATTTGCCTACTGCTAATTAGCTTAGCTCAAACACTGGGAGTCCATGGGTAGCATTAGCCTGTCTCTGCCTACAGTCCTTAGATAAACTCTTCAGCAACTCTAAACAGTCCTGTGTGCTTGTTGTTGATATAAGTAAAATGTAAAAAAAAATCAATGTTAGCCGTGCTCTTAGGTAAGCAACAGAGGCTTTGTCTTTCTGTCCACATGTGAGTTTCTGATTAAAAATCTATATCATTAATAGGTGAAGCAGCTGAGCTGTTGCCTTGCCAGTGCGGGGTAAAGGGTAACAGTCTGTTACACATCAGTTTGTAACACTGTATGATAGCCTGTGTTATCCTAAAATTAACTGAGAGAACTGAACCATGCACTGTTTGTCCCTTGTGTCCCCTTGGGGCATCAGTGGCGATGGGCAAGACACTGAACTCCCACTGCTGCATCAGTGGTGTGTAAATGGGCATGAAAGGGCATGAATGTGTTAGAGATCCTGATGGATAACTAACAAAGACACTCTGAACCATCAGAAGGTGAATGGGTGTGAATGGGTAGGTGTGACCTGCGGTGTAAAGCAGCTTTGAGTAGTCAAAAGACTAAAACTGCGCTATATGAGCTCAAGTCCATTTACCATTACCTTTGGCCAAAGATGTGGTCTGGGCCTACGAAAGATTCAAGCTAGGACTGACAAAGCATTATTTCAGTTGTGACTTGAAATACTAGCAAACTGTACTGTAGGGTGCATTTGCAAACAACCGCAGACTTTTTGTCAACAAAAGAAAGCGTGTCCACGGTGGTTTTCACATGCTAATTAGAGGTGGGTGAGCTCTGCCCATTTCTTTCTTGTTGGTGCACGCACAGTCCAAAGAATTGTGTCTATCTGCTGGTTATGGACTCTGACGTGAGGCAAGACAGAAAACAAAGAAAAGTTGGCATCTCCCTTTAAAGTTAGCATTATTGTATAATAACTGGCACACGTTTATGTCCCTTTTCTAATATGCCTAGTTTCCATTGTTGGGGCTAAAAGTAATTTTATAAATAAAATTGAGGGGCTTTTATACGCCACAGTTCAGTCTCGTGTGTCTCACTTTCTCACTTTGATGATCCATGATCACCACTGAGAGGAAAAGTCGACGTCCTCACCTGAACGGTGATGGACCGGACTAACGCCTACTCACCCACAGTGTTGTCACTCGAGCAGCGAGCATTAGCTTCACTTCATTTAGCTCAACAAACAGACACAGACTGAAGCTGAACCAAGATAGTCCAGGATGAGGGCTGTTCATTATTCATTCACCAGGCCACCACTCCCTCTGCCTCTCCTGGGTCTGTGCTCTGCTCAGCCCGACTTATGTAAGACCTACTTTCCTAGAAGATTTGCAACCAATTACAAATCACAAATGACAACATGTGACGGGGATTGCTATTTTTGCCTTTCGACCGTTTTTTTGAGCACACTCAAAAACGTCCATAAAAGGAGTTTCTGACGTAGTGTCTTTCTCTCTAGATCAAATCCTACCAAGCAGTTTGATGACTGTCAGCTGAATACAAACACTGGAAACGGACTTCTGCTCATAAATTAAAATAATATACCTAATTCCTCTATGTCTGACTGTAAATTCGCATCTTGTTTGCATAACCTCCTTACTGTCTGATTTGCAGGGGAAAGAAAAATCCAAACACTTACTACATAAATCGGACTGATTTGAGTTAAAAGTACCTCTAAGGTTCACACTTAGTTCTGTGTGAGAGAGATGAGAGAAGCTGATGTGCAAAATCTGTATCCCTTTAAAAAGCAGTCCAGGGTTAACACCTCTGCTTTTTAAAACACAATCAACAAATATGATTATTGTTGTGTGAGCTCTCAAAGATGGCGATTCAGTGACATTATTTGTAGGTTATTGGGTTACTTTAATAAAAAGCTGGCTGGGTCGATGGATAAAATCACTACTGGTTTGATGGATGACGGGTGTCGAAACTATGGCCTCTAGGCTGCTTTTGTTTGGCCTTTAGAAAGCTTAAAGATAATGGAAACTTTGCCAACACCAACATAAAAAGACAAACTGATCACAGCATCGAAAGCTTTTTTCACACTGCAGGCAAAAGTTAACCTGACAAGCCAGAGGGACAGCTCCATATATCTTCCACAGAAATATTTCACTAGTCCATTTGGGTAGGAGCCCTTTAAATTTGTTTTCAGGGGCAGAGCGTAAAAAAAAACACACGCTTGTGATTGGACAATCGTTTGGCTCGTCACTTTCATCACAGACCAATCCTCATCAAGCAGGGTTGCCTCCTATAATGCTGCATACATAGCAGCTAAGGTACAACAGTTAACAACAGTTCATGGATGTTAGCCATAGCGGCTAACTTAGCCGCTAACAGCTAACAACAGTTAATGACCGTTAGCCGCTAACGGCCTTATACTATCGTCTAACACTAAATTGTACCACACAGATGATTCACACACAAACAGACACCCACAGATCCTCTTCATCCTCTAACAGTATCGTCTGTGTGTCTGTCCCTCGCAGACGCTCCCTGGTGTGGACACTGTAAGCAGCTCGAACCCGTCTGGAACGAGCTGGGTGAAAAATACGCTGACAGGGATGACATCATCATCGCCAAGATGGACGCCACCAGCAATGAGGTGGAGTCTGTGTCTGTCCGGGGCTTCCCGACCATCTATTATTACCCCGCTGGAGAAAACAAGAAGGTGCTCACGATCAGACTCTCTACTGGAGACGTGTTTGACTCCTTTTGTTGCATTTTCTCATTGTTGTTGTGCCTGCTGTGCTCAGGTGGTTCCCTACACCGGAAAGAGAGATCTGGAGGCGTTTTCTAAGTTCCTGGATAGTGGAGGAGAGCTGCCTGAGGAGGAAAGTGATGACGATGATGATGATGACGATGATGATGATGATGATGATGACGATGACAAAAAGGATGAAGATAGTGCTGAAGAGAGCAAGGTTTGTGTTTTGACCAGCAGGCTGTCCTTATCTCATGAACATGTCTTCCTCACACTGACGAGCCCTCTGTTGTGTGTTTCTGCAGGAGGCTGAGGACGTATCGTCTGAGAAAGCTTCCAAAGATGAGCTGTGATCTTTTTGGCTTCCTCAGGATTAATCTAGCATCTTCCCTTTTTATTTAATAAAACTAAGTTGGTTTACAAATAAGGAATGTGTGGTTCGCTCATTTTTTATTCAAAAAGCTTCATGGGCTGTTTTCTTTTCTCCTCATTTGTTTTATAACCTGAATTTTCCAACAGTACTCACTGTAAACAGTTAACAGCCAATCAGCGGTGTGTGCAAGTGTGATGTACCGGTGACAGACAGTTTTTATTCTGGACTACAGAGTAACAATCTACGAGTCCATGTGGGAAACATTAGTCAGTGAGGACATTAGTTCCACCTGGATGGACCGCAGAAAACTCACAGACGATGCTGCTGCGGGGCATCAGCTGCAGTGTTTTGTGGTTGGTAGATAAGTAAAAAGGATACAGTTGGAGTAATGTCAGCTTACACATTCTATTATATGATATATGATATGATCGTGGTGAAACTCGAGCGGATGTGACGTCACCAGGCCACAGCGACGGGCGACTGTGACCAAAATGAGGTATTTATGGACACGCAACACGACTTTAGTGGGCAACACAATTATCACCATGAAGTCTTGTTCAGTGTGAACGCAGCTTTAGACCCTGACCAACACAGGGATCAAACTTACAACCTTTTTGCTGTCAGGCATGTGCACTACATGTTTCACCACCATGCCTCTTAGATGTTTTATTTGCCACATCTAATTCTGTTTGAGGTTTTTTTTTTTTTTTTTGAGAATTGGGGAGTTTTCACACTTGTAGGTACAGACCAAGGTGCATGTTTTTGTTACATTGTCAGTTCAGTCTGTTTGGGTTTCACACTGTCATTATTGCAAATGCACCAACAGACTTTACATAACAAATATAAATAATATCATCAAATCAATCAATCAATTATTCAATCAATCAATCAACCAATCAATGTTTGTATAGTGCCAATTCATAACAAGTGTTATCTCAAGACACTTTACAATAGAGCATAAAACTCTTCATTTATGGATACACATATATGCATAGATACATATAAGCATATATAAAATCCACATATACATATATAAACAAATATATACATCCAACACCCAACATGCATCCACATAGCCAATCATAAATCCCTCCATCAAATGTGTGCTTTGTGTGTCTCTGTAGTTTGCGTTGACTGGTCATTTGGTTGGTGGATCTCCATCTTCATGCTCTTGGAAAGCAGTTGGAAAGTTTCTGCTTTTCACTCGGCCCCTAATAAAATCATCTGATCAAATACCTATCAGACATTTGGTCTCTGCTTATCCCTGTGTGCTTCTCCTTCCCTCTCATTCATATGAAGAACCTTTCAAAATAATTCTTTCACACTGGGCATGATGGAATTTTTTTATTTCACATGTTGGACAGTGAAAGGGGAAGTGAGTTGGTGGTGCTGTTGGATAGTGCGCTTGGTCAATGGTTGGGAGGTTGCAGGTTCAAGCCAAGCTCTGGGCAACAAGCAAGACACTCAACCCCAAGTTGCTCCCACTGCTGCATCAGTAGCCAGGTTTACATGCAGACTTTTTTATCATTCTGATTAAAGATTTCAGATGAACTGTTTACATGTGACGTGATCTAATTCCAATCCGGGGCCTGTTCTACGAAGCAGGATTACTGCCTAGCGATGTAACTTTGAGGGTAGGTTCCGAGTTTCCTGTTCTACGAGACAGGTTCACTTCTTAGCGAGGCGAGTCTCCATGGCAACGTACGCTGAACGGCTAACCTGCTCCGGGGCAGGTTAGGTTCCAGATTGAACTCGCAAACTATAAAAACCCTGCCCACTGACCAATGAGCTCTCTCGGCCAGCTCCTCTGCAGGAGTAAATCTGGGGGAGGACTCTCATTGCTGTAACAAGATCTTCAATGCCAACACTTCTGCTCCATGACAATATTTTATTGCTCGTCTTAAAATTGTGACAGGAATTCATGTAGGGCTCATGTGGCCTACATATCACACAAAAAATGTAAACACGATAGGAATGAACAAATGAATGAATTCATCTTGGAAATGAATTAGACATGTCTGGTGCATGTTACAGTCGAAGTGCATGTTGAACAGTGCTATTTCAGGATGATAATGGCATGAAAGATTTTTTGCGCGCTACACTTATGCATTGAGGCTGTCAGCAATTTTCTGCCAGCACTCCCTCCGTGCTTTTGCAGCAGTGACGGTGTTGCTTTTGACGTTTATTACATGTTTTAATTCTTCATACTTTGTCATGATCGCCTCCTGCTCCTCGTGTGTGAAGTACGTGGTCCTTCGCTCTCCGGCCTGCTCTGACGTTCCAGACTGGTCCATGTTCGCGATTGGTCAGATGCGGCGGGCTCTGCCTTATATGCGTGCACGCGCTCATTACAAAGCTGGATCCACTTATGAGGTTGATAACCAGCGTCGTCAATCTGTTTAGCGAGACCGCCGGCTACCGCGCTCAGTTCAGCGAGGTAGCTCCAAAGCTGTCTTGCGAGGCTGAGCTTGCTTCGTAGAATAGGCCCCAGTGCTGTGTGCTCTGTTTGGAAGCTGCCATGTTTCCAAGTGAGTAAAAGTCACTGCTCATTTACGTCAAGACTGAGCATGTGCAGACAGAGCCCAGCCTGACAACTTTCAGATTCACCATTTACATGACAGAATCTCACTTTTAATTGGTTTGGGAAAAGGAATATACTACCTCTGTGCAACCAAATGAAATTCCATTCGGATTTGGGCTGTTTATTCCAACTGAGGTGTTTATATAGAGCATTTTTATTGGGTTTGGGCTTCTAACCAGATTCTAATCGAAATATAAGGCTCCATCTAAACCTGTCTAGTGGTGTGTAAATGGGCATGGAAGGGCATGAATGTGTTTGTTGATACTGATGGATAACTAATATAGAAACTCAGAACCATCAGGGATTGAATGTGAGAGTGAATGGATGTGAATGGGTAGGTGTGACCTGTGGTGTTAAGCAGCTTTGAGTTGTCAAAAAGACTAAAGAAGCCCTATGTAAGCTCGAGTCCATTTACCATTTTACATTCTGATTTGACAATTGAAGTCTATTTTATATTTGTATACCTTCTCACACAGCCCTTCTAAAATGTTTACAGTGTTCTTTAAATAAAGTTGAAAAAAACACAGAAAATCAGACCACATCCTGATTGATTTTCTGTAAATAAGTCTTCCGGGTGCTCAGCGTGTAGGCAGTGTTGAGTTAAACTGATGGCGGTAGAGCAGGTAAACAGGTACAAGGAGCTGGTTTGTCAGTGAGTGGAAAGTAAAATGTTTCTAATTCCAGACTCAAACAGGTTCAGCAGGCTGTGATGTCAGCGCTGTCACCAACATGGTACGAGCTTCCTCCTGCCAGCAGAGCTTCCTCATTGTCCAGGTAAGACCACTGCTTTCATTCATCTCACCTGTGCTGTTTAATTGCTCAAAGGAGGAACTGTGATAGACTGCAGGCTGTGATTGGACTTAATTCATGCCATAGAGGATCACGGCAGGTCTGTGCCTGTTTAAATTGGATACTTGAGCTCTGATGTTTCATGTTTACGTAAGAGAGGTGTCCCGTCTGATGTAGGATGACTCGGCTGCATTCAGAGAGCGTGTTTGTAATGGCTGATACTGTTGGTTTTAAGTGACATGTTGGTAGGATATCAGATCCTCAGGTACAGTGGGATCATATGATTCAGGAGAACACGGCTCTGTGTGACAAACTACACTGTAAACAAACTGTGATCATTTCAGCTTTTAAGGTCTGAACATTAGGAAACTGTTTTTATATAATTTAAATAAGGGTGACAACAGTTTAAACATATTCTTATTTGATTTAACTGTCTTCTTATTCAGGGACGTCACAAAAGTTGAAGTATTTGGGAATTCTTATTGATAATTTAATTTCTTTTAGTTAGTTTAGGGCTTAATTTAATGTTGTCACTAAATAAAACACTCAATACAATCAAAAAATCTCAAACATGTGAATGAAACGGGGCAGAAAATGAAAAACTCCAACAAAGTCTGCTCCTCTCTCACAAGCTATTAATTAAGTAAACACATAATAAAAAATCTAAAATAGCTGCAGGCCAACATGCCTTTACATATTTCAATATTTCTTATTTTCAAAAACAATCTACAAAATAGTCAAACAAAAAAGACCATATGTAAATTCACATTTTGCCACAGAACATACATAGCAAGACTTAGATTAACACATTTTCCTGTATTTACTCAACATTCTGGCTTAGATACTTTTTTTTAAAGACCGATTCCTCTCTTTGTAAAGCAGCTTTCTAAAAGTGAAACTGTTTCAGAAAACTGTCATCTTATTACTAAGAAGGATTACTGATTTTATTAGCATGGCTGTGGCTACACTTTCAGTAATATTTAAATCAAAATAACTGCTGGAAACATGTAATTTAATAAAAAAAAACAAGTAAGATCATCTTACATTTTTAACCTTAATCGTATATTGTAATGCTAACAAGCTAAACAACAGCTTGAAAATGCTTATATTCTGCTTTTTGAGTTTGATGTGGTCTTTTTTTAACATAATTTAGAAAATTGAAAAAGGCAAAAACAAACATAACAAATATACAAATGAAATCATACGATTACATACAGAATTTGTGTTTTTTTAGGGTTTTTTTCAGAGAATGATAACACATAAACCTTTTTTCACTTATGGTTAGTGGTTGGGTGGAGACATTAATTATCAAAGACCTGTGTTTACTCCTTTTAAACCAAAGTTACAACAGAAAGTACCAACTTGACCCTGATCAAAAGTGTACATACTGTAGAGATTTTGGTCTGAGAAGTTAACACAAACAGGTTTGAATGGCTACTAAAGGTAACCAGCTTCACCTGCTTGTAATCAGTGTGTGTGTATTAAGGCCAATGAGTTTCTGGGCTGCTAACAGACACTTGCATCTCTCATCCAGTTATGCACTGACGTTTCTGGGTTCTGAGTCATGGGGAAAGCAAAAGAATTGTAAAGGAGCTGTGGTAAAAGGTAACTGAACTTTATGAAACAGGATAGAGACATAAGAAGATATGAATGCCAATCAACAGTGTTCACACTCTAATTAAGAAGTGATGAGGGATTCTGTTAAAGGAGACATATCATGCTTGTTTCTCCTTTTCACTATGCCAGACTAGGATGCCTGTAAAGCATTTCTGCCCTCAGTACAAGTCATTTAGTTCCTTCATTGCCCCACAATAGCGTTCTCAAAATCCTCATTTTAGGCCATTAACAAGCTCTCATTGAAACGCTCGGTTTCCAGGCTGACCTACGGTTACCTCACAACGTCACAGCCCTTTGTGCTCTGATTGGTCAGTTCTATCAGGGGTAGAGCCAGCCTGTCCTTCTTCTTCTACTGTATTTTCCGGCAGGCTCAAAGCAGCGACCGCTTATTGAGTCCCCCGACAGGCCAGAGCTGGTAATGAGTGAGTGTGAGCTAGGGATCTATATACTGCTGCTGGGTGGATGTGTTCCTCGGTGACGGTTTTGTGGCTAACGGACATCACAGAGGAGGAGCTGTTTTATCAATTACTCCAATAAAAGAAATGTAGCTTGTGTCGTCATGATGATTTAAATCGCGCAGTCATCTCGCAATGACCTATTTTCAGAGGCATCAAATCTCGTTCTAGGATATCAGAAAAAAAACAATATATTATTTTTTGAAAATTAAGGGGGTGTAAGGTCTTGTTTTCAAATTTATTATATTATATGTAAGTATTAAATCATGCATCAGCAAGATATGTCTCCTTTAAAACCAAACCATGGTCAGATAGACCAACTAAAATTGTAGCCACAACTGCCTGGAAAATTGTTCATGATGCAAAGAAAACCCACAAATAAGTTCAGCTGAAATACAGGACCATAGACTGTAAAAAACATGGACGTCATGTCGCTGGGCTTTTGTGAAGTCACCACAAAAACTGCTCCCCCTGGTGACTGGCTGCAGTATAGGTCAACTCTTCGTCTCCCCCATTCATCTGAACAGGCCATAGTGAAACTTCAAAAAATTATTACACCTCGTAAAAATATTTCTCCCATCTGTATCCTGTGGTGATATGAAAGTATTATTGGGCTGCGTTTTTTCCAAGTCCTCTTTTTTCTGAAAAGATTATTTTTCATCAGTTATTAGAGTTTAAAAAATAACCTTGTTTTACGGCAGTTTCACAATGATTGTGTATGCTGTATGCTGCAGCAGAGGTTTGCGACCGTTTACGACAACTGCGTCCAGATATGGTCCAGATTCTCTACTGGCTGCACAATGGCGGCGCCCTGACGGGGGATATTATGGCTTCAAAACCGTTACATGGTAGAAGGAGGAGCCACGCTATCCAGTTCTTATAATACATCCATGTACAGGACTCGCTGAAAAAAGGGGTGTGGCTGTTTCAAGATGCAGAATAAGGAGATGCTGAAGTAAAATGGGCTGCATGGTCAAGTCGATCCCAATAAATCAATCTTTATTTCAGCGCTAATTCAACAAGTGATATCTCAAGACACTTTACAATAGCAGGCTGAAGACAAGTCACCAGAAGAAAGCCATTACTACACAAATGCCATAAATCATCCTGCTTACAATACACCAAACAGCACATAGACAAACCTCAACACTTATGGAACCAAGTCATTTGTGATGAAGCTAAAATTTAACTTTTTAACCACAACCATAGACATTACATTTGGAAGAGTCAACAAGGCCTATGATGAAAGGTCCACCATTGTTTCTGTGAAACACGGAGGTGGATCGCTGATGTTTTAAGATGTGTTAGTCACAAAGACCAGAAACTTGGTCAAAATTGATGACAAGATGAATTCAACATTTTACCAGAAAATACAGGAGAAAAATGTATGACCTATCATGAAGGGATTTATGATTGACTATATGGATTTATGTTGGGTGTTGGATGTATGTTTTTGTATATATGTAAATGTGTATTTTATATGTTTATACCATGTATATATATGCATTTATACGTAAATATAAAATTCTCAGAGAATCTCAGGGCTGCAGAGTCGGTTGATACTTTTAAAAAGAGGCTTAAAACCCACCTTTTTAATCAAGCTTTTAATTGATTTGATGGACTCATTTATTCCTTTATTTTTTATTCTTCTACTAATTAATAACTTATTTATTCTTTTAGTCAAACTTCTTATCGTATTTAATTCTTTTTTTTTTTTTTACGTTATTTCAGTGATCCATTTCATGTTACTTTATCTCTCTTTTTTATGTCCCCCTTCTCTTATATTTTATTATTGTTTTAGTGTGATGGTTTTTAGCCCCAGTGCTTTCTCATGGGGGCTCTCCACACTGGGAGCTGCTCCTCGTCCACTTCTGGGGCCGCTGCCGGGGGGATGGCTCCGCCTGCATGGCCGGAGGCCCCTGTACTGTGGTGTGGGGCCTGGTGTCTGCGCGGGCTGGGGAAGCCTCTGGCTGCACTCCTCGTGGGCCGGGAGCCCTCCTCAGTGTTGATGGCCCCCAAAGGCAGCTTATTCCTTGCCTCAGTCCTTGGTGCCCAGCCATGTCTCTCTCTCTCTCTCTTTTATGGCAGCTCGTATGAATGTGCGTGGGTATGTGTGTGTGTGTGTATGTGGATGTCTGGGAGTGTGGGTCTGTATTTGTGGGAAGGGGATAGCCAGGTTTTCTGTTGTTTTTAGCCTCTGTGAGGCACTTTGTGTTGCTTTTAAGTATGAAAAGTGCCATATAGATAAAGTTTGATTTGATTGAATTTGATATTAAATGAAGAGTTTGTCTTCAGCCTGCTCTATTGTAAAGTGTCTTGAGATGACATTTGTTATGAATTGGCTCTAAACAAAATAAAGATTGATTGGTTGAGACTAAGTGATTTAGCTCTGACACCTGGTAGTTATAATGCAGGCTCACATTGTGTTCAAAATAATGTAAAAAGCCCAGACTGAGACTTTGTTTATTTAACATGAGTGTTTCAGGGTGTGTGTTGTATGGCTGTCACATTAAACCTCTGCTGCTCTTCTCCTCAAACTGATGAATGTAAACTGACATGAAGCGTGTTCCTCTTTTGTCTAATCGACAGTCGTGGAGAGAAGATGAAACCAGAAACTCTCATGTGTGAACGTTTCAGTTTCAACAAAAGCACTCACATATGGAAAGCTGTTTGGCCATAAATTTAATCATTCTCACATTATCACTTTATAAGATCACATTTACAAGTAAAAGACGATCATGACACCCAGTGGCCTTGATTTCTAAAACATGACTTTGCAAATCTGTTCACGTTATCCTTACATAAAAAGTGGATGTTTGTACAAAATTTGATGAGACATTAACAACACATTAGGATCCACAGGCAGTCTATGCCCATTGGGCTCCATGACCTCGACATTTACCTTATTAGTTCATCCTTGTGTCGAGAGAGGCAGTATCGATAATGATGGAAAAGTCTTTATCATTATTGTGCATTTGTTTTCACATGGCAGCATTAACAACTAAGAGATTATCATGAGAAGCAATGACACTGTGAGCTTGCAAATCTGTTCCATTTATCCAGACATATAAATGTGAATGTCTTTGCAAAGTTTGTTTAACCCTTTAACTCCCAGTTTAACTGTTTGGTGGAGGTCAATAATTTCAGGAATATTTAATGTGTGAAAAAAACATGTCATTGTTTGTTCTACCATTGTTTTGTGATACAGTATAAACTACAAACAAAGCAAAAGAACTTATATTTTCTTTGTGTGGGATTAAAAGGTTTACAAGCTAAAAGCTTTTATCTTTATCCTGATTATTATCAATATTATTATTTGAAACACTTACCCATTTACTAATATGATTTTTATTTATATAAATTCTGTTATTCATCCACAACAGTTCTTGTATTTTTCAAACTCAATATAATGTTAATATTTCTGGATTTTTTTATGTTGATTTTTGTAACCTTTGAATCCCACAGCATTATATATGTGTATACATATGTATATATATATATATATATATATATATATATATATATATATATGTGTGTGTGTATACATATATAAATATATATATGTATATATATATATATGTATATATATATATATATAAATATCTATCTATCTATCTATCTATATATCTATATATATATCTATATATATATATATATATATATATATATATATATATATCTATATATATATATATATATATATATATATATATATATATATATATATATATATATATATATATATATATATATATATATATATATACATATATATATATATATATGTACATATATATATATAACTGAGGCCCCATCCACAGGAAGCCAAACCGAGGTCTAAATGCAAAAGTTTTTTGCCGAATCTGTGTATCATCCATACGAAGACGGCGTTTTGGGGGTCTGTAAACGATCATTTTTTAAACCAGGTGCCAGAGTGGAAAGATTTTGAAATGCCGTATACACAGCTCTGTGATTACTGGCTCTTCGTAACTTTTCAGATATACTTACGTCATAGTTTCGTATAGTCATTGACAAGCATGCGCCCCACGCGACAACAACAATGGCGGCGTACGTGAAGCATATGTGCGGATGAAGCTACCATCCCCGTTGCAGCAAAATCTCCTTCTCAATCACCACCGAGTTAAACAAACAATTATCGAGGACACATTACAGCACTTTATGATCGCTTTATCACAATCTCTGTTTACAACTTTTGCCGCAAGTGCTCATGCCCACTGTTTTTTCGTCTGTTTCTGCTTGTTTCCGTCATATCGTTACAGCGCCCCTAGAGGTCTGGCATGTGTTTTACATGCTAGACCTCTAGGTCTGGCATGTAAAACAAAAAAAACTTCCCATGGGCCTGTGTTTTCGATGCGTATCGAGTGCATTCATATGGACGCACACATTTTCTGAGACGCCTTCGTCTTTATGACAATCGTTTTGGAAACTGTTTAGCGTTTTGTCTTCGTGTGGATGGGACCTAAATCAGACAATAATTTGATTTGATCTGTTTTTTTAAACATTAAATACCCCTGTTTTTATTGATGGCCTCCACCAAACAGTTGAGCTTGTAGTTAAATTGTTAATATCCTATAAAACTTTCAAGAGAGAATGAATTTAAAAAGCAAAGGATGTCGATGAGGCTTCATGTCCTGGATCTTTGCTGTATGGCCATGAAAACACAGTTCAATCATTTCAAAATATAAATTCTGAAATCCTAACAAGCATGGGAAGAAAATGAAGCTTTGACCCATTATTTCAAACAGCCAATCACTTCATATCTATGAAGGCATTAGGTATTGCTCCAGCCTTCATAATTGGTTGCAAATAGTTTTACACTGACTTTTGATTTGGCCTTTCAAACTGAGAGTTAATCATTATTGTGAATTCAGATTTGAGTCCTGTCACTTTAAGACTACACCCTCTTTGGCATTGTTTTTTGTTGCTTTGCTTCTTTTTCTTTTATTTTGCACACTCTTGCGTTCAAATGACCATAATCTATTTCTAAAAATATAACTTATTTATTTTTACAGTTAAAATTTCAGTGTTCATTTGTACTGCTCCTTCACCGCAGGGTTTGTATATACTGTTGGGTTGTGTTTTGTTCTTTTTGTGCCTATTATGTACTTTTGATATGTATGCAAGTCAATTTTGCACTATATTCTACCTATTTTTATGCTTTGTTTTGTTCCACCTGACCAGATATTGTAATTTTTATTCTACTTACTTGTTGATTGTTTTTGCACCAATTTACTAAGACATATTCCTTGTATGTAAAACTGTACTTGGCAACAAATACAAACTCTGATTCTGATTTGTTCAGTATACAAAAAAGCTATTTTCAAAGACACAAAATCACCCTGGTAAACAAAACTGTGTACATTTTCTTGCCTCTGTTCCCCTCAGCGTTTGACTGGATGATCTCCTGATGGAACCTCCTTCATACGAGGAGTCCCGCCTCCACCCTGGTGCTCTGAGCCCCGAAGGATTCAACGTCCCCCCTCCACCTTCCTATGATGTCTCCCTCCACTCCCCTCCCACGCCTCCTCCGACCTATGGGGAGGCAGGTAGGACTAAATCTCATCTGTCTCGGCTCTTCTGCTGCCAGCTTCTTTTAAAAACTCTTTTTTCTAATCTCAGAATACTCGACTTTCCCTTGAGCTTAACTTTGTTTCAAAACAGTCAGATACTGACGCTCTGGTTCTGCAGACAATTACTGAAGGAAGCTTGAAATAAACATGACTGATAGATCATTTATTAAATCACACTGATTTTTTCTGCCCTTCCCAACCACTTCCCATGGGCCTGTGAAACAGTCCATCTGGGGGTCCAGGTTACTCAGCCCCCCTCCCCGTCTTAAAACACTTCCCCGCATATTTAGGTCATGATAGACATTTGTGAGCCATTGATGTTGGGCTCCAAAAGCAGAAATCGAATCACTTTTTTAAGCACACGTCCCTAAAACCAGGATAGACTTCATTTGCTTTCAAAGCTGCCTCGGTTTTTTGTGGCAAAGATTAAATAAGGAGTTGTGAACACTCCTCAGAGATTTTCAGCATCACAGCAGATTTGTAGACAGCACATCCATCATGCTGTTTTTTCATGCCACCACATCCTTAACAAGCTCTTTTAGATTTAGGAGTACAAGAAAACTCATTCTCATGTTCAAGCGACCAGTTTAAAGGGATAAGCCACCTTTTATTTTTATTTGTCATGTCTTCCCTCATCCCAGAGTCCATGACAAGCAGATAGACTCCATTTTTTTGATTATGTGTGCAGCAACAAGGAAGAGACTGGCAGAGCTTGCCCACCACCAATTAGCTTAGCTCAAATACTGGGAGTCAATGGGTATTGTCAGCCCACCTCTGCCTACAGTCATCAGATAAACTCTTCAGCAACTATCCTGTGTGCTTAAACGTAACTTGTTTTTTTCTGTGCTGCTGACCTGCTTTTTTTTCTGTCGACCAACTTCGAAGCACATCCACAGTGGTTTGCACATGCGTCCTGTGGTTTAGTTTCTTATGTATTTCTTTAAAAAAAAACAAAGTGCTAATCTTAGTCCTAAAATAGATTCATAACATAATGTGGTTTAACCCTTTCAAGCACAGTGTCACCTACAGTGGAAAGGTATTTATTTTATATTTTGGACCATTTAGGCTAACCATGTCCCAACTATCAGGTGGTAAACACCAAAACTACATCCTCAAGTTTCATAAAAATATGATCTTTGTGTCTTTTTGTTCGTTTTGAGATATTACATCTGAAATTCAAAATGTCCAACAAAGAGGGATATGCACCACACCCCCCAGGATAAAGTGTTTAATCCTTCTGTTCTCAAATAATTAGTCAGGAAAAAACATATACTCTAATTCAATGAGATGTCAGGAACACTTTTATGCTGATTTCTTTTTTTTTTTATCTGTGAGCGAAAAGTAATCTTCGGAGAACATTATGCAGTAAAAAGTATGTTCTGTGTATTATGCCTGTATTCAGATTTCACCTAATTTTAATTGAAAGTCAATTGTTAGTAGTTTAATTAAATTAGATCTAATTTATTATTTGCATTTTATTTTGAATACTTTTAGTAAATGTTTTAACAAATATGTGGTTGCTGATCTATATTAAGTTCCATTGAATTATTATTAATCATTAACTCACTAAAAATATAACATATTAAAAAACTGCACATTGTTTTTAGCTTGTTAAAAAGCAAAAACACATATTTTAAAAATCATTCCTATATGATTTAATACATTCATGCATGAAAGGGTTAAATAACACTCACAAAAAGCACAAGTACAGTGGTCACTTAATGTATTTTTTAGAGAAATTTATCAACCATAATCCTCATTACCAACTTCTACTCGTAAACAGAGGCTTTGTTTTGTTGACCTACTTACAAGTACGTCTGCAGTGGTTGCCCATGTGCCCTAAGGTTATATAAAATAATATTAAGTGCTAATCTTAGTTTAAAATAGATAACACATCACAAAAAAACAGGCACAACAATCACAAAGGACAGGATAGAGTTGCTGAAGAGTTTATCAGATGACTGAAGGCAGAGGCAGGCTAATGCTACCCAATGACTTCCAGTGTTTGAGCTAAGCTAGTTTGTGGTGGGCGAGCTTTGGCTGTCTTGTCCTTGTCACTGGACGCACAGTCAAAAGAATGGTGTCTATCTGCTTGTCATGGACTTACGAGTGAAGCAAAACACAAAACCAAAAGAATGTTGTCCATTTAACAGTTATTTCTTCATTGACAGCAATTCAAGATGATCCTTAAACATTTTCATTTGTTTTAGTAACAGTCCAGCCAGATCCTTTCCCTGTTCTGACCCCACCTCAAGCACCAACTGCTGCACCCTCACCTTCCCAAAACACTGGAGTCATCATCCATCCAACGACACAGAGTAAGCTGCCACATTTTTACTATTTTTCTGTACGAATGTAAGCAAACAAACGGAACAGCTGAATCATTTGCATCTCATTTTCTTCCTGTTGTCCTCCCTCTACCCTCCGGACATCAGTTGGTGTGTCGACTGTCAGCGGCAGACAAACGCAGCCCGTCGTCGTCACCCAGCCACAGCCTGTTCCTGTCGCCCTCTCATATCTGGGAGACATCCCCGCCGTGGTACGCTGTCCGCACTGCCGCCACACTGTCACCACCAAAGTCACACACCAGCCTGGGAATGGGGCCTGGTGCATGTGTTTGATTCTCTCTTTGATGGGGTGAGACACAAACCCACACAAACACTCACACATGGCTCCGAAGGTGTCAGTGTGCTAAGCAAAGCCTGATCTGTGGGTTATTTTTCTGCCTGCAGGTTGGTGTGTGGATGCTGTCTGATCCCCTTCATGGTGCCCAGCTGTCAGGACGTTCATCATTCCTGCCCACACTGTGGAAAACATCTGCACACAAACAGTAGATGACACCGTCAGGACTAGTGTGAACCCTTTTCTCTGAGGATCAACCCAAAATCTGAAAACATTCAAGATGTATTTTTGTCTCGGTGTGGATGAAGAACTTGTCTGCAGGAAGATGGTGGTGCATACGGCTCAGTGCATGAGCTGCACACGGAGGTAAAAGTGTATTAAAGTCATTAAAGTGTGCCATTTAAACTAGAGCCAGGGTCGGTAATATCAGAAAACTAGCATGAATTTGAATGTAGCATCTCCTCAGGGCTCTGTCCAGCCCTCCTACTCCTCCTCCAAAATGACCCCTCGCTCACATGCATGAGCAACGCTGATTTACAACCAGAGGACAGATTCAACTCCAAACCGGCCCCCAGCATAACGTTTATGTTTTACACTACACCAAGTCATGTCTCAGTCAGCGGTAAGAAAACACCAAAACATTATCATAGAAAAGTTAAAAAACAAACAAAGTTAGTTAGTGCTCACAACCCGATGTTGATCGGGGTGTAGGAAGTTCCTCTGCCATTCTCACGTAGCTGTCAAGTCTCCCGTTTTGGCCATGAAATTACCGTATTTTATCCTCTTTACTGACGTCTTCCTGTATTAGTATTCTCCTGTAAATCTCCCGTGTGATGATATAATACTACAAACATTCCTCTGCCTCTCCAAACTGAACTCTGTCTCTAGCCTGAATGGGGCGGTAATGCTCCAAAATGATGGATACCAACCGCAGTAAAATCAAAGAAGAAGAAAAAGCCTCGTGAGAACGTCCACCTGCAGTAGCCTGGGTGGCAGCTGTTGCGAGATTAGAGCCAACAGTGGAACAAACCAAAAAAAAACAAAGTGTTTATCTTAGATTTCTTGTACACCTGTCTTAAAATGTGAGGGATACTGGAGCTTGGTTGGGGTTGTGGGACGGCTCGTAGCGGGCTTCTCTTATTTTCAAAACCAAAACTTGACAGGTAAGTATTCTACAACGGACTTGGATCCCTCTCAGCTCGGCTTCACGCACTGAATCAGTCTGTCCACGCCGGCAAAATGTACAAGCAGGAGGCGGGCAGAAGGGTGATTTGATTGGTTTACAATTGTGGCCTCCAAAGGTTTTATTGGTTGGTGTTTTCCCTGTTTTAGTCCTGCTGTAGATAGCGAATATTTTCCGCTCTGTTTTAAGAACACATTATTTTTTGTAAATGTATTTTTTGGGCATTTTGTGCCTTTATTGATAGGAGAGAGACAGTGGATAGGCTTGTGAAAGGGGGAGAGAGTAGGGGAAGACACTCTGCAAAGTGGTCACAGGTGGGATTCGAACCTGGACCAGCAGAAGTAAGTACATGGGGTGCTAACCACTCCGCCAAACCAGCACCCCAGAACACATTATTGTCTGCGGGGCCCCCTTTTGGCAGGTGAATCTACCGTCCAGCACCTCCCCTCCATTCATCACTTTACACATAAACAATTCAACATACAAAGCTCAAATGTGATTTAGTTCTGTGAAAACTTGCTCTGGATCAGAAGCACTAGTGCCTGGACAAAATATCCCTTCTTTTCCTGGTTCCCCTTTTATTCTTCTATTTTTGCAGCTATCCCAACTTTTATTCTGTCCTGAAATGATAACACCTAGTCCAACTCTGAGGGCCCACCAGTGATGTCCAACTGACTTTCTGAAATGCAAATAATGTGGAAAAAGGTCATGAAAAGGGGAATAATGTCCTGTATGAACAGTTTTATAGTCAGGCAGCACAGTGGTGCAGCAGGTAGTTCACGTGCTTCACAGCAACAAGGTCGCTGGTTCCCAGGGCCGGGCAGGGCCTTTCTGTGTGGAGTTAACATGTTCTTCCTCCCACAGACCAAAAACATGCTAATCAGGTTGATTGGTGACTCCTAATTGCCCTTAGGTATGAATATCCGCATGTCTGTGTTGCCCTGACATAAAAGCCTCTTGTTTTTCAGGTTTAAACATTTTAAACAAAAGCAAAATTGTATCAGTTGCAACTAACTCTGTATCAGGGCATTAATATTCTACACTACTGCAGCTTTTGACCATTTGCACAAGACACACTCTGATCCGTTTCACCTGGACAGTGAAACAATACCTTTGTTTTTCTGTCTGTGATTCTTCTTAAGGCGTCCAGACTCATCCGACTGCTTTAGTGACATTTTTGTTCCATTTATTGACACTTTCTTTTACTTAAGTGGCTCAAAAAATGCAACTCCAGTGGTGTCTTCACTAGAAAAGCTCTAAGAAATCACAGACCTCAGCCAAGCAGCTCAGTTCTGGCTGTAGCTTTTACACCTGTAAATGGTACAATTTTCGATCACCAGATAGAGAATAGTGCCAGGATCTTGACCAAACTCAGCACAAACATGAAGGTTGTTATCCTGTATGAACACGCAAGTTTTGGGAGCATCACTTTATATTTTGATTTGATATGAATAATGGAATGTCATTTATGGATTTTCCCATTATAAAGTTCAATGTTGCTTCGTGACGTTAATCTGGATCAGATCCAGATGAAACTTAACTTGATGACACAGACCCCATATATATCCTGTTTAATTGGAAACAAAAAAAGACAGACCTGATTTTTTTTTTATTATTATTATTTATTATTTTCAAAAATTATCACAGGTAAAGGAACACAAACAAATTTCACATAACCAGACAAAACACTAACCCCCAAAACAGCACACCAGATTGAGGTCAAATTAAAGAGCGTAAAATTGCAGCCACCAATCAGACAAATTATTATTACACATATAAAATTATTTTAAAAAATGACGACATTGAACATTAGATATCAGCATCATTATGCAACATAGGTGCAGGTCATCAAGGTTCATTTTTTGCCATGAAAAAAAGTTCAGCAAAGGTTCCCAAGTCTTATTAAACACATCCCCTCTGTCCTCGTTATAAAGTCTCAGTCTCTCCAGATGCAAAGTGTTGGCCATTTCACCCATCCAAAGATCGTAGGTGGGGACATGTCCTTCTTCCATACCTTCAAGATTAGTTTTTTTGCTACCACCATACCAAATAAAATAGCCCTCTTTTCATGTTTACTAGCAGAGGTTAAGAGGCTAGCAGCACCAAGAATGGCAGGTTTCCAGCACTTTCCAAATGCAACAGAAAAACAGCTGAAAACATTTTCCCAGTATGAAAACAAATGCCTACAAACATTTGTATGTGACTACTACACATGTATGTGTTAAGGTACCATCAGCAGATTTACATCTATTACACAAAGGGGAAACATCTGCATAGAAACGCTGTAATTTTACTCTGGAATAGTAAATCCTATGAAGAGTCTTGAACTGAAGGAGGTTATGTTTCAAATTTACAGAGCATTTGTGGACATTCCTCAAACTGTCACTCTCTGTGTCCTCTGCAATTTCCACGAAATAGGATTTTTTTAATTCAACCGAATGTTAACTTATGGGATTTTTCTAGAATTTTTTAGCATCAAGAAAAATATATGTATCACCAGCAAAATGGAATCATGTTTAAAGGAGACATATCATGCTGATGCATGATTTAATACTTACATATAATATAATAAATGTGAAAACAAGACCTTACACCCCCTTAATTTTCAAAAAATGAGATATTGTATTTTTTCTGATATCCTAGAACGAAATTTGATGCCTCTGAAAATAGGTCATTGCGAGATGTCCGCGAGATTTAAATTGTTGTGACGACACGAGGTACATTTCTTTTTATTGGAGTAATCTGATAAAACACTTCCTCCTCTGTGATGTCCCTTAGCCACAAAACTGTCACCGAGGAACACATCCACCCAGCAGCAGTATATAGATCCCTAGCTCACACTCACTCATTACCAGCTCTGGCCTGTGGGGAGACTCAATACGCGATCGCTGCTTTGAGCCTGACAGAAAATACAGTAGAAGAAGAAGGACAGGCTGGCTCTCGGCAGCTCTGACAGAACTGACCAATCAGAGCACAAAGGGCTGTGACATTGCGAGGTAGCTGTAGGTCATCCTGAGATCCGAGCGTTTCAACGAGAGCTTGATAATGGCCTAAAATGAGGATTTTGAGAATGCAATTGTGGGGCAATGAAGGAACTAAATGACTTGTACTGAGGGCAGAAATGCTTTACAGGCATCCTGGTCTGACATAGTGAAAAGGAGAAACAAGCATGATATGTCTCCTTTAAGTTGCACCATTACCAACATCTCCTGAAAATTCCAGCAGAATCTGTCCTAAAGGTTTTACTTAGTCTTGCTAACAAACAAACAAATATACACCGGCACAAACACAACCTCCTTTGCAGAGCTAATAATGTTTGAATGTAAATGTAGAGACATTAATCCTTTAACATGCAAACAAAGCCTCTCTGACTTGACCTGCCATGATGTATTTTCTGCATCACTCTTCTGTTAAAGTCCCTGCACATCCACGTTGGTACCACACAAGTAACTTTTTTACACTTAATATGCATGACTGGGCACATATGGATGGCTCTGATGACTTTGCATGCCCTCTTCTGTCAGCTTTACTCTCCTTGTTTAAATCATTTATATCGCACCATCATTTTTTTGAGTCCATGAAGTGAGGTGAGATAATACCTCACAGTGAAGCTCTGCACAGCCTCAACGTGAGCTCAAAAACACCCGCTGTGGCTGAATGAAGCCTTTAAGCTGCACACTGATTACACTGAAATTATTGTAACAGCTTTTGAAATGTAGAGTTGTAAATGATATTTTGTTTTTGTTGTCATTTTAATTTGAATGTTTACATTTTTTGAAGCCTGTTTAATACTGAATGAATTATTAATTATTCACATATTTAATTGTGAAATTCATGATCCAAACTCTTTAATATTATTTACTCTAAGATTGTAAAGCCAAATAAAATTTATATTTATGTTGTCTTCACTTATTGAATGGATGTGTTTGTCACTTCAATAACATCATCGACTGATCAAAGTTTGTTTTATTGTGTTCATTTTTGTCAATTTGCGTAAAACTTTCAATCCTTATCTTTTTTATGGTTAAATCTACCTGTAAGTCTCGTAAGTTTCTGGCCGCTCCTGCTGTCAACAGAGGGAGAAGGACAAGTCCTGATGCTGTAGACTTTTTTTGTCTTTTGTAACATCAGACAGAGACATCACAGACATGTTGAACATAGCTGACATAGACCGATGAGTACTTAGGGGTTACCTTGACAACAAGCTGAACTGGTCCACACCTGAGAAGGTACAGAGAAGCAGCAGCAGTGGGAGGCTCATCTCTCTGTGGTGAGAGTGTTAGGAGAGCGTTTGGATTCTTTAAAGAGCAGGGATGATGATCCACTGCCTTTGTTCAGGTTATTGTTCAGCCTGATGTCTGTTGGAACAAAGGACTTCCCGAAACTCTCAGCCCTGCAGAGCGTTAAGATTTTATTTATTTGTTTATTGTTTATTTGACATAACATTGATGAGTTTTCTAGCATCAATATAGGTTATCTATAAATGCTATTCCTTCGCCTTCTGGTCGGGTCGGACAGCTGGCTACAAAACTACGATAATAAGTATTTATTAGCATCACAACAAACACACGCTTTGGCTTGGGTCACGTCTTTTGGTGCGCTCCAGTTGTAGTCAGAGGTAGGAATTTCCGAGTTGCAAGTAGAAAACTGCAACTGGATCGTCCCCCGAAGTTGGAATTTCCTACTGGGAACTCGGTGAAACCTCGCCACCCCCGAGTTGACAATCAAAGATGGCTGCCCCCAGTGTGAACAGTTATTTAGCTCCTGTAATAATCAATATATTTGCACTTCTGACTGGGGTGTGTCGCTCTAGATCAGCTGTATACATAGTATTGTTAGACTTATATTTACAAAAATGCTGCCATAGTGATAATCACATTCTTCATACAACAACGCAGGGCGTGCTAACAACAGCTAACAATAGCCTGGTATCGGCATGTTTTTTCCGACTTCAACTGGAACGCAGATAAGTCGGAGATGATGTCACTCCCAGTTCCGAGGTTACTGGAACGCAGCATTACGACAGTCGGTGCGCGTGCTCATGGGTAGCAGAGTCTTTATGTCACCAAAAAGAGCTTCTCCTCATAACACCTTTAAGAATACACAGGTCCCAAATTCACCACTGTAAGTGTTTATAGCACAGTGCTAATGTTCAACACCTGTCCATGTGAGGCTTTTACTGGTTAAAATTGTACAAAGACAAATTTAAAAAGAACAGAGATACCTGAGAGACATTTCATTAGAAAATACATCAGAATTCAAATATCCAGGAAAACAGAAGTACTAAAAAAAGATGAGTGAGGTTCCTTAAGGTAAGGGATGTATGCAAACATACATATTGAAACAGTATTGTTGCTCCCTCAGCCATGATTTAATACCTTTGTTGAAGCCTTTAAAGTTAGTTTGCATTTTCAGCTCAGTAGGTAGACTATTCCAGAGTTTAGCTCCTGTGACAGAAGGCTGATTGTCCTAAGGATGTTTTGCACATTGGAATTCAACAGTTAGCATTAACAGAAGCCTGTGTGTTTGCTCCACTGGAGTTCTGATTCCTGCTAAAACAATTTCGATGATTAATTATGACTGAAACTAAAAGATATTTTGGTCATAGGACTAAAACTAAAACTAAATTTAAAATGATGTCAACATTAACACTGGTTTTCAGTATCAAAAAATTGGAGAGATTTAAATGTGTTAAATATTTATGGTGCAAAATATAAAAGTGCAATTAGAAATGTCATTTGTCAGTATGTCTGTTAGGGCTGTCCAATTGAAAACAATTATTGTTATTTTTGTGTGAGTTATACATCTGTTCACTGATTTCAGAAAAGTAATTTAGTTGAACTTGATGGGGATCCACAAACATGTCTTTGGCAAACATTTATTAAGGGCAAATAAAGGAAAAAACAAAATCTGAAGTATTTATTTTTGCTGTAATCAAACTATTCACTTGGGAATCACACAAAAATTTCAAATAAAAAATACAAAATTATGTCAAATCTGAATACAGTAATGATACCCAATTTGCCCTTTGCTGGCTGTCATTGATTAAAGGTGTAGTCAGCGATCTTCTAATCTTCTAATCCAGTGGTTCCCAAACTTTTCACAGCCTGTACCCCTTCCGACACTTGACCTCCAGCCATGTACCCCCAACTCTCATGCACTTATAATACCGAAAAAAATAAATGTTTAAGCCTGCCGCACTCCGACCTCCCACATTTTACATGCATAACATACAAATAAAACCTATTAAAGTGAATTATTTCTAACTAAATAGATTGATTTACCAGCACTGTCAGTGGGCAACACCAGTCCACTTTTAGAGAAATGTACATTTCTGAAACATTTTCATTAATGAACTTAAAGCTTTAATTAAAAGGCTGTCTGACTGAACTTATTGTATGTTATTTAAAGAATCTTAGATAATTTAGGACAGATTTCCTTCTCCAAGATGCCTCAGCCTCTCTGCCAACACTTCAGGCCTTTATCAAAGCTGACAATAAAAACATTTATCAGTTTGAACTTGAACTACTGAAACAACTGTTTAGATCTGACAGTTTTTCACGTACCCCCTACATCACTTCGCGTACCCCTGGGGGTACACGTACCCCAGTTTGGGAACCACTGTTCTAATCTAATGCACTATTTGTTGAAATCACCGTATTTCTCCTCTCCATCCACAAGATGTCACCACTGACAGCATATTGAAAAAAAAAGTCTGGTTTCAATACACAGCCTTGGCTCTGAATTTCAGCAGGTAAATACTGTGGCTCGAGCCAAAGCCACCAATACAGGATACACTCCCACATCCAGGGGGCGATCATACTCATGTGCAGATCAGACAGAGGGGGGAGGGGGAGTAGTAGGTTGCGTGGCGTGTGCAGTTAGCGTAAGAGAGAAATGCAATAGGTGCAGTAGCAATGGCTGAAAAACAGCCCAAAAGACAAAGGTCAGAGGAGTGAAAAGTGAAAAAGAAGGGCTATGACCATGAAAGACCAAAGACCCGGGTCAACTTTAGTGTGGCTTTCCGACGGCGGAGGGAACTCCGCGAATTGAAATACCTGAAAATGGACGCGGATGTCACCGTCTTCGTACTGGACAGCTAAGCAACATTAGCTTTGTGGTGCTTCACACAACAGTAACAGCCGTCGGACATTTATCTTATTGTCTAATCTGCCAGAATGTACTGTTGTCGTGATGTCATCAACAATGGCAGTCGAGTTGTCTGACGAGTCAGGGTTACCTGTTAGAGTTAGGGTTACCTGTATGCAGTTTCTACGGCCGTTTCCATGACGATGCACGTCCATCAGCTTTCGGGGGCGGAGCCATGGGTTAGGTATGAAGGGAGAGGCAGGTCTAAATTCATTTATCAACAACCTCTCCACTCATTTTCTCCCACATCGCTGACTACACCTTTAATGATGCAAAATATTGAAATGGTAAATGGTATAAAAAGACGATATTTTTATGAGACTTCAAACACAGTTTGTTTAATTTACCAGTTGGTACTTTGACATGGTACTGCAACCTAATGGGTATACAACTTATTCCAAATATCTGTCCACTGTAGTGAAGACCATGCATGAAAGGGATATCTGTCATGGTGTTGGTTTGTCTGTAGACGCTGGGACATTGTTTATCTTTACTCCTAATTTGCAAGTGAGGGTGTCATTTTGCATGCAGGTGTCTATATAAAGTGTGTAACAATGTGTGGACCTGTCTTTTCTTTGACCTTGATCAGGCTTACTGTGCTAGCTCGAGGACATTCAGATATTAGTGATATCACTGATAAAGAAGCAGCCAATAGCAGCCATACAGCACTGCTCAGAGAGGAAAGTTAATCAGCAACAGAGGTGGGACCGGCCGGCAGATAATAAGAGCATTCACAACTACAGCTACACACAAACACACACTAATATCAGCCCTCCATAGTGTCTCCTCCAGGGCTTTAGCCTGAGCCACCATGAGGGCAATGCTCGTGCTGCTGCTGGGGTCCTTGTGTCTTTGTGTGTTTGCCTCTGCTGACACACAACCTGTAGACACCAAAGATGTGATTTTACAGCTGGGGAGAAAAAACTTCAGGCGAGCGCTGAGGAAACACGACCAGCTGCTGGTGTACTTCAGTGAGTAACACACACATTCACTCAGAAAAAACAGTCTCGGTTCAGAGCAGCATTTTGTTTATATCATGGTTTAGACTGAATGTGAGCGTGTGTCCAGCTGCTCCTCTGACCGTACAGGGCCAGCGAGTCTCAGAGGCCTTTAGAGGAGCTGCAGCAGAGCTACAGGGGTCAGAGGTCAAACTGGCAGTGATTGATGTGAGGGAGGAGAAGGCGCTCGCCGAAGAACTCAACGCAGGAGACCACACAATCAGACTGTACCTCTCTGGAGATAAAAACAACCCTGTCCACTGTCCAGGTACTGACAGAAGACACAAAGTATTCAAAACACTCAGAAAAACTGTTAATGTGTGAATGGATGTCTCTCTATGTAGCTCTATCTTGCCCAGTGTTGGGTGGGATAGGCTCTAGCACCATGTGACCCAAATATAAGGGGTATAAAATATATATAAAAGATGACTGGATGTATTTTCATCACAGCATAGAGAAAAAAACATCTTGTAAGTTGGTATCATTTAAAGTGAGAAACACTAAATATTTTGGTAACACTTTACTTTAGAGGTCATTGCACTCATGTAATAATTAGACAAGTTTTTTTTTTATTTCTTTGAAATGACCCCAGACATTTCATGCGAATTTGGGAAAAATTAGTCCATGACTTCTTTAAAATAATGTCCAAATTTATTGTCACAAGTCACAATTGGTAGGTTACTGTTTTTTCCAGTTTCTTTTAAATTTACAGTCCTGCTCAGTATTATTGGCACCCCTTCATTATTTTCATTACTTGAACAATATCTTCAGAAATAAATTGAAATGTACCAAATTTATGTCATCAGGATCTTTTAATTGAAGGTCCAAAATACTTAAACAGAAAAAAAACTATTTTTACAAGTTACAAATTGTAATTTCAAAGAGAGAACTGAAAAGAAGCATGTGCAGCAATAATGGCACCCCTCTTCAGTATTTTGTTTCTCACCCTTTGGCACTGATGACAACCTCCAAATGTTTCTTGTAGCCATCTATAAGCTTCTTGTGCTTCTCAGCTGGTATTTTCTCCCACTCTTCCGATGCAAATTGTTCATGCTCTTACACGTTTGCAGGTGTCTTTTCCCCCATGGCAGATTTCAGCTGTTCCAAAGATTTTCAATCCAATTGAGATCAGGACTCATTGCTGGCCATTTTAAAACAGGCCATTTTTTCCTTTTCATCCATTCCTGCATGCTTTTGGATGTGTGCTTTTGGGTATTTGTCTTGCTGGAGGGCCCACGATCTTCAACTCAAACCAAGTTTTCTTACACTGGGTAGGACATTTGGCTCTAAAATTTCTAGATAATTCTCTGATTTCCTGTGATACAGTCAAGTACTCGATGCAGCAAAGCAGCCCCAAACCATTATGGAACCTCCACCATGCTTAATTGTTGGTAGGGTCTTCTTTTCCTTGTAGGCTTCAAGAGGTTGCAACTAAAACTGCCTATTCTAAATATGACTGCATGATCATAGTAGCTAATGAAGTATAATTTACAAAACTTAATATGTGAACATTACTTCTGCCAAGTTTGAGTCTGATAAAATGATGCAGAGCAAAGTTAGAGAGGTTTGTAAAGTAACTGTACTGTCACATGGTGTACATAAACTTCATGGGTGCCAATAATGATGAGTAGGACTGTATTTGCAATTAAACCACAACCCACCACAAAATGGTTTTGGAAGTATCCAGACATTTCTGCTATTTCCAGAGAAGCAGGTGATAAATAGCTGCTTAGTTCTTGAATACAGAAGTTAGGTTCATTGTTTCCTGTGATAATTACCTTTGAAATGATAAGTGAATATTTCAATTTCCCAATAATAATAATTGAGATCACATGCAACCCTTATTTAATCAGTTTGTCCCATGAAGATCTATAATATCTTTGGCAAAGGGTGATACTTCCAAAAACAGCCTTTTGAGCCATGATAAATTCATGGTTTTTACTTATTTTTATCTTTATTTACTCAGATTTTTTATCAATACTTTTTGTTGATTTATTGTTTTTATTTATTTTTGTCCTCATTGTTTTGAGTTTTATATTCTATTCTTTAACTTGCATTATTTTATCTGCACATATTTTATGTCTAAGTGTGCATTAGTTATCAAGTACATTTTTCTTCATCTCCCATAAGGAAGATAAATATTTTTCCAGGACAAATCAAGCTTTTCCAGGACATTTTTCTTTTTTTCCTCATTTTTCTATTGGGAAAAACTGGTCAGTCATTTTCCAGGTAGTCCAGGACGCATGGAAACCCTTTGCCCTGTTAAAATCAAATTCTCAATTAGTCTAAATGTGGCAGATATCAAGGCTTATCCAACCAGTTCACTGATTCTTACGTTCGTCTTTAGCTAAATTTTCTTGGGTCGTGTTTAAGCCCCTCAGAGTTCAGCCTCCATCCTGACCTGGCTGAAGAGGAGATCTGGATCTGCTGCTGACCTCCTCACTGATCTGAGCCGAATAGAGACCTCAGAGGACCTCACAGTGGTGGGATTTTTTAAGGTGAATACGAGCAGCTCAGCTTTGTACCATCATTACAATGTAGATGATGTGTCTGAATTCCATCTTCATGTGTTTTTAATGTGTTCAGGAGCTGAACCAGGAGTTCATCCAGATGTTTCACGCTGCAGCAGTCGACCTTCCTGATGTTAACTTTGCTTTGACACAGGATGATGAAGTCACCAGTAAATATGGCTTATCAAATGATGTGGTATTTCTGCTTAAAAAGGTAATTTCAATGCATAATACGCCACACAAACGCACACCTGTGACAAAAGGCTCCATATTTCTGAGTCTCTGTGTTTTTTTACACCCTGTAATTTACATTTCTGTGCGTTTTTGATGCACGAGAGCGAATTTGAATCATAAAACCATCAAATGAAGCAGAGAGAATGCATTAGATAGTTCAAGAGGTTCGTCTATTCTTGTCACTGTGTGTTTGTGTGTGTTTGTGTGTCTGCTGCAGTCTAAGCTCATCCAGGCTTATAAAATGAGGCCTCAGACGTCTAAAGAGGAGCTGATCGTTTTTATCACCGTCTTCCAGATGGATCCGGTCACTGAATACACAGGACAGGTACAGTATAAGACTCACAGCATGTTTTTCACACCAGCTCCCAAGTTTGGAAATGTAATGTCGGTATATTCAACTTTAGAGCTGACTGAGATTGAATTCTCCCCTACCTTAATGCACTGGCTGATTCCCACAGCTCCTGTTTGTTAGTTTTGGTTTTTATTTCGCGAGGTGCAGTCTGAAGGTCAAATAGAGGAACATGAATAATGCAAGGCTTTTCTACACAGCTATTTTCACACATATGACAATTCAGGGTCAAACACACAGAGAAGTTCCTGACTTGCTTGTTGGTATGTGCCCCACATAGCAGGATGTGTTTCTGCTGTTTGTCAGTGGATGGGTAGGAGAGAGGCAAAATACCAGAGGGCCAGCAGAAAAAAAAAGAGTGTAGAGTCTGGTTGAAAAGTCCTGGGTACATGTTTCTTGGTTAATAGATTTGTTTCAAGCAGTGGAGATGGTTTAAAACTGGCAGACAATTAGACTCGAGTCGACTTGAGCTGCTAATGAGACGGCTTGCAACTCGACTTGGACTCGGAAGGTACAAACTCTAGACTCGACTCGGACTCGGGAGAAAATGTCTCCAGACTCGACCTGACTTGAGACAACATGATTTGGAAAACTGCACACACTCAGTCTTTATATGAAGAGCCAAACAGGAGATATATGCCGCTCTTTCCTTTTAGGTTCACTTTATTGATGCTCCATTCACAGTACACTTGTCTGTCACCTATTATTGTCCTGCACATGACACAGTACTAGACACATACGTTCCTACCACACACCCGCTTCTGGTACAGTGATAATCAGTGGGCAGGGTGCGACAAATTGGGCAACTGCTATGTCTTCTGTGCCCAAAGTTATTTTCTTTGCATATAAAGAAGCGAATAAGAGGGCACAACAACAAACTTTATCCGCCACCTGAGAACACATGAGGCCAAGTAAGTGAAACGTGCAAAAGTTAGCCAGGTAGCTAACATTCCTGCCATAGGTCAATATGGCAGGAACGTTAGCCCGACCTGTGGTCAAAATGAAGCTACCAAAGCTAACATTAGTAAAGAGGGTGTTCGTGTGTTGTATGTGTGGGAAGAAAAGGTTTCTCTCTTCAAGATAAAAATCTGAGTGCTTTTTGGGTGGACTGGGGAACAACGGTGAGGGACTCAACCCGTCATAACCTGTGACTCGACTTGACTTTACATAACCTGTGACTCGACTTGACTCAACTTCCCCACAACAGAAAAAACTTGGGACTTGCTTGGGACTTGGATCGGAGCTTTATGTATTTTTCGAAGATATACATTGGCCATATTGTTCAGTACCAATCTTCTTCTACTCATAAACAGAGGCTTTGTTTTGTTGACCTACGTACAAGCACATCCACCCTACGATTAAACTTGTTTTAAGTTTACATTTTTTTTTCAAAAATGACATAAAATGCTAACCTAGTTTGAAAATAGCTAGCATTACAGGAGCTGTTAAAAAAGCAAACAAACAAACACAGAGGACTGTTTAGAGTTGTTGAAGAGTTTATCTGATAACTGTGGGGGGCAGGCCAACACTACCCATTGACTCTCAGTGTTTGAACTAAGCTAATTAGCAGTGGGCAAGCTCTTCCTGTCTCTTCCTTGTTACTGCACGCACAGTCGAAAGAATGATTCTATCTGCTTGTCAAGGACTCGGCAGTAAGGCAAGACACAAAGACCAAAAAAAAAAGTCTTACCCCTGTAAGTATTTCTGATATTGATTCAGAAAGGTCATTTTTCTTTAATTCGGCTTACAAACATATGAAGGCAGCAGAAACATACCCTTCTCACAACAAAACTAGCAATACTTTTGCATGTACTCTATCCTCTGTCATTCCCTTGTAAAAATAATGTATTGGTCATGCTGAATGGCCAATAATGAATCTCATTCTGGTAACACAAAAGCATTTCATTACACAAACAAACCCCCACATTATTGATGTGAGCCTCTCTGTTGCAGACAGCCTCTCAGATATTAACATCACCGGTGTTAAACCACGCTCTGCTCTTCATCAAAAAAAGCTCCCCTGATTTTGCAGAGATCTACTCTGCCTTTAACAGTGCAGCAGAGGCTTTCAGGCTGCAGGTAAAACCAAACATGCACACAAATGATTCAAAGAATTCTCCTTCAAACATGTTTCAAATGGCTTGTTCATCACTGAAGCTCCTCTGCATGTGTGCTGTCAGATTTTGTTTGTGTTGGTGGACGTAGAGGAGCATCGTAACGGCAGGATGATGGAGTACTTCAGGGTTCGGGATTTTGAGGCTCCTCTCATCCGACTCGTCAACCTGACAGACCATGTGACCTTCCAACTGCCCTCCGAGACCCTGGATGTAGAGACCATAACAGCATTCTGTCAGTCCTACCTGCAGGGCACGGCTGAGGTGACAAACATTCTCATCGTATGATAAAATACAGGAAGTTTAGAGACAGCATGCCTTGATTTAAATGATGTGTTGATATGCATGTCTTAACTTTACAGCCAAAGATGCAGAGCCAGCCCATACCTGAAGGATGGGAGGAGCAGCCGGTGAAGGAGTTGGTGGGAATGACTCTGGAGAAAGTTGCATTTAACCCCAACAAGACCGTTTTGGTCCTCTTCTGTAAGTAAAAACACTTAAGTGATTAAAAACATGAATTTGTAAGATTAACATTCTGAAAGCAACAGGTACAAACAACCATTAACTACAATAAAGGTAAAATATTTTCAGACACAAACTCACTGAATATTTTCTTATCCTCCCTAAATTTATATCCAAATTTGCTTTTGTAAAACACTTTGTAACCTTGTTTAGACTTTGCATGTTCTACCAGTGCATGCATGGGTTCTTTCCAGGCATTGCAGCTTTTCTCACACAGACCAAAAACTTGCTTATTAGGTTAATCGGTGACTCCAAAAATTTCTCAAAGGTGTGAGTGTAAACGGTTGTTTGTTTCTCTATGTGGCCCTGTGATTGGCTGGTTCAGGTTGTACCCCACCTTTAGCCTAGTCTCAGCTGGAATAGGTACCAGCCCCGATGAAGCCGAGCGGGATGACTGGAATAGATAATGGATGGATAGATATGTAAATAAAGTTATCAATATTATCCTTATTTCATACTTGGTACCTTAACATGCTGATGTACCCCTTTTTAACAAGTTTCTGTGTGTTTCTATGACTATAGTTATTACAATTCAATCATAAAAACTTTAGTTGCTCCCAAATCCCAAGGCGTTACTGATAGTTTTAGCCAAGTTATGATAAGAAATGTGAAAAACATGTTATGTTAACAAAATATTTCTGGATCCCCATCCCTATTTGAAGCACTTTCAAAATTAAATCACTTCTCCCTGGTGACAACGCAAATGTTCCCTGAAAGTTTTTTAAAAATCTGTAGAGAACTATTTAAGTTATCTTGCTCACAGATGGACAACAAAGAAAAGGGACAAAAACATACAGATGCAGTCACTTAAAATGTCCCCACTTTCCCTGATTGGGCCCAGGCTGGTCTTTGATGGGGCCTGCCCATCCTGGCAGTAAGTAATTGTAAGCTCTGGGCTCATTTTGCTTGAATTTGTGGTGTCAAGTTTGCTCTCTGTTGATTTGGCAGCTACTTGGTTGGGGTGTTTTAGTGGAATTCAAGCATAAACTCATAGAGGTAGCAGGGACTTCCAGTGGCTAAAAATTGGTTGGGTCTAGACTGGTGACTGGCTGGAAGTTGGCAGGCAGCTGGCTGGAAGGGGTAAATTGAAGCAGCTGGATCTGTAGTGTGTGTAGTAAAGGTAATTAGTAAGGATTATTATTGGAACCATAACTGAAGATAATTGCTTAAAAAGTTGATTTACTGTATTGGCACATATGAACACTTTTGCAGATACATATGTTTTTTGTTAAGTAGAGGTAGCTATTAAAATATCTATTTATTGGTGATTATGAGTTTGGAAAGTCTGCAAAAATCCAATATCAAGCATCCCAACAGAATCATCAAGTAATAGAATGGAGATGAATCCTATTAGCAGTTGTGTTTAATAAGATCACTGGGGAGACACATGGTGCTTAAATGTGCTGAAGTACGACAAGTTTCTTTTTAAACTTACTGGCACTTGAGGAATTTGCAGCATGATATATTGTGACTAACCTGGTACACCAAACAGATTGATCAATACATGTCACTAGTCCATCTGGAAAACAGCTCATAGAAAGTGTTTAGGGTGTACAGAACCTTTCAGAGGCAAATCTATCTTACCACTTTGTAAATCATCTCAACATGTCAGAATTGGAGCAAAAATGTCCTGGCTATAGAGAAGTTTGTGAAGTTGGATTTGTTTTTCATTTAATAAAGAAATGTGGTCCAGGTCTGATAAAACTACGACTGAGATGCTGTCATCTCACTCGTCCTGCTCTCAAGGGCTCTGATTGGGCCATGCCATTTTAGGCAGCTCAAGATTGTTGTAGATTGGAGCTTGGTAAGATGGATCTGTCTGATAGCGGGTATTGAATCAGACTGATCCTGCTGCTGCGCAAGGTTGTGTTGTGATATCAACATGAAGAACCCATTACTTCTTTTGTCATCATCAATACAGCATCGTAATTATTGCACATGCTTACTGTCTCCTACATGTATGTTTCAGATCTCCCATACGGTAAGGCATCCACCGCTTTGTTTCCACTGTGGGAGGAGTTAGCCGAGGCAGTAAAAGACAACAAGGACGTCATCATAGCGCGTATGGACGCCTCGGCTAATGACATCAACATGTCCATACATAGGTCATATCCGTCTATCTGCCTGTTTCCTGCTCTGTATGCTGAAAGGGTACGAAGTTCAATGGTTTACTTGTGGTTGATACATTAAAAAAGCTAAGAGAACATTTCCTGCAATCTGCTGAAATACGAGTACAGGATGTTTTGCTGTGAGGTGCATTCCAGAAGTTTCAAATAAGTCTTAAACTGCGGTCGAATAGTTATTTTTGCTTAGGAAGGTTTTTAACAGAGTGAAATGAACCGGAAGTAGTTTGTGATTAGAGGTGTTCGAATAGTTTAAATGCCTAGGAAAGGTGGCTCAATGCTTCCTTTACTATCTCCTTTAACATAGGATACACCGGACCATCCTTTACGAAAGGAGAGGAGAATATTCTGTCCCACAATTCTCCGTGGCAACAGCTTTTATGAACAGCGCATTATCTGACTGCTTCCGAATTTAACCGAATGACGAACAAATCACACAGACCATGTGAGTTGCCACTGCTGTTTGATCCTTTCTAAAGTTTACCAAAACCTGCCTTAACTTTCCAGTAGTCTGATTCTTTGAAGAGAGCAGGATATGAGACATTTGATAATGATTATGTTTTAAACTTGGTTCAATATTAATCATTTGTACTCTATTAGATTGTGGTCTTAACAATTTATGCTTATCTTTCATCCAGGTACCTTTTATTTTCATACATTGATTGGTGTTCATGTTGATAATGTAGACAAATTTATTTAAATCCTCATTTCCAACATCGGTTATGCAGATGTAATTTTTACCAAGTTATTATGTTCAATGTTGTCTGAAAGGAACAATATTGTCATGATGCATGGTACGTCTTTTTGTAGTCCACCATCGGAAAATTGTAGTTTCACCACAGCAGTAACATCCGCCGTCACATGACGATGTAGCATAGTGAAGGTGTAGTCGGATTTTCTCTGCACGGCAGTTTTACTTTCCTAAGTCCTTCTGAATTCTCCTTTCTCCTTTCCTTAACCTCGTGACGTTTTACATCAGGGTTCCATCAGGAAAAGTAGATAGGAAAGGGCTTAGGAGGTGACTATTCGACCGCAGTCTTTGACTTCACCAGTCTCATGGAACTCGGTCCCAAGTTTGGAAGGAAAGGCAGCCACTCTGCAGAACTCCAGCTTTCCTTACAAGCTGCACCTTGTCATGGAGCTGGCTAACCAGGCTTTCCAGTATATAAGATACTTGGTATTATCAAAGGGGAGAAATAATCAACCAAAATCAAATTTCCAATCTTTTATTTCCTGTTAAGGAGAATGCTCAGTTATGCCAAGCGATGCTTATAGGGTGTATTTTTAATGCTGTTACATGCTTCTCTTTCAACCTGGACTAAAACAAATTGACCAGTCTGCTTGTTAGATGTATTGTAGTGACACACTTAAATTACAGTAATGTAGGACACCTATAACTGCCTGTGAAAAGGTTTCCCCATATCTTTTCACATGACCCACATTCCTCACACCCCTGCAGCAGTAGAGCAATAAGACAGAGTGAGGCCACCTGTTATCGGGCCTTCAGTTGAAGAGTGTTTTTTGTTGTGTTTCTTTAAGTTAAAAGAGTTATCTGTTTGTAATGTTAAATATAATTTATATGATTTACCTTACTCTTAGTTTCCACTTTGAAAATGTGTATATATTAGGTTTTGATTTGAGTATTATTCAGTTTATATCTTGACCTGTGGTTTCCCTCTCTTGCAGTGATCTGAGCCAATCAGCAAGGGGCCAGGTCAGATAAGAGCAGCCTCAGCTGTAGACCAAGGCTAAGGTCGAATAGTCATCTCCTAAGCCCTTTCCTAACCACTTTTCCTCAACCCTGATGAAAAATGTCATGAGGCTTGAGGAAGGAGGGAAAAAGAGGAAAAGAAAGGAAAACTGCTGTAAAAGATGAATTCGACTGCACTTTCACTTTAGTGTCATATTTATGCGATATCATCTTTTTGTGCCAAGGTGAGCCATGATGAACTACCATGTTCTAAAAATGAACTACAAGAAGAATCTTTGTCATCTGCTTTACCTCACACAGTTGTTTTGTGTCATCTTCATCTTTTAACATTAACAATCCATTGTTCTGTCTTATTACTGTCATGATTTACTTCATAAATGAAGAGTGATGGAAACATGGTAACTAATATGTAATATTAATCTAGGAAACAAGTACCACAATATTTTTCATCAACATTGTAGGCAGTTATTGAGAAAAATAAGTGTTTTAAATTAAGCGCTTTTTCAATTATAACAATCAACTGTTTACCCGTCCATCATTTTAATAATGATTGATAAAGAAATGAACTGAAGGTTGTATTTTTGAAAGCACCACCTTTGAAGCAGATATATTTCTCTATATCTGCAAAACATGTAGCCTCATATAGTCTTGATCGTCCCAAAAAATTCATCGTCCTTTCTCCTTCCTATGTTTCCAGAAGGGTTCAGCGGGTGTTGATTTTATATATGTCACCTGCCGCACGTTTCCTTCTCCTTTTCTTTTGTAAAGGATGGTCTGGTGTGTCCTAAGCTAAAGAAATAATTGAGGAAGAACTGAACCACCTTCCCTAAGCATTTACACTGTTAAACAGCACTTATTACTAACTACTTCCGCATCATTTCACCCAGTTAGGAACCTTCCTAAAAAGGACTACTCGACTGTGCCCTGAGGGGGGCTGTATTGAAGAGGAAGCTTGCTGTGAGGCTGTTTTTTTTCCCCTGACAGTTCATGCTATTGATTAATAAATACAACCATGTATTTTTGCTTCATCTGCTGACTGAGCATCTTATTTCTACTCATCACCAGTGCTGAATCGCCACACTTAAATCCCTTCATTTTTTTTGGTTAAATTTTTAATCCAAAAGTCAAACTGTCGCTGCCAAAAATGGCCCCTAACTTCTGGAGTGCACCCACAGTGGTTATTGTAAACAAACAGATCAGTGTTGCTGATTTACTTTGTTACAGACTACTTTTGTGTGGTTGATTTAATGGTATCTGTGTTTCTTTAAGGTGGTGGTTTACACTGGAAAACAGAAACTGAAGGATCTCATTAAGTTTCTGGAAAAAGAGATGGAAAAGGCCAAAAAACACCGAGCTCTGGTAATTAATCTCCTTCACTTCTGTGTCCAGCAAACAGCAGCATCAGCTGCAGCGGTTTGAGTTTTTATGAGCTTCAGTCTGTGATAAAAATAAACTTGTTTCTTTTGTGTCTGCAGGAGGATGAGAACAGGAGCAAGTATACAGAGGCTATGAAAGCTGAGGAAGCAAAAAAAGACAACAAAACCAAAGACGAGCTTTAATCCCAAAACAGAGAGACAATGTGTGTGTGTGTGTGTGTGTGTGTGTGTGTGTGTGTTTGAGACTTTTAAGTTGTTTTGCTCTAAATACAGTTCTAGTGTTATCTTCTACACCAATCATCTTATCAAATCCAGTAAAGCCTTTGACTGAACCCACTGGTTTCTCTTCTATTATTTATTATTATTTTTACCATTTCTTTTACTTCATCTCTGTCCTTGTCACACTTTAGCTGGGAACAAAAGTCTTAGTTTTTCAACTACATTGACTTTCAGCAGTTAATTATGTTTGGACAATAGCAGGACAAATATTGGAACTTATAAGGGGTCAAGTTTTCATGCCTTAGCTCCATACTCCTCATCATGTCTCCTCTCCTCTCTTCTGTTTTAAATAGGTGAGTGGTTGGAGTTAGGGCATGCATTTAAACACTGACAGGGGTGAGAACTAGTCCTAGCAGGATCAGAGCCCTGACTTTGAATTTGTGTTTTCTCATGGTGTTTCTTTTCTCCTCTCTTTTGTCTTTCCTTTGTGACAATCAAGAACCAGGGGAGGCAGTGGTACAGACAAACCCAAACTTGCAACTCAATCTGGCTCTAAAAAAAGCATTTTGTTCAAGCCATGCAATTCTGTTTTATTTTAATGTCCAACCTTATAAGAGCCAAACAAAATGTCAGAAAAATAATGCATGTAATCATTCACCTTTCATTGTAGAGGTTGACAGAGCAGAGGCATCACTCTCCTGAAGGTAAAAGGTCTAAACAACTTCCTGATTTTGCATCAGCTTGCACTCAGCAGAGCCTAACGTATTTGGCTAAACAATTATACCCTACAGCTCCGGGGAATACCAAAGCTCCACGTCTCATTGTTATTTTGTTCATATACTTCCCAACACTTATAAAAACATAAACGCGAGAAGTAACTGTAGGGGAAGTATTCAGAGGATTCCTCATACAATGTACATCATTTCATACATTTCATACATCTTCTGTCATGGTAGCTGTGCTACACACTGAGATCTGACCTGAAAGATAAAGGACTCAGTAAGGTAAGTTTTTCTTTAAAATTATGTTAGTTAAGATAGTCGAGTTTTCTGCTGGAGGAAGTGTTATGATAAAAATAAATACATTATAGTCAGTACATATACAGTGTATTGAAAAACAGCAGATACAGACCATAGTACATCTTGTAAATTCTACAATTTTCCATTAAAAAGGCCATGAGCTTGAATAATACCTAACTGTATGTGCTCAAATTTGCATTCATCTAATTAGTAATTACAATCTAATTTTGGTAGCACTTTACTTAAAGGTCTAGTTTATAATGCATTAGAAGCACATGCGTAAGACGTTATAATGCATGTAAAATGCTTCATAAGCGTCATTATAATGGTGTATAACCATGTATAAGAACTTGTACCAAGGTTTATAAAGTATTACAAGTGTGGACATTATGTATTATAATCAAGCCTTTATAATGTTTTATACCTGCATACTCTATGCAGGTATAAAACATTAAAAAGCCTATAGCCTTATAAAGCCTAATGAAAGGCTTGATTATAATACATTATGTCCACACTTGTAATACTTTATAAACCTTGGTACAAGTTCTTATACATGGTTATACACCATTATAATGACACTTATGAAGCATTATACATGCATTATAACGCCTTATGCATGTGCTTCTAATGCATTATAAACTAGACCTTTAAGTAAAGTGTTACCCTAATTGGTATACTACAGTAGAGTTTTCCACTCAGCAAGGCACCAAGTCCAACCTTCTCACAGGTTAACAGCAAAAGAAGAAACAAAAATACTGTTCATGATTATATCTGAAAAAAGGGAAATTATTTTGATAATCCAGAACTAGACTCAGATATATGAGTTCTTTTATGTGTGTGTTTAGTAACCCTGGGCTGTTCATTCAAAGAGGAAGAAGAATCCATGTAGATCGGGAAAGACGTTCATCCACTGAGAAGGTAAGATTCTGTTACGTCTCAGACCTCAAACAACTATGCAATAGAAAACCAATAATCACTTAAGAGTGAGCAGCTCATGAAGTGTTTTTAACAGGATGTTGCATCAGAGATATTTTTTTTACCTCTTATGGGTTAGTATATTAGACAAACAAGTTTTCACATACTCAGTACCACTGATCCTCTTTGTTAAGCCTATTTTGCAGGGGCTAGGGGAAAGATGTGTGAGCCACAAATCAGAAAAGGGGCATAGGACACCACACAGAAACCAGTTAGACACCAACAACTTCTACCTCGCAGCAACAACCTCTTATCCTGACTTTAGTGTAAGCAAACATGGCAGATAACATTACCAGGAAATGCTAAGCTAAATAATGCTAGTAGTTGGCTTCCTTTAACATACTTAGTGATGTACAAAGTACTCAACTCCATTACTTGAGTGAAAGTCTAGATACTCCTGGTCAAATATTACTCAAACAAAGGGAAGTTGTTCAGTCAAATTTGTATTTAGGTGAAATACTGGAGTACTTGCTTTTGAAAAAACGTAGGTATTAAAAGTAAATCTGTGGATATTCTCAGTCATCCAGGCCATGACTCATCTCAAACAAAGCGTAAATCATGTCAACTGGACCAAGCTCGTGTGAGTAGAAAACGTTTCGCTTCTCATCCAAGAAGCTTCTTCAGTTCCAAAGATCCTGGTGGGGAGTAAGGATATTTATACACCAGGAGGGAGGTAGCAAAGCACAAAAACAAGTCATTATGTGACCGAGCCAAATGTATTAAAAGTATATTTTTGTTGCAATGTCAGCACATTATTGTATTGTTGACACCATTAATTTACAAAACCTAATGACTGAAAACACCGACTGAATGGACGGACTTGCTTGTAGAACCTGTGGAATAGAAATCTTGTAAAATAAGCTTCAAAGCCTATAGAGATGTCTACTGAAAAAAGATTTAATCGATAAAAAGACAACCATTACTGTTTTCATTTTTGTCTGTCTGGCAGACAGGGCATCTGCCTGTAACGTCTGTTTCTGCCATAGCCATCATAACAAGACAAATCTTTATCTGAGCAAAGTTACCTCAACTTTTACCTGCCCAATCTGAGCAGTGCATGCGCAATGTACAGGTATACGGAATCACCAATTGAACAAAGTGCACACAGATTGCATTTTAGAAAAGAAAAGAAATTTCATCTGCTGATTTCACTGTACTTAAAAGTAACATAATGAGATTAGTCATAGAAATGTAGGGGAGTTAGAGGTACAATATTTGTCTTCAAATGTAGTGGAGTGTTGAAAGTCATAAATTTCCAAAAATAATAATACTCAAGTGTAGTACAGATACTCTAAAGATGCACTTAAGTACGGTTTTCCAACATTTTTTTTGTTTTTGTTCACCTCAATTCTAAGTCCATGACAAGCAGGTAGACTCCATTCTTTTGACTGTGCGTGCAGTAACAAGAAAGAGACTGACAAAGATTGCCAACCGCGAGTTAGCTTAGTTCAAACACTGGGAGTATATGGGTAACGCATTAGCCTTCCTCTGCCTACAGTCATCAGATAACTCTAAACGTGATGTTATGTTATCTATTTCTAGACTAAAATTAGCACTTAATGTAATGTTTTACAGAAATACTTACGAAACCATGCCATAGGATGCATGCCAACCAGTAAACAGCTGAGGAAGAAAGCTGAAGAAGAAAAAGAGAGAAGACGACGGAAGTTCATTCAGTAAACTGGTGGAGTTTATTAGATGCTGTAACACTTTTTAGAGAGAGAGCTTTATAAATCAGAACTTCTTAAAGATGCCTCGTGCAGCTCAGGTTTTCAACAACAAGCACAAGACAGGGTCAAATCTTATCTTTCACTCAATTCCAACTAGGAATCCTGACCAGAAACCACGGCTTGGTGCTCTGAAAACTAATCACAACACCCCTCAAGAAGCAGTCAAGAATATGGTAGTCTGCTCAAGCATTTTTCACAGAATGAAAAAGAATGGAAATAAGAAACCCGAACAATAAAATTATTCTTGAAAACTAGAAAAGCACTCGGAGAGCGCAGACTTCCACCAGCACCACAGTTCTCAGTCATATTGTGATTTTCACCATGTCAATATTTAGATTCCTTGACCATGAAAGCTTACCCTTAGCAACTAGATTCATCATGATATTGATTTTAGTTCAGTAGTTATTCACAGAAATCGCATTTTTCAGCATGGCGGATCCAGACGGTGATCCAGATCAACACCAAAATTGAATCACTTCTTCCTTTTCCCACGCTGAACATTTCCAGAAAATTTAATCAAAATCCATCCATTACTTTTTGAGTTACTTTGTTCACAGACGGACGGACGGACAGCCAGCCAATCAGTCAGACAGACAGACTCTCCCGAAAACATAACCTCCTTGGTGGAGGTACATATTGCTATACCATCACTCTTTCATACAAGCAGTAAACAAGGTAAATAAAAAATAGGTACCCTTGTATCTTTATAGTTTTAATGTTTACTTACTCTATGGTCAACTGTTCGTTACGTGTGGGAGGCCTTAGGCTTTTTCTTTACAACGGAGGATGAGGGTCACATTAGAGAAAAAGTACATTTAAAAAAAGTCAAGTTCTGAGAATAAGTCAAAAAGTTGTGAGAATAAAGTAGAAAAGTAGCAAGAATAATCTCATTAAATTGCAAGGATAAAGTTATAATGTAACGAGAATAATCTCATAAACTTACAAGAATAAAGTCATAAAGCTATGTAAATTAAGCTAGAAAACAAACTTTATTCTGACAGGTCGTGCCAGAAGAGAGCATTTTTCCTCTTTAAAAAATGAAAAAAGATCCTAGGTGTGGTTCTTTTTTTGGAAAATCCATAGTTTCTTACAGTATCTTTTCAGGGTCCTAATACTTATGACAATGTGATGGTTTTGTGCCAAAAGAAGAAGTTTTCCTTATTTGTGAGACCCATACTCAAAAGTATAACTTCACTAGATTCTTGACATTCCTTATTTTTGTACAGATGGCTGCAGCTCTTCTGATAGCCTCTAAAAGCTAGAAGTCTATTCTCATAAATTTATGTTTTATTCTCGTAACTTTTTGACTTTATTCTCGTAACTCTCTGACTTTATTCTCATAAATTTATTATTTTTTTCTTGTAACTTTTGATTTTGTTCTTGTAAGTTTAAGACTTTATTATTGTAACTTTTCTCTTTTTTAATGCACTTTTTTTCTTTAACCTGGCCCTAAATTCCTGTGTAGTTTTTTCCAGTTTACTTTGGGAAGATGGAAAAATGTTTGACTAACTGTTGGATTCACAAGAGCAGGATTCATTCATTGTGACACAACCTCTTTGTGTACTTCCCTCTTCACCAGATATATCAACCAAATCCCAACAATACAGCACAAGAGCTCTTTTCTAAAACGCTATAAATCCATTTTCATTTAGGAAGTATTTACATTATTTACCCAGACTCACCATTGGGTGGACTAGGGAACTGAACTTTGAAATACAGTTTAAACAGAAATATATAGCTTTCTGGCAATAAATACTGATAGGGCAGGCAGGGCCGTAGCCAGGCTTTTGGAAAAGGTGAGGTCCGAATATATATATATTTTTTCTTTTTAGGCAACAAGTCACACAAGATGTTTACTGCTTAAATATCTTTCTGTGTTTGTCTGCCCTCCACTCTCCTCTGTGTGCCTCTACTCCCCTTCCATCTCTGAATGACTCTCCTCTCTGTGCTCCACCTTACTTTCCTTATTCTCTCCTCCTACCTCTTTGTTTCATGTTCCTCTTTGTCAATTTCTTTCTTTTACTTTGCCAGAAATGCATCCAGTGTATTCTGTTTTAATCTCTTGAACATATTTGCCCTGCTCTCTGTGACTTGTTTTCTGTGGAATGGGTATATTAAAATTAATATGAGCTGAAAAAAAAGCATCCGTCACATGACTCGAGGTCCTCGGGTAGTTGCATCATCGTGACGCGTGCTCGGCCAGCTGATGAGCCAGGCGCTCAAAAAAAAAAAGAACTCGGAAAAAATAGGTGAGGTCTGGACCTCTCTGACCTCATACCTGGCTACGGCCATGAGGGCAGGTAGTACAATCAGTATAAAAAAGAATAGCACTGAGTAATATATATATACAGTTGTGCCCAAAAGTTTACACCCCCCAGCAGAATTTCTGATTTTTTGGCCTTTTTTCAGAAAAAATGAATGGTAACACAAAAACCTTTCTGTCACTCATGGTTAGTGGTTGGGTGAAGACATTTATTGAAAAAAAGATAAGTTTACTCTTTTTAAATCATAATGACAACAGAAACTTCAAAACTGACCCTGTTCAAAAGTTTACACCCCCCAGTTTTTGATACTTTGTATTTCCTCCTTTAACATCAATAACAGCTTGAAGTCTTTTGTGGTAGTTGTGGATGAGGGTCTTTATTTTCTCAGATGGTAAAACTGCCCATTCCTCTTGGCAAAAAGTAAATTCTTGGGCTGTCTTGCATAAACTGTACGTTTGAGATCTCCCCAGAGAGGCTCAATGACATTGAGGTCAGGAGACTGACATGGCCACTTTAAAACCTTCACTTTATTCTGCTGTAGCCAATGGCAGGTTGATTTGGCCTTGTGTTTTGGATCATTGTCATGTTGGAACGTCCAAGAACGTCCCATGCGCAGCTTCTGGGCCGATGAGTGTAAATTTTCCACCAATATTTTCTGATAGCATGCTTCATTCATCCTTCCATCAATTTTTACCAATTTTCATGTGCCTTTGCAGCTCACACATCCCCAAAACATCAATGATCCACCTCCGTGTTTCACAGTAGGAATGGTGTACCTTTCATCATGGGCCTTGTTGACTCCTCTCCAAACGTAACGTTTATGGTTGTGGCCAAAAACTTCAATTTTGGTCTCATCACTCCAAATGACTTTGTTCCAGAAGTTTTGAGGCTTGTCTCTGTGCTGTTTGGCATTTGCGTAGAAATGGCTTTCTTCTGGCGACCCGACCATGAAACCCATGTTTCTTCAAGTGTCTCCTTATTGTGGATCTTGAAACATCCACCCCAATTTTTTTCAGAGAGTCCTGTATTTCAGCTGAAGTTATTTGAGGGTTTTTCTTTGTGTCTCGGACAATTTTCCTTGCAGTTGGAGCTGAAATTTTTGTTGGTCTGTCTGACCGTGGTTTGGTTTCAACAGAATCCCTCTCTCCACTTCTTAACTACAATTTTAACAGTGCTTCTTGGCATCCTCAGTTCCTTAGATATCTTTTTAAATCCTTTTCCTGTTTTATACAGTTGGATTACCTTTTCTCGCAGATCCTTTGACAATTCTTTTCCTTTCCCCATGACGCAGAAACCAGAAACTTCAACGCAGCACTGAGTGAAAGATGTGCGTGTCTGTCAGGAGCTCAGAAACTCACTGAGTATATATATAACTCACTATATATATATATATATATATATATATATATATATATATATATATATATATATATATATATTTATATATATATATATTTATATATATAAAAAAATATATATATAAATATTTATATATATATATATAAATATATATAAATATATATATTTTTTTTTTTTTTTTTTTTTTTTTTTTTTAATTTTGGCTTTTATAGCATTTTGGAAAAGAACTCTTCAAGTATTCCTTGTCACCATATGTTGGCAAGTCCCACATTTACGTCCATGCCAGATCTGGCCTTCCCTTCAGCCCCAAGCTGTTCCACTGCCTCAGCTTCTCTTTGTGCACGCTCAGCTTCCAATACATGTAGTTCCTCCTTCATCCTGGTTCAAATAGGAAAAGCTGTAGGTCTTCATCAGTCCAGAGGAAACCATCCTCGTTCTCTCTCATAAAGTCAGTCATAATCCTTGGTAGCAATCTTCTTCTACTCGTAAACAGATGCTTTGTTTTGTTGACCTGCTGAGAAGCAATTTTGTGGTAGTTTGCACATTCAACTACGGCTTAATTTTGAAAGTATGTTTTTTAAAATTGCATGAAGTGCTAATCTTAGTCCTAAAATAGCTGGCGTAACATCTGGTGGTTAATTAAAATAAATACAACCACACAGGACAGTCTAAAGTTGTCTGATGACTGTATAAGAGGCAGAATAAAACACTACCCAACATAACCTAAACTGAGCAGTGGTTGGCGATCTTTGTCCGTCACTTCCTTGTCACTGTACACAGTCAAAAGAATGGTGTCTGTTATGGACTTGGGAGTAGGGTAAGATAAAAAAAAAATTATAAATATATATATCTATATATATCTATATATATATATATATATATATATATATATATATATATATATATATATATATATATTGGAGTATTCCTTTAGCATTGCTTTTTTTCTGGCTGAATATTGCCAGTAAAATGAATTTGCCTTCTTTTACCTCTTTTAGGACCAAGATGGCCGTCCTCACCTTCCTCATGTTTGTCCTGCTGCTGCATCGAAGCCTCACTCTCTCCAGACCAAACTGTTACAGCTGTGACCAAACATCCTGCAACTGTTCAAGGCAAAACTTTGTTAGAGTCCCCATCACTTCATCAAAACTCATCAGTGAACTTGATCTGTCTTTCAACAGACTAAGAATAGTAACTGATATTGACTTTGACGTGTACGCCAGTTTGGTATCTTTGCTTTTGAACAACAACAAACTCACCACAATCCAGGAGCATGCATTCATCACGATGACTAATTTAGAGAAACTGGATTTGTCCGATAACCAACTGGAAACATTATCTGCTGGATGGTTCCAGAATCTGCTTTCTCTTCAGCATTTGAGCCTTTTGGGGAATAAATACACAACACTGGGTCAAGGCAATCTTTTCCAACCCTTGAAGAGACTGAAGCGCCTTTACTTTGGAGGGCCTAGCTTTCTTCATCTCAGAAAAGCAGACTTCTTTGGGCTGAGCCATTTAGAAGAAGTTACTTTTGATGGCAGGAATCTACAAGTCTATGAACAGGGATGTTTTAAACAAATTTGGACGATCGAGGGCATCACACTCAATTTGAATGGTCCTTTTGAGAGGAATCACGCTGTTGTGCGAGACGTTTTGTCTGATGTTGTAAATGCAAACACAACATTGACCTTCATAGACACACGGTTCTTCACAACCCGTCAGATGTTCCCTTTCGATGTGGTCTCAAAAGGTGGAACAAGAAGTCTCATGTTTAAGAATGTGAACATGACTGCTGGGGCTACTTGGGCACTTATTAATCGATTGTTGGACTCTAAGTTAACAAAGCTTACACTTGAAGATATAAAACTCTTCTTAGATTATGTGAGGTTCACTGGTGAAATAAAAATTGACAGCTTGAAGGAACTCACTTTTAAGAACATAGACATCCCTCAGTACCTCCATTTTCCAACATTAAATTACCTTGAACCTCTGCTAAAGGTGGTGTACAGGGTGTCTATGGTGAACTCTAAGCTGTTCGCTTTGCCTTGTAGATCCTCTGCGATGTCTTCACACCTGGAGTACATAGACATCAGTGGAAACTATATGACTGATCTGGCTCTTGGCAGAATGTTCTGTGATGGAAATGGTGTGCTACGGAACCTTCGAGTACTCAACGTCAGCCAGAATCACTTGCTGGTGATCAACAGCAGGCTCTTCTCCAGATTGGATAAGCTTGAAATCATAGACATGAGTGGAAGTTTGTTTGATAGGATGCCTGAGACTTGTTACTGGCCACAAAGTCTTCAGTTTTTAAACCTTTCGTCATCACATTTGATAACAGTCACCGACTGTTTGCCGATGACATTGCGCGTTCTTGATCTAACAGACAATGTGTTAACAGTTTTTAACATCAAGTTGCCGTTCCTTAAAGAGTTCTACATCTCAGGAAACAAACTCAGAACTTTACCAGATGGAGGACTCTTCCCTCGTCTTGGAGTTCTCGTCATTCGAAACAACAACCTGCAGACATTAAGTAGGAATGTTTTACAAACATATAATAATCTCACAAGTCTGCAAGCACATACCGACACTTACGTCTGTTCATGTGACTTCGTAGCGTTCATGAGTGATGTGGCCCATCAGAAGGTCGTAATAGAAGATGATCTCAGGGGGTATGTCTGCGACTCCCCTGATGCAGAAAGAGGAAGAAGCGTTGGAGACGTGAGGTTGTCCGTGTTTGAGTGCCACACAGCTGTAGCTTTCTCAGTCCTCTGCCTCTTCATCTTTGCTGTGATTCTACTTATCACAGGTTTGTGTCACAAGTTCAATGTCTTGTGGTATCTAAAGATGACCTGGACCTGGCTTAGAGCGAAGAAGAAGCCAAAGTTAAAGAGGGGAGAGCTGGAGTTTGACGCCTTCGTGTCCTACAGTGAAATGGACTCCGGCTGGGTGGATGCACACCTGGTCCCTGAGCTGGAGCAGGCCGAGCCTCGTCTCCGGCTCTGCCTCCATAGGAGGGACTTCATACCTGGGGGCTGGATCCTGGACAACATCATGGAAGCCATCGAGAAGAGTCACAGGACTCTGTTTGTGCTCTCACAGAATTTCATCAGAAGTGAGTGGTGCAAGTACGAGCTGGACTACACTCACTTCAGACTGTTTGATCACAACGACGACACGGTTGTGCTGATTCTGTTGGAGCCCATTGATAAAGACTCTATTCCTAAGAAGTTCTGTAAGCTTCGGAAAGTGATGAACTCCAGGACGTACTTGGAGTGGCCTGATGATGACAACCAGATCCCCAGATTCTGGCAGAACTTGAGGGCAGCGGTTATGAGACCCGGGGTTGGTCATCAGAATATTTTAACTCACACCAATGACTTGAATTTGGATTTGCTTCTCAACATGTGATCATATCTGTAAATATGACAGTATAATCACCACAAGTTGGATTCAGAGTTTATTTTACTAAAACTATCAAAAGTGATGATGATAATATTAACAGTCATTGATTACATTTGACAAAATCGATCAACCTTGAATCCTTTAAGAAAGTAAAATGAAAGAATTAGTGGTTTGTTTTTTCGTTGATTAGAATTTATGTAATATTTTTGTGTGTGCTCTGTTTTTAACATTAATAAAGAGGCTCTTCCCAAATCTTTTTTAGGTTGTGTTTTTGCTGCTGTATGTCTGTAAATTTGTTGTTTATTTCTTTGTTTGTTAGCAAGATTAAAGGAGACATATCATGCTGATGCATGATTTAATACTTACATATAATATAATAAATTTGAAAACAAGATCTTGCACCCTCTCAATTTTCAAAAAATGAGATATTGTATTTTTTCTGATATCCTAGAACGACATCTGATGCCTCTGAAAATAGGTCATTGCGAGATGTCCGCGAGATTTTAATTGTCCTGACGACTCGAGGTACATTTCTTTTTATTGGAGTAATCTGATAAAACACTTCCTCCTCTGTGATGTCCGTCAGCCTCACAACCATCAGTGAGGAACACATCCACCAAGCAGCAGTATATAGCTCCCTAGCTCACACTCACTCATTACCAGCTCTGGCCTGTAGGGGGACTCAATACGAGGTCGCTGCTTTGAGCCTGCCGGAAAATACAGTAGAAGAAGAAGGACAGGCTGGCTCTACCCTCTCGGCAGCTCTGATAGAACTGACCAATCAGAGCACAAAGGGCTGTGACGTTGCGAGGTAACCGTAGGTCAGTCTGAGAATCGAGTGTTTCAACGAGAGCTTGATAATGGCTTAAAATGAGGATTTTGAGAACGCTATTGTGGGTCAATGAAGGAACTAAATGACTTGTACTGAGGGCAGAAATGCTTTACAGGCATCCTAGTCTGGCATAGTGAAAAGGAGAAATAAGCACGATATGTCTCCTTTAAACAAAAACTGCTCAACCAATTTTACTAAAATTTACAGTAAATTTTGGTAGTGGCCCAACGTAAAACTATCTAAATTTTGGTTGTGTTATGTATATTTGTCTGGATGCAAAAAAAGATCTCTATATAAAAATCCCACAAGTTAACATTGAGGGAATTCAAGAAAATCATATGTCTACCATTTTTAAACAGATTCGCTGCCAATTTGACAGAGCAATATGGGGTCCATGTCTTTATCATCAAGGTGAATTTCATATGGATATGATCCATTAAAGCGTATAATCCAAAAAACATTGAACTTTATAAAGGAAATCCCATTGGGGATATATAAATCATAACATGAAGTGTTGTTCCCAAACTTGTCAGGACAACATGTATGTGCTGAGTTTGGTCCGGATCCTGGCTCCATTCTGGATCTGTTGATTAAGACTTGTATTTTTTACAAGGGGTTGTGGAAAAGTCACTACCTGAGCTGAGCTGCTTGAGGTCTGCTCTCTCTCAGTGGTTTTCTATTTCGTACATATTGTAAAAAGATGACAGAAAAAAAATAAAACCAGTAAGAGCCTCGAAATCAGTCAGACACATGCAAAACAGAGAGCGTAAACAAAAGTGTGCGTCCAATGGTATTCAGACGGAGGGTTTGGGAGCAGCGTCTCTCGTCTCTGTGACGCTCTGTGACTTCACTGGAGGCTGCAGGAGGAGGAGGAGGACCTGCTCCCTCTCCCTCTCCCTCTTCCCGTCTCCTGTTCTCCGTCAGCGGTCGTCGGTGCAGCAGAAAGCCGGAGGGATGCAGCCAGCGGGCGCGTACGGCGCCGGGAAGGCCGGCAGCGTCAGCTTCGATCCGGTCGCCTTCTTCACGCACCCCCGCACCGTCCTGAGGCTCATGTCGTGGGTAAGAGAGCCTCCTCTTCCTCTGCAATGTGCTCCTCTGTTTCTATCAATGAACAGGCCTACCTGCACCCCCACCTCTGTCTCATTCACATTGTGTCTGCTCTCTCGGCGCTTCTTTATAACCAGACAGCCCAGGCTCAGCATAAATCACGCCTCTTGTTAAGGATGGGCCGTTTTCTGACAGCCTGTTCTGGTGTTGTTGATTGAATCGCGGTGTTATGTTCAGAGATGCTGTGTTTGATGCAGCTGGATCCTCAGCAGCAGCTCCGTCTTATTACCATATGTTTGTGTGCAGCCTCTTTGTGTCTTATGGAGCTCATCATGTGTTGGATTAAAATGCCCTCCAACCAAAATGTAACACTTCTGTGGATCATCTCCGAGCAGCTGTGAGTCAACACACACTTTAATGTGTGTCCCGGGGGGCTAACAGGGACATTATTCTGTTTTTAAAGGCAGTCAACAGGAGGGCACTAACCATCACATCTCTTTGTCTCATAATTTGATTTTCTTAGCCTGATGGAACAGAGCCTCTTTTAACAAAGCACATTGAGCAGTCAGGCAAAAAGAAGGACCCACATTAAGTCAGAAAGATTACTTTATTTACCTGAACTACTGTGATTTTAAGGGCTGGGCATTATTGTCATTTTTTAAAGGTAGATCATTGTGTTTTTAAACAAGCTAAAGGGTTAGCAATGTCACTATGGGGGTGCACAATATAGTTTTTTTTAGCTGATATAAGATATACAGATATCTTAAACTTAATTATCCGTCAATCAGTCTATCCCTTTTGGGGTCACTGGGGGGCTGCAGCATATCCCCCTGACATTTAGGTAGGAGGTAGGTTACAACTTGAATCAGTCGCCAGCCAATCGCAGGAGCATGTAAAGATACAGACAACCACTTGCCCTCATTCCTTAGGCTAATTAAGAGTCACTAATCAACCTAATTAGCATGTTTTTTGACTGTGGGAGGATGCCGGAGTGCCCCAAACGTGCCCATGCATGCACAGGAAGAACATGTAAGCTCAATACAGAAAAGTCCTGCCCAATTCGGGAATCAAACCGTTGATCTTCGTACTTACTGAGGCTTGTGCACTACCTGCTTTACCACCGTGAAGCTAAACTTAAACATGCTGACCCTAATTCCAGTTTAAGGTATGTAATATAACAGAGAATACCACATAAAAGTGCTTCTAAGGACAACAAAAATGGTCGGGGATCTAACATACATCTTAGCCGCTAACCTTGCGCAGCATCTGGATCCCCCTGATTCAACATTTATAACAAAAGAAGTGGAAAAAGCCATGTGACATCAACCCTTTGATTTTTTTTTAATGGAGCCTTTGTAACACTGTAATGGATGCTGCCATACTGCACGTACCAACTCAACTGAACTTTAGGTCAACCTCTTCAAAGACAGAAAGGATATAATGAAAATTCACCACCCTCACAGTAAGAACACATAGATGTGTTGTATTTTTAGACTGAAACTGTTTTTAAACTAGGCTGTAAAAACCTTTTTCAGTCATTAAGGTGTCAGGTTACTGCAGCCGGCCTTAAGTGGTCACTCGGGGTACTACAGGTTTTGGCACTTCTGCATGGGCCTCCATTTACAGCCCCCAAGGTTCCCACCTGGCATGTAATCAGGCGAACCCATCTTGCCACGCTCCAGTCAGCAGTGGCACGGCCCAATCAGGGACTTTAGAGCAGAAAGAGGTAGAGCTGTGAGCAAGATAACAGCAAGAACTGACTGATCGTACAGAGATTAGCATAGATGCTAACAGCTTTAGTAGCAGTTTTACCAGATCTTGACCGCACTTCTTTTCAAAATAAAAAACAAATAACATCACTACAATCTTCTCTACAGTAAGTATAGTTTCACCTCCACCTCAGACGTGTTTTGGCAAGTTTGTGCTTTAAAATGGGTCAGGCTTTGTACTTCATAGCATGCTTTCTTCTTCTGATTTGGCTGTAATGTGATTGATGAAACAATTGTCCAGTCACCCGCTGGATATGCTTTGAATGTTCTGCCCAATCCCAAACACTTTCTGGACGGATTCCTGTATGGACTAGTAAAGTGTATTCTGTAAACATGGAGCATATATCTGACTTGTCAGTTCATATTGCTACAGCCATCTGGTCACAAGGTGATGTCAGCATTGAAAAGGTGGCACCTGCCTCTGAGTTGAACCACCATGTTGTAGTTCCATGATTGCATTTAATGGCAAGGTGTGTAAAATTCAGCCACCAGGGGGCCACAAAACAACACAAAACAACTGTCACGAGTCAAGATGAAGCAACCTAGTCACCCCTTCACTGCTTAATCGCCTTTAAAAAGAAGGCTTCATTTTACTAAAAACATGATGATGTATTTTAAATAGAAAACTTATTTTTTATGATTAATAACTTATTGTTTATTGTAATAGGCAGCAGATAGAGCAACTACTTTACAGCAAGAAGGCAACTGGCTTGACCCCAACATTAGCCAGGGCCTTTCTGTGTGGAGTTTGCATGTTCTCCCTGTTCATGCATGGGTTCTTTTCAGGCTCTCTGGCTTCCTCCCACAGACCCAAAACAGCCCTTAGGAATGAGAGTGAGCATGAGGATTGTCTGTCTCTTTATGTGGCCCTGTGATCGACTGGACCAGTTCAGGATGTACCGCACCTTACTCCTGGTACAGATAATGGATGGATGGACGGCTGTTTTATAATAAACCGAGCAAAACACCTAATAAACCAAGGGACAACAGGCGAAACAATTCGATCGCACGTGTGTATCCAGCAAATGGATCTTTAAATGGATATTTTAAAATACTGAGATATTGTTGAGGTATGCACTAAATAATCAGTACAGTATTGTTAACTACAAATAATAGAGTAAAATGTTAAATTATCAGTATCTGCTGTTGTGGAAGTTTTATCTGATATTGGGCATATCAATCCATATTTTTTTTTTAAATATCAGCAACATATTCAACTGCTCTATGACGATTCACCTTATTATCAAAGAATGTCTTCATTTTAAAATCAGAATTGTCATTTTAAGCGAGCCAATTTTGTTTTTCTTGTTTCACATCTGTTTTTTATACAAACGTACTGTCTAAGTGTAACAAACAGGCTAATTTTCATTAAAGGAGACATATCATGCTTGTTTCTCCTTTTCACTATGCCAGACTAGGATGCCTGTAAAGCATTTCTGCCCTCAGTACAAGTCATTTAGTTCCTTCATTGCCCCACAATAGCGTTCTCAAAATCCTCATTTTTGCCATTATCAAGCTCTCGTTGAAACACTCGGTTCTCAGGATGACCTACAGTTACCTCGCAAGGTCACAGCCCTTTGTGCTCTGATTGGTCAGTTCTATCGGGGGTTGAGCCAGCCTGTCGTTCTTCTTCTACTGTATTTTCCGGCAGGCTCAAAGCAGCGACCTCGTATTGAGTCCCCCTACAGGCCAGAGCTGGTAATGAGTGAGTGTGAGCTAGGGAGCTACTGCTGCTTGGTGGATGTGTTCCTCACTGATGGTTGTAGGGCTAATGGACATCACAGAGGAGGAAGTGTTTTATCAGATTACTCCAATAAAAGAAAGGTACCTCGTGTCGTCACGACGATTTAAGTCTCGCGGTCATCTTGCAATGATCTATTTTCAGAGGCATCAAATCTCGTTCTAGGATATCAGAAAAAATACAATATTTCATTTTTTGAAAATTAAGGGGGTGTAAGGTCTTGTTTTCAAATTTATTATATTATATGTAAGTATTAAATCATGCATCAGCATGATATGTCTCCTTTAAGGCGAAACTACAGTACAGGCCAAAAGTTTGGACACACCTCCTCATTCAGTGTGTTTTCTTTATTTTCATCACTATCTATATTGTCAATTCTCACTGAAGGTATCAAAACTATGAATGAACACGTGGAATTATGTACTTAACAAAAAAGTGTGAAATAAATGAAAACATGTCTTATATTCTCGTTTCTTCAAAGTAGCCACCCTTTGCTCTGATTACTGCTTTGCACACTCTTGTCATTCTCTTTATGAGCTTCAAGAGGTAGTCACCTGAAATGGTTTTCACTTCTCAGGTGTGCCTTTCCAGGGTTAATTTATGGAATTTCTTGCCTTTTTAATGGGGTTGGGACCATCAGTTGTGTTGTTCAGAAGTCAGGCTGATGCACAGCCCACAGCCCTATAGACAACTGTTAGAATCAATTTAATGGCAAGAACCAATCAGCTAAGTTAAGAGAAACAAGTAGCCATCATTACTTCAGTGAGAATTTACAATGTAATTAGTGATAAAAATAAAGAAAAGGCATTGAATGAGAAGGTGTGTCCAAACTTTTGGCCTGTACTGTACATACTTCCAACAAAAAGAAATTGCTGTTGGGATTAGTGAGTTAAAATTTTAGCACTTCAGATATTGAAAAAATCCAATATTGAGCATCCCTAACATTATTTCTGGTTCATTTTTCCCAGCTCGGATAACTATGCAATTTTACTGTAGGTAAATTACTCGTTACTTTGTAAACTAATCAAACTGATTGAAAAGGTAAATCATTCCAACAATAATGGTTTATTATAAGTGCATAATGTGAAATAAAGGACACCTGTAGTCGGTCTGTGTGAAGGTGTTTCAGATTAGCTGTAATTTCTCTTCAGCCTCAGCATTAACATAATGGTCCCCTGAGTGCATCACTAATCATCATCCTGTTACATAATATGTTGAAGCAATCATTTTAGTAAATGTGACACAAAGCAGCTGAAAAGTGCTGCTTTCTAATGACGCAAAGTGCAGGGAGCAGCAGTTTTTGTCCATTCTGTGGTAGTTATGGCTGATCTGAACTTATAAATGACTGTCCTATTAATGTCGGGTCTGTATTGATAAACAGATTGATGTATTTTTAACTGTCATGGAACTATGGCTACAAGAAGAGTCCAAAAGTCCAGATTCATGGCTGTCTCGATGGATCCTGATCAATACAAGAATGAAGCTGATTTTCTGGGGCTTCAAATATGTGCCTGAAGAAAATAGCATCACTACGCTGTGCCTCTTTATTAAAGGATGGATCTGTGTCCCTCTTTTCAGTCAGCTTTTGTTTTCTCTTTGGGCCTTATTGCACCATTTTGATGAGAGACACTTTTCAGAAACTTGGTTGTGATTGCTCAGTAAGATGGTTGTAACAGGTTCTGAAGGATTACCAGCTGAGACTATGATTGCAGCTGAACAATAAACCCACTCCACACCACCCACTTGATGGTTACACAGATTCATATTTCTTTTTTCATTTCGGCCCACAATCCTGGTCAAAAGCTTTGACTAGACTTCTCTGCAGCAAAACATTAATATTGACAGTCAGCCAGTTAGGGGTGGGATAAAAAATCGATTCACATAAGTATAGAGATTTTTTGTTTGACGGTTTTTAAATCGATTTTTTTGCTTCAACAAACATTTTTTTCCAAATTTAAATGCTTAAATGTATTCTGTGTTAATAAGCCACTTTCAAATGCAATCCAGGCTTTTGAGGAGAGAGTATTAACAGCTGATTAAAATAAATACTAAAAACGGACTCACATGTGAATTGTATTTTTCCTGATATAGCCTGTAGGCATCATCATTGTTCATCCTTTTCACTGGTCTTAAAAAAGCTTAAATTAAGATGAATCGGAACCTAAAAAATCATAAATAATCAAATCAGGAGAAAAGTGTATCATCCCAGCCCTAACAGTCATAATGCTCTACAACTGAGATGCAAACAACAGTAAACTGATAACGCCAGGAATCACAGTAGGGGCAGTGTGTTTGATCCAGAGAATGTCAAAAAACAGCTGTATGTAGGCTGTCTGGTTAATCTTTTTTCATCACCAATGCACTGAAGTGAGACTTGAAGATGAATGTAGACATCTACGCTGTAATGGATATCTGCCAACATAACAGTATTTTACTCTAGCATCGATCGCTACCTTCTGTAAAAGATCTGTACAGTAAATTACTGAAAAAGGCAACAAACCAGTATGGATATGGTCTGCTTTACTGTCAGGTGTCTTGAGATTGATTTATTATGAACTGGTGCAGAAAAATAAAGATTGATCAATTGATTAAGAGAAAAATGTAGTATCTGCTGAATATAGTGTCTGCCAGGCAAGATTTGTGAAATGTTTCTGTTTAAAAAAGAAAACAAATGTATGTGATTGTTCTTAATTTTACAAAAATATATACTGCTATAAATTACCATTTAAACAGTTAAAGATATACTGTAGAAACAGAAATAAAAATACACAAATTTGACTACAATGTAAAATGCATTAAAGAAATTGTAGAATAATATTCCACAATATAAGTATTCAAACAGGGCTCCAGAGTGCAACCATTTTGGATGCACATGCACCCAAAATTTGTGAGAGTGCACCTAACATTTTTTCTTGGGCGCACTGGTGCTCCAATAAAAAATGTTAGGTGCAATCTTACAGATTTAAAGGATAAGTTCGGTATCTACAGCTTTCACATTTTTATAGAATGAAGTAGAACAATATACTCACCCAGAAGGCTTTCCTGATCCAAACAGTGCTTCAGGAGATATTTAGATCCAAAATCGAGCGGCGGACATCCGTATAATGGTAGCTTATAGGGCATGTATAGCGCCGCTCCTCAACTGCATTAATCATCCAAAAACTCATTAGTTTCAACAATATTTCATCATGGTCCGCTCAGGCTACTCCTCCATTACAGTCTGTGTCACTCCAGACATGTTTTGTGGCTGTGCTGACCTCTGAACTGAAGAAGAAGAATGTTGTTATATTATATAATGTTCTACCATTATACTGATGTCCGCCACATATTGTTGTTGTTTATTGTTGTATATTGTTCTACTTCATTCTATAAACAAAGTTAAAGCTGTAGAAACCGAACTTATCCTTTAAGTTGACAAAAGTAACAGAGGTAGCGAAAAATCTGCAGAAAACGGACAAGACACAGCACCTGCTTCCTCTCTTTTCTCTGTTGCATCTTCACAGGCTGCAGGCTGTAGGCCTGCCCAAACACAAGCACACACACAGCCCTCAGGAATCATCCAGTCAGCTGTTTGTGTGCAAATGAGCCCAGATGGAGCCTGACTGTGGTGTCAGGTTTCAAGAAAGAGCGGTAACTCAGAAGCAGCAAAGCCCTGCTAAATTATATTTTTAGAAATTAGTTTGAGAATTGATTCTTACTATTCATCATAGTTTCAGTTTTGTAAATTTTGACTATAGTGTGTGAAATCTTTTTCTAGGTTCAAATTTATGGGTGGATAAGACCATTCAGGTAAATGTTATGTTGTTGTTGGTTAAAATCTGGATATTTATTTCATTTTTGAGTTCAGTATATCACCTTAAACATTAGCACTTTAATATTTTGAAATGTTTTATTTAACTTGAGGTGTTTGAGTTCAAATGTTGTAGTTTGAATTAGTCAATTTCATTCAGTGAAGCACTTCAAACGCTGTTTTTTCTTTTAATATATAATCTTGCTTTGAATAAAGACGTTTTTTACACCCTATTCTTGTTTCAAAATCATTTACATTATTTAAAAGTTATGAAGAGTGATAAAATGACCTTATGGCGTTAACGGTGACACTATGGAAAAATACGGGTGCTCCTATTTTATGTGTTAGTGCGCCCTAAAAAATGTTATAGGTGCACCGTTGCAACCAGTGCAAAAAATTAGTCTGGAGCCCTGTCAAAGATTGTGGTCCTTTTTTTTATGTCTGCCCAACGTCAGATGTTATGATGTGAATTCAAGCTACCTTTAATAATCTGGATTCTTTAAAACAGCTCAGTTGTATATTATTTTGGTTTACAAGTGGCTCTTCTTTTGGTATCATATTGTTCTTTTTTAAGTCTATTAGTCATTAACAACAAAAATGGATCATGTCTCTCACACCTAAGCAAGGTCTCATTATTTGCATTAAAGAGTTGGCTCATTGAAGCACCTTGTCTGCTAATAACGCATCAGCTTACTTTCATGAATCGATCTGTCACTTGTATCAAGCCAGACACCACCATGGCCTCTGTGCTCAGTCAATTATCCCAGCATTTTAGGACATGTCTTGTGACAGAAAGCAGGAGGAAAAGCTGTTAGTGCTGCCAGCCTCTTAGCTTGTGGTTTATTTCACTTCACTGCACATAGCAGACAGATGTTCTCAATAAATGGAGGCTAAATGGACTGATGTAAACAAACCACAGGTCATCACTGGAGACATATAATGCACAGTGTGCTTAATGTCTGCATGCCCTACCCTGAGGTTCATTGTGAATGAATCTTCCAACAGTGACTTTTCCACAACCCCTGGAAAAGATAAATACTGGATCACCAGATCCAGAATAGTGTCAGGATCCAGACCAAACTCAGCACATACATGAAGGTTGTTATCCTGTATGATCACAACACGTTTTGGGTACATCACTTAATATTTGATTTTTAATGAATTATTTAATGTCATCAATAGGATTTTCCATTATAAAGTTTAGTGTTTTTTTATGACTTCAATCTGAATTGGGTCCAGATGAAATTGACATTGATGGTAGAGACATGTAGTTTCTCGGTGTGTTGATGTGTAGATGCAAATGATGAAGAAGCTTCGCCGACACAGACTTGTTTGCATATAAGAGAAGTTTATTTACAAACCAAGCAAGTGTCTGAATCAGGCACTCCAGACAGCCTGAGAGGCCCAAGCCAAAATGAGACCTCCTGAGCATTTCAGAGTACATGTATTTATACCAAACTCATTGTTTGAGCTATACAAAGACATGCATGTAGAGTGGACTATCATTGGACCAGAGCATCTTAGATAAATAACCAGTGGCCTAAAGGCAGACCCATGATAGTCTGCAGTGAAGGCCCTTTGACATTTGACACAGGGTCTATCCCCTTAAGTCGGGCATCCACTGTGCGATTTTTGGCCCTTTTTCACACGATTTTTCATCGGTACGACTATTTTGGGGATCGGGCCGAATTTTGGCTCAATCGTGCGTCTCACATTGTGTAGTATACACGACGTAACGAGAAGCGATTAACACCTCACGACTGCCTCCCGATCGATCGGGAGGCGGTCGTGAGGTGTTAAAAAAAAAATCAAACCTGTTTGAAATCCTGGTCGCTCCTCGTGAGGCTATGTCACACTACACATGCGCAAACGTAGATACAGAAGAGAAAACAAATGCACAAGACGGAGCAGCATGGAATCACAGTGGACCTGGACCCAATCAATGGAAGGTCGACTTGTTGAGCTGTGGTAGTTTTTGCGTAATCTTGCGAACAAACAGACAAATAAACAGATAAACAATCAAACATACGCCAGCAAAAACACAACTTCTTTGACGGGGGTGATAATCAATGGAAAATAATACGGCCTTCACTCGATCAAAATCTGCTAACGGTAACGTCTTAATTAAAAGGTGCCAGAGGTACTGGCAACAATAAAGGATGTTTTTCTGCTCAGGCTGGGTTTCTAGATATGTCACCGTTGGCTTCCTTGACAAGCTGAGCTTGGTTCTTTGAGGCTGTCACGGTTTTTGTCCCCCCTGGGTGATTTGGTGAACAGCAGGGTCCCTTTATGATCTTGGCTTGTGTCTCTTCTTCTTTCTCTGTCTGAGCTCTTCATCTGCCGCAGCTCTGATCTGCCACTCTCTGAGGCAGGGTTTTGGGTCTTTTATTTCCTGTTTTCCCTCTCTGCTGCTTGTTTAAACTGTTTTTCCTGAGTTTTTGATTTCCATCTGTAGCTGTTTGTTCACTTAAGATAACAAAACACAAAGTGGGTTTTATCTGCATCTCGCAGCAGCTTTACAGCCTGCATGTCGCCTGTATGAGGAATGACAGGCATTCATACCCCAGTGCGACTTCATTCTCTGCGGCCTGTTAGATAATAAATCAGCCCGCGTGTGTCTCCCTGCAGGTTTTCTCCATCGTGGTGTTCAGCTGCATCGTGAACGAGGGCTACATCAACATCGGCTCAGAGCGCCTGCTTTGCGTCTTCAACAACAACGCAGATGCCTGCAACTACGGCGTCACCATCGGCGTGGCCTGTTTCCTCGGCAGCATCTTTTTCCTGATTCTGGACTTTTACTTTCCCTCCTTCAGCAACGTCAAGGACAGAAGACGTGCCGTCCTGCTGGACCTCGGCTTCTCTGGTACACTGAATTATAAATGGGTTAGATTACAGTCGAAGCAGTGTGATATTAATATGTAGAGCCAATTTGATTAGAGTTATAAAAAAAGCTCCAAAAAGAAAAAAAAAGAATAATCCTGAAAACTTAAGTCCTATGAACACAAGAAACTGAAACAGAGCAACACCTCAAAGGGGGGTTACATATCTCTCTATAGGAATATTTTTAAGGGATATTTAATGTAAAAACACACATTTTCAGGAAATGTGACTCAGACAAAGGCTGTCATCCAAATGAATAGATATAAAAAGATATAAAAAACCTATAAATAATATTTGACGTAAAACCAACATCAAATGCCCATGACCTTTGATCTCTAACAGTCAAGCTGAATTCCCTTGTAGAAGTACATTATCTAGAAAAGCACTCAAAGAGCGCAGACCTCCGCCACATAGCTCAGTTCCATCAGTGGCTTTTCCACAATCCCTGTAAAACACACAGTTGTGCCAGAATCCGGACCAAACTCAGCACAAACATGAAGGTTGTTATCTTTTATGAACGCAACACGTTTAGGGAACATCACTAAATATTTTGATTTTACATGAATTATTGAATTTGTCGATGGGATATCCCAAGATAGAGTTCAGTGTTTTTGGGACATCAGTCTGTATCAGATCCAGATGAAATTGACCTTGATGATAGAGACATAAACCCTTTATTATCCTATAAAACTGGGAGGGAATCTGTTCAAAAATGGATGAGATGGGATTTTTTTAAATTCTGTCTGTGGACCTGTGGGATTTTTGAAATTTTGGGAAGTTTTGCATACAGATTAGTACCCTAATCACCACTAAAATGTATTGGCTTCTTCCTTGGACCGAACCACGCCTTTGGTAAAAAATTTCATGTAAATCTATAAAGTAGTTTTTCAGTAATCTTGCTAACAAACAAACTTACAAACATATTCTGGCTAAAACATAACCTCCTTGGTGGAGGTAACTAAGTTTCTATATCATTCCCCTGAATGATTATGATGATGTTGATGATGCATCCACTTTCTCTCCTTCCTTCAGGTCTTGCTAGCTTCCTGTGGTTTGTTGGCTTTTGTTTTCTGGCCAATCAGTGGCAAGCAACTTCTCCGGATGAGCTCCCATTGGCTCAGGGCTCCGATGCTGCCAGAGCTACCATCGCTTTCTGCTTCTTCTCCATCCTCACTTGGGTCTGTATGGTCTAACTGACCTCATTGTATGTTAGTTTGAGTGTAAACAGGGTAGTTCATGTTTTTTTTTTTTAAAGTGGGGTTGCTCAAGGCCCATGGCACTAGTAAATAAAATAGCCAATACCTTGATGGGGAGATAGCCGAGTAGTAATGCTAGCTGATACATAAAAGTCAATGGTGCCACTAAAAGCCACGTAATTACCTCGCTTTTAGGATGATACTACACTAAAAAATTGGCTTGAGTAGATGCTACAGTAAGATTCTTTACAGTGTTTTACTCTTCCTTGACAAAAACTTTGTATCTGGAACTATTTTTATACAACATATGGAAAAATAGTTATTTAATGAGCTGTATCCTTTCGCCAGGCACTTGCTGCTCTCCTCTCATCAGCTGTTTATGTCAGAGTGCTGCAGGTGGCGACCATTAGAGTAAAAACTAATACAAATGTTAACTCACCTGTATATTTGGAAGATGGCTTGATCCTGTATTTATCTGTATGTAAACACAGGCACACATGGTCACAGTACGGATTTCAATCAGGCCTTTGCTAACTTTAGTGTGTTGATTTAAACATGGGCATCAGGATTTCTTCCTCTGCAACCAGAGTACATCGTGACTGCAGTTCCCATTTTATCCATCAGGATCAGAAAGGTCCAAAAAAGCGTCCCCACTAAGTCCAACTCATGACAGCAGTCATGGACTTACAGGTCATGCATCAGTCTTTTTAAGAGCAAACTCAAGATTTACGTTTTTAATCTTGCTTTTGAATAATTTCTTCCTCATTTTGACATTTTAACATATTTTATTTAAACTTTGTTTTATCAGTCTTACCAAAAATTATGTCCTTATTATCTCAATCCATGTATTTATCTTACTTCTGCTATTACTTATTTTCACAGTTCTGTCAAATCAAGGTCTTTGATTATTATTTATTTTTAAATTTATTTACTTATGTAATGTATTTATTGTTATTTTATTATTATTATTATTATTTTGCCCTACTTGAGTGTGTCTTTTTGTATTATTATTTAAGTTTGTTTGCAGACACTTTCTCCTGTTTGTTCTATTAATGTAAAGCACTTTGTAAAACATATGCTGACTGATAAGTGCTAAACAGATGAAGCTTGATTAATTGATTGATTGATTGATCTATGCCACCAGGTAGCTTGTGCTCCATCCTGCTCCTCTGTTTCCATATCAGTTTTTTTTTTCTAAACAATGTAAAGAATCTTACTGTAGCATCAAATCAAGCCAACATATTTTTTTGTGTAGTTTCACCCGGAAAGTTGGTCAATTACCAGGTTTTCTGTGGTACCATTGGCTGCTTTGTATCAGCTAGTGTTAATACCTGGAGTATCTCCCCTCAGGTGGGGAGTTAGCCAGTTGCTTTCTTGGAGATCGTATTTACTAGTTCCTTAAGCCTTCTGAAAACTCTCCTCAAAAACCTGAGCTACCCCTTCAAAGTTTCCTCACCCTGTGACTTCCATCACATGTGTTTGTGTCCATCATTGTGTGTGTGTGTTTGTGTGCATTTCAGGGTTATCAGTGTCTGCTGGAAATGAACAGATTTAAGAGCATTTCCTTCGTGGAGGACAAGCAGAGGCTCCTGCCCCAGACCCCTCCCACCCTCTCCCTAGTCTAACCTACAAACAGAGACAATCTCACAGCTTTGTATTTATTGCTTGGCTTCGAGTTGAGAGTTATCTTCTTTAGGGTGTATTGATAATTCTGTATTAAACTGCACCTAAAAACAAAGTGAGACGTAATTCAGTGGTGAAGTAACACTGTGTTTTTGAGGGAGAAGGAGCCTAACACTCCTGTAAAACAGCTGCCCTCAGCCAGTCTCCACCACTTTAATAAAACAAGAAAGAAGGCTGAAGACCAGTCAGGCTGATTTATCATCCACTGATAACCCAGTGGAGCCTTTAAAGCGATTTTACCACCAAACGTAAAGCAGCCATTCATCTCGCTGACAGAGTTAGTGGAGAGGTTAAACAGTAATTGTGCCAAAGGAGTGCAGTATGTTATATAAGATCTTATTTTAGACTGGAAACCAATTTCTCAATTGTGCCAAGAGTACATCCTGCCATTACTCACCTGTGGAGGATTTATAGCATATGACAGAAAAAAGAAATCTGTCCTATGTTGATTTTTATTCTCAGTCTTGGAAATGTTTTCAGATTTTCATGTTTCGAATTTTTGGCAGATATAAACAATAAAAATCAAGATATTCCCTTGGGTTTACTTCACTTCTAAGTTGGGGTACTGTGTAAAGGTAGATACACAGAAAACATTCACTGTTTATTATTATATTGGTTGTAATATTTTTTCCAGACGCACATTTTCAGGCTTGTGTTCGTTTTTTTAATCAGATTCTAAAGAGTGCAGTGTTTATGTAGACATGCTGGCCTTCATTCAAACATAACAAACATTTGATAACAACATTAAAACTTTGAATCTAAGAGGGAAGTTATTTTGATGTAATATATTTCAATATCTTTAAGGCATTGCTTGTTTCATGTATTTTCTGTGTTGCTTGGAGATTGTTTTCTTTGAAGGAGAAAAAAAAACAACTGAAATGGCAAATCAATTTTTGTGGAAAAAATCTGGGATTTCATTTTTAGGTCATATCACCAAACCCTACTATGAGAAGTACAAAATAATCTGCTTGATGCTTTTACAACTAACATCTGAGAAACTTCCATGAGCTTGGGAGACTCAGGTTTGAGCACTTCTAACCACAAGCCTGCATTAACATCACTCAGTGCAAGTTTGATAGACATGGAAATGTCCCTCAGGTCACTGAGTATGCACGCTTAAAGCACATTTCACTAAAGACAACTTCAATTGTTTCATCTGGGGAGAGAAAGCAATGAAGTCCATCGGCTTTCAGATAATACAGTATGTGCAGTCTCATATCAGACAAATTAGATAGCAAGATGACACAATACAGTGCCAATACAATACAATGTCCATATTTATTTATAAACAGTTGATTTAAAGGTGCAGTGTGTAGAATTTGGCAGCATTTCGCAGAACAGAAACTGCGAATATAGAATATATTGTTTCTACTTGTATGTAAAGATCATTAAAATAGAAGTACAATCATCCCCATAAAACGCTTGTTTTGTTTTTATTTAGTTAGAAAAAGCTTCAAAAAAATTAAATTACCGTGGGCTGCGTTCATGTAGGCCGACATAACGATCCGCCATGTTGTCTACAGGTGGGTTTTGGGGACAAAAAGAGCAAAACACGATTTTTGAATAATCGTGTCTGGCCGTTGGTCCTGAAATCTACCTGAATGGCATGTGGCATCTTGACTGACCTATGATCTATTAAAATAATAGTTACAAATATGAATGAAAAACCCTCACCTTGTAACTTTTGTAAATGATGCCCTGTAAACAATTCTTTTTGGTCTTCACCAGCTCTTATTGCTTCGTGATGTGATGGATGGGTTCATTTCAAAATCTGAACACTAGATGTCGCTGAAATGCCAGTTTCTACACACTGCACCTTTACCACACTAAAGAAGAGGAGAATTGGCCTGTGTTAAAGTTTGTGCATCCAGAATTACTCCAACAACGCTTAATGTTAGAGACAATGTCCTGAGTGGTAGGTTAGTGTACCAATCAGATAAAAAAAATAATTGTTAGCATCTGTCATTCCTGTGCCACCTTCGTACAACAGAGGGAAAAAGTGATGAATCGCCTACATTAATGGACAACCATTAGTTGCTGTTCGGCACAAATCTTCTAACCCCAAAGTGTTTACTTTTCAGTAATTTAAGAGAAATGCTTGAAAAACTAAATGAATAAGTAGTGGCGCAGGAATGAGGCCGACAACACAGAGTTGAGTTAGCATTTAGCAGTTCCTGGTCTCCAAGGTTGAAGGTGTATGTGATTTAAATAACATGTTTCGGATAAATCTCTGAAATAAGGTTTGTAAGGAACACATGCATACAAGATTCTTAAGTTTTAAAGTGTTCTTGCGAACTGCTAACAAGGACTACAAAAATGGCAGAGGACCCATATGCAAGCATTTGTGTTTGATTTTATAATCAGTTATTTGAGCACCATTGCAACAGTCTTAAGGACAACTTAATCAGATCACTCGATTATGGGCAAACATTACATTGGGCTATGTTGGAAATATTGTTGTTGCTTCGAAGTTGAGCTGCCATCTTAGCTTAGCGGCTTTGCCTTAGCTTTAACTCTCACCGATTACGGTGAAGGTGAAGAGATTGTTGTGAAAAATAGGTTTGTTGGTTACGATTATCAAAACAGCACTTGCATGTTATATGTTTTTGTTTACAGACTTTGTCTACTGACATTTATGGGCAATGATCAAAAACAGAATGAATGATTATCAACTAGCAGAATGTGGGCCATATCAGGCCCACCGCAACTTTTCCATCTGGCCCCTTGAACATTATCAACTTGATGGAGAAAGATTGTTGTGGACAGGGATTGATCTCACGTTTGAAGGCTAAGAAATATCTGGAAGAGTTAAACAAATAATATGTCAGTTGGATCAATATAGCCTATTTATTAATTCAGTTTGTGTAAGATTTGGCGCCTAGATATTTTATCCAGAAAAAAACAACCCTTGTACAAATGAAGTTGACGACCCAGCTGTAGCCATTTGGCTGGGAGAACCAGTGCAATGCCAACTTCTGCGTTGGATTGCAAAAATATGCCATCACTGCACATATGTACTCAGTTTAATTGTTTTTTTCTAGTTGTAAAGTCTTTTTACTGGCATAAAACTGAACTGTTCTATGAAAAATATTAATTTCCGGGGTGCTGGTTTGGCGGAGTGGTTAGCAACCAGGCACCCCATGTACTTGCTTCTGCCGGTCCAGGTTCGAATCCCGCCTGTGACCAATTTGCAGAGTGTCTACCCCTGCTCTCTCACCCCCTTTCACAAGCCTATCCACTTTCTCTCTCCTATCAATAAAGGCACAAAATGCCCAAAAGATACATTTAAAAAAAAAAAAAAAAAATTAATTTCCTAAAAATGGAGAAAGGAGGTTTTGCCCTGACAGTTCCCATAAAGGTGTCCGAACAGTGTGCAACTAACAGCAATGCTAACGTGTGTGTTTGTGTGTTACTAACAGGGCGTACTGACGCTGAGCGCACTGCGTCGCTACCTAACAGGCAGCAAACAAAACTTGTTCACATGGCAACACATGGACCCCACCCCTAGCAACGCTCGAGCCACACCCTACCCCATCGCCAACGGAGCCACCATTGTAACCACCAACCCCTATCAGGCTCCGCCCTTCACCGAAACCCTGGACCCTCAGAAGCTTACCCAGCAGAGACCCATGGCTCCTGCTTTCTAGAGACAGTCAGTCAGACAAGAGGAGGCACGAGAACAACACTGAAAACAACGCAGGCACGGACACCACTTCCTGCCTCGCTGTTTTGTGGATTTTCCTCCTTTCCTGTGATTGGAGGAAATTTTGGATCACGTAATGTATGATCTATTCTCACCATGGCAACTGCTAGCTCTGCTTAGTTAGTTGTAACTCTATGTGTCGAGATAACTGTCTTTTGCTCATGCTCACACAGTCACTCATGCACACAGATGGATATCAGCGCACGTTAACACAACTGTAACAACTCACGCCTTGTTTCCACTTATCATGTATTTAAAGAGGCAAGTGAAGAAATCCATTTATCCTTATGGGAAACTGTGATATCCAATGTGCCTGCAAAACTGCCTCACTCTGTGAAAACTGTTCAAAAAGTACCAACAGCACTTAAGAAAACAAATGTTAACTCCGGTAATCTGTTTTGAAGAGAGCCCTTTAATGATTTACTGGCAAGCTAACAGGCTGCCTACTGGCTAACAGACAGCAAACGAGATGGTCATTAACAAACAAGCAAAAACTTTTTATGAGGCTGCTAAGTAGCTAGCTAACAGGCTGCTTACAAGCTAACAAGCTGTTAGCAAACTGACACACTGTTAGTTAGCTAGGAGACCTTTGAAAAGTAGATGGACTGCTAATAAGCAAATAGGCAGCTTACTAGCTAAACATGTGCTAACAAAGGAATAGGCTACTAACTTGTGATCAGACTGTGTTGAAGCCTAAAGCCTAGTAACTAGTGAAGAGGCTGCTAAATAGATAGGCTGCAAACTAATTGCTGGGTTGCTTTTAACATGTATATGAATTGCTAGTTAGATAAAAGGATGCTGACTAGTTGAAAGCCTGCTAAACAGTGTACTGGCTTATAAGTAGTGATCAGACTCCTCACTAGCAAACATAATGCTGGTAAGAGATAACTGATAAGAAGAGGACTAACTGACAAACCATAAACTTATAAACTTATAGGTTGCCAACTAGTTATGACAAATAAATGGACTATTAATGAGCTAAAAGACTGATCACTAGCTAAGAGCCGAATAACAAATGAATTGGCAGGTAACATGTTATCAGATTGCAAAATAGCTTAGAGCCTCCTAACTAGTGATTAGGCCGATATCTGTCTACAGCAGGATTCTAATTAAATCAGCCAATAGACTGCTAACTAGCTAGGAGCCTGCTAACTCATTTACAGGCTTTTATGTAGTGATCAGACTGCTAGCTAATGATATGCTAATTTATAAGAAAAAGCTAACTAACTTGCAACAGGCTGCCAACTAAAGGATGCAAAGTAATTAACAGGCTTTTGACAAGGAAATGGACTGCTAATAGGCTTAAGTCGCTAAGAGCCTGCTAACAAATGGGCGACTAACTTGTGATCAGAATTAATACTAGCTTAGAGTCTGCTAACCAGTGAGCCGAATATCAACTTGATAACAGATTGCCAACTAGCAAACAAGTTCTTCACATATAAATGCACAGCTAATTCGCTATTAGATTGCTAATTAGTAAACAGGAAGCTATCAGACAAAAGGGACACCAACTCTCCAAGTCAAATTGTTATACATTTGTTTTAATATGTTTTTTTTTTTTGTAAGCAGTCAGGTTTAACAGATATGAAGTCCATGTTATGCATCCTAATGTCTCGACAGTTAAATGTGTCTATATAATTATTATGTTAATAGGCTAAATTAGCTTAAAAACAAGATAGCTACAATTGTGTGTTAACTTGCAGGCACGAAACTTAACCAGTTAGTATTAACTTTGAAACAGATTCATCAGTAAGGATGTACGGTTTTTGGTCATTTTCCCCTACATTGGTGACAGGACGCTTTGTGGGGATACAGGACCGTATTTGTTAGGGAGAGTGTAATGCAGTATTGTAGCTTAGCCAACAGCCTAGATAACCAGATAGTCTCTTGCCTTAATTGACGGTCATAAACTGTTTATGCATATTCGCAGAGTATTTCAGAAATTATGCTTCATACTTGACCGCCCAACGTCCCTTAACATCTCTGATTTTGTCTCAGAATTTCCCTAAACTTTTTAACAAATTGACAAAATTAGCAGTGACTGTTGGAAAGAGACTTGGCTTATTCCCGTATATGAAGTTATGGATGCAAGTAATGCACAAGTGCATTAATATGATTCACATGTAGGCCTATGGGAATTTCCTTGATATTTCATGTGCCAGCGAACATGATATGTGATACCAACTGACCCAAAAGTACATTGAGAGGTAACACATTTGTGGTAGATTTTGTAGAGTTTTTAGGACAATGTTAGTCAGCTAACAGTTCGCTAGCTATGAGTCATGTAACTTTGCAAATACAATCAGATTGTCTTTTTAATGGTTTGATATACAATACAGTCATATTTTTGAGTGTGATAGAAAATAAAGTTAGTTTGTTGACAGCGCGATATCTATGATAGCCTACATGTAAATGAAATGCAATAAGTCATAACTAGGTTAGCTAAACTTGGCGTTCAAGTGCTGGTATACCCATCTTTCACAAAACGCCCTTTTTTGTCATGGTAATTCTTTAATTGCATACCTAAAGGTACTTGATGGGGAAACACTCAGTTGGTTTACACGCACAGATGATTAAGCTATGGTTATTGCTTAGAAGATTAAGTTCAAGCCCTGTCCCCTATCCCTGTCAAACAATATGAACAGTTTTACAATTACATACATTTTCTTGACATTTGAAGGTTTGCGTCTGGTAGAGATTACATAAATACTGTTTAGCTTTTTTGCCCTAACTGAAAGACAAAATGTGCCCCCTGCCAACAGCTAACATTTTTGCTAATGTGCTAGAATCAGTGTGATGTTAAACTTTAAATATAGCTCATGTTAATGGTCAAAGCCAAGCATTGTTGAGCTTTCCTACACTTTCATATGAACTCGAAACACTTTTGAATTATTCTTTGCCTTATTATAAAGACAAAGCTGCGTTTAGGCTGTATTGTGTTGCACTAGCAAATTGACTGGGGTGATGTGCAGTCGTATATTGCAAAGATTTGTAGATGTCAGTCTGTTCTAAGAACCAAAGGTTGACATGCTCTCTATGCTAACATTAGCCACACTTTTCTGTTGCGATATTTGGCCAAATCAAGCAAACTTTTCTCCCTTTTGGTTCACTTTTGGCCTTGTTTGTTCCTTATTTAGTTAGGTTGCTTTCACAAACCCTACAAACCAAACTCTGGTGTGCTTGGAAATGGACGAAGACTCCTCGTTTTTGGTGGAACAAAACGTGTTAACGCTTACAGTCCAGTTTGTTCTGATTAGCACAGAAATGTACTCTTTCAAGTGCATGTAAACCATAGACTGTAAAAAACATGGACGTCATGAAATATTTCTCCCACCCGTATGCTGTGTTGATATGAAAGTATTATTGGGCTGCGTTTTTTCCAAGTCCTCTTTTTTCTGAAAAGTTTCTTTTTCATCAGTTATTAGAGTTTAAAAAATAACCGTGGTTTACGGCAGTTTCACAATGATTGTGTACGCTGTATGCTGCAGAGTTTTTCGACCGTTTACGACAGCTGCGTCCAGATATGGTCCAGATTCTCTACTGGCTGCACAATGGCGGCGCCCTGAAGGGGGATATTATGGCTTCAAAACTGTTACATGGTCGAAGGTGGATTCACGCTATCCAGTTCTTATAATACATCCATGATGTAAACCTACTAACTGAAAAATTTAGTCTTTCCCTTTCCTGCGGATACTCTATCCGATCTCTGTCCATTCCTGAGGAGATGCACCTCTTTGTTTTGGACAGTAGGGGGCATCGTCAGTCTGTTTACTGAGCCACTGACAATATGAGCTGTCATCCTTGAGTTTGCTCGTCTTGAGACTCTGTAGGTGGAAACAAGGCGTCCCTCTCTCACACACACACCTGGAAACACATGTATATACACTCTGAAGGACTCACACATGCACATCCTGACTGCATGTTCATCCGGTGAGGTTATCATAGCTGTAGGTCAGAGATGAAGCTCCTTCTAGTTTAGACAGGGTTTTACACAGGCTGAAGGTTCTGTCACTCTGTGTATCTGTTTCTGTTTGTTCTCTGTAAGCCTGACCAATCACAAGCTTACCTACAGACATGTGGCCACTCATTGGCCGGAATATCCGACAGACAGGCAGCTTGACCAACAGAATGTGAGGAAACGACGTGCAGTAAATTTGGAATAATTTCTTAGCAAGGAGATAAAGGCCGGGTAGCTTAATGCATTCTGAATGCTGTAGTGTTTCAGTGTGAAATATTTATGTGATTAAATATTTTATTGTGATATGCTGAAGTGGCAAAATGAAAAATGAAAAATAAAATCTATCCACAACCACAACCACCGTCAACATGAGGGCTGTGCGTCTGCTTTTGTTCACATCGTGTTTTGATAATTTTTCCTTGCTGGCTGCCGTGTGGGAAACTCTGTTTTTAATGTGATTATGTATCGAGAACAAGATCTGAGGATGTGTTAGGCATATTAAACAACATCTGCTCCAAGTCCATAATTAGAAAGCGTTATGTTGAATTCATTAGCAGCAGCAGGCGGCAGATGTGTGAGCTTTATTTTTGGATGTTCCAGGAAAGCAACCACACTTTTAATCTCTTTCTGTAGGGGTGACTGGGGCCGGTTGTTACATTGTTTATTAAAGCCAGACAATATGGCCTATTTCATCTAGTCAATATCACACATTAGTCATGCATATTTCCCATTAAAAATGTTGAAAAAATAAAAAAAACACTGCAGTGAAATGGCATTTTGTGTTTTTGTGGGTCAGTTTAAAGTTGTTAGGAATGTTGTGAGTGATCATTTTGGCAGCTTGATGCCAAATTTTATTCCTCTTTCTCTGATGATTAATAATCAATATGAAGTGTTAAGCATTTGTTGTGTTTGGATATAATTTGAAAATGAAATGAAACAAAAATGTACATTTTTACAAGTTAAAATGGACAATATTTGACAATACCAAATCATTAGACAGGGCAAGATGATTGTTTAACAAATATATTGATTTTTTTTTAAATGGATGATTCTTCTAAAATATGTAAACAAGACCATAAAAGATTATATTATATCTGGCAATGAAACATTAGATTTTATTTTGTGATTATTATAAACAATGATATTGTCATAAGTGTTTATCAATCAGTCAATCAAACTTTATTTGTATGGCACTTTTCATACAGGACTTGGTAATATAAAGTGCTTTACATGGGTAAAAAGATAAAATGAAATAAGTGAAACAACAAGCAGAAAACTGCATAAAATTAAATCATAAGACCCCCGCAACCCCCCTCCCCAATCCACATTCAATATACACACTCTGTATATTAATAATCTGTATTAATATTTAAGGTTTCAGTGTAAAAACTGTATTATTGTTCTGAATCAAAAAAAGAGTTTGTTACCTTCTTTTATCAGCAGTGTTGCTAGTTAATTAGGGGTTGTAATAAATAACTTACTACTCATTATTTCAGTTAAAGTAACAAATTAGTTAAATTTTCCTTAACTTAATTGTTTCTGCCACTGCTGAAGTACAACTTGAGATAAACTCATTGTTAAACCTTGACATAGTCGTAAAAATATTTGATTCAGCACGATGCGTACTGGAGAACAATGGAGGCATGAGATGCTTAACCCCCCATTGATAATTGATTGAACAGTGGTGTAGAAGTGTAGATGTGCCTTGGAGTTGGCACAACAATAAGTTATTATTACAACTTAAGAGCAACAGTCGGATGCATTTTTAACAAAGTCGTACTGCAGGTACAACTAACTGAAAACACTAACTTCAAACAAGATTTATGAAATATCACGGGAACTTCTTTGTTAGTATTTCATCTTATTATTAAATTAATATAAGTCTTACTTTATGACCTAAGCAGTTTCGCAAATGCGGCCTGTGGTCCATTCTAAATGTGTACACAAACAAGTCAATGAAAAAAGACAATTTGACAATTTTTTGACCAAAGCAAACACCACAGATCAACTTATTTTCTTGATCACTAAGTTTAACCTATAAAGCTCTTCTCATTTAACTTCAAGCACCAACAGTCAAGCGGAGTCTGGCAACCTCTTGCAGTTTGCTCTTGTTTAGTGTCTGACTGAAGATCAGCTGTAAGTTTCTTTACTTTCTGCTGCATGATCTGCTCTTATCCTTACTTGGAGAAAATTTCATGGTGGTTAGAGCCAACCAGGGGAGGTGACTGGTTAATTCTTTAAATCCTAAAATCTAAACTTGGATATTGTTGCCGTTGGGCACAAACGTTGTATCTCTAAAATTGTTTCTTTTCAGGAAAGAGGAACAAAGCTTGACTACAGAAAGACATACTATTGTATTCTCCTTATCGGAAACATTTGTTTTGCACTTTTAATTGACCTTAATAGCATTTTTCGTATTAAAAAAAAATTAAATAATACAAAATGGAGATCAGGTTCTTGCCCAATAGCGATGTGGCCCAGTATTTTCTGTATTCTGCCCTAGATGAACAAAGTTTGAAGATCTTTGCAGTAGATTTTCTGATTATTTTAAACCAGCTTGGTGGCACCAACAGCAGATGTGCCACACCCAAACCAATTAAATCCTCCTTTTCCTCCCATTCTGATGCCTAATTTGAAATTCAGCATGTTGTATGGACCATGTCTACATTGAGTTGTTTGCCATACTAGCCATTTGCACTGACATGCTGTTGAAGAGGTGAAACTTAATAAAGTTCCTGGTGGGGGAATATGTCCCAAGGACATCAGCGGGCAGGACCCATATGAGATTATGAGCCCTGACAGTTCAAAAATAGAAGGTTCAGATCCATTTTCATTCATAAAGGGAGCATAAATGAGCCCTAAGATGAAGTAATCAGGAGGAAATTGTTGAAAGGATGAAATTGCAACCAGTCCCTCAAACGTAGGAGGAATAGTTATTGAAGTAAGACCAAGGAGTCAAATAAAAGTCAGTCAGGAAGTGGTTTATTCCATCACTTTCCAATCATGTTACAGCAGGTGAGCATTACATTCCCTGCTTTCATTCTGCAGAAGCAACATTATAAACATTTGCATCATCCAGAGTCACCATTATAATCATCATCATCATTATAATCAACATCCTATGACACTGTCATCCATCACCGATCCTCCTCAGCGGATACATTAACATTCATAAATTCATAAATGTATAAACTCACCTTATACTCATTTCATCGCTGCTGTGTTAATAAAATAGAATCTTCACCTTTTTCTACAAAGTTTCTCGCACTTTTAAATCCCCTGAAAAAGCCCTTCTGTACATCTGCGTCGGTCTAAACTTCCCTCCGTACAGTTTGATCCCACCAGGAGAGGTGAAGCTCCGTGGTCAGACAGCAGGGGGCAGTCTAAATCTGCAGACTCTGATCGCATGCTTCATCATACTCACCTGCGTCTGAACTACCTCTACCCTGAGAATACTAGGACAGGGGAGAAACAAAAGTCTGGGGGGGGGGGGGACACTAAGCGGGGGCAAGGTTTGGAAAAGAAGCGAGGTAGAAACTACGAAAGCCGAGGTCACACTACACAATTTTAGCTCTTAGTGCAAACTGATTTCTCGTGACTGTTGGGTTTGATGAATGAATTAAAAAGATGCCCATTTTCATTAAGAGGGGAGTTAAATAATGAGAATACTGGCAGGTTCAGTGGCAGTTTATTGTGATCAAGAGGTGACTATAAGTTATTAAAACACACATTGCTCACTCAGTTAGATAGAAGCTTCTCATATTGCTTTTCTCTTTTATTCTGCTGCACAGCTCTGTTCTGTGGCCTTGACTTTGGAGGAAATCTGTCTGCACCATCTATACAAGGGGGCACTAAAAAGAGCATTTACATTTATAATTCATTCATAATCAGCATTAACATTATCTACCTAACTTTAAATTTCATCTTTGTAAAGCTTTACTATACTAATAAAATGCTAAAGTATAAATTACCTTAAAACCTGGTATACAGAAGCACAAGCTGCTGGGTGTGAGATCTTTAAAGAGAGGTTCAGGAACGATGCTACTTTGAAGGCCAACCTGGGTATATAAATATAAGAGACATATTTTTTATTGTATTACCTGTAAGGACTCTGAACTGTGAAAAAAATTAGCTTATGATTCTCATTTTAGGATACTGCAACATTTTTTTTTGTTTGTTTTGGTGTCTTGTCTCACTTCTGAGTCCATGACAAGCAGGTAGACTCCATTCTTTCGACTGTGCATGCAGTAACAAAGAAGAGACGTGCAGAGCTCACCCATCGCTAATTAGCTTAGCTCAAACACTGGGAGTCAATGGGTAGTATTAGCCAGTCTCTGCCTAGTGTCATCAGATGAACTCTTTAGCAACTCTAAATAGTCCTGTGTAGGGCTGGGTTTAAAAATTCAATTGAACCGATTTTAATCGATTTTCCGTTCTTAATTGATCCATAAAATCCAAAGATTGATCTTTTAACTTGGGTAGTTTTTTCTTCATTGGATGTGCAAAGAAGCAGCCTGTGGTATCATCCCAGCTAGTATTGCGTGATCCGCGTTTAGCTCTGCTTTCCACTGAACAAAATCTGGTGAGATGTTACCGCAAGTAATCAAACAAACACGGCAGAAGCAAATAGCACTGTATGGGCACCACCAGAGAGTTTAAAGGCTGACATATGGACGTATTTCAGATTTTACAAGCACAGAGGAAAAGAGGAGTTGGACAGAAAACAAGTAATATGCAGAATACGCATTAATGTATATAATTAATAAAAGATTAATGTAACTGCTCTGGGTTCATTTCTTAATGTGAAAACGTTAATAATAATCCAGGTCAAAAGTCACTTTTTAAGTTTACAGTATTATTTTAACTGAGATATCCCAGACTGAATAAATATCCTATTGTATCGTGAATCGAATCGATTTGAGGCTTGGTAATATTGAATCGATCCAGAAAATCTGAATCGATACCCAGCCCTCGTCCTGTGTGCTTGTTGTGACTCATTTTTTACAGTTATGTTACGTTATCTTCTCTCATCTTTAATCTTCTTCTACTTCTCAGCAGAGGCTTAGTTTTTTTTACCTACTTCCTAGAGATGTGACATTTGTGAATGATTCGATTCTTTGAACAGCTTTTTTTAGTGAACGATGAGAGCTGATTTGCAGCTACGAGGGAGCCATTTGTTTGCTGGTTATTATTAAATGTGCAGACAGTTTGCATTAAAGAACTACAGCATTGTATTGACGTGGATGAACACTGGGGAACAGGGAAGGGTCCCTTATTGTTCTGAACTGTTTAAAACTGTTGTGGAGAATCGCTGTTCTCACTATTGAGGGGTGGAAGCCTAATGCCGTCCTAACGGTACTAATGTGGCATGTAAGGGGCTCAATCGGGCTGATCGTGGCTCAATCCAGAAAGCCTTCTGAGGAAGATTGACAAGGACGTATTCGATTGTGCACCAACTGTGTCTCATTCTTATGTACCTTGTACAGGAAGTGAACGGAACGAAGACCCAAGCGACAGGGCTCAATCAGGGCTTACATGTCGCAAACTGAGCTCGAACAAGAATGACATTGTGTCAGCAGGATGGAAGTTAATGGAATCCGTTTTTCGTATCGTTGTATTGACCTAATTCAAGTGGTACGAATGCCCCTGTAACTCTGTAGAAGTGCTGAAGAAGTGCTGAAGAAGCGTTACTGACGGTGGGGTGTTTTCGAGGGAGAGTCATTTCTTCCCGTATCATGCAGATCAAACCAGCTTTGCCAATCGTGTACAGTCGAGCACAATCGCCATGGGAAACAGAAATGTGTGACTGGGGCTTCACATCAGACTAAACTGCTGTAACTTTAAGACAAAGACAGTAATAATTTTGGGGTGCAATAACTCCACCCCATGCCTCCTGATGTAATCCATTCTTGTTCTGATACCTGTTTTGAGTCACTAGGAGTTTTTTTCAGATTATTCCCAAACTAAGATCTGATGTGAACACCAGAATAGAAATCTTAAGGTTTCTTTTTATAGCATAAAACAAATCTGAAATAGCTAAGCTTGTGAATTTAAAGTGTCATTTCAACTTACAAAAGAAGGTTGTTGACAAGTTACTGAAGCAGATCACAGAGTTTGTCTGGGAGATTTATGGTTTTTAAGTTTCTTAATTAGATTCACGTTGACAGCCATGGGCACTAACTTGATCATGGCACGCTCCTGCATCACAATCAGAACCAGTGTCTGTGTTTTTGGGTTGGCCAACAAAATGTCTTCATTCCTTGAAACAGCCGTGTAGAGTGCTGAGACAGGCACATGGACAGTAAATGAAGTTGCCAACATCACCCATAAGAGATCCTTAACCACTTAAATGTGTTTTTTCATTGTGGACAGCAAGCAGCCACAATGTGCCTCTAAAGGCGAGGAATCAGAGCGAAGCAGGCCAGACTACTCTTCATTCCTCTTAGCTCATAGTCCAGCATTTGAAGACTTTGCAGCATTCCCTTGATCAAAAAGACTCAATTTGAGATGAGGAGGGAGCCATTCCCAGGCTGTAGGTCTGTGTGAGAGATCGAAAACTTTGGTTACAAAGACCGTCTTAGCCAGAGGACCAAATCTCACAATATGAAGGATCCTAAAAGGGACAAATGTCTGTAGCTGTAAGAACTTAATCAGTCAACATTTATATATCTATCTAAACTCAGATGCAATTAGTTCAATCAATCCAATGAGCCAAACGGAGAATTTGTTTTACTTAGATTGTTATTTTTGTTGCAAATACGTAAAATAGAGTTTCATAGAAATATAGAACAGCTCTAGTTTCTTGGAAGTATTTCTTCTTTTTCAAGCTAACTATCAGGCCTCTGATCTATGAATCAGAGCACTTGCCCCAAAATTAATTCAATTCTTAAATTATTAACCAAATTAAATTCATGAACACACTTGAAAACTGTTTCAAGTCTGAACAAGTTGATTAAGAGGCATTGCATAACTGTGTTGAATTATTATTTTAGTTTTAAGATTGTGTCTGATTATGGCCCATCATGCAACACTGCTGATATAAACGGTGGATGGCAGAGCAGATGAGCTGCACAGAAGTGGCACATTGTGGACTTTGCTGAACACAATTAAAGTTGGTACACAGGAAGACAGTTTAACCCTTGATCACTCCTAAACAAACTGTGCCATTTATATACAGATCAGGATTTTAAGGTAATTATGAAAAAAATTGTTCTATTTTTAATTAGCAAAGAAGCTGCATAATCAATGCTTCAACCCAATGGAAGAATACTGGGCTTAAAGTGTGGAAGGTCTTTAAAAATAGAGGATCTTTGGATTTTTAAAATCATAACAGAAAATAAAAGTTTATAAATGGGATGTGACCTTTCTTGTTTTCTGATGTGAAGACCAAAAATTCAACTGTTCTTTCAAAAAACATTTTAAATATAATAATAATAAAATAATCATCTGTTAACTTCTCTTTGTGCACACGAGCAGATCACACAGTAACTGAGTCCATGCTGCATCTTAGTGTCGTCTTTGTACTCTGACCAAGGCTTGAGTGTGAGAAAAGGGTCAACATGAGCTCAAGCAGAGGGCAGGGTCGTGTTGGGGAGAATATAGCAGAGGGCGGGGTGGGTGGGTGGGGGGTCTACTGTGTTTGAACTAAAGCTAGGACTGTGACTGAAGAAAGGAAACGTCGTCTTATGTGTTTCTCATGTGCAAACTTCTCCTAAGGTCCTTGAACACATCCACACTCAGACAGTCGCAGCCTGATAGAGTCCTGCTCAAACACCCTGTGGAAATCTTGTGATTGGACAGGACGGGGTGAGGGGTGGGCCTTTAAAAAAGGTAACAGGTATCTTTCCTGTTTGGGACTGTAGCTCCGCCCCCCTGGAGTGAGAAAAGACTCCCTCTCCTCTCTGAGTTTGCTCAGTCCTCTACAGAGCTTCCCTCGGGTGGATTAGGAGACAGGGTCGTGGCGTCAAACGACAGAGTCCGCCTCCTCAGCTCAACACTGCTGTCCATCAGCTGGGTTGCTATAGTAATAGGCGCTTCCCCCGGTGGCGGGCTCATCCTCTGCTTCCTGTTCCTGCCCGACACCGGGGACACCGATTGGCTGAGGCGGCTCCGGTGCTCCCCGGGGCTCGGAGAGAGGTGTCTGCTTTTGTGTGACGAGCCGGGAGAAGGTTGTGTGTGTGAGTGAACAGAAGTGTTTATGCGGCTCACTTCCTCGTCTGTGGGGTCTAAACGAGGGCTGGGGTCTGAGCCACAGGCATCTCCGCTTGGGACCTGAAGACTGGACAGACTCTGCAGGCTGACCCGTCTCTTCTCCACGTCTGCTTCAGAGACGCAGAGGTTCTGCTCAGGCTCGTGCTCCTGCGCGGGGGCTTCACTGTGGCTCCGGCTGTGGCTCCTGCATGAGATGACCCTCTGGGCGTGTGCATATTTCAGTGTGTGCACGCTGGATGATCGCTGGCGTTGCGGCGTGGAGGAGACGGCTGGGACGGGGAGGTGGGCCTCAGCCAGGTCATCAGCTGAGCCACTCTGATCCACGGAGTCACTGCGTACAGCCTCCTGCAGCACGAACACACAAACACATTACATAATGGTGACTGGAGTTTAATTTAAAAGGAAACACATAAAAGATTGGAGAAACAGACGTTTGAAAAGTGAAAAATTTCCCATAATACACTATGCTAACTGATAAGATGGCAGAGTGGAGACTAAAGGAAGCACATAAAGGTAAATAATAAATACATTCTTATTTTCAGGAAGACTATTTTGATTATACTTCTACAAAATTATCACCACAATCATACAGACATGAGGACCCTCCTGAAAACGAGATGTTGCATTTCAAGGGGCTAACCTCTGATACATTTGTTTTCAGCAGAAACCAATTAGATGACGGCAAGTCTATGGTTCATGGACCTGACTATAAAGGTGTTTTCACACCAACCATATTTAGTGCGCACCAAAGAAGTTTTGGCCCTGGGTTTGGTATGTTGGTATCAATGTGAATGCAACCACAGCACTTTCCAAATCAGCTGGTCTGAGACCTCCATGAAGGGGTGGTCTCGATCCACTCCATCTCCCGACATTTGGTACGGTTTCACTGGTGTGAAACAAAGTGATCTGAACCGATCTACTTTACAATGAATTACAAGGGTCCAGAAGGTCGCTGATGCCATCTCAAACGCGATAAAAAACACATTTGAAGGAAAATGTAGAAGAGAGCAAAATGTAAACATTGGTTGTTGGTGTAGGAAATGGTTACCGTGGTAGACTCTTCTTCGTTCTCCTCCGTAGCAGGTTTGGTAACCAGTTACGCGCATATCGCCCCTGCTGTTTCAAACTGAGTAAATACACAAGTGGGCTGGGGCACGGTTCGATGTTGCAAGTGTGAATGCAAGCCAGCGGGGAGGGGGAGGCGGGCGGACCGCGCCGCAGTACGGTTCGAAGCAAGTGGGCCTAATGTGAAAACGCCCTAACTCTAGTTCTTACTTTAGTCCACTTGTCTCCTCCTGCCTCCCTTCCTTCACCCACAAACCAACACAGCATAATGTGGATTTGCTGTTCACCATGAATGGGATCCACATTCAAGATTTCCTGCTGCTTAACAGAAGGATTCCTGATTGGTTATATGGATTCATGTTGGGTGTTGGATGTATATATTTGTATATATACAAGCCTGTCATGATAATAAATAAATCAGTTAACCGCACGATAAATAAAAACGTTGGTAAGTTTCCTGGACTTGATAAATCGACACGTGCATACACGTTTGTTTGCCTGCTCTCTTTCTACCAAACAGGCTGGATGAGAGGATGGGTCACTCTATGCAACTGTCTCAATATCTGGGTGCGTTGGCTCTATAGCAGATTTAGCGGATTTATAGCCGAGTGAGCATTTGTCATTCATTCAATCTTTGTGCTGAGCTGATATGTCGTATTTGTTTGAAAGTAGTGGCGACGAAGAAGGGAAGGTGCAGTGGAGCCTTTGTCCTGACAGTCAGTGCTTACTGAGGCATTTTGATAGTAGTATAATGATTTTTATTTACATGAAATTTTTCCCAAAAGAGAGTCATTTCATTTTCATCGTTTTTTTTTCTTTTTTTTTGTTAAATTTATTATATTGTTTGTTTTATCTATTTTGCTAAAAAAGCACTTGACCCTTCAATTACAGTTAAATACTCTTAAGAAATTAAAGTTCACTGCTTTTGACACGGTGTGCTTACGTAATTATGACATATATTATAATTACATTAATGAAAAAATGATGTTTCAAAACATTATTAACAATAATGTTGTTTATCTGCAGTAATTTTTTTGACAATTATCGTCCAGCAAAATTTTTTATCGTGGCAGGCCTATATATATATATGCATATGTTTATTTCATATATGTTGTATGTATCTATGTGTCTTGTTTCTAGTGTCTTGAGATAATGCTTGTTATGAATTTGCACTATAAAAATAAAGATTGATTGATAAATAAAGCATAATTACTTATCTTCATAGTAATGATACTTCTGTTCGCATCAGATGCCAAGACAGCCAAGACAGCATCTTGGGGGTGGTTAAAGAAATGTCGCGTCTAGCTCTAGTTGATGATGTAATCTGTTGCGTCATCAACTAGAGCCAGTCAATCAAGTTGTGTTATTTCTGAGGGCCATATTTTCACCCCTTCTCCGTGGTCCTGAAACAGAGGACCAAGGGGAAGAGGTGGACAAAGGGGTGAGACACAAGGGGGAGGGCTAAGGGTTAGAATAGGGATTTACCCTACTCTTTAGTATCTTTTCTCTACTTGTGACTTGAGTTACTATGGTTAAAATACTGAATTATCCCTTTAAAAAGTTATAAAATACAAAGACATGAATAAACCCAGTGATTGCATAAATAAAAGTATCACCGTTGAGAATGTGAAAAATAGATATTCAATGAAACGACTTCATACTTGAGTTATATGAGCAACAAACATAATATCTTTGCAAAGTTAATGACGCTGCAAAAACAACAACCCATTAAATTTTGCAGCTGACAGAAAATAAAAATGAACTTCTATTTATATAACATTCATCCTGTGTGCCAGTGTTTCCTGCAGCAGCTTCTTTAAAAGACGGATTTACAGCTTTACCTTTTCATCTGCAGGTAATTAAAGAGTCTTTGAGTTCTGGATGATTGAGGGGACAAAAATGTCATTTAAAGACTTTAACTTTGATGAGCTTTCACACGTCTTTTATAGACTTAATAATCATTTGAATAATCCTGGAAATAATTGGCAGACTGAATAAGTTTGAGTTAAAGCTCTGGCATGAGAAGGAGAATCAATCTGATAGAACAGACCTGTCTCTTCAGCTGTCTGCTCGGAGCTCTGAAGGACGCCGGTCTCCTCAGGGTGGACCGTTCTGGGACGTAGGACGGACTCAGCTTGTTTCTGTCCAAACTGTCCTCAGGACTGAGCCAGTAAGAGGGCCGCCTGCTGTGTGTAGGGCTGAGTCTGAGCGAGCTGTGTCTGTCTATACTGTGGCTGGACAGGAGAGGGGGTCTGTCTGCGCTGCGGTCAGGGTTCAGTCTGTACCCGTCCATGCTGCGGGTGGAGCTCAGTCTGTGTCTGCTAATCCGATGAGCCGGGCTGAACTTGTATCCGTCGATGCTGTGAGCCGAGCTGAGTCTGTGCCTGTTCAGTCTGTGAGCCGGGCTGAGCCTGCATCCCTCCACGCTGTTGGAGGGACTCAGTCTGAATGAGGAGTGTCTGTCGATGCTCTGAGAGGTGCTCAGGAAGATCTTGGGCCTTGTGCTGCGTCCTGAGCCCAGAGAGGCGTGGCTGCCGGCTGGGAGAGCTCCAGGAACCTGCAGGAGAGAGCCACCGCCGCTGGAACCCAAGGACGACATGGAGCCTGCAGTAAAGTAAGGAAAAACAACTTAACAGGTTCGCCTATTACTGTACTTGAAACAAGTGATGCAGCATAACTGAGCACAATAACAGAAGTGCTCCAGGCCTGCAGGGGGCGCTGTGGCAGGGAGAGACAAAGGAGAGAGAGAACAGCTGATCCACGATCAATCAATCAATCAATCAATCAATCAAACTTTATTTATAAAGCACTTTTCATACATGAGATGTATCACAAAGTGCTGTATATTAAAATAAACAAGCAGATCAGGGAGATACAGATGAAAACAGAGGATCCCACCCACCCTCCCAGCCCATATTTAACACAGACAACCACTCACACGCAAAATCATGTACCCAAGCGCCCCCCCCAATGACAGTTACGGCTGTCATTGTTCTTTGGTTCCACTCTAGTAAGTAGGATCAATTGGGAGTTGGTTTTCCTTCTTACCTACAGCACATTTGCCATTAATGTGTTTGATTTTAGTCTTGCAGCACATTTCCATGATTGTATTACATTCTGACTTTTGGTTGTGTTCTTTTGCCTCTTATTGAACTGCACTGAGCAGTTTTAGGCCATTTGTCCTCGTTGGCCACCATACAGATCACTTAGTAAATGTAAATGCAAATGTTAAAGGGATAAAAAACACTTTTTTTCGATTTCACGTCTGGCCGAGTTCATGACAAGCAGGTAGACTACATTCTGTCGACTGTAGGTGCAGTAACAAGGAAGAGACAGGCAGACCTCGCCCACGGCTAGTTAGCTTAGCTCAAACACTGGGAGTCAGTGAATAGCATGAGCCTGCCTCTGCCTACAGTCATCAGATAGCCTCCTCAGCAACTCCTCAAACGGTCCTGTGTGCTTGTTTAGACTCAATTTTTTACTGAGTTATGTTATGTTATCTATTTTTTAGACTAAAAAACACTGTCTCTATTTTTGAAAGAAATACATACAAAAGTAAACCGCAGGGCGCATGCACAGATGTGCTTGTAAGCAGGTCAACAAAACAAAGCCTCTGTTTATTAGTAGAAGAAGATTGGTTCTAAGGATTATGACCGACTTTGTAGGAGAGGACGAAGATGATTTCTTGGGGACTGGTGAAGATCCACAACCTTACCTTTTTGAACCAGAATATATGAAGGAGGAGCTACATGTTTTGGAATTTGAGCATGCATGAAGAGAAGCTGAGACAGTGGAAAAGGCTGGTACTGAGGGGAGGGTCAGAATCAGCATGTATTTCTTTCGAAAATTACAAAAGTGCCAATCTTAGTCTAAAAAAAGAAAAAAAAAAAGTAACATAACGCAGTAAAAAGAAACAAGTCACAACAAGCTCCCAGGACCATTTAGAATTACCAACAAGTTGATCTAAGGACTGTAGGCAGAGGCAGGCTAGTGCTACCCACTGACTCCTGCTGTCTGAGCTAAGCTAATACGCAGTGGGCGAGCTCTGCCCATCTCTTCCTTGTTACCGCACGCTCAGTGGAAAGAGTGGTGTCTCTCTGCTTGTAATGGACATGGGTGTGGCGAGACACAAAAACACAAAATGTTGGTGTATCCCTTTAAAACTGAGGCTTCAAACACATAGTTTTGCCCCCAAACATTTCCTCTTGTGAGGTCAGTGCTTTCTAATAGTACAGGGACTAAAGGAGGGAGCATGAAGAACAGAACATTGGGGAATGGTCACATCTTATTTAGAGGTACTCACGCTTTAATTTTACTTTGCCCAAATTTTCTAACTTTTCACATTTTTAGAAAATGCAGACAAAACTTTTAATCCCTCAAAATAAGCCTCCTTGCCTTGATGTGCAGCATACATTTGGTGATAACCCTGTTTATAAATTCTATCATTAGGAACTTCTACTAAGTACCAAAAAGTTCAGTCTGAGAGTGTGAAGCCTGATGGAGCAACACCTGCTGCTCTGGCTGACCCCTCCCTTCATTAACATAAACATAAAAACATCATTCTGTTGAGAGTTAATCTCACATACACATTCTGTGAGACTGCTGCTGTTTAGAATAATAACAGTGGCAGTAAAAAGTGAATTAATCTGCAGCTGAAAATAGAGCCCGGCTAATACCCTCCTGTTAGAGTAATGTTTGAAACAGGCTGAAGCTCCCTGCAGTTATACAGAGAATACACACATTTTTTAAAACTAATGAAACTATGAATTTGTTATTTTTTTGTAGAACGTTGGTTGCAATAAAAGGGCCAAGGCTCAGTGGGAATCCAATGGATTAGGGAGGTAATTTCAGCACTGATTGCAAAGAATGAAAGAGAAAAACAAGTGAAGTGGACTGGAGGGAATCTAAACAAGTATAGATTGTTTTTAAATAAAAATATATGGTTCTATTATGGATGTGGATGAGCACAACTTTTTTGGGAATACACTATCAGATTAACTGGAACAATCATCTCTGTAAACATGAGGAGGTCACAAGTGCTGCCCTTGTTTGTATATGCTTCATATTTTGGGGAAGTTGTTTAGCTTTTAAAATACTCTGTAATAATATGCAAATACTCTGTAGCAGAGCTTCCAAAAAGTGTGGCAACAACAAAAAAGGAAATAAAGGTCTGTTACTATTTATCAGAACCATTAAAACATTCATAAATTGAAATTGTGTTTTAAATTACCCTTAACATTTGAGTACATGCTAAAAAAGATGCAGCCACTTCAATATTCCCCTCCCAGCCAAATGCCAGCTAAGTTCCATCCAGTGAGTGTCAAAACAAGGGTTTTGTGTTGTTGTTTGTTCTCCATTTCTATGCATTGTGATATCTTCCTTGCTAAGTAAAATGTCCATTTATTTGTCCTATAAAGTGGGGAGGATAAGGGTTACATGTTAATCACATAATTGTGGGGATCTTATAACAATCGTTAAAGGGTCTTTCTTGTCATGACATAGCCAAAATTCAGACAAGGAAATTATATAGTAATACTAGAAAAGCACTCAGAGAGCACAGACCTGTGCCAAGCAGCTCAGCTCCACCCATAAATTGTGATTTCCACCCAACATTATAGTCCTATATCAATTTTATACACACACTGTGTAATGAAAAATATCAGTCTGCAAGAAGTGTGATTATTGTTGGTATAAATATCATCCAATAGAGTAATCAAGTTAGTATTAGGTCTTGTAACTTGTTGACTGAACCAATTTGCCTCTGTTTGTACAGATGTTGGTGTTGTGCATGCTTCGGTGTTTCTAGTGCGATGTTGCCAGCCTGTCAGTCGAAGCAAAAACACGGCACTTCGTGTGCAGTGCATTTACTCTATTGGCTTCTTCCTTGAACCAAGCCACACCTCTGGAAAACTGTCAAGTAAATCCACCCAGCAGTTTTTGCGTAATCTTGCTAAAAGACAAACAGACAAATGGACAGACCCCAGCGAAAACATAACCTCCTTGGTGGACGTAATAACAGCTCGTTATAGTCAAATAACAGCCCAAAGGTTTAACCTTGTGTCTTTAAGTTTGTTACACAGAGAAAGCAACTGACTGGAATCCTGAATTACTTAGCAGAGCAACTCTGTCGTAAGTATCAAAACCCAAATTCTTCCATATACCAAAATCAAGAAATTGGCATGAATAACTTGACATTGTCAATATTGAAAATTATCCAAGAACTGTATATATATATATATAAAAAAAAAAATCTACATCTATATCTATCTATATATATATATATATTTATATATATATATATCTATATCTATATATCTATCTATCTATCTATCTATCTATCTATCTATCTATCTATCTATCTATCTATATATATATATATATATATATATATATATATATATATATATATATATATATATATATATACATATATACAGAATTAAAAATAATTGAATAATTTCCCAAATTTAACGCCCCTTTCAAATATTATTATTATTATTATCATTATTTTTCTAATATGTTTTTGGCCACTCAGTATTAATCTCTTAGTTTGTCACCATGTGCCAGTATGAAGGTTTGGTGGCTAGATGAAAATGTATGTATTAGCTTATGATTTAATGCCATCTACCACTTAATTATTCAAAATTAAGACACATAATTGAAATCTATGTTAAAAATTAATTCAACAGATGCTTTCGTCCAAAACAACACACTCTACAAGTAAGAATCCAGACCAGAGGGAACGTGAGTGTGTCAACAAACTGCTTCAAGTCTGATTGGACATGTGCTGCCATGTCGTGCTGGAGGCAGTTCCTTTTTCTCTAACCAAGCAACTGACTGAAAATGATTAATCATCAACAACTCAGTGCTGGGTAGTTCACAAAGAGCTGGTCTCAAACCCTCTGATTCATTCTCCCACTGAGGCCTGCAGAGTCTGACTAAGTATTCCCTAAACAGTTGAGTCTTCATCTGTCTCTCAGTAGACAGTGGACAGGGACTGCACTGATCTGATGAAGCTGTGTAGTTCTTTCTGCCATTTGGGAACAACATGGGAGAGTTAAGATAGTGTTTTGAGCCATGCTGAGATGGGAGCACCAGGCGTCTTTCACTGGCCGAGCGTAGCAGGTGAAAGGGGGTGTGGACCTGGATGAGGTATTCCAGGTAGGCAGGAGCTGCTCTTACATAGAAATATTTTAAAGAAACAATCATGAATAACTGTAAGATTCAAGGATAAATGCATGAAATATGATTTTGAAAAGTTACCTATGCACCTATTGCATGATTTTGTTCTCCTGTGCTGATGGCTTAGTGCATACTGGATGCTTACACGAACAGTTTGTGAAAGACAGCAAAAACTACGGTGGCCAATGAGGGAAAACAGCATACTGCTGCTCAATGCAGTTCAAAATGAGGAAACACCTGCAAGAGCACAAAAGCAGCAAGCACAACAACAGAAGAGCTCCAGGGTTGAAGAAGGGTCTGGAGCAGGGAGAGACAAGAGAGACTGCAGTCTCCTAAATTTGAAGTGCTCATGTATTTGAGCCTTTACGGTAAATGCTCTGTGCTGAGTGAGAGGGGGATGACAAACATGCTGAGCAACTTATCATGTTCCTGTTGAAATAATGGAGTCTTACCTTATGTTGGCTCTAAGACACCCCTTTATTCAACATAAATGAACAGAATGTGTAATAATATTGTACCAAATAAAGGTCGATGATGCATGACGTGGTTGATTTTGAGCACTTTGAGCAGATATTTAAATAAAATAAGACAATTTTCTTCCATTTATACCTGATTAAAATGGTATTATTGTTTAGAGGACCTCCTGGATAATGTGGGCAAGCAGTTTGGAGTACTTGCGAGTAAGTAATATTTCATGCACTTTAAAGGGACTGTGAAGAGTTTTTAAGTAATTACACAAAAAGTCTCACTTTTAAATATATGCCTGATCGAAATACACACTTTAAGATGAGTTTTATATCATCAAAATAGGTTATCTATAAATGCTATTCCTTAGCTAAGTGGTCGGGTCGGACAGAGCTGGACTGGCCTGGATACTCAACTTCAGGAACAAGACAATTAAAACTAGAGCAAATTGTTGTCACACATCAAAAACTACCACTACGTTACTAGAAAGAGATACATTACCTCGTCGCTTTGCATCCTGTAAGTTGTTGAAAAAAGAAGTTGTAAAGCAATGCAGAGTTCTGAGGAAGGTCCGAGCTGCATGACAACAAACACAGGCTTTGGATTGCACACGTCTTTTGGTGCGTTCCAGTTGTAGTCAGAAGTAGGAATTTTGAGTTCCGAGTAGGACACTTAACTGGATCGCCCCCCGAAGTCAGAATTTCCATACTGGGAACTCGGTGAAACCTCGCCACCCCAGAGTTGACAATCGAGGATGGATGCCCCCAGTGTGAACAGTTATTTAGCTCCTGCAATAAACCATTTATTTGCACTTCTGACTGGGGTGTGTCGCTCTAGATCAGCTGTATACATAGTATTGTTAGACTTATATTTACAAAAATGCTGCCATAGTGATCATCACATTCTTCATGTGATATTAGTGAACAACAATGCAGGGCGTGCTAACAACTGCTAACAATAGCCTGGTAGATCGGCATGCTTTTTTTCCGACTTCAACTGGAACGCCTATAAGTCTGAGATGATGTCACTCCCAGCTCCGAGGAACGCAGCATTACGACAGGTCGCCGTGCGTGCTCAAGGGTAGCAGAGTCTTTACGTTGACGGTAATAGATTCTCCTCACTGTCCCTTTAAAAATAAATTACTAAATAGTTTATATAATAATATGCATTATTTTTATTCATGTAGGGAAAAGAGGTATCCTAGAACCAACGCTCAAGCGAGACTCCTTTATTTCATACTTTTGATGATAAAAGGAAAAAGGAACATGATAAAGTTTCTCAGTCTGTCTGTTGTCTCACTCTTGATGGCACAGCGTTTACTGTAAAGGTTCAAATACATGAGCACTTCAAATTAAAGACTGGCTGGCTTGACAGCTGTCAGTCTGTCTGTCTCGCCTTTTTCCAGATGCTGCTAGAGGCTGTTTGGCCTCGTCAGCCACCATAAAAACACATCTTAAAGTATCAAAGCCAGTATGTTGAGTAAACACAGGGAAATCTAAGTGTTAATCTAAGTCTTGCTATGTTTGTTTTGTGGGAAAATGTGAATTAACACGTGGACCTTATAATGAACTGTAAAAAGGCATGTTGGTCTGCAGTTTTTTTTAATTCTATTATGTGTTTAGTCAGTTAATTAATATCTTGTGAGAAAGGGGCAAACTATAAGATTTTCTTTGTCTGTATTGTACGTTTTATATACTAACAGAATGAAATAAAGACCTGAATTAACACATCTGATGTCAACAACAGAGTTTGAGTTAATTTGAGGAAGCCATTGCTGCAACAAGAAAGAAATGACTTGTGTGAGCACATAAAAACAAATTTGAAGAAGCTAAAAAAGCTGTATCAATTCAGATGTTGGTAATGACAACAAATCAAAATCATTTCATAGGTAAAGATCTTTTCCCTTTTAACTGAATTTAATGAAAACAGGGTTGGAATAAGAGTCTTTCCCACTGTAGGTGATCAGTTACATTTGTTGAAGGGCATTAGGAGAAGAGTTAAAAAAACTCCCATATCACCAAAGTACATTAATATTCCCCAAAGTAAGTATTTTTACTGTGTAAATGTGGAGGATTTATCAGGAGTGCCTCCCACTGTGATGTCAAAAGTAGAAACTGAGGGCTGGATAGAGGCAGCAGCAGTGGAAAATACATGTGCTTCCAAGCGTAGACTAATCCCTCCAATTTGTCAGTAACGTTATAAAATGTCTCCCTCTTTGAGGTCTGTAATAACGCTGCCTCCGGTTGTACCTCATCACACTTAAACAGCTTTCTTTGCTATTTCTGGAGGCAGTAATCTTAACAGCATCAGTCGGCGGTTACAGCAGAGTGAAAACTGTTCTTTAATTTAATCGGCTATTTTAAAAAAAAAACAGCCAGACTACCTGAGTAGCTGTAGATGGAGTAGGACTCCTGGCCAATGAGAGGGTAGGGGGAGCATCTGAGAGGCTGAACGTAGCTGTCGCTGGGGAGAGACAGCATGCGTCCCATACTCTGCAGGTTGCCATGGGAACTCTCCTCATCCTCCACCTGCACCTGTCACAGGAGATCATCATTACTGTCAAAGTTTTTGTCAGCGTCCGTGCTCCTCTTCCCCCTCATACATGCAGAAACGTGTCTGTTACCTGCGCAGGTGTGTCCGCGTTGGGGCCCTGCAGATCTCCTCCCAAAGACGCCGAGCTGTGACGTCGGCTGGCCTCCTCCCTCTCCTTCTCCCGCTCCCTCTCCCTCCTCTCCTCCCTCTCTTCCATCTCCTCCAGCTGTGCCTCCTTGTTGCTGTCCTCCAGGTGCTTCATCAGCACCGCTACGACCACATTGACGAGTACGAACTGAGCCGTGAGGACGAAGGTGACGAAGTAAACGGGGGAGATGAGGGGGAGGTAGGAGAGGCATTGTCGGTCCTGAGGGCGACACTCTCGTAGTGTGTCCTGAATGACCAAGGTGGCGAAAAAAGATTTAGATCATTAAGAAAAATGTTAATAATTCTGACTCATTGTCTGTAATCAGACAGATCTATGGAAAGCCATCAGGGCATAAATTGATATCGGTGATACTAACCGTAGTTCAACAGGTCTAGTACACATTTGGAGCACATGAACTCAGTTTTGGTTGACTAGTGAGCAAGTAGACTAGAGTCACTAGTTCTACTGGTAGACTTAAAATATTCCCTAGTACTACCTGTTAGCCTTATATCCTTGTCAAGGGGCGGGTAAAAGCAAATTAAGGCTTCCCATTGGTGTTCGAAAATATTGCAGACAATCATGTTGGCTATAATCCTTCCTACTTTATTTGTTAGGCCTACTAGTAGTACTAGTGGTCTATAAACAGTCTACCAGTATGAGTTTTCTAGAAGTACTAGTCATCCTGACCCATTGCAAATGAAGAAGGAAAGATTAGCACCCTGATTGGTTATAATATTCCTGACAGACAGTGGGAAGCCTGAATCAACTTTTCCCCACCCCCCTTATTAGCATATAAGGCTCACGAGTAGTGATAGTTCACATTTTAAAATCTACTAGTCATTATTAACCTGACAAGCCAGATGGACAGCTCCATATATCTGCCACAGAAATATTTCACTAGTCCATCTGGGTAGGAGCCCTTTAAATTTGTTTTCAGGGGCAGAACATTAAAAAAACACAAGCTTGTGATTGGACAATCATTTGGCTCGACACATTCATCACAGACCAATCCACATCAAGCAGGGTTGCCTCCTATAATGTAGCATACATAGCGGCTAATGTAGCGGCTAATGACTAACAACAGTTAACGACTAACTTAGTTGCTAACAGCTAGCAACCTTTTACTATCATTTTACACTGAATTGTACCACACAGATAATTTATTTAACACTTTTATGTGACATGAACCTTGTCAAAGACAATCCCTACAAGTAAACTTCCGAGGAGGGCAGATTTCACCAAGTTTTACCAGGAAGCCATGAAGAGAATAGGCTAATCGGCATGTCCGTCCTCAACTTCCGGTTCTCAACTTCCGGTTGTCATCACGTCCGCATTCAGCTGCCATTAAGAATTCAGCCGAGTGAATTCGTTGGACAACGAAGGCTGGCAAGACGGACCAGCAGGATTTCAGAATCAGGCAGGTCTGTCTGTTCTGCAAGGCTAAGTCGTTATAGCTTCACTAGCAAAGTCAACTCGCACACTAGTTGACCAAAATTCAGTGTAAAAACTCCAAATCTGAGTAGCAGTAGAGCAGAACTATGGTTGCTATCACCAATATCAATTTTATGGCCAAAAATCTTTACGTACAGATCCATCATGCTGAGCTTCAACCTGTAATGGTTGTGCTCAGCCAATCAGAATCTTTTTAGTAGGAAGAGGTTGGAGCTAGGAGTGAGATGACAGCAGGAACTGACTGCCAGTACAGAGATTAGCATGAATGCTAACAGTTTTATCAGAACCGGACTGCATTTTTTTATGAAATGAACCACAAATAATAACAACTGAAAGTATTTCTTTTTAGAGAGAGAATATTTTGGCTCCACATCTGACATTTTCGTAACAGTTTGTGTTACCAAGTGGCTCGGGTTTGGTACTGTGCAGGTCTACCACATTATCGTACTGGCCCATAATGAAAGTGATTGACAGAATGATTATCCAATCACCTGTCTGATATGCTTTTGGGAAGTTCTGCCCATCCCCAAAAACTTTCTATGGGATGGACTTGTGACAGACACTAAATTGTTCATCTAGTGTGTCAGGTCGGCTCAAGTCAGAACCAAACATGGAGAAGCAGCTTTTAGTTTCTATGCCCCACAAATCTGGACCGTATAGAAAACTGTAGGTCTGCTGAGACAGTTGTATCTTTTAAATCAATCTGTTTTAAAACCAGGAATGCACAGTAAAAAATTAAAATGTATAAATAAAATACATTAAAATACATTATGGTTTCTGTCTTAATTACAACACTGCACTGTGACTTTTATATTTAGTTTTTAACTTCAGTAAAAAATGATTTATTTTCCTTTTTTATTGTTGTTTAAGGTCACTGCTTTTTCTCTTGTTTTAATTTTTTAGTTTTAAGAAGTGTTTTGCTCCTTTGTCCCTGTGTTCTGATGTCTTGTGTAAAGCACTTTAAGTTGCTTTGTTGCTAAAAGGTGGAGCATACACAAACTCGCCTTACTTTACCTCGTCTCTTACTTGACCAAAGTAACCATATTCATATTATCTGTTTGTACTAATTACACATTTTAATTTAAAATGTAAAAGTTAAACTCAACCTGTTATTTTTGGTACCACCTCTAATCAGTGTTGGAGGGGCTGAGGTCAGTTTGGAGATCACTGACATTTCTGGGACTGTCCCAAGTTAATAGATTATTGGCAAAACATTAGGAAACTTTTAAAAGGGTTTACTTTCTCTTAGGGATGTCACCACAAAATATAGTGGACAGATTTACGATTCTGCTATTAAGATTTCTTCTCCTTATTGCCAAGAAGCTGCTAATGGCCTCATGGCTACAGCTGCAGCCCTTTAACACCGACACAGAGGAGAACAAGAGTTAGAGAGATTTACAACATGGAATTTATAACTGCAAAGCTAATATTGAATTTGGAGAGTTTTCTAATTGAAATGGTCCCCAATATTTACAATCTTTGTTAATTGATGTTGAAAAAATGAATGGACAACATTCTTTGTCCGATTGATATTGACAGCATTACTAACAAACAGATGAACAAATACAGACAAGTAGTTGTTAAGATGCTTATTTATCTGCTTTATTATTTTCTTTCTCAGTGTATGTCGAATGACTCTTACTATAAACTGTAGAAGGAATCACCCGTTTCTTGTGCACAGGGATTCATTGTGGATAATCACATGTGTGGGTAATATGGACTGCCCAGTGGGAAATGTGAAGGCATAGATATTTATTTGACTGCTATTACATTTTGCAAAATAAAAATCAGTCTATAAAAACTTTAACCTTTAAACAGTTTAGGGTGTAATCACAGCATGTCAGCTATAACACGCTTTAATGCTGAAATAATCATGATTACAACACTTGAACTTTAGCAGATTGATCTTCTTTTCTTTCATTCCTCTAACTGCATTTCTCCTTATGAAAAAATCATGAGCTTCATTAATAACTCATGAGTCATGATGACTGAAACACCGAAGTTAATGCATTAATAAATGCGTAAAGTCAAGCATGAGATGCTAACAATGCAAGTGCATTATTGATATTAAATGACTCTATGATTAGTGAACCCTGGAGGAGAGCTTTGCTGAAAAACCAATGAAAGATGAAGGTATTTAAGGTGATCTATTAACTCTGCACTTCCTCTGTTCTCCAACAGGAGGAGATGTTGATCTGAGAGTGTACACACGTTGAGCTCACTGAAGAATAATACACTCTTCCTAACCCTGTAATGTCAGCAGCTTTTAGTCTGTCACAAAACAGTGATCTTCTCTCTGCTTAATGCTACGCTTGTCTCACAACCAGACGCACGCTCACGCAGTGACACAATCACAGACTTTTTTCCTCCATCCATCTTTCTTAAAAAAAAACCTCCCACTGAGCAGAGAGCAGTGCAGAAAAAAGAGAGAATAACCTTCATAATCCCATTCCAGTTGTCCCCGGTAGACACCCTGAAGAGTGTGAGGAAAGCCATGCCGAAGTTGTCAAAGGTGGCGTGGCGGCTAAGACCCTCGCACGGGTTTTCTTCTGAACACTCTGAAAGAGGATGAGGAGAGTGGAGAAGAGTATAAGAGGCAGTGAGTGTGAGGAGAAGGCAAAGGGGGAGAATTGTGAGTTCTGATTACAACACTGCTTCTAAATTGATATAATTAATGTAAGTAGCAACACAATATAAGCATGTTACATAATCCACTGATATCTCACCAGTGTCAGCTGTGACACACACACCATCATCATCCGTTTTTATGCATGCACACACTCGCATGCTCGCTCGTGTTCACACCCACGCACGCTCCAGCACGCAACATGCATGTACGTCAGGCACACACACACTAACCCAGTTTTCCAAAGAGCTCAACTCCCAGAGCTGCATAGATGAAGAACAGCAACATGAAGAGCAGACCCAGATTCCCCACCTAGACGGACACGTTACACGCACACACAGATATATACAGTGTATGATTCACAGAAATAAAAACACATGTACAGTTTACATAAAGAGAGAGAGACGCACACATGCAAAATGATAGAGAGAGGCTGCAGACAGAGACTGATAAGCCTGATTGCATCTTAAAACATCTTAATTTAGAGCTGTCAGCCTGAACAAACTAATGGTTATCATATTAAAGGGATAGTTCTGTTTTTTTGAATAGGGGTTGCTCGAGGTCTATGCCACTAATAAATATAATTTCAAATAAAGAAACTGGCTAGCCTTTTCCTGAGGGATGAAAGCTGCGATGCGATTTTCCTGGCAGATATGGCAATTCCATTCAATTCACAATTTTCCTCAAATCAAGCTTCAGTGTAATATTCACCTTGTTATAGTATACATAACAGAGGGAATCAGTGATCAAAAGCACATAATTCATCATTTAAATTGATGATAAAAGATCTGTATTCATTATTTAAGGGATGCTCCAACTTCAGCTCTTAAACAGAGGCTTTGTGTTGTTGATCTGCTCACCAGCATATCCGTGGTGGAGATGTGATGTTCAGGAACGAGTCAACTCTTTTGAACCTCTTTTAAGTGAACAATGGGAACTGATTCACAGTTGTGTGCAAGCCATTCATCTGCAACCCATTCTTTAATGCAAATTGCCTGCAAATTTCATGTGTAAAATAGTTGATAAAACAGATCCTGGGTCAGTCAGGAGCACTGCAAAAAATGACAGCTTTGGCAATCACAGGACTGTCTGACTGTCAATTCCAAAAACAACAGATCTTTCAGTTCTACTAGCCGTATATGAGGTATGGCGATTGAATAATGAGACTGCCCTCAAGAGGATGAAATCACGAGGTTCAAGGTCACATACTGTTTAATATTAAAGGTTATGTATTCATGCACAACTGCTTCAATTTCTCAGAATGTGATGTCTTTAGTTCACTGCCAGCAACTGATTGAAGTGTATGATTTTGCCATGGCCTGCAAAAGAACTGGATGAAGCCATGTGACATCAGCTGTTTAATTATCATAGGAGATAGGACAGGATATTATGGCTTGATAATAAATTCCTTTTATTAGATAAAACAAGTTCTGCCTTTATGTAATCAAAAAATATTCAAAAATTGAACAGAATTTCCTTTTATAATTCAGCTGCATGTCATAAAATGTTGATCATGTTATTGGCAGGCCTGTCTACATAAACACTGAAAGCTTAGCTTTCTTCACAGTATATTAACATATCTGATGAGTATTTAATATTGTTTAAACAAATAATACAAGCCTAATCATGTGCTTTAATGGATGCTGCTATGCTCCACGTCATCTTAACCAAACTGTAGTTCAATCTACTCACAGAAAAGGAGCCTGTGTTAAGGTGGGACTTTAGGCCATCTGACCAACAGCGAATTCACTTCCAAAACTCTAAATCCACAAGAAATCTTCAATAAAAGAAAAAAAAAAGCTGTATAGAAAAATCACCCTCTTTCCAGTGAGAGTGCATGGATTTTCTTAGATTGAAGAAGTTTTTTTGAACCAGGCTGTAAAGATGTATATTGAAGCTGCAAAAACATCATTTCAAAGTCAGGTTTCTGCAGCCAGCCTCAAGTGGACACTCTGGGTACTACAGGCTTTAGCACTTAACATGGGCCTCCTTTTTCCTTCCCGGAGACCGCCACCTGTTTTTTGTTAGGGTCTCATAAAAAGATTCGCTAACAAACTCTTACCTTGAAAAATTTGGTGAAATATAACAAAACAACAGCTGACTGTTTTGTACATGAACTGAAGTCAGAGGGATGTTCAAGATCATCAACCTCCTGGGTGCCCATGCAAGCAAAAAACTTCCAAACAAATTGAAATGACTGATGACTCAGTATAAGGATTAGAGCAAAAATTGTCTCTATCAAAGAGACAGCTTGGTAAATAATTAAAATTTGAATGTGACAAAAGCGTAGAGGTGTGAAAAAAAAATCAATCCAGCAATATATCGCGATATATTGACCTCCGATACAATATCGAGATTTCAAATGTTAACATATATTTTTTTGTAAAAAATTAACTCATATTTTATTTAAGTTGGAAATAAAATACAACTTACAAATATGTATGCACAGGTTTTTTTCATGCAGTCCATTCAGTTCAGACAGTAATAAGAGAAATACGTGATTTTTATTTTACTCACAAATCACTTTGTTCCTCGTGTGTTCAATTACAGTTTGAGCTGCACTGCAGGTTAGGATGCTTTCAACACATTGTTACAGAGAAAACAAGAAAATTTTCTTTGGAACATTAATTTAAGTGACTTGATGCACTCTATGTTTTCAAGTTAAGTGTATGTATGTAACACTGCATTTAATCTATTTAAAAAACAATAAAAATGGAAAAGTTGTTTTCAATCAAGCAGTTTTGACTTAATTTGTACTTTCATTTTTGAGTAATATTGTGTGACTTACATAGACACCATCTCTAGTTTTTTTCTAAGTTAGCAGCAGAATATCGCAATATATCACAATATTGTGATATCGTGATATATTGCAAGTTATCATGTCGTGACCCAAGTATCGTGATACATATCTTATCGTATCGTATTGTGAGGCTCTTGCCAATACTCACCCCTACAAAAGCGTGTGCCAAAGTTGTTCCGAAACTTCTGACTGCTGATTAGTTGGGACAATTGAGGTAAGAAAATTTTTGGAGACACTCACAATCTGGCTTTAGCATATAAGATGTATCCACAAAAAGGAAATAACTAATGTGTAGAGATAAAACTCACTTTGAAAAAAGCATTATCAAGATGTTTGTAAGAATGATGATTCAAAGATTTTCATTATTATTTTTTGCTTTAGAAAACTCAGATCTTTCAATACAACCCTGAGACAAAACAGCAGTCAGTCTGTTGTCGCCAAGGATGAAGAAAGCCAAACAGAGCAAATCCAAAGTCAGGTCATGTTGACATCACATATTGGACATTTACAGCAGCTGTTCATGAATAACCTTCGATATATAAACTCAGTGTGACTGTGACCCCAGTGTTCTCATGCTCATGAGCAGTCTCATGGTTGAATGGCCATACTTCCTATACCAGTTAATGGTGCCACCAAAGGCTCTTAATTACCCCCATTTGAAGAAAAACTACACAAAAAACTAAGTTAGCTCAGCTAGATATTACAGCGAGATTATTTAGAATATTCACTGTTACTCAACAGAGTAACACTGTGTGTTTGGAAGTATTTGTGATGCACATACTAGTGAAGACGCACAGACCTACTTTTTTTTTTTTAAAGTTTCCACATAATATTTCATAGCACTTTTTAAACAATACATTGGTGAACTTCACTCTCAGTTCAAGTTCAAAAGTCCTTAAGCCTTTGAGGACAGACCTGTAATGAGTCTAACAAGCCTTAAATAAATAAGAAGATAATTCAAATAAACTGTTTTAATTATATTGTTCATGAGTTATACAAAGAGCATGTCCATTTGACTACAAATTATGACTTGTGTAATGATGTTAAAGGAAGAAAAGGTATCACTGTAGAAAGCTGTTTTTACAGTATTCACTCTGTAACTGTTTGTCTGTCCAGACATTTTAATGAATGGTTTGCTGGCTCTATGCAAATGCTAATGGCAGGCTGTTGTTTCTCATTCACAGTCAGTAGTTTTATCTTGAAGCCAAAACTTCATCCGCACAGTTTGTTTTGTTTACATCTGTGACTGTTGTGCTTCCAGAGCGATCAGTGCTCTCATTAGTCATTGTCTCAGACGTGACGAACAAATCATAGGAGGCAGGATGAAATCAAACAAACAGGACTTTGTCTGGAGGCTGTGAGGTGTCTCTGATGTGGTCTTAACTGTTGTTCACGATGACACGCTACAATAAGATGAAACGACTGTTTCAGGACGATGGGTCCCACAGCCTCAAAATGTTTATTCAGGCTATATATTATGCTTGAAACATACAGCCTGACCCCAGGATGACCAATTTCCAAATTTGGGGATCAATTAAATTGAAATAAAAGTATGGGAAGATATCAAATTTTAGACTAATCATTTAAATAAAAAAAAAAAAGTCAAACTTTAAGAAACAGAAAAAACTGTGAGCCTTAACTTCAAGCTATTGTTTCATTAATCACAATGTTTGTAAAGACTAGGGATGGCAGTCCAAACCAATTCCAATTAAGAATCAATAACAATTCAAATAATATTATAAGTCCTTTTTTTATTAATTCCATTTCCTTTGCTCTGTATAACCATGCAACTCACAGACATTGATTGATTGATTGATTGATTGATTGATCATGGCAGACAGGAGACAGAAGTCGTCTAAATCGTGGCTTCATTTTTCTTCAAAATTCGTTACTGCATGTCGAGTGGGTTGCAGAGGCATTAGCCTATGCACACCGGCATTAAATATCAGGACCTAGAAAAGCACTCGGAGAGCGCAGACTTCCGCCAGCGCCACAGTCCTCACCCATATTGTGATTTTCACCATAAATATTAGTCCTACCTTTATTTCATCTAAATAGCTAGATTTCTTGACCCTGAAAACATACCATTAGCAATTTGATTCATAATGATATCTATTTCAGTTCAGTAGTTATTCACAGAAATCACATTTTTCGTCATGTGGCAGACGCTGACCTGGATCAACACCAAAATTGAATCACTTCTTCCTTTTCCCATGCTGAACATTTCCTGAAAATTTTATCCAAATCCATCCATTACTTTTTGAGTTATTTTGTTCACAGACAGACAGACAAGCAAACTCTCTCGGAAACATAGCCTCCTTGGCGGAGGTAATGATGTGTTTGACATTGTTTCAGCTGAAAAGTAATCTTGCAGTTCAGCTGGATCCACCTAATTCAATCTCTGTAATTGGTCAGATCAATCTTGCATAGATACAATCTGCAACAAGTAAGTCAGCCCAAGGCAACGCAGCCCAATCAGAGTCCTTTAGAGCAGGAAAAGACTACACGTATAGAGATTAGCATGGATGCTAACAGCTTCAGTAGCAGTTTTATTAGATCTGGACTAGGGATGTAACGGTAACCGGTAAAATGGTAAACCGTGATAAAATTTCCCACGGTAATCGTTACCGTGTCCAATTAAAATTACCGTTCTATCGTGCTTGATCACCACACTGCCTCAGTAACGCACGATGATGCTGCTCTTTGCCTGGAAAAGCCGGAACTATGTATCTGTCCTCGATTAAGGAGCCTCACGCGAGGTGCACGTGCGCAGTTTGCATTGTTTGGCCTCTGAGTTTGACACATTTATTGACAAAAAAGACAAAAGAACTGTTATGAATATAATAATAAAGGGGTTAAATGATTTCAAGTATACGTAATAGAACTTTTTGAACATCTTGAGCACACTGCAACAATACCGCGATAATAATGATAACCGTGATAATTTTGGTTACAATAACCGTGATACAAAATTTTCATATCGTTACATCCCTAATCTGGACTGTATATCTTTATTAAATTTAACACCGACAATAACACTGAATGAATTTCTTAATAGAACTGATATTTTGGCTCCATGTCTGACATGTTTTAGCAAGAGTTTGTTCTAGGAAGTGGCTTATGTTTTGTACTGTGTGCTGCAGCAGTAGCACCCACCTACTAACTGATGGAGCTATCGTCCAATCACCTGTCAGATATGCTTTGAAAGGTTCCGCCCACTCTCAATAATTTCTATGGGCTGTTGCCAAGATGGATGAGTGAAATATATTGAACAGTTCAGTTACCTGAAACCCTGTGTAGGTCGACTTTTGCCCACAAGAGTTGAAAATTAAATCATTAAATAATGAACTATAGAATTTGTATCAGTTTAATTTAACAATTCCCATCCCTAGTAAAGAAAGACCCAAACAGCATATTCCTGCTAATCCAGAATTTCAGGAGCAGGACCACACCTCAACCACTAGTCTTCCTGTGTTCCAATAAATTCTAACCGACCATTTCCCTCTTTTGTTTCGCACACTCGACGCACCCCTCCCTCCCCTTTCTTAAAACGTCTTTCTTCCTTCTGTCCTTAGGGCCTTATAGAGGGGGATTCATCGTGTCCGGGAGCTACAGTGAATTCCCCATGAAGTTTCCCCAAACCATTATCCACTTCACGTACCTGCTATGTTGCTTGTTATCCACTGTTTGCAATAAATAATTGTCAAATTCATCCTTCTGATGGTGTGATCCTTACTCATGAAGTTTCTTTGTTATTGTTAATGTTGCCCCTCCTTTCAACGTCATCATGTCTGTTGTAGCTTGTAGTTGGGTATCACCATGTAGCCTGTTAGACTGTACCTATGAGACAAATTACTGGGGGATTTTATGACACTAATACCACCTAATCTCACAAAGTGAACATCTTAGTCTGCATTCCTGCTTTTATTTGTCAATCTGGTCAACCAAATTAAGATGAATCAGGATTAATCATCTAAATCCAGCCAGAAATTACAATCAAAAAGCCTCTTATAAGACAGCCCTCTCGTTTTTTAGCTTTGAGAAACAGAGTTGACTTTAATAGCCTGGATCCAGTCTTCACGAACCACAAACTATCCTGTTTGTTCCAATTAAAAAGCAATTCACAGGGACTTGGCTCTCCCTCCCCCATGCTAAGATGTATGGAGAATCATCAGATGAAGTGTGGAGGGGAAAAGGGTGCACAGCAAACACCAGGGTTAAAACCCCAGCGATGATCCATCACTTCAAAGACAATTGGCTTTATTCGTGGGTTGGTCGGTGGTCTGGGGGTCTCGAGGGTGTTTTGTACAAGAGATTCTGGGAGGTTTGTATGATCACATGAAAAGATCATGAGATCTGTGGAGGAAAATACTCTTGAATCACCACAGCACATTTAAGAAATGATTTAAGCTAATTCAGCTGTAGTTTAGGAGCAGGTGCATCAGAATTTTAATATCTACCTGCACTGAACACCTTTTAGGTCTTAATTATCGCATTGTTCTTCCTCCTCCCCACTTTCTCTCTCCACTGTCTCATTTGTCTTTGGTTCCCCTGAGGGTCCACTGAGCAAAGAAGCTGTGGAGGATCTTTCCTGGAGACTTCCTCTGCACCAGAACCGTCATCTTCCATAATCATTCTCATTTCCAAATCGCTCTTCACAATACTCATGTTCACGTGTGTCCACAGCTTGGTTTTCACTGTAGGAACTTTCCCAGAGACAAATAATCTTTAGAGGATGTCTGCAAGAAGTGGTTAATATTTCCTCATAATATTAGGTCCAATTTTGGCACAATCCCCTAAAGCAATGCTAGGAGTGTGGATCAATTCAAGGCTTGTTCCGGTTGTTATTTTTGAAAGAAAAACATTGTCCACACAGTTATTTTGCTGCTCTGGGTAAAGTCAGAGCATTCCCAAACCCCATACTTGTGATTCCAAATCAATCATAGAATTCCCACTTTAGGTAATGAGTATAATGAGGCTAGAACAGGGGTGGGCAACTTTATCTCCAAAGAGGGCCACATAAAACTGTCAGACCAAGCCTGAGGACTGCATTGTTACAAATTTCATTAAACTGTTGATGTGTAAAAATAAAATTTGCTAAACAAAATATGAGAATATAAGTACTAACAAAAATAGTATACCAATGTTCACATGTTACATCAGAAATAAAAGTTAGCATGTGCCTAATTAACTTGAAAGAGTTCAAGCTAATGAAGCTAATGTAAATGGAATTAAAGCCAATGAAGCCATCCTAAAAACAATGAAACAATGAGTTTTTTCTGTGACGGAGGATTAGGGCCATGTAAAAAAATGTTTAAAAGAAAACAGTAAAGTTAAGAGAATAAAGTCAAAAAGTTCAGCTAAAACTTTAAATAAATAAAGAATATCTCAATCAAGAAGATGCTCTCATTTCATCCTCTTTGTGTAGGCGAATGGCTGCTCTTCTGGTAAAACCGTCCACAAGAAAATTTGTTTCCAATTTCATTTAAATACATTTATGACTTTATTCTCTTACCTTTATGAGATTATTCTCGTAACTTTACAACTTTAAATTCGTAACTTCTTACTAACCCTCCATCGTAGTTTTCCAATTTTATTTTATTTTATCTTTTTTTTTAATGTTTATTTTGGGCATTTTGTGCCTTTATTGACAGGAGAGAGACAGTGGATAGGCTTGTGACAGCGGGTGAGAGAGTAGGGGAAGACACTCTGCAAAGTGGTCAGAGGCTGGATTCGAACCTGGACCGAAGTATGGACAGAAGTATGTACACCGGACGTATGTGGTTGCTAACAACTCCACCAAACCAGCACCCCCAGTTTTCCAATTTTAAAAGCACAAATATTTTACTGCTGCCATTTGTAAAATATAGTAAGGAGTAATATTTGATATATATTGTTCAAATGCTTCATGAAAGAGATTTTGAGACACTATTACAGCAATGTAAGTTCTTCAATAACTTGCAAAAGCTAATTAAAATATCAATATAGATTATACAGAACTATTTCAAATAGATATTGCTTCCTTCATATCTACAATTTATTACTAATTCCATCACTGTGGTCAATTACTGATCTAATGTTCAATTCTATCCAGCTGTGCCCCATTTGCTAGCAACTTTTTGATAAATGAAAGCAAGAAATCCCCATATATTTGGTTCAAAGAACTTTTGTGGTATAGAAAAGTATTAGAAATTGTTAAATCTCTGCTAGGATCATATCTAAGCTTTAAAATCATGTTATATGTCCAGTCAGCTGAGCTCTCACAGCATTTTGTAACCACTTTTTCCCAGAACCTGCAGCTTGAAAAGTGTTTTTCTCACTATGCTTTAACACATCAGTGCCGACAAAGAAGAAAGTGTACGACAGATGGACTGACAGCAAAGTTAAGACTCTATTAAATATTAATAATGAGGAAGGAATCCAGCAGGAATTTGGAAACCTGCCTGTCAATAACTTGGCGTGACATCAAAGTTCTTGTATATCCGTACGAGTAAATTGCCTAATTATTTTGGATCTTTCATGTCGAAGAAGCACAGACAACAACAGGCTGACAGAGCCGTATGGTGCTTTAAAAAGAAGTACCAGGGTTGTTAAGTCTTGGGTACCTTTACAGAACTGCAGTTTCTTGTGGAGGAATGGTGCTTGGATGGATTTAATACTCATCATATGCTGACATCATCAAGTGGGAACAGTACTATGTCAACACACAATTAAATAAGACCCAGAAGTTCTAAAAACTACTTTTACAAATTCTGGAGAGTTTTCCCTCAACATTCTTGTCAAAGGAAACTAAGGGAAAAATTCAACAAATCACTAACATTTGATTTCACTTCACCTTTACTTTCATTTATCATTGTCCTGTATGTTGTTAATCAGTATTTTCAGCACCTTTCTTTTAATCCAGCATGTCGTTGCTAGGGCTGGGACGATGTGCTTTTTTCCAAATTTGAAATTTTACGATTTTTTAGGTGCCGATTCGATTTAAAGATGCAATGAGGAGTTTCTAAGTGATTACAAAAAAGCCTCACTTTTAGCTAATGCCTAATCGAAATACACACTTTAAGATGAGTTTTATAGCATCAAAATTGGTTAGCTATAAATGCTATTCTTTAGCTTCGCTGTCGGGTCCGACAGAGCTGGACTGGCCTGGATACTCAACTTCGGGAACAAGACAATTAAAACTAGAGCAAATTTATATTACTCGGGCACGCCTTAGAGCACCGGGCTGTAAGTAGCGATATATAGCCGGCTACAAAACTATGATACTAAGTTTTCAAAAAATTGTCACATATTTTGGTACGTTCCAGTTGTAGTCAGAAGTAGGAATTTCCGAGTAGGAAACAGGGCCGGGTCTACGCAGGGGCAAGAGGGGGCCTGGCCCCCTCAAATAAATGTTGTGCCCCCTCAAACTAAATCCCCCAAAATATATTATATTTAATATATTTTTATTATCTCATGCCTCTCTCCTCCGCTCCACTTCTTAATGTCTTAATGTCTTGCTTGGCTCCTCAAATATAAAATATATCAAGCTGTTTCTCGTGCCATGTTTCTCGCCTCCGCTCCATCTCCCCTTTTCGCTCTGCTCAGTGCATCGGCCTGCTGCCGGCTCGCTGTGAGGGATAGCTGTCTGCTATCCCTCGGTATAGGCAGTTGCCTAGAGCCTCATCTGCTGGAAGGGCCCTGCTAGCGGGCACCAGCAGCGGTTGTTTGAATGCGAAGCAAAGGAGCTCTGTTAAACTCGTTCATAATGTTTTGTGTAGCGACATACTTAATTGCTAATAACATAATAAAAACAAGAGTTAATATTTTGCTTGAAAATCTTTATTTGTTCAGTCAACAACAACAACAACCAAAACCATATAACCCAATTCTTCTAGTAGCTAAGCTGTAGCCTATTCTCCTAGATCAGGGTGTGTGGGCCCACTGGCCTGTCATGTGTCACAGCACGGGGGAGAGAGCACTGTCCGCTCCCTGCCACAGACTGAGCACAAATGATCTGTGCCTGCAGACCCCTAAAGAAAGCCCCGCCCCCGCCCAACTTCTGCAATCTGGCTGCTAACTTACAATCGCATCTTCACTTTTCCACTCCTGCAAAACTTTCAGCAGCTTGTTTTAAGACTTGTGTCGTGTATCTCATTCTCCTCAAGTGACATACGATAGAACACTAGTGTAGAGATTGCTTGCATTCTATTCTGCTGGTCATTCAGAGGTTACATACGTACAATGCATCCGTTTTCAGAGCTTTTGAAAAATTTGCTCCTGCCTCTACCAGTGGAGGTCATGGTGGCGATGCTGTAGCCAGCATCTCAGCAGCTAGCGCTGCACCTACCCCTACCAGTGATGTAGCTAGCAGCACATCAGCTAACATTAGCAGTGATCCTGCTGCCTGCATCACTCCAACAGTAGCTAGCATAACACCAGCGAGCACTACTTCTACTCTACCTCCTCCTTTCCAAGGTGTTGTTACAGTCAACCCCAAACTTCCCATTTTACCCAGTGATTTAACCACCATTGCACCATCCCAGCTATTATTAAGTAGCTATCCAAAACGTGTATTTGGCAAAAAACTAGGGTCATTCAATCCTGCCTGGTACCGCACACGACCATGGCTTGAATACTCTGCTGAAGGGGATGCATGTTTCTGCTTTCCCTGTCGCAAATACTGCACTGTGAATGAGAGGGATGTTGTGTTTACTTTGACTGGTTTCAACAACTGGAAAGTTGCACTGGAAAGTGACAAAAGGCTGCAGAGGCATGTGTCTTCCCACAACCATGTGCATGCTTCTACTCTCTGGGCTGAGCACCAGAAGAGAGAGGCTACTGGGGCTAATGTTGACACATTACTGGTTGGCAAGACACAGGTAGAGAAAAACCGGTACTATGTCAAGAGTGTGGGCAACGCTGTGAAGTTCCTCTGTGTCAATGAGTTGGGTTTACGCGGAACAACGGAACTCAGGCGTGAAGCTGCTGGTCATGATGATGATATTGTTTCTGGGCTTTTTCTTAAGTTAATGGAGTATACCCTTGAGAAAGATGAAAAACTAGCTAGCATCGCCAAGGGTATCCCAAAGAATGCAACATACACATCAAATCACATACAAAATGAAATAATTGACACACTGGCAAGCATGGTGCTTGGAGAGATAAAAAAAAAAATATGAAAATGCTGATGCTGTGGGGTTTTGCCTCAAGAGTGATGGGACCAGGGACAGGTGTGATGTCGAAAACCTGTCAGTTATGATCAGGTTTGTCAGTGCTTCCCTACCCGAGGAGCATCTCATTGGGCTGCTTCACCTCGACCAACTAGATGCAGAGTACATAACCTCTGAGATCCTGAAGTGCCTCTCTGGTTACAGTGCTGACAACATTCTTAGCCAGTGTTATGATGGAGCTTCAGTGATGAGTGGGGTGAGAGGAGGTGTTCAAGCTCTGCTCCAACAGAAGCTGGGAAAGTATATACCCTACATTCACTGCTATAACCACCAACTGCACCTGCTGGTTGTGCATGCCATGCAGAGCGAACAATGTACAAAAAGATTTTTTGATCTGTCTTCTTCCTTGTACAACTTTTTTCAGCACCACTACATCACTAGGAAGTATGATGCTCCTAATCTTAGGAGGCTACTCCAAATCCGGTGGACAAGCCACTATGAGGTGACAAATTGAACATTGAATAACTGTTCTGTCCGAGGTGGCAAAGGATGATGATGCTGCAGTGGATCTGTGCACTGAAGCATCAAGCCTGCTCTGTCAGATTAAGAGGCAGCACTTTAAGAGAGAGTTAAGTTTCTGGTTCAAGTGCTTGGTCTACTGACACCAGCCAATGCCATGCTACAGTCTCAGTCTGTGGATATGTGCAGAGCCTCAAATATGGTTGGTACAGCACTGGATTCTTTGAGGGCCATGAGGGATCACAGTGATGAGTGGGGAGGGGGAGATCACACCGCAGCTGGGGATGACCTTCCTGCAAAGAGAAGGAGAACAATGAATAGGCACCTCAGTGACAGTGTTGTTATTACAACAGTGGGCCACACAGACACAGATGACAGTGTCCCCCCCCCCCCCCCCCCCCCATAAGTCACTTAAAAGACCTCTACTAAACATTCTGGATAGAGTAATTACCGAGATGGAGACGAGATTCTGCCAGAAGAATTTGGAGCTGATGAAGGCCACGTCCAGCCTTGTGCCTTCATCTGACACATTCCTTCACGGAGCTCTGTTGCATCCGTCGGCTGAGCTGGCTGGCACTGATTCAGGATGTCTGAAAAATGAAATCCTGGTGGCAAAGCCCATGTTGCTTAAGGAATGCCCCAATGAACCAGATCTATCTACAGTGTGCAAAACCCTACAGCACTACAAGGCAGCATTTCCTCGCTGTACAAGTTGTACATTACAGCACTGGTCATTGGGGTTTCTTCAGCTGCATGTGAGAGCTCTTTCTTTACACTGTCCTGTGTCTTAACCACCTTCAGAGAACTATGCTGCATTGCAGAAAGAGGAACTTGGTTATCTTGGCTCATGAAAAGTCCATTACAAACAAGCTGGACATGGACGAATTTGTGAGAGAGTTTGCCAAGGAAACAGGAGGCTGCCATTGACCTAGAGACCTAGGAGAATATAACTAAAATTAGTGGCCAGCAAAAACGCACAAAAGCAAAAATAGCTGTCACCTTAAAAGATGTTGAAGTTAACCTTTACATGAGCTTAACATTTACTGGTGAATTTCCCAGTGAAGTTTATATGAAAATTGTTATATAGCCTCTGTGTAATTATTTTTATTACTTATTAATTATTCAGTCAGATTAGAAATTGAAAGACGGTGTACTTACCATTTTAGTAGCAAGAAGAAACAAACACAACATCTCTGATAGAATCTGGCCACAGCTGGTCAAAGCCACAGCTAATCAGCACAACAAGGGAAGAGAACAGCCTACAGTAAGGCAAGACCGCTAGGACAAACTTTAAAAAAAGGCAATTCGTAATTGTGCAAGTTTTGCTGCATAATAGGCCTTTCTTTTATTATTTTTGTCTTATAAAAATAAAATAAAAACTTAAAATATAAAAAAGCCTTTACAAAAATGTTCATTTTGGTTCATCACCAGCTATTCTAGCCTAGGCAACATCTGTTCTGTTTGTTGATGTTGACAATTTGCTGGGTATTTTTGTAAGTTGCTTTTGTTGTGGACATGTTTTTGACATGCCTAATAGTCTCATCCAGGGTATTATAAAAAAACCCCACAAAAAACACAAAAAAATACAAAAACATCCTCCTGAGGGATTGCCACCTTATCGTGGTCAGGAGGTTTGAGTGCCTCAGTGACCCTAAGAGCTATACCAACAGAAGCTGGTCTTCATAGGGACACCCAAGTTGGGCAGGTCTTAGGGTAGAGGCCTGACAAAGTGCAATCAGTTCAGGTTGAGGGACATACACCTAACAGTAATCCAAGTTCATGAAATAAATATGGTTAGTCTAACATAGGGCTGGGCAATTAATCGAAAAATAACCGAAACCGACATTTAGGGTCTCTAATCGACGTAATCCTGCCCATGTCAGTTATTTCGGTTACCCCATCCCCCCCAAAAAGTCTTAAAAGGAATTGAATTCATTGATCTAAAATTAAGGCCTTAATTGGCATTAAAATGTCTTAAATCAATCTTTCAAAAGTCTTAAAAGGTGTTTACACATGGTAAGTAGGGTTTTACCTGCACCGCCACCACCAAGATAAAAAAAATTACAACAACTGCACCGGCACCATTTGAGTCCAAAAGGCAAAGGAAATTTCCAGCCACAGCAGCGCACTGACATAGATTATGTAACAAAGTGAAGAGGTGCCACTCCGCTCTGTTTTCACTGGCTAACAGCAGCACACTGGCTTAGCTTGTATATTCAGAGAAGAGGTATCACTTCGGCTGATTTTTCAATCTATATTATCACATGCATTCTAGTGCTCATTCACTGGTAGTTGAATTGTTAAGTCTTTTTGATAAGTAATTTACATTTTTAAAACAAATCATAATTTAACATGTTAAATTATGAATATGAACAGTGCATAGCACAAAAAACAGGGAGGCTGACACGTGGTGCGTTCCTGTTTGCATGCCTTTGCGTTGACTATGAAATGACCCTTACGCTGCACTGTATTGATGACGAATGGGAGAGGGTTAGATGTAAGTTATTTATTTCTGAATGTTTATGGAACTTGCCTGTTTTTTTAAAACTGCAATGCAAACTTTTTTTTAAAGAGATGTCAGTTATTTCCTACTTTTCACAAGTTGAAAACTAATAATATGAATAATATAGTAATAATAATATAGGGAATTATCGGAATTATACTCCATTTATCGTTATCAAGGTGAGGTGCTCAAAAGTCTGGATATTGCATCCATATCGCCCAGCCCTAGTCTAACAACAATAACTACAATAGATCAAACAAAAAATCCCGATACTTATGTGAATAAAGACAATCTGAATTTTTTCTCCCAACTCTGGTTGCTGCCATTTCAAATTTTAGGCTCATCCAACATAATGTTAAAAATAAAGTAAGAAAGGCTTTAAAGTTCTAGATAGCTGTGAATGGCTAGTAGTTATCTTGCCTCCCTCTAAACTAGGACAGAGACTTACCAATGTATGGTCACACTTTTGCCTCCATTGGGTTAAACTCGGCTACAAAATCAAAAACATGGGAGGTCAACTTTTCAAATTAAGACTTGAAGAAAAAAGCCCCTGCGACATCCTCCATGGTTAAATCTCTCACTAACTTCAGACTCTATTTGATAAAAACTGCACCCCACAAGAAGTAATTACAAAACGACAAAACTATTCTGTTTTGTTGATAAGTTTACCATGATGAGGGAAAAAATCCTTGAAGTTGACTGTCCTGTTCGGACTGCAAGCGAGTCCAGAAAGCTTTCCAAAATAGTTAACAGCACAAAAAAGGAATTTGTGAGAGCCTTTTGTCCGTGACAGATGAACATCACTTATGAAAATGAAACACTGGTGTGCTGCTTAGTAGATACATCTCATGAAGTGCAGTTTATATTAAACAGAGTCCTCAGTGTGGACAAAAGAAAACAGTGAGGGCAGTCGATCATTTAAAAAATGGAGACACTAGGGAACATAACGACAACTGCTAAATATGATCAATCATTAGTAAGCAGTACCACATAATGCACTAATTAGGATAGGTGTTAAAAGATTCCTACTAAACTTAGATTGGGAGTGTTTTAAAAATCATATTTGAAAACAATGGTAAAGGTTATATATACTGTTGCTTTCAAAACTGGTAAGCATTCATTTTTTTATTGTACTCATGAAACCAAGAATTTTTAATTGTGCTTGAGTTAAAATATACTAATGTTGGGGTTATCATTTTTTGAAGCTTATATTTGCTTTTTACTATTTTTCCCTCATCAAGATGCCTAACAATACAGTATGGGCCCTCGGGTGCTGAATAAAACAATTATATAAACCTCTGGGTAATCAAAGTTGCCCATCCCTGTTACATAGTCTCTGCCGTTATGCCACATCTTTTATTTAAATGTGGTAGACTTTTACATACTCTGTACTTCAATTATTTAAAATTAAACCTTTTATTATCATAAATATTAACAGATAGTCTCAATTTAAAGGTAAACTCCAATCCTTGGGTGAGGTCAATCTTTAGATGAAATAAAACAGCCAATTCCCTTCAAATGATCACTTGTTAAATTTTCACAACCAGGCAAAAACGTTGTAATTCTTAGTCCCATATATTAGTTGGGAAGTTTTTTATGATACAAAAAAATTATAAGCTCTGCATGAGTTCATTAGATTAAATATGAACACAGCAATAAATCCCTATATTGTTACAAACAAGCTCCACGAAAAGAGGTGGTCTCATCTTGCTAACAACCATTTCCTGCAGTGGTTTGTTTGCAGTGAGGGCACAATTGAAAGAACCGGCACAAACAGGGTGACGAGTTACCTCATCACACTGCTGTAGTAGTTTAAACAGTAATTTAGCTCAGATTTAGCTTTCTGTCAGAATTTCTTTTCATGTCTTTGTGTGTTTGAATAAGTGAGTGTGTATATTGAATGTGGATTGGCGGAGGGGTGGGGGTGGGGGTGTGGGGGTTGCAGGGGTCTTATGTTTTCATTTTATGCGATTATGCAAGTTTTTGCTTTTCATTTCACTTATTTTTTTTTCCCCCGTGTAAAGCACTTTGTATTTCAAAGTCCTGTATGAAAAGAGCTACACAAAGAAATTTTAATTGATAGTATTAACATCTGTATCAGCTAGGCCTGTGCTCAAAATATTGATACTGCAAAATATTGTCATGCACTTTGTGGGGATAAGTATATCAATACGGATTCTACAGAATCGATACGGCCTCAATGTTTGGACAGTTGTTGTAAATACACTTTGGGTAATATTAACAATGGCACAGTTCAAAGTAGAAGCCAAGCTACATGATTAAACACATGTTCCAAATTTAAGGTCTATGATCTTTGGGGACCTGAATTAAAGTTCTTAAGTTGACGAATTATTCAAAAATCATGCTTGTTTTTTTTCGTCTTGTAATAAAAACAAAAGTTGCTCGGAATTTTCTGTTAAAAGTGTCGTGAATGTTCACAATTTAAGTGTATCGGGACTTATCATATCGTGGCCTCAGTATCGGGATACGTATCATATTGTGGGGTTGCTGGAAATACCCATCCCTAATATCAGCTACGAGCCAACCAGGCTGACGAGAAAGTGCTTAATGACAAAGTTTTAGATCAAACAGAGTCACTTTCTGTGTTCAGGCCCCAAATAGGATGAATTTAGCAACAAGCTAATATTACTCAGCATCTCCACAGCAGATCATCACAGGATTCAACAACATGAACTGATTCTAAACTTCTAGTTCCCAGAATTCAGTCCAGCTCATTCCAGCAGGAGAATTTATCCTTTTTAAGCTACTTCTACTTTTTAACCATCATAGGCAGTTTCTCTACCGGTGCTCTGGTGTTAGAAGTAACCATGATATCTGGTGTCCTCTGTGGTCCACTGGAGACATCAGCAAGCATCAAAAGCACTTCATAGTGCACTGAGCTTCTTTACAGCTGAATCATAAGATAAAATTGTTAATGGAAACAATCAATGATGAGACAGTTGACCTCCTGTATTAAACCATGACCTGATTGTTGGTACAGTAGCTTGCTAACTTTTTTCCCATAATGCAGAGAGCAGTTTGCTGTGATGCAGTGAAGTGAAGACAGCTAAGGCCCACTGTGTGACTTGGACTGCTTCAAAATCCTGAAGTGTAGACATTAAACAACCCAAAGGAAACATGCAGATTTGCAGTTTTTTTTCTTCTGCTGAATCGTCACAAAGCAACCAAGCTGTAGGTGTTAAAACCATCTCAGATTTTAACAGTCCCAAGGGGGCTGTTGGGTTCTCCCTATATCTGGCACTGTTATTTTGGGGTTTGTGAGCTGAGAAGCTTTAAAATCACTTTTACCAGCAGTCAGTTTGCTATTTTATCACCAAGCACAGATTTAATGCAAGGCAATTCAAACTGAAAATGGGGTCTTTGTCCAACCAAATTAGTGAAATGGTCCATACCAAGAACAATCTTTGCTTTGTGTTTAACTCCCAGCTCTGTAATAATTTGTCTCTCTATGTTAAGAGCAGATGAACAGAAGGTCAAAACAGTGGTGCTGTGATAACATGACAGAGCTTTCAGATCCTGCCTCAAAGGGGAATAAACTGCTGCGTGTTGTCTTCATGTACGATAAGCTCTCAGACTGGACTTTCTGCTTCATATTTCATCTTCTCACGGATACCCAGCAGCAACACAATGGCACAAAAGCCACTCTGACAAATTAAAAGCCCGCCGATGAGCCTTAAGCTAATAATAGGATGCTTTCATTTGACGACACTGTTGCACACTATGCGGAGTCTTTTGGGGGGTGGTTTCGTAAATCATCTAGTGGGGGAAGCCAGTGCCAGCCCTGATAAATTGCTAAATAAAACAGGCTGTCTGCGGCCCGTCAGATCTGGAAACCAGGCTGGCAGTTAAAGAGACATCTTGTATATTTTCACAGCGTCGGTGCTGCGTCTTACCTGAGGCAGAGCTTGCATGACTGTGTCCAGCAGAGCTCTCATTCCCGTAGCCATCTTCAACAGCTTCAGCACTGAAACATCGCAACGTGTCAGCTCTAATCAGCCACATTACATCCTGTTAGTGTGCGTGTGCGCCGCTGCGTTTGTGTGTGTACCTCGCGTTATTCTTAGGACTCTCATGATGCGGATGATGGTGGGGTTGATTGGCAGGGAGGCGTTCAGGTCTATTTCCTCCAGCGTGATTCCCATTATGGACAAAAGCACAATGGCGAGGTCCAGCTGGTTCCATCTGAACACGCAAACAGAGGATTTCAGTTTTTGTAGGGATGGGAGTGTGCGTTAAGAGTTTGTGTTAATGCGAATGTGCAAATACCTCTCTTTGAAAAAGCGGCGCAGGCCAAAAGCGATGAGTTTGAGGATGGCCTCGATGACAAAAACCACGGTGAAGACGTAATTGCAGTACTTGAGAATCTCCTCGAGGTACTGCAGGACACACACACACAAAAGAGGCTCACACACTTCAAAAGGGGCCTGCTGTGGCTGTACTGTACCGCCACATCTCGCTTCATTACTATGGTTCTAGGGCAGGTGGTGGAAGGTGTTGCCATGGTTACCTGAGGCTGGTTGTAGTGCTCCATGCTCATGGTGAGGAGGTTCGTGAAGATGATGATGGTGATGAAGAGATCCATGTAGCTGCTGGTGCACACGCTGTGGATGGATCGACGCAGCGGGGAGTAGTCGGCGTAGTACGGCTTCTCTTGGGCCCCTGCGAGTCAGAGAGAGGGACACACACACATACACACACACACACACACACAGACACAGGGAGTCATTAAAATGCTTCAGAGAGAAAAATGTGACACTGGCTATGAAGTCACTGATGAAGAGCGTGCCAAGTGGCGTACTGCTGTGTGATAGGGCTGGGTGATACGGGCCAAAAAGTCATCTCAGTATTTTAAAGCTAAGAGGCAATACAAGGTATATAGCTTCACATTTGGTCTGTGAAGAAATAAAAAAAAGCTGCCACAAAACCAGAATGATCTGCTTTTTGTTCAAATCAATAATACTGATTTGATACAGCCAGTGTTAATTTTGTCATCTTATTATTTTCTTCATAGTTTTCGTCATCAACCGTTTTTCCACAGTGAAAATTAGCCTATAATTAAATAAAACAAGTGCACAAGCACAAAAACTAAAACTGGGTTAACTGACTCTTTTTCAACAAATACAAGCTGGACCAAAATGTTTAACAGAAACTTAATCCAATCAGACCTAATTTTAACATCGCGAAAGTAGGGACAAGTAAGGAATCACAGCTACTTTAGTTGTGTGGAAAGACTGGACAAGTTACGAGAGACATCCAATCACAGCTGCCTTAACTTCATGGTGGCAGGATCCAAGTGTAAAACACAATTTCAGAAATTCAAGGAAACATAAAAATGCCTTACACTTTACCGTTCATATTTTACTTGACTAAATGCAAAGTAGATTTAATCTACTAAAATGTTGTGAAATTTCATCAACTAAAACTAGAAAAGCACTCGGAGAGCGCAGACCTCCACCAGCACCACAGCCCTCACCCATATTGTGATTTTCACCATAAATATTAGTTCTACCTTTATATCATCTAAACATTTAGATTCCTTGACCATGAAAACATACCATTAGCAACTGGATTCATAATGATATCTATTTTAGTTCAGTAGTTATTCAAAATCGCAGTTTTAGTCATGGCAGATCAAGATGGTGATCCGGATCAGTCCCAAAACCTTATCATTTGTTCCTTGTCCCAATCCGGACATTTCCTGAAAATTTCATCAAAACCGGTCCATAACTTTTTCAGTTATGTTGCCAACAGAGAAACACACAAACAAGCACAGCAATAACATAATCTCCTTGGTGGAGGTAACTATTCAGATGACTAAATTATGACTTAAGCTGAAAGATATTTTAGGCCAAAGACTCAAAATTAACATTGGATACAGCAACATAAGTAGCAGCATTTTTTTTGATAGTTATCAAAAGTTGTAGAAAAACTCCCTATACTGTAAACCAGTGTTAGAAAACATCAAAACAGCAGTATAATGTCTGGTTTTCATTCTCAATTGCTAAAAAAAATCCTGTATATCATATCCCAGTTTAATAACTCAACACATTCTACTATCTGTCTGATGCTGAAAGTACCACAAATACCTCATTAAAACAGCCATTAGCCTCTCTGCTGCCTGTGATGCTTTAAAGAAAACAAATAAACTGCAAATACTTGCACTTGTGGGTCAATTCAAAACAATAATAAATTATTATTCTGTATTTTAATAGAACTTTTTTAATCTGTTTGTTTTGTTTTCTTCTGAATGTTTGTTGTACTCCAGACATCATTAAAAATGATCTTCCAGGTTAAATAAAGACTGAATTAATGAATTCTCCTGGCTGATTTCTGTATCAATAAGGATTTTACAGAGACAATACACTCCAGATGCTGACGATAACTGTACAATATACCTGGACTGATGCTACCAATTGTGTACTAAGTAGGATGGCAGTAGAAGCAAAACCCCATAATGCAGCTCATGCTCCAAGTTATACATTCTGCTTCAGTATTTAAAGACCTGAAATTTCAGTGTGTTGAGTTGTAGAATCTGTTCAACACTGTCCTTTGTCACTGTCACTTTTTGTATATTTGAAGAAAACATAAAAAGTTGTCTGAATTCTGGAAAAACCACAATGTACATGTATCATGGCCTCTTTTTAGGGGTATGTATCATATCACTGCAAAGTGCTGCAGTTACAGTGGATTCATGTTTTGTATCACATAAAAAAGTGAAAATAATAGAAAACAAAACAAAAAAAAAGAAAGATTTTGACATTGACCTACTCTTCTTCAAAGTATTTTGTGATAATATTTGCAATGATTTGCTGCCATACAGACAAAGATTGATTGATTTTATTAAAGAAGTTAAATTTTACACAGATGTCGAAGTGTCTGAAACGTCTTTTGTATAATTTCTTAAGCTCTGGAACACGAACCAAAGCAAAGGTGTTGCTTTAAACATGAAAGCCACAAACTTGCATGACATCAATTAAAATTTCCTACATTGACTTTAACCATAAAAAATGTTCTTTTATAAAATAAAATGAAATGAAATAAAATAATAGTTCCCCTTTTTAGCCTAAATTTTTTTTACACTATTAACCCTATAAGGCCCAAGACCATAGATTATAGCCAGAAAATTCTAATTTTTTGGAGCTGAAATGTTTGTTTCATTTTCTGCTAAAATCCACAAAAGTCAAAATGTCCATAAAATTCAACACATAGATTTTTTGTATCTCATTTGATACATTATGTGTTTTTGGCAACTGATAATCCATTTGAGGACATTTTTATCATTTATCTGATTGTATTCAGATGTTTTTTTGTAATCTGTTGATCATATTGAGTAGAAAGAGGTATTATAAAAGTATGTATCAAATATGATACAATTGGCTTTATAGGGTTAACCCTGTGCTAAATCAGCCAATTATTCTAAGTGGTTCTCACAAGAAACGCTCTTTTTAGAGAGCATCAGATCTAAGATCTACAGTCCCTTCTATCAACTTAAACTACATCAGAATAATCATAATTTCTTATTCAATATCTCCTTCACAAATACCTCAAAATATCTTAAAAACTTAACATACTGCCCAGCCCTACTGCATGTGTGAGTGTGCATGAGTGTGTTCATCTAAAAGTGCCACCTCAGGAGTTCAGTCCTATCCATCACACATACACACCCTTCATGGCACCTCAAGGTGTCTTTGAGCTCAAACTCTCGCTGTCTGCTGCCAAACAGTAAACGGAGGCCGAGCCGAGCGCTACGAGATATTACGACACGGAGAGGGAAGGACGGAGAGTCCCACTCAGAGAGGGGCAGCAGCGTTCAGAGACAACTGGAGCATATGTGATCAGAAATTATGCATGTAGTCATACAGTATGTATGCAGAGGGAGCGGTTTATCATGTGTGTAATGTTACATATATACATATATTATAGTATACGCGGCAGCTGTAGCTCACATACAGGATATAGATCCTCTGATGTGTGAATGAATTAAATGATTAGCCTCACATGGCAGAGTCATTAGTGTGTGAATGGCTGAATGTTGACGTATAATGTAAAGAGCTTTGAGGGTCAGAGCATTACATAAGCTAGGGCTGGGTGATATGTTGAATTTCAGATGTTAAAATTTATTTTTAAATACTGTATAGTGTAAGACAATGTTCTTCATAAATCATTATTGTTTACTTTTCTGTACAATGATGTTATAAGTTTCTTCTGACATGATAATAGATTATAACCTCACAATCATTGTGGCCAAAAATATCATAATAGCATATAATAATGGAAAACTGTTCAAAAATCATTTTGAAGGGATATGACAACATTTATTGTGTTTGTGTCTTGTCTCACTACTGAGTCCATGACAAGCAGATGGACACAATTCTTTGGACAGCATGTGTAGTAACAAGAAAGCGACGGGCAACAGTAATTAGCTTAGCTCAAACACTGGGAGTCAATGGGAAATGTTAGCCTGCTTCTGGTTACAGTCATCAGATAAATTCTTAGGCAACTCTAAACGATCCTGTGTGCTTGTTGTGATTCCTTTTTTTTTATGTGTTAAGTTACGTTATCTCCTACTCTTAAACAGGGGCTTTGTTTTGTTGATCTACTTACAAACACTTCTGAGGTGGTTTGCGCAGGCACCCTGCAGTTTTGTTTTGCATATATTTTTTTCAAAATTACATACATTTTTATATTAGTCTAAAAATAGATAAGGTAGCATAACATAGTAAAAAAATTAGTCACAACAAGCACATAGGACCATTTAGAACTGCTGAAGAGTTTATTTAATGATGTAATAAGAAGTAGGCTAATGCTACCCATTGACTCCCAGTGTATGAGCTAAGCTAATTAGCGGTCGGTGAGCTCTTTCCATCTCTTTCTTGTTGCTGCACACACAGTCGAAAGAACGGTGTCTATCTGCTTGTCTTGGACTTGGGAGTGAGGCAAGACACGAAAAGGAAAAAATGTGGGTGTATCCATTAATGTGTTAAAATTACCAACAGTTTAATTTTTAAATACTTCTGAAAAGATGCCCAGGGAGGACAAGATACTATCTGCAACCATAAACAAATGAAAAAACTATATTAAAAATAGTAATAATAATCACAAGGTGAGTAAATGGTGATGTGGGAGTAATGGGACCTATACATCATATCAAATTTCAAGCATTCACTCATTGGCAGGGCAACTCAACAATGGCAACAATCATAATTGTGATTATTTTGATAGATAGTGAGATTGTGTTTATCAAAAACATTACACATTGATGGTACATCACACACCTCATGATATCACTGAGCTTAAATGCTTTAGTGACATTTTTTCTTTACATATAATGATATATGGATATAAATATTGTACATAGTAATTCAGCAGAAAATATTGTTATACGGTTGGGGTTTCATTTCATCCTGTCCTAGAATAAGTGTTGTGTATTCAGACAAAGTTTGTGAAAAACCATTTCATATTTTCTGGTTTCTGCAATATCATCCTCTCAGAGTAAAAAATATGGAATAATTCAGTGATATAGAATAACCACATTTTAAAAATGTTTCATAATAAATCTTGCAGTAGTGGCAAAGAGAGTAAATAAGTAAGTAAGTAGTGCATAAATAAACAAATAGACACATTTCCTGTTTTCTATTTAAAAGTTGTCTAGCCAGCTCAGAGAACTTGTTCCAGCTCAATCCACCACCTTTGGGATGAACTTATTGCTGTGAATCAGAGCCAGATCGCACTAATCCTGAACGTCCACTAAATGAAACTGCATCAAACTCCAGCTGCACCGCAGCTCCATCACGCCTCCATCAGGTTCCTAATGTCTACTGGAAGCATTTCAGGGATGGATGGGATTTAGAAAGATTTTTTCATCAGCATCAGCATCGCTAATATTTGAAGGGGCAATACTACATGGGTTATGTGTGTTTTTAAATAATTATGATAACAATGTGCCATCAAATGAATGATTAATATGCAGAGCATTACAGCCTGCACTTAATTATTCATAACAACGAGCACAGTGCGGCATCTGTTTTGATTTTTTATCTGTAGTGTATGATAACACAAAATGAAATATTCCCTTTGTTTTCTAATACATTTGCATTACTGTTAAATATGTATGTGTAACTTCATCTACTATAGTTTATTTTGCTGCAGTGTACTAAGAGAGTTAATACAGTATGTGTTTATTTATTCATTTATAAGGGGACATGACAGCATAAAGAAGTGCTCCATGTGTTTTAAAGAGTAGATCCAGAGTTTTATAGGAGTGGACTCACACTTATGGTTTCACTTTGTTCATATAACATGTAAGGGGGGAATGTTAAAGGGAAACTCCGGTTTTTTGACACCTGGACCTTATTTATAGGTGTGTGCATGCTCATATACTCACTCAGACAAACATTGTGCAGCTCGGAGTCCTTCAGAAGTTATTTAGATCCAACCGATTTAGCCGCACTTAGCGGGGGCCACAGCAAGGGAGCTTCAGCGCGGGACATAATCTCTGCAAAATCGCTCATTTCGGCTATATTTTTTCATCCATCGCCAGTGTTATCATAAAGTCAGCTCGTCTACCGTCTTCAGGTGGGTCAGCTGACCTGGTAAACAAACTTTCGATGACGTCATAGCCGCGCGAAACAAAGGTACAGCTGATTTACTTTTTGCCGGCATTGCTGAGCAACATGGCAGAATATTTATCTGATGTCGAAGAGTCAGACTACGACTTCGAGTTTGACGGTTGTCCTTACCGGTTTGAGCCCGAGTACACGGACGAGGAGCTCCATGAAAGAAGAATGCGGAGGGAGAGAGACGAACAGCTGGCCTCGAGAACAACAAACAGGAGCACGTTCACGACTCAATGCAAACTGGTGGTGCGCTTGTGGACAGTGTTCGCCCATAGCAACAGAAGAGGAGTGTGTTAGCTGCTCAGAGTGGGACTTGAAACCGGCTGACACGCGTATGGATCTATCCAGGAATATATGTCTGACTACTCTGGAGGATTTCTCTGCAATGACAAACCGGGCTGTGGTAGAGACGTTTTTTCATGTCCCAAAGATAAACTGGAAGACGCAGCCAAAAACAGCAGGACCCAACGGGCAACTTTCAGTTGAGTAAGTAGATTCATGAAGGGTTTAGTTTCCATGAATTTGTTTGCATTATTATTTTATTTATTTAATAAATAAGTTACCTAATTTGGATTTATTTACTTTATAGCAATAGCTTGGCTGCACAGCTCCGTTATCTGAACCTATTTTCAGTGCAACGAGCCACACTTTTAGCAATCCCGGATAATCTAAAGGAAGCCTGTGGAAGCTAAACTTTGAAGAACTTGTCATTATATTTTGACAAAGTGGGAATACACACTGCCGGACCATGTTTGCAGCCGAGTGTGAAACAGCATGGATGAAATCAGCTGTACCTTTGTGTCGCGCAGCTATGACGTCATCGAAAGTTTGTTTACCAGGTCAGCTGACCCACCTGAAGACGGTAGACGAGCTGACTTTATGATAACACTGGCGATGGATGAAAAATATAGCCGAAATGAGCGATTTTGCAGAGATTATGTACCGCGCTGAAGCTCCCTTGCCGTGGCCCCCGCTAAGTGCAGCTAAATCGGTTGGATCTAATAATAATAATAATAATAACTTAAATTTATATAGCGCCTTTCAAGGAACCCAAGTTCGCTTTCCACAGTAGAGAGGACAAACAAATAAGAAACACTTAAACAGGGAAAGCCAGGGAGAACAAGTGAGTTTTGAGAAGTGATTTGAAACAGTCCAGAGTGGGAGAGTTTCGGATTTCTGCGGGGAGAGAGTTCCAGAGGGTGGGGGCAGCCACACTAAAGGCCCTGTCTCCCTAACGCTTTCAGTTTGGTCCATGGATGGAGAGGAGACCAGCGTCAGACGACCGCAGACTCCTGGATGGGGTGTGCTGGTGGAGGAGATCAGCCAAGTACTGGGGGGCAAGTGCGTGAAGGGACTTGTAGGTGAGTAGGAGGAGCTTGTACTGAATGCGGAACTTGACCGGGAGCCAGTGGAGGTGAATGAGAGTGGGGGTGATGTGCTGCCAGGGTTTAGTGCGAGTAAGAACCCTGGCAGCTGAGTTTTGCACATATTGGAGCCTGTCCAGGGTTTTGCTTGGAACCCCGGACAGGACTCCATTGCAATAGTCCAGCCGGGATGTAACGAAAGCATGGATAAGGGTTTCAGTGATCTAAATAACTTCTGAAGGACTCCGAGCTGCACGATGTTTGTCTGAGTGAGTATATGAGCATGCACAAACCTATAAATAAGGTCCAGGTGTCAAAAAACCGGAGTTGCCCTTTGAGATAAGGCTGGGAAATATATCGATATTTAAGGATATATTAATAGTTTTAAATGTTTGTTTAAGACATGGTCATGAACAGAAACACTTCATGACCACAAAATAAAATGTTACACTCCATGTAGATGGAGAATAAGCAATTATTAATTGTGTTTTACGAGCACTTAATGTCATTTTTGAAAGAAATGCATACAAAACGGACTGTTTTTATGCCCAGGCTTCACTTCATGCATGTTCAACTTCCAAAACCTGTAGTTCCTCCTCCAAATATTCTGGTTAAAATAGGTGAGGTTGTGTGATCTTCGTCTGTTCTAAAGAAATCATCCATGTCCCCTCTCCTTGGTACCAGTCTTCTTCTACTCATACACAGTGGCTTTGTTTTGTTGACCTACTTAAAAGCATGTCTGCGGTGGTTGCGCAAGCATCCTGCTTTTTAGTGTTGTATGTATTTCTTTTGAAAATCACATTAAGTGATTAGTCTAAAAAAAGTTAACCTAACATAATGTTGTAAAAACAGTCACAACTAGCACACAGGACAGTTTACAGTTGCTGAAGAGTTTATCTGATGACTGTAAGCAGAGGCAGGCTAATGCTACCCACTGACTCCCAGTGTTTGAGCTAAGCTAATCAGTGCTCAGCAAAGTCTGAACTTCTTTTTCTTGTTACTGCACGCACAGTTAAAAAATCAGTGTCCATCTGCTTGTCATGGACTCAGGAGTTAGGGAAGAAATGAAAACAAAAAAAACCGTTAGCAGATCCCTGTTATACATTTCACTCCTTCATCACTGAAGTGACATTGACAACAGGTTTAAAGCTGCCATTTAACTTGGTCACTCTATCTCTGTAACCACACCTAGATTCAGTGTTCCTGCTTACTTGTTGTCATTGTCCCTCTTGAACACATTTAAATGTATTTAACTCTACGGAACATTATTCATAGTATTTGTATGGATTATTTTAAGTCCAGTTGTCATGCTTTTTGACGAGGATCTGTTGGGTTTTTTGCCATATTTTATTTGAAGTTTATAACCACACTAAGACAGCTTTATCACATACCATATTTCACTTTCAAGGCTGCATGACTGCATCTCAAGGTTTACTTGACAGAACAAAATAATAAGTAAACAAAATATAGATAGATAAAATGAGCATAGCTTCTCTAAATCAAACAAGGCTATACAATTTGGGAAAAAAAAGAAAATCAAAGTGAGTTGGCATTTTGGGACTTCACTGTTGGGTTGGTTTTAGACATGATCAATGAAGGTTTTAAAAAATTTCATATTAATGTTGTTTAGATTTCTGGATATATGTTATTTTTTTAACGGGAGTGTTAAGAACATTTGATTTATGTTTAATCTGTTTGTTTGTTAGCAAGAGTACTCAAAAACTGCAGGACAGATTTTGCTGAAATTCTCAGGAGATGTTGATAATGACCCAACATAAAAATGATTAGATTTTGGTGGTGATCCAGATACCCACCATTAGCGAATATTATATGTTTTTGCTCAAAAACTGTCTGACTAATAATGATATCACCATGATTCTGAGTGCAAGGTGTGAGTTTTCAGGATTAAGGAATAATATTATGATGGTAACTATCATGGAAATATTGCTTATAGATGTAACAGCAATATGTGAGCTACCTTGGTAGAGATTTTTGCTCTCTAGTTTATGGTGTAACAATGTTTTTCTGCATATATTACTAACAGAGACATTTTGAGGTCTGACGATCTGTTTGCAGAGAGTCTGGTGTTTTGATTATCCACTCTTATGTGTGTAGCATATGCACCTGGCTTTCTCTCATTTTCTTGCTTTCTTATTCGCTGTAATCATGACCATGCATGTGGGGACTAAGACGATAAAGTCCTACAAACACTGACAGAGTTCTTGAGCATATAATGAAATTTCATCTTGGCGGCTGCACTTCAGGTGCCCCCATCATTTTGTGATTTACTGTTCAAGCCTCGCCCTCCTCGTCTCCCCTCCCCTCCCCTCCCCCAATATTCTCACTTCTCCTCCTCTTCTCCAGCCGCCTCTGTCGCTTCTCCTCCCTCAGCCGCGCCTCCTCCTCCTCCTGCTGCTGCCGGCACTTGTGAAAGTTCTCCACCACCACGCCGACGAACATGTTGAGCACGAAGAAGCTGACGATGAGCAGGAAGGAGATGAAGAACAGCAGCATCCAGGGGTTGTTGTTTCTTATTGGCTGCAGAGGAGGGGATTTAGACATGAGGAAAGAAGAACAGGAGGAGGTAGCACAGGGACAAAATGTTTTTAAAAGAAGAGGACAAAAGAGTGACGACAGGGGGCGAGGAGGGGGGAGAGGAAGAGGAGCAAAAACAAGAAGACAATGTAAATCCTGAGTCAGCAGTGAAGCAGCGAGCACTGTCAACTCAAATCTATTTATCTGTCTGCCTTTTCTTCCCCTGCATCTTTCTTCTCTGCTGAAATATTTCCCCTCTCTTCTTAAGAAATGAACTTAAAATGTGCTCGAGAGTCACAAAAACAGGAACAAAAGGCTGTGAAATTCAATAAACACTGCCTCAACAGCCTCTGCTGTTCATTTTTCATATCCCACAGCCCCTCCTGTCTTCAGTATGTGTGTGCATCTTCACCTGCTGGTCCACTCCCACAGCATCCAGCCCGTCATACATGATGCTGACCCAGCCGTCTTTACATGACAGCACGAAGAGTGACATGAGCGCCTGGAAGAGAAGGAGGCGCACATTAATCAGTGTCACGCTGTCAGTCACTATGTCAGAACATGTGTCAGAGCAGTGTGTGTCTGTGCGGCGGACCTGTCCCAGGTTGTCAAAGTTGTATTTCCGTCTCGTCCAGCGGTGCCCTGCCTCCAGGCACTGAGTTTTGTTGGTGATGTTGCTCACGTCGAGCCCTTCGCAGTAGTAGAACTTCCCTTTAAACAGCTGCATATGGACAGATGTGCACACACAGAGACAAAGCAGAAGCTAAACAAAGTGTCCTGGAGTGGAGAGATGGATGTGTTAGTGTACAGTAAGACTTCACTGCTGTCACCCGCAGGCTTCCTGTATGTTAAAGCAAAGATATATATCCGAGCACCATCTGCTGCTGTGTGACTCACCCTCACTACTCCACTTTGGTATGGAAATTTCTCATTTAAAGATTAACCAGCGGGGGTGTAATATAAAAGGGATACACCAGCATTTTTTCTTTTCGTGTCTTGCCTCACTCCCAAGTGCATTACAAGCAGATAGGCACCATTCTTTTGACTGTGTGAGCAGTAACAAGGAAGAGACAGGCAGAGCTCACCAACCGCTAATTAGCTTAGCACAAACACTGGGAGTCAATGGATGATGTTAGGCTGCTTCTTCCTATCATCATCAGATAAAGTCTTTAGCAACTCTAACAGTCCTGTGTGCTTGTTGTGACCCTTTTTTTCACTGCATTATTACGTTATCTATTTTTAGACAAAGATTAGTACTTCATGTAACTTTCAAAAGAAACACAAACAAGCACTTTGTCTAAAAGTAGATAACAGAACGTGGTAAAACCAAGTCACAACAAGCACACAGGACTGTTTAGAGTTGCTGGACAAATTATCTAAAATCAGGCTAAAATCATCCATTAACTCCCAGTGTTTGTGCTAAGCTAATTAGCAGTGTGCAGCTCGCCGATCTCTTCCTTGTTACTGCACACACAGTCAAAACAATGGTGTCTATATGCTTGTCATGGACACGGAGCAAGACACAAACGAAAAAATGTTGCTGTAAGAAAAATGTAGTAGTCAGTAGTCATCGATCATTCATTATCTGGCGTTATCAGTGTACATACCATGTTGAGGCTTCTTAAGAGAAAGTTTTGACATAATTCTATGGTTTTACAATATCGTAAACTTGGTAAAGGCATGGACAGTGGTGCTGTCACTTTATGTTCAATATTTTATGGGAAAATATTGGTCCCACACACAATCATTAGAGTGTCAGATTTCAGCAGCCAGCCTCAAGTGGACACTCTGGGGACTACAGGTTTCTGCACTCCTGCATGGACCTCCACTTTCAGCCGCAAAGGTTGTTGCCTTGTTTCTATACCAGCTGGTTTATTAAGTTCAGCCATGGCGGTGTTTACTTGAGGCGTGGGTTGCTTTGTACAATAATAAATTACTGAGTAACATAGCTACAGTATTTCAAATCATACCCCTCCCCAGTTACTACAGGTGTGCCCCAGTGCTCCGTCCTGGGGCCCCTCCTCTTCATCACCTTCCTCCTCCCCCTTGGTCATATCTTCTGCAAATTCAATATTCATTTCCACTGCTTCATGGATGAAACCCAGCTCTACCTAATTCTACACTCCCCAACTCCCCCCAGTCTCCTGCCTATCTCACATTGAAACCTGGTTCACCTCAAATTTCCTCAGGCTAAACAGAGATAAAACAGAACTCTTACTAATCTGCACCAAATCCACACTTTCTAAAGTTGACAGCTTCTCCCTCTCCATTGACAGCTCCTCTCGACAGAGTCTGGGTGTACTCCTCGACAGTACACTGTCTTTCCAGTCTCACATCAATAACATCACACAGTCTGCCTACTTCCACCTCCACAACATCAAACTGTCTCCGCCCCTTCCTAACCTCCCACAGTGCTTCCATTTTTGTTCACAGCCTCGTCACCTCCTGTATGGATTACTGCAACTCACTCCTCTTTGGTCTTCCCCAAAACTCCCTCCATAAACTCCAACTGGTCCAAAACTCAGCTGCCTACATCATCACCAGAACCCCTTCACACCATCACGTCACCCTCATCCTACAGCATCTCCACTGGCTCCCGGTCAAGCATAGCATTAGGGATGTATACCGCGGGCCGGTACTTCAATGTACCAGTCCCTAATTGGGTCAAATACCGTTACGAATCTGGAAAAACTGTACTGTTATCTGTACTTGAACGTCTCTTCAACTGTCACATAGTTATGACACTACCATCGTCGGCAGGTGATGACGCAGCTGGCTCAGGCATGTTGGTGAGAGCTAAGCGCTCGAAGGTTTAGGCTCACATTAGCAAAGTCAATGAAAACTCGGCACGATGCAATCTTTTTCAGAGAGAAGTTGCGCCCAAGGGGGAAATACTGGCAACATCGCCAAACACTTGGAGCAAGCGCAAAGTATAGCTAAAGGAGTGTGGGCTGTTTGATTGCTATAGCCACACTAGTAAAGTTAGCAGCCCGGCTAACAATAAAGACTGCATCACCGTTGCAGCGGCACCCAGTTTTCGTTCTGCTATGACAAGTTATGGTAAGTTTTTTGTCTAGTTTGTAGTCATCATTACAGCATTGATTTTAGCACCACAAGATATATGGGTCCGTCTGTACATGCAGTCTGTTGGGCGGCGTGAAGGGGTTTTGCCATCTCCTTAGCTTTCTTTTGGCCTCTGAGAAGCATTTGTAATGCCTTACTTCTATTCTGTTGAAGCTTTATTATTACCTTGTGGTAATAAAAAAAAAGGTTAAATCTTTTAATATCTTGTAAAGTCTTTATTTTTTACACAAAATTACGTGTTGTAGTATCGATAAAAGTATCGATAAGTATTGATACAGATAAGGAGTATCTGTATCGGTATCGATAAAATCATAACGATATACATCCCTACATAGATTACAATTCAGACTCCTCCTGTTCACCTTCAAAGCCACCCATAACCTCACCCCCTCATATCTGTCTGACATCCACCACATCGCTACTCCAACCTCAGATCCTTCTCCTCCAACCACCTCAGCACCATGAGGGGCAGGGCCTTCAGTCGCTCTGCTCTCCAGCTCTGGAACTCTCTCCCCCCAGACCTCCGTAATCTAAACTCTCTGCCTCTCTTCAAATCCAGACTCAAAATTTACCTGTTCAGGACTGCATACTATATTTAACAATAACCTGCTGCATCCATTCTTATACCTGTCACTGTCTGACCATGTTTGGCTGATTTTATTGCTTATGTTGATTTTAATGTTGTTTTATACTTGTAGTATCCTTGAGTGTGATTAAAAGCGCTTTAAAAAATGTGTAATTAATATTGTTACTAGTGCTGTCAGGCGATTAAAAATAATAATCTAATTAGTTAGAGGATTTGTAATTAATTAATCTAATTAATCACATTTTAATCTCATATCTGCTTAAAGTTTCCACATAAAGAATTTGAACTCTAGGATATTATAAAATTGTAGTGGATGACTAATCAAATGAATACACTAAGAAGTGAAGATTTGTTAATCCACATTTTTATTGGTGACTAAATAAAACCAAAGTCAGGGCAACTTGTCCAGAAAATTCTAAGCTCAATCAGACAACTCAAATTACACTTTAAGTGTGTTTCATAAATCAAATTGAAAATAAGAAAAAGGTCGAGGACATCCAGCAAACCAATTAGGCCTGATGCATTATTAAAGAATGTAGTACAAATATAGATAAATAAATTCAAAAATAAAATAAAGCTGAGTCTCAAAAAGGCCGTTCCTGTTTTCACCTGGGCTTTGTTTGGTTTGACTAGAGACGCATGTGTGAAGTGATGTGCCACTGCCATGTACGGGTCCTTCAACTGGACAGTATTACAATGTTCATGTGCTATATTTAATCCTGCAATTAAGTTTTATTTGCATTGTAATTAATTAATCTAATTAATGCACTAAAGTGACAGCCCTAATTGTTACTATAATTATTGAAACATAATTGAAATTTTTAAAAGGAGATGATGCAAGAGGACATCAAGTAATTTTCTTGGTGCAAGTTTTTTTTTTGGAAAAGAGACATTTATATCAGCAATAGAACAATAAATGTAACAGAGTAAGATGTGAATATATTCAAATATGCCAAATTTAAACATAATTATTATGACCATTTTCTTTTATGTAGATAAAAGGAGTGATGACATGCACCAAGCTTCTTGATCCAAGCCAACGAACTTAAAGGGACTGTGAGGAGTTTCTAAGTAATTACAAAAAAGTCTCACTTTTAGATATATGCCTGATCGAAATACGCACTTTAAGATGAGTTTTATAGCATCAAAATAGGTTATCTATAAATGCTATTCCTTAGCCTTCCATTCAGGTCGGACAGGGCTGGACTGGCCTGGATACTCAATTTCAGGAACAAGACAATTAAAACTAGAGCAAATTTATATTATTCAGACACGTCTTAGAGCACCCGGCTGTAAGTAGAGATATATAGCCAGCTACAAAACTACGATACTAAGTTTTCCAAAAATTGCTTGTTGTCACATATTAAAAACTACCACTATGTAACTAGAAAGAGATACATTACCTCGTCGCTTTGCATCCTCTAAGTTGTTGAAAAAAGAAGTTGTAAAGCAATGCAGAGTTCTGAAGAAGGTCCGAGCTGCATTCATTAGCATCACAACAAACACATGCTTTGGATTGCAGAAGTCTTTTGGTGCGTTCCAGTTGTAGTCAGAAATAAGAATTTTGAGTTCCAAGTAGGAAACTTAACTGAAACATCCCCTGAAATCTGAATTTCCTACTGGGAACTCGGTGAAACCTCACCACCCCAGAGTTGACAATAGAAGAAGGATGCCCCCAGTGTAAACAGTTATTTAGCTCCTGTAATAATCAATTTATTTGCACTTCTGACGGGGTGTGTCACTCTAGATCAGCTGTATACATAGTATTGTTAGACTTATATTTACAAAAATGCTGCCATAGTGATAATCACATTCTTCATGCAACAAATCAGGGCGTGCTAACAGCAGCTAACAACAGCCTGGTAGATCGGCATATTGTTTTTCTGACTTCAACTGGAACGCCGATAAGTCAGAGATGATGTCACTCCCATTTCTGAGGTTACTGGAAGCATTATGACAGTCGCCGCGCGTGCTCATGGGTAGCAGAGTCTTTATTTTGCCGGTAATAGATTCTCCTCATAGCACCTTTAAATTGTTGAGAAGAAAAATGGCAGATGGTCCCATCCATACTTCTTTTTTTGTCACACCAGCTTGAATACACAACAACTCCTTCATAGTTTTCCATGTTGTAAACAAGCTATCCTTTTTAATCAACTTTAGGCAAACTATGATATAGTCATGACCTTAGAAGACTCTGCTTTACACAGTTCAGGAGAATTCAGGTTGAGGAGAAAGCTGCACAAATTACCAATTTTATTTCCATCTCTGTCACTTGTGTTGCAACAGACAAGGGAGATGGAAGGTGTTTGGGAGGATTTTCTTAATTTTATCTGCTTGTCTTGCTCAGCAGAGCTTGACAGTTTCTTTGACATAAAGATATTGTGACATATGCAGATCTGAAATCTTTATGCTCTGCTATTACCTGAATCAACTCCAGATGGAAACTTTATGTGGTTCATTGTGAGACTTCTGTGGAAGAGAATTTGAGTCACCTGCACATGGCACCACACTTTGGTTTCTCCACATGTATAACAAATGCACTTGATGTACTGTTACCAGAGGAAACACAGGGCATTGAATTAAATATTTAACAGGTGGCATGCTGTTTGGACTGTGAGCATCTGATGCTGCTTGATGTGACGCGATATCCGACACTCACATCTGTTAGAACACGATGTAGAACAGAATCTGAACAGAACCTGCCTCGGCTGAAATTGGAGTATCTCTGCTACGCAAGCCTATACGCTATACAACCTATACCATCCTGTCTTTGTGAGGAACAACAGTTGTGCAGTTTGGGAACATCACTTAATAATTTGATTTTATAAGAATTACTGAGTGTTGTCAATGGGCTTTCCCATTATAAAGTGCCATATTATCCTGTAAAACTGGAAGCAAATCCATTCAGAAGTGGCAGAGATATGATTTTCTAAAAGTCCACCCAATGTATAGGATTTTTTTGAAAATTTTGGGATTTTTTTGCATCCAGACCAATATCCATATCACCACCAAAACGTAATGGCTTCTTCCATTAACCAAGCCACACCTCTGGTAAAAATTTCCTGTCAATCTATCCTGTATTGTTTCAGGAATCTTGATAAACAAACAAATAAACAAACAAACAAACATATGCCAGCAAATACATGTTTGGAGGCATGGATATTTGTGTGTATGTGTATGTGTTGTGTAGTTTCATATGGGTCTTAACTATATACAGTATGTACACAGAGCTGTATATGGTTAGACAATCATACAATATTGGTTGCTGCTGCTTCTTTGTAATCTTTTTTGTCTTTCGTTCTCCCTTCATTTGACATCAGATGAGAAAATTTACCTGCTCAGTTGTGCCTCACATCAACAACAAACTATTGAAACATTTTTAGTTTGTGTATGTCTATATTTGTCTGTCTGTAATATTACTTACTCTTTCATTTTATTTTCCTCTTGCTTTTGTCTTTCTCGTATCCCTATTTATGTTGCTATTTCACAAGTAAATAAAAAAAGGTGTTTGAGGATATAAGTTTTCTGTCAGAGCTACAGCTATATTAATTTATAACCCTTAGAGGAATGTGTTTTTTTTTTCAAGCAATTGGCAGGACTGTATCAGGAAACCATCCTTGTAAGAAACAAAAAAAGATTGTTGTAATTACCTTTTTAAAATAAAAGACTCAGATGGGTGTTTTATTTTGAAAGGATGGCAGGATCCCCACATTTCCGTGTTACCAGACTGTGCAGGCTTTACACTCAGGCTCTCTGTCCCTGTCTGTGATTTACATGACAGTGCACAACTTCCTGATCAATAAAACCATTGTATCATCTGAGAGGAATGATCAGTGAATGAAACACAAGTCACAACATTATCTGAACACAATTTTTACAGCATTTCCTTCACACTCAGAAGGTGTGAGGGTTCAATTAATTACTGTGTTACCTGGTGACTTTCAGCTGACTGGGTCCCTAATAGTAATCTTGCACAGCAGCTGGTTAAGCCTGATTCAGTATACGTAATCATGCAGATCTATCTTGCCAAGCTCCAATCTACAGCATTTGTGCTTGGTCCAAAGCGGGACAGCCCAATCAGACTCATTTAGAGTAGAGAGAGGTGAGAGAGATGAGCGAGATGACAGCAGGAAGTGATTGCAGTTATTGCACAGACGCTAACAGCTTCAGCAGCAGATTTATCTGAGTTTGACCACATTTCTTTATTAAATAAAATACAAATACCAACACTACTAAATTCTCCTCAGTAAGGATATTTTCTCTCCACTTCTTGCAAAAGTTTGTTCTCCAGAGTGGCTCACTGTCTGTATTTGCCTACTTCATTATCTGATTGGCCCCTAAAACATGTTGATTGACGACGATCATCCAATCACCTTTCAGATATGCTTCTAAAAATTTCTGTCCTCAACACAAACACTTTCTATGGGCTCTCTCCCAGATGGATCAGTAAAGTGTTTTGAATGGTCCATCTGGTGTGTCAGGTTACCCTAAAAGAGGTGTGCAAAAAATTGTTTTGCAGTTGAACCAAATCATATCTACAAAAAACAATTTGAAACGCCTACAACTATTTTAACATATTTCTTACTGCAGTTCACCTAAAATACTGTAAGATAGAAAAAACAAACATAACAAATATATCACTTGTGCATCCTGAAATCATATCATCCAGCCTCTTGGTCAGACTGAATCATTAATCACTTTGAACCGAACATTGATTTTTAATCAGCTCCATACAACTAGAACTGGAATTGAATTGCATGGTAATCTACTGGAAGATTTCCACTCCTGGGGCTCTAATTTCGTGGCGCAGCGCAGGGGGCGCAAACCTGGCGCACCCCGTGCAGTGTTAATTTCGTGCGGCGCACCGCTGTGCGCTGCCAATTTGACAATTTGGTAGACCGTCTGTGCAGAGATGGGTGTGACGGCGCACCAGGGGGAGTAGTCGGCAGATTCATGTTGGCGCAGTGACAATTTCGTGCCAAAAACAGTGCAGAAAGTGCGCTGAAAGCTCACCAGCTCCAACTTGGTCTATTCTCGGCGCAAAGCGGAGCGCACCCTCCGCAGCTGAAATTTGGTGACAGGCGCACATGTGCGCACACATCAACAAAGCCTCTGAGGCAGGTTTCCAGAGTGTCAGGCACATTTTAATGCAATAAACAATCACAGCAATCACTATTTAAAGCTGTGGTCTACGATTTGAAACCGCAGCCTGCCCCCCCTTCCCTCACCTCTCCCCCCCGTGTTCCAAGATCACGCCCCCAGCTCGTGTCGCCTCGCCTCTTATCAAGCCCCCTCGGACAGAGCTACGAGCGACTAGCACAATATATCAGCAGCAAACTCAATCAAAAACAGCTCAGCTCAACTGAAAGTATCAAACACGACAGACATCCCCCTTGTAACACACAGCAGTAGCCATTTCAATTGGACCGGCGGCAATGCGGGTCTGGCGCCGCCAGAGCGGAGCCGAGTGTGGGGGAGGATTTATCTTTCTCAGCCTGTCCTCCCCAGCTCAGCTTACAGTGCAAACGATTAGCGGCTAACAGGCTAACCCGCTCCCCTGCAAGTTATTAGAACGTGCAGGCACAAACCAACCAGAGTTATTCAGCAGACATCTCCCACTGTAGTAAACAAAGCCATTACCTGATCAACCAGGGGCGAAACGGTCGATGCTGAAGGTCTGACGGCTGGCTGAGGCTATTCGTTAGCCGTTAGACCGCTAACAGGCCTCAACCCGCGGGCAGAGCTCCGTTGGGCCCCGCGGGAGAGGGAGGCGGCTTCGGTCTCGGCGCTAGGCTTTTCCGGCTCCATGATAGTTCAGTAGCTAACGCTGCTAGCTGCTCAACGGAGGTAGAGGGGAGGAGACGGGACCATGACGCACTACGCATCGCATGACGATGCGTAGTGAGAGAGACAGGGGATTGGATGGACTCACGGACCAACTCACGGACCAATTAATAGTCGCAGGTTCTTAGGTTTGATTGGTCAGCTAGTATGCAGCTTTTCAGCGGATATACTGAATGGATTATTTTCATTCTTTTTGGTCTTTATACTGTGTAGATAGGACCATAGGACCATAACAGCCTTATAAACGGTGTTATTAATATGTACAAAGCTTCCAAATCGTAGACCATAGCTTTAATGTAACCGTCTGAAGCAGCGGATACATTTGTATCTATATTAATTGTCCCGTCACATCTGATGTCGGATTAAAGCCGTTTGTCATAATGGAAACTTAACCTGACGACAGCTGGATGTTTGATGCACATCTTACAAGTCAACAATAAACAGCCTTAACATCTGATACTGAGTATATATCTGGCTTCTCTCATTTCATTACATTCAAAGAAAAGAGGGAGAAAAAAGATGATGAAAAAAGAGAGGAAATAAATGTCTGTCACTCAGGATTTACCCGTGATTTCCCATATTCCACTGTTTTAGTCTTTATTTTTAACGTGATCTAAAAGGATGGAGTACATTATTGTAAGGAGGATGAGGAGGAGACACCGGGAGAGTATACAGTATATCACTAAAGGCTCTGCTATTTGGCGATGACAAACCAGTAGTGCAGGTGGATCACAAGCATCATAAATGGATAAGCCAGCTGCGGTGTAACTGTCTCTTAATTTTGTACTCCTATAATGACAAAGGAACAGATTACATCTGTCCTGGGAGCTGGCCCACACAGTGACGCGCTTCGGGCCTCTGATGTGCGCCCCGATGGCCAGTCTGTTCTCCCAGCTGCTGAATGAGAGCAGCTCTGACCGTCTCCAGCAGCGAGGATCATTCAGACCAATCAGACGCTGCGGCATTTAAAGGCAAGGAGAGGCGTTCATTTGATTGGTGGAGACAACAATCGGCTGTGCTAAACCCACTCACGTCTACTATCTTCCTACTCTGACATTTGCGCGGAGAGGCAGAGACATGGGCGTGGACGCGCTCCTCTGCGCTCCTCTGCGCTCCTCTGCGCCTTGAGTGTGCCTCTCTTGGCACTGCAGGAAACTTGCAAAGTGCGCCGGTCACACCCTGTCCGTGCAACGAAGGCCGGCGCAGGGCAGATGCGCCTGCACTTGCGCCTGGTCTACGAAATTAGAGCCCCTAGAGTCTAAATGTCATTTTAAAGATGCAGATAAAAACAGAGCAAATGTCTCTTTATTGAACTTTCAGAAACAAGCCCATGGCTACCTCTGATCCTGTGTTATACTGAGTGATATCTTGCACATGTGTCAAGGTTTGTCAAAAAGGTTGGGGTCCAGGTTGTGTGGCTCTCATTCAGGCTGATCTAACTTGTTTTTTCTGTTAAATCTACTAATATGCTTTCATTCTGACAAAAATAAGTTTGAAAATATCATCATGTAAGAAAACAAAAATCCTTAAGTGACGTTGAAACTGATTAAGTTAATTGATGGTGCCACAATGAAAGCTAAAAAAGCAGAGTGAGATGACTGATCATGTTAAGAGTGACTTCATTTGCCTGCCTGTCGTCCTCCTGTGGGAAAGGAGACAGGCAAAGCAACAAATGATACCCGCCAACACGGCTTCTAAAACAACTGTCAAATATTTATGGTGAATTGCAGTTCAGAAACTTCAAGTAAAGAAGGTTTAATTTTTCTGCTGGAGGACACTCCTTGCAGGATTGGATCAGAGATCCACTCAAAAAGTCTGAAATAAAAAGGAGCATAAGGGCTGCTGGTTTGACGGAGTAGTTAACAATCAGACATGTCCCATAAACATAAAGTACTTCTGCTAGCCCGGGTTCAAATCCAGCCTGTGGTCGGTTTGTGTCTTACCCTACTCCCTCACCCCTTTCACAAGCCTATCCACTGTCCTTCTGTAAAAAAAGAAATAAAAAAGGAGCATAAGTTCATGTATGTGAGGTGACATAGCTGTCACATCTGGAATATTCCTCTGCTCAGTCTCCCTCTTCTTCACCTCTTATTTTTCCACATGAATCATGAATTCATCAAAATGAAAAGCAAAGTTAGATGACATTCAAATCTACTTTAATCATGTTGATCACATGTTTTCATGAAAGGCCGAGAGGTGTGTCACCTTAAATAAAGTTCATGCAGGGAACTTTGGGTCATATTTTCATCTCTACTGTTAAGAACAGTCTGGATGTTACAGTGTGTGAGGACACAGTAAAGATCCTGTCTTTATCTTTTCGGACTTTAAACAGCTCTGTCATGGCTCACACTAATGATCACATATGAAGGATACATGACATAGACCCTTTCCAATCCAGTGTAACAATATGTTTGGTTTTAGGCGAATAGCAGAGTCAATGAACAAAACAAATCTATCCTATATTATAGCTGACCTCCTCCTCTTACTGTGGTCAGTGTATTTGCTTTAGAAACATTCCAAGACACAATAATGTTTGATTTCTTTAAACTTAAACTCGTCATTTAGCTAATTTAGGGGAATAGACGGGATATGCACCAAAACACAACATTGTCTGCATCTACCCGCCCCATAAGCAGCAAACTGTGACGCTCCGTGTGTTCTGACACCTTCTATCAGGACCAGCATTAACCTCCTCTACAGCAGCAGGGAACCTTGGCCACCCATGACCCTGCTGCTGGTTCACCACTGCTGCCTCCTTGAACCACTTTGATAGATACAGACCACTGCAGACCAGAAACACCCACAAGCTGCAGTTTTTGAGAAGCTCTGACCCAGGCGTCTAACCATCACACTTTTTTGCTTGTTGAACTCGCTCATATCTTCATGTTTGCCCGTTTTTCCCGCTTCTATCACCAACTTTAAGGACAAAATACTCACTTGTGCATCTCTATGCATCTATATATGAAGTTTAAAAGACATGTCCCAACAAAAAGACAATTAAAATGGAGCCAAGAGCAGAGACAATCATCCTACGGTACTTGTTTGGTCAGGTTTTTAGATGCTTTTGTTTTATTCTCTTAACCTGCATTTTGTATTTTTTACTCTAATTTAGTTGCAGTTATTTTTTTATGTTTTATAACCCCTTTCTAGTCCTTTTTTATTGTTTGGTTTTAAGACTGTTTTTCTAATTAACTATTAATGTTTCATTTCCTGTATTATATCTTATCATGGTTTAATGTGTTTTCATTTCAGCTCCTGTGTTTCCTCCTTTTTAATTCATGATAGCTTTGTTCAGTCATCTGTGGCAGTTTGAAAAACCCTCACTTGGAGTCTTTGTGTGTGTTTGTGGGTGTGCACATGAGGGGTTGTGTGTTTTGAACTTGGGTGGGGTTTTGTTTTTAATTTTGTGCCCCCTGCTTGCGTTCTTGAGTGTACAGCAATTTGTGCGAGACTTTTTTTGTCCGTTAAGTGCTTTATAAATATATATAATGATTGATTAAATCGCCTTCGTCCAGAGGGGGTGTCCACATTTACACAAACTGAAAGATCATCAGAGGAATCTCAATTCACATCTTTGAGGAGTACAAGAGGAGAGCTCACCAAAATCGTGGACATACTTCCAAAAAAATACTGATGAAAAGAAATATGAAAATGGTTTTGCACTGGGTCTTAAGACCCATTTTATTCCCTTGTCTGTTAACTTTGCATGAGATTTATGTCCTCTGTGTCTTTTATTTGTTTTACTATGCTTAAGTATGTCTTTTATTTATTTTACTGTTTATCTGCTTCATTTTATTATATTATATATGGAATCATTTTAGATTCATGCAGTTATTTTATTATTTATCGCTCATTATTAAATCATTTGTTTTATTGTTGTTTTTTATTGTTTTTATGATTCTATGTACAGCACTTTGGAGATGTTTTTGTTGTTTTAATGTGTTATACAAAGACAGTGGATTGGATAGGACTAATGCTGTGATTGTAACCTTGTGACACTCTAAATGCTGCAATCTGCATGTAGGTGTGAGGCAGATCAATGGAAGAGCAAGCTAAACAAAAAAATGTTTACTTTTAGGATTTCTGATGTTTCATGGAGTGAAAAGGTGAAACCACCCAGCAAAGAACAAGCTCTTGTAATTTTCTGCCTTTCTTTCCTCTTTTATCAGATTTAATGTTTTGCAGGTACTGTTTTACAACACTCTTATTTTACTGGTTATCATACAATTGGTCCTTGTTATCTTTGAGTTTTTATTGCTAGTACGTCAGCTATCACTTGTTTTTTAATATCAACAAACTGATAAAAATGATCTAAAATAGGTACATCCCATTAATCCACTGATGGGAAAATAAATTGGAATTTAATCAGAAAATACATTCTCAGCAGAGTCCCTCTCCAGTTAAAACCGTTGTTTTTTAATTACTTTCAGGGATTGCTGCTGCATAATCAGCTGCTCATTTGCATTTTCTCCCAGTTTTTCCCTTTCACTTTTTATTACCTGGAGCATTTCGCTGAGATACGCCTGGTGTATTTTAAAGCCCGCTGAACTGTGTCTTCGTGCAGCGGGAAAGACAACAAGCTTTGGATGTTTGTGCACATAATCCTGGGTGAAAATAAGTATTTTCCCATGCAAAATAATACAGCTTATCTTCAAACAACAGGGGATGAACCAGGAGTTTACAGTATAAATGTTTACCTGAACTCCCAGAATTCCGAACACAATGAAAAAGGCGCAGCAGATGAGGACGATGTTCCCGATGGGTCTTAGAGATGTGATCAGGGTTTCCACCACCAGTTTGAGACCCGGGGCTCGACTGATTACCCTGATGAACACAAAAACACACAAATGCTGACACAGAGGTTGGTAATACATGCACAGCTGCTTCAGTTTCCCTTCCCAGCCAAATGACAGCTGAGTTTCATCCAGTTCCCAGCCAACTTTCAGCCATTGAGAGCCTAAATATGTTTGTTTTTTTTTGGTTCTTGTACCTACTTCTGTAATTACTGGCTTTCCCATGCTCAGCAAAAATTTTATTGATATGTCCTGTAAAATTTATTGGGTAAGGGTTATATGGTTATCCCGGAATTCATTACACCCATTAGGGTGGGCAGGTCGGAGCACTTTCCTGTCATGGACCAACTAAGACTGTGCCAAAGAAATTGGAGAACACTGAAGTGGCTCCATCTGTATCGGTTTGCTTTGAAGACATTTCTGTAAGACACATTAAATGAAGAAACCTGAACCAATCGAATGTCTTTGTTGGTTTTTATTCTCTTGAAGTAGAAGTAACAGAACAGAGTGTGATGGCAGCCACTGTATGTCCAGTGTCAGGCAAACGACAGGTCAGTCCCAATTGTACCCCTTAGCTCTCCCCCCTCATCTTACTCCATTGTCTACCCCTTCTCCCTGGCTCTTGAAGGCCAAGGGGAAGGGAAGGGGTGAAGGCACGCCCCTAAGGAACAAGATGTCACTCAGTTCCCGCTACATCATCATCATTGGTTTTAACAACATATCAATAAATCAAAGATGTTTTTGGTATTGCAGCAGGTTGCACTGCAATGAACTGTTTTGTATTATAGTTCACAAATTACAGTGAAATTCATTGTGTTTAAAACATTTTATGACATTGTACACTTGAACTATACTGCTTTGCATGATTCTGTATCTGAATAGGGCTGGGAAACATATTGAAGTGATTGATTTTAAATATATTCTGCAGAATAGTTGAAATTAAAAAAATCGAGATTTTTTTTTCTTGACTTACAATTGTAAGTTATTGCAAAGTTTGAAAATATAAGGACTGAAAATGTACAGTTTTCATAATGGTTGGCCCTGTCAGGTTTTACACAATCACTTTTGTAGGCTTATGTGTATATATATATATATATCTACATATATATATATATATATATATATATATATATATATATATATATATATATATATATATATAGAAGCCTACAAAAGTGATTGTGTAAAACCTGACAGGGCCAACCATTATGAAAACTCTACATTTTCATATATATATAAAGATATATATATATATATCTATATCTATCTATCTATCTATCTATCTATCTATCTATCTATATCTATATCTATATTCATATATATATATATATATATATATACGTATATATATATATATATATATCTATATATCTATATATATATATATATATCTATGTATATGTATATACACGTATATATACAAATATATATATAAATATATACATATGTAGTTATATATAAGTTTCCATAATGCTCTCCATGCAGCTCCATGTAAACCTGCATCAGAGCTTGTCAGGGTAACACGCTGACGTGACCGCATGCACAGTACTCTTTCACATAAAGGCTGCGCGTATACCAGGAAGGACAACAGCTTTGGCCGTCTGCAGAGTAACATGTGTGAGCCTCTTACTGTGCTCGGTTTGTTATCCAGACAAAACTATCCAGACAGATTTTTTGTCCGAACTGATGTGTTGTCCGGAAAAGAAACTCCTGTGTCTCTGTGCGTCTATTCGCCATTGTTGTTTGTGAAAAGTTTTCCTTCTTTGTACGTGTTTTGTAGCAGCGCTGCCTCTTGCAGACCTACAGCACCATCTACTGAACGGTCATGCAAACTACGGCGGATTCACTTGTCTCCATCTAAATGCAGAATAATTAGAAAACGCAAAGGAAAAATCTTTGCATTTTCAAGTTAAGAGTTTCCATGTAAATGTAGTGTTGACGAATCAATCTATGTTTGAACTACATTATCAACATTTTATGGTACACACTTGAAATTTATAAGGAAAATTCTGTTTGGTTCGGAAATATATTTTAATGATATAATGGCAAAACTTGATTCATGCCATATTTGTGTCACTGCAAGCATTTTTTGAGAGGGAAGTGACCACTTAAAATTGTAAATCAAGTGTTTTGGAAATAAATCAGGGTTTTTCTTTTTAGGCAATATATCCCCGCCCTACCTATTATATGCAATTGTATTATAATGCAATTATTATACAGTGTAGTATTGTGTCTTATTGTTTCTTCTTGTGTCATACTTGACTCCTGTCCCTCATACAGTATTGTTTTATATCTACATAAACTGAGCAGTGTTGTATGAGATAGCCTGTTCCTGCCAGCCCTACCACAGATGAGATGTTTAGCCACAGTGAGCACGGTAAAATCAGTAAAATCAGTAAATCAGTCGTCCTACCTGAGTGGCCTCAGTGTGCGGAGCAGGCGGAGCACTCGTAGGATACCCAGGATTCGATTACCCCCCGCTGATGCGATGGAGACCAAGATGTCCACAAGAGACACAAACACCAAAACTCCATCTAAGACGTTCCAGCTGCTCTGCAGGTACACCCCCTTTCCAAAGTAGAGACCCATCGCCACCACCTACACACACACACACACACACACACAAAGAGCTCCAGCTGAATTACAGAAATAGTAAAATAACACGTAAAATGAGACCAAAAGTAATTCTGATCCCCAACCAGGAGGAAAATTGGCCATTTATACACAAGGAGAGAAAATGAGTTTGGAGTGGAACGTGCTTTGTTGTGGTTACCTTGATCATCATTTCACCCACGAAGATCACAGTGAAGATGTAATTGGAGACACTGAGGAAGACGCGCTCCTGTAAAACACACAATCATCAGTTTGAGGGCTTGGTGTCACAGCAGCTTTGATTCTGAACTCAAACTAACAGCTCGTGTTACATAATGAGTGAAATAAATCCATTAGTGAAGTAGCAGAAACATGATAAAAGGCACAGTGAGGGCAGCACGTGTTCATAAAATGACCCACACTTAAATCAGCAACAAGCAGATTAGTAAACGAACAGCTTGTGTTGAGTCGGCGTGTGTGTTTGTGTGTGTCCTTTAACATTTGGGAGGATTGGTCCACTGTTTTAAGCCTTTGCTGTGAGCAATTTTGACCCTTTTTACAGCTTTGAAGGGCAATTTGGCAAAGAATTAATTTTGTTGATGGAAATTATGTGGAAAAGTGTTCGACATCTACTTTTTGGTACAATATAAAAACGAATGTTGTTGAAAAGGACCTGACAAATGTATGTTTTGTTTCACTAGCCAGATAACATGAGATAAAAATGAATAACTTAAACCAATTAATAATAATAAATTCAATTAGGAGTACTGTCTACATCTACTCATTTGTGGAGTGTCCTGAAATAACATTAAATACGAATTGGCCTACAAAAACAGAAAGAACAGATTGAAATAGAAAAAGAAAAACTGATTGATAGTCTTTCTTTTCAAATTGATTGAAAGATGAGAGGTGGTCTGCAGGATAATCCAAATACACAATGTATCAGTTATTTTTTAACTATTTTTGCAATCACATAAATAAAGAAAAGCTCCATGAGCTCTGTTTGAAACTAGCTGCCATTTTAATCAAAATATTATAATTATTATAAAACAATGATAAAAAAATATCATAAGTGCTGACATAAGTGTCACGGTGCAGCTGTAGGGCCACTGAAAGGTTATTTAATTAGATATAAAGCTTTTTAACAGAAAAATATCAACAAGTACGAGTTTTTATTCGGGTTTTCATTCAAGGTGACAGTATTTTCATCATTTATCGACTATTACAGTTTTTCACGGTTCTTAACACACAACAATCAATAATTTGGCACAGTTTGCAAAAGCCTCACTTCAAGTACTAATTGCTCGGCCCAATTTGCCACATCTAAACACTTCTTTATCTGCATCAGACTCTGACTTTCATTCTTTACACTCTGATGTCAATTACACATCACCTTGTTGCCAAAGCTGTACACACAATGGTCAGTTGTTGCACACACACTCCAATTGAAATCTTAAAGCATCAACCCACAACACACAATGATGCAAATCTCTAAACACCCAGGTCTGGTGAGCAATTTTCAATCAGGAGAACTGCAGCATGAAAGGGCCTTGAGCCTCTGCTTTGTTTGGTGAGCACTGAACAATGGACAACGACAACCAGAGAAGGAGAGGGGGAAGAGTGAAAGGACCTTTTGACTTTTTTTTGTTTACGTACATTTTCTTTAGAAATGCCTGTGCACTGAAACTCTGTAAATAAAAGAATGATTTGCTGCATACTTGTGAGATATTTTATGTTTGAAGAAGCGGACCTACACAGACATTTTCCAAAAGGAAAAATAGGTAATTCTCATGGGTCATTTCCATTCACATTGTGTGTTGCATTTCTGTAATTGGGTTTTCAGTTTTGCACTTCAGTGTGTTGTGAATGCTTGGTAGTGTGCAGCAAATGCTGAGCTGTGTGTATCAATTGACTGGTATGTGTGTGTCATTCGAGAATGTGGCTGTGTGTACCAAATGAGAACACAAGTTCAAATTTGTGAAGAGTTAATAGATTTGATGGCAAAGAGTCATCTTGAAAAGGGAGTGTCAGGTTTAGCATTTTGTGTGTGAGGTTTTCAGGTTTGTGTGCACAATTTGAAGGAATCCGTTAGTGTTTTGAGAAACGTGTGTTAAGAACTGTGAAAAACTGTAAGTGAATTAATTAAAAGTGGTTATTAGTTAAATCAATTTAACAAACTTACAATTACACTAAATGTGAAATGCTTGACCAAAAAGGGTACCTTCACGGTTCTAAGAAATTAAATTTAAGACATCTGAAGACCCTTTTAAGATCCAACCAAGAGTTACAGTTTTTCACAGTTCTTAACACACGTTTCTCAAACCACTAACGGATTCCTTCAAATTGTGCACACAAACCTGAAAACCTCACACACAAAATGCTAAACCTGACACTCCCTTTTCAAGATGACTCTTTGCCATCAAATCTCTAAACTGTTCACAACATGGAACTTGTGTTCTCATTTGGTACACACAGCCACATTCTCCAATGACACACACATACCAGTCAATTGATACACACAGCTCAGCATTTGCTGCACACTACCAAGCATTCACAGCACACTGAAGTGCAAAACTGAAAACCCAATTTTTGAAATGCAACACACAATGTGAATGGCATTGACTCATGAGAATTTCCTTTTGGAAAATGTCTGTGTAGGCTCGCTTCTACAAACATAAAATATCACACAAGTATGCAGCAAATTATTGTTTTATTTACAGTGTTTCAGTGCAGAGGCATTTCTAAAGAAAATGTACATAAAAAAAAAGTCAAAAGGTTACACTAGACCACATCAAGTCTCCTGTTTCTATCTGGCCAGAGGGCCTCATCCACATCACAGAGGATGGTCTCTTTGGCATCACCACAGGCCTCCTCCATCGCCTCCTCATCCTCCTGCTCTTCATCCTCATCCTTCTCTTACTCCTCCTCTTACTCCTCCATCTCCTCTTACTCTTCCTCCTCTCACTCTTCCCCCTCTCCTTCGCTGGTTGTCATTGTCCATTGTTCAGTGCTCACCAAACAAAGCAGAGGCTCAAGGCCCTTTCATGCTGCAGTTCTCCTGATTGAAAATTGCTCACCCGACCTGGGTGTTTAGAGGTTTGCATAGTTGTGTGTTGTGGGTTGATGCTTTAAGATTTCAGTTGGGGTGTGTGTGCAACAACTGACCATTGTGTGTACAGCTTTGACAACAAGGTGATGTGTAATTGACATCAGAGTGTAAAGAAGGAAAGTCAGAGTCTAATGCAGATAAGGGAGTGTTTAGATGTGGCAAATTGGGCCGAGCAATTGGTACTGAAGTGAGGGTTTAGAAAATTGTGCCAAATTATCGATTGTTGTGTGTTAAGAACCGTGAAAAACTGTAATATCATTTTTAGCAATGTAGAAAACTAGACTTGATTATGCTGATATGTGAAATTGAGATTAAGAGCGACAAAGTGACACAGAAAATAAGAGAGTGTATATCAATACGGACATAAAATATTTCTATTCTGTCGCATCATTTTGGTCTTTTCTGAATCAGCTATCAAAATAGCCATAAACAGATTTTACAAAGACAGAATCAGTCAACACACGATCTAAGATTTAAGTCCTCACAGGAGAAAATGTCTTTCGATTGCTATGTTTGACTTCAAATCAAAGGATCAAGTTTAAGACCTCTTAAGACTCAAAGTAATTTGCATTAGAGATTTGATTTTTGTCCAAGCCTGAAAGTCATCTGACTTTTATAAACATAATAAAGGCATGTCAATAACATATCAGAATGTACTTATAAAGCTGTATAATCCTGGTTATAGACACTTATGATAATATACAACACTTTATCGTATGGCATTATGATGCCAGCATTTATAAGTCATTATCACACTTACGGTCTTGTATTGTGATTATTTAAGTATGAAATCAAAATATTCATCTTGCTTTATACCAGAAGTCTAACAAAGTATTAGGCATTTTATAATGATTACTTACGTTATGTGTTATTACAAAATATTTGGTTTTCACCGACAAGATCAACATTTATTGATTTTATTGAACACATTTAAAAACTATTATAATGCATCATACAGTAATCTTAATCACTGTAAATGGTAACTAGATGCTCTAGTAATAAAACTGTGTTTTATAAGCACATATAGTTCTTCATTAGTTTGGTGCTGGTTACTGTAAGCAGTCATTTCGTGTTTTATGAACAGTATAAAAATTGCAAGATGTGGCATAGATGACAAACTATTCAATATTTGTTAAAGAGTATTATGAATATTTAGAATTTCTCATACAACACACCACAACTTTGTTCATAACTCGTTATAAACTATGAACTATAATGGCACATGCTTGTAACTTGCAGATTATGCAGCATTTTAAGAAAGTATTATGCACAAGTAATTGCTTTTTCTAATGTCTCATAAAGAGGAGCCTCAAAGGAAGTCTTATGGGGACAGATAGTTGACAAACCTGTGCTGGATCTTTTGTGTCATTTTCTGTCACCTTTACTTTTGAGATCTACATACATTTAATAACATCACTGAAATATGATGTATTATATAAATAAAGGATCTCAGAAGAAGGGGGATACAAAAACATGTGTGTGTCTTTGTGTCGGCATGCTTGTTACCATGCTGTTGGGCTGAATGTCGGGCCTCTCCAGAGCGATGGTGATGCAATTCAGGAAGATGAAGAGGAGGATGATGTGATCAAACATCTTGTGACCAATTACTTTCTGACACCAGAGCCTGAACCTAACCAGAGACAGGGAGAAAAGATTACAAGATCCACCGCTGGTTTTGTGTTACCCTATGACACTTTGGCTGATTTATTGTGTTACACTCATGCTGATAGAGCTCACTGGATTGGAATTGAGGAGGTGAATGAGAGCTTCATTAGCCTCTCCTCCATCTGTGTCATGAATCTGATTATTTCACGTCGCTGCTTTTGTCAACATAATGTGTAAGGTTTCACTCGGCCTGATTTAATTGACAAAAGTGAAAAAAGTGTTACTAAGCCTTCGCGATATCCTTCACACCTCTGCTGTGAATTTTCACACATGATGAGGCTCAAACCACCTGGACCACTCAGGAGGATTTTGAAGGCTGAGTGTGTTTCAGAGAGAGCGTGTGTGAGTGTGTGTGTGTGTGTGTGTGTGTGTGAGTGTGTGAGTGTATTTACTGGTTGCTTGGAGCGAACAGATACAGAGACCACTCATCATGCTCCAGGCACCACTGAGGCTCGTACGGCTCCAGCATCCTCTTCAGCTTTTTACAGAAACTCTACAAGAACAAACATAAACCTTTATTGGTACAAAACAGTATGAACTCACTCACAAGCATAGGTTTAAACTGGGACTATCAGTACAGTCAGGGCTTGGTGATATGGACAGACATTCATATCGCTGTATTTTCTGGCTGAACAGCAACATTCGGTATATATCTATATATTTTACCAGATAAAAAAAAAAACTATGAAGCTCAAATCATGTCTTGTTTTGACACAGAGGGCTGAGCAGGATTAAGGATTAAGGTTTAAGGTTGCAGCTCAGCAAATCTAAAAACTGGAGAAGATTCATCAAGCTTAAACTTTTTTTGCCTCCACTTTCGGCATCCTCATTGAAAAAGATTAAGCATGACAATTTACATCCACTTACAAAAATAAATTAGTGTTGTTTTTACCACTGTCTCCAAATTTTAGGATAGCATGTCACCCAATTTACTTATTTGGGATCATCATAGGGCTGGGCGATTTTTCCTAATCTGAATATCATGGTTATTTGAAGCGCTGACGTATGCGATGCTGGAACAATTAGTGGTGATACCGATGGTCGTCAACACAGTCTCCCTGAAGTATTCACACTACTTCTTTTTGCTCAATGTCCTCTGCACAGTATCTAAAATGCGCCAAAACAACAAAGACGGAAGTTTTCTTGGCTACGAGATCCCCTGATAGATTGGCGCTTGTCTCCTCCATGTTGGTGGCATGTCCATCGCTCTTGGCGAAAGTGAAGAAGACTGTATGGAAGGGGCACGATTATGTGACTTACACTGGGAAAATAATCAAAATAATTGACATGAGTAAAATTACTTGGATTACAGGGTCCAAATGTCGATTTTGATTATTTTTCGATTAATTGCCCAGCCCTAGATCATCATTCATAGTTATATGAAATGGGCATTGCTTTATTTGAACCAATGTGAGCTTCTTCATTTAAAGGTGCAGTGTGTAGAACTTGGCATTTTAGCGATATCTAGCGTTCAGATTCTAGAATGAACCTAAACAAAACGTCCCGTCGCTGAGCAACGGAATCTGTGAAGACCAAAAAGGATCCTGAACACAGCACACAATTTATGTTGTGTGTGTTTATACACACAGTTTGAATCCCTAGGACAGAGTAAAAACTTTCTATGCATCCACTGCCATCCTCTCCTCTTCTTCGCCTGCCTTCCAGGTAGATTTCAGAACCGGTGGACAGATTCGCGTTTCGTTCTTTTTGTCCCTAAAAACCACCCGTAGACAACACGGCGGATCAATATGTCGGCCTACACGAAACAGCGGCCCGCAGTAATGTAATTTTTTTTTATAAAGATTTTTCTAACTAAATAAAAATAAAACAAACATTTTATGGGGATGAATGTACTCCTATTTTGACGGACTTTACATACAAATAGAAACATATATCTCCGATATTTACCGTTTCTGTTTGGCGAAAAGCGGTGGATGTATAAAATGAAACATTCTACACACTGCACCTTTAAGAGTTAACAGTAATAACTAATTCTATCGAAGGTGATTTCTTTCCAGAATTTGGGGCGCCTCCTGGAGTACACGGCATCCTTAGCATTTGCTTAAATTGCCTAATGGGCTAGCCGGCCCAGTCCAGTTAGCTACGGGTTAGAAACATCTGCTGCTAAAGTCCACAGTGTGACATCTTTTAATAGAGACAGCATCCAAAGTTTGATGTCCACATGGAGGATTAAAGTCATCACCTTTGTTGCAATTTTCCACAACGTGCTTTTTAAGTGACTAAAACACAGTTTAACTTCAGTCCTTTTATACCAGCTAAACCCATTAACTGGCAGTTCAGCTAAATGCTGATATGCTGTTTTTTCATTTGATTTAAAAACTGCAAAACATTGCCACAGTGCTTTTAAAAAATCTAATTTGTTTGTGATCAAGAATTTAAAAAGTGTTTAAAAATACAAGACCATCCTGTGCATAAAGTATTTTTCTTATTTGGGAGATTAGGGTTAAATCTCTTTCATTAAAGTTCTTCCTGCGCTGACATGACAAGGGAGCAGCATTATCTTATTTTTAAGCAAATAGGAAAATCAGAGGTTTGATTTTAGTGATCTACTGTTTGTCTAAATGGAAGACATAGTTTTAAAAGCACTTCACAACTTCACTTTTTTTAAATTACCTGTCCTGGCAACATTAAAACATCATTCCTCTTCAAATTAAGTTCAAAACAGATATAAATTTTATTAGATTGATCTCTCTTTCCATGGTTGTATTGATTATACATCTATCTTCACAACCACATAGACATGAGGCCCCTCTTGAAAATGAGATGCCACATCTCAAGGGTTTTACCTTTAATAAATATATATTCGACAAATATGGTGCTATATAAATAAAGATTGATTGACTGGATCTATATTCAGCAGAGACAAATTTGATGAGGACAGGTTTATGATGTGGGTGTCCAGGGGTTTGTTGCTATCATAAATTATCTTTTTAGTCCCTTTGTCTCTGCCTGGACGGATACATCTCTAGATGGATGTTTATATTCAAATATATATTTAGTTTTATTTGTATATATGAATATTTGTGTATCTATAAAGTGAAGAGTTTGTCTTCAGCCTGTTCTATTGTAAAGTATCTTAAGATAGCACTGGTTATGAACTGACATTATACAAATAAAAATGGATTGATTGATTGACAGCAGAAGCTGTGTTTTCAAAAATAAATGCCTATGAGTGGACATGGCCAATGGCACTCTGTGGCCGACCACTCAATCATGATTTCTGACCGGACTGGAGCAGCACAGCAGCTCCAAACAATAAATCTTAATGTCAAATCTTAATGTCATAAAAAGCATCCCTTTGCATTAGTTAGGTCACCAGATAAAGATAAAGACAGCTTCAGATTGTCAGCACATGCATACAAATTTGTGTTTTAAAATGCAGGAAACTAAAAAAAAACTCAGCAATTCATTGATAAGTTAAGTTTATAAACTAAGATGAAAAAGATGTCTCTTTTTAATGAATCAACATTATGCAAAAATTAAACAGAAATGGTTTTGTGTTGTCCCAAACAGGCTTTCAAACAATGTTCCCCATGTTTGTACCAGCCTGCTGGTAATTGAAAACAGGCTCATTAACAATTTTCAAAGGTGTCTCAGGTCACTGAGGGTGAATTTATGCCTTCACAAGGTAATTAGCAGCTGTTTTGAACTTTTGTGCACAACTAAACAAGTTCTCTTATTAACTGAGAAGAACCAAAGCATGGTTATTAAAATTCCTTCTCTCCTGACCTTCACATGAACCACTTCAGGAATAAAAGTATGATGATATTCAAAGGACTTCACCTCTTCCACCTCCTCCTCCTCTTGGTCGCTGTGGTAGTGTGTGGTCAGCGGAGCGTCCTCGTAGCAGTGGTCAGGGAGGTGGAAGGTGGTGCCGTTGCAGTCGGCCTGGTGGGGCATGGGCACCTGCAGGTACTCGGGCTGATCCAGAGACTGCTCCCTGCTGCTGGGGTTGGAGCTGGTGTGCATGTCTGACAGCAGGGACTCCATCTCTCCTGACTGGCTCTTTCTGTGGAGGCTGGGGGCTCGCCCAATGCTGGTCCAGCTGGAGCGACGGCTCTCGGGCCCGCTGTCCCACAGAGACTGGGAGGACAGCTGTGGAGAAGACCATCAGGTTAATTTTTTTATTCTGAATCTGAGGCTTTAGGAAGCATATTAAAATGACAACAAATCTGAAACAAGACACTGGAAAAGATTTTCTTCGTTTTGTCATGCACAAATATAGATGTATTTTATCTTTACAGAGTTAAAGGTCCTGGGAACAGAATTAAAAAACTTTCTTCATAAGACATTAATTATAATATATATACATAAAATCTACAGATATAAGGGCTGATCCTTGCATGGTTCTTGAATTAACAGTTTTGTTTTAGAGGGTGCTCAGAAATTGGATGTAAAGTCTGTGGGCTTTAGACAATCATTTGCTACTTAATAAATAACTCAGCCAATAAAAAAACAGACACCAAGTCTTTCCCACACAAAGGTGATATAAATACTTTACTCCCACCATATCAGTCTCTTCATGTCAAGGCGATAGCCTCCGACCCCCCACCCCACAGTCCTGTGAAATCATCTGAGTTAGTGGAGCTTTCAGCAGAATTTCAGGAGCAGGACCACACCTCAACCACGGCTCTTCCTGTGCTCCTATAAATTCCAACCGACCATTTCCCTCTTTTGTTTCGCACACTCCCTCCCTCCCCTTATCTAAAACTTCTTTCTTCCTTCTTTCCTCAGGGCCTTAAAGAGGGGGTTCGTCGTGCCCGGGAGCTACGGCGAATTCCCCATGAAGCTTCCCCAAACCGTTAACCGCTTCACATACCTTCTATGTTGCTTTTTATCCACTGTACGCTATAAAAAATTGTCAGATTCATCCTGTTGATGGTGTGGTCCTTACTCGTGAAAAGAGATATGCCAAAATTATTTTCTTTTCAGGTCTATCCTCTCTCCTGAGTCCGTGACAAGCAGATAGACTCTATTCTTTTGACTGTGCGTGCAGTAACAAGGAAGAGACGGGCAGAGATCGCCCACCGCTAATTAGCTTAGCTCAAACACTGGGAGTCAAAGGGTAACATTAGCCTGCCTCTGCCTACAGTCATCGGATAAACTCTGCAGCAACTCTACATAGTTCTGCGTGCTTTTTGTGACTGTTTTTTTTAACACGCTATGTTGCCTAATCTATTTTTTTTTTACCTGTAAACAGCAGCTAAGTGTTATCTTTGAAATATATACTAAAAATACAGTAGATAACATTAAATAAAACATTTAAAACAGAGTCACAACAAGCACACATGACCATTAAGAGTTTCTACCCATGGACTTCCTGTGTTTGAGCTAAGCTAATTAGCGGTGGGTGAGCACTGCCTGTTTCTTTCTTGTTACTGCACAGTTGAAAGAATGGAGTCTATCTGCTTGTCATGGACTCAGGGGTGACGCAAGACACAAAAACAAAAACATGGTTGTGTGTCCTTTTAACTGAAAAAAAACTCTCCGAGAACCAGATTTTCTATCTTAGAGATGCTTTTCCTATCTCAAGTTTTCAAGGACCCTCAACAACACTTTAAACTTTTTATTTTATTACAATTTTAAAAAATGTTATGTCATTCTCCCAGAGGCTTGAACAAAAATTGATAAAATAATGTTTTTATCCGCATCCTTTGCTTTACAAGCTTATACTTAAGGCCAAACAAAGAGCTAAGGATAATTTTCTTATGATCCTAATTAAGGCCCACAGAGACATTTTCATTAATGTGCTCTTAATGCACTCTTACTGCCAGAAAACCTGAGGCAGGCTGCTCTTGAATTCTTTCTCAGTTATTTATTTACACGTTTACCTCACACCAGACTATCTTCTCTGGCAGATGACCGCAGGGAAGAGAGCAGCAGTGGTGAATGGAAGAAAACAGAGTTTATGTTTGTGATGATAATTTCAGGGGCACCTCTGAGGCAGTGGTTGAATTTGTTAGTCAATGAGGTTTCGTCTGACCAAAATGTCATAGGTTTGAATTGGAAAGACAAGCTGAATCCCTACTGCAGGAGTGTGAGGCTGTCTTCATGTTGTGAGTGATACTGCATTGATATTGTAATGACAGAAAACTTCTTTTGTGGATAAATCTTTTCAAATGTATCTTACTTGTAGTTCAGGCTGAGCTAACCTGACATGACAAAGGGACCGATCAGTATATTACTATACAGCATGTATTTTACTAGTCCATCTGGGCAACAGCCAGTCTTATAATAAGAAATACAAAAAGAGATTGGATGATCGTTCTGTCAATCACATTCATTATGAGTCAACTGTTTGTTGGCAGGAACTACTGTAATCCTGTAAACATGAGCTGATTTGTAAGTAAATTCTCACCAAAACAGGTCAGAAAGTTAAAACTTTTTCCACTGATAAAGGCAGATCCAGCTGCACTGCAAGATCAGGGCTGCATATATGTTGTCTAATCATTGCAACTGTAATGTCTGCACGTACAAAAGTAACATGACCCAGAGCACATCATGCTGTTTAAGGAATTTTCAGGAATTTTCTATGTAGTCTTGGATTACTGCTGATAATAAGCTCTGCAGTGAACAAAAAATATGAGACACATAACAAATCGAACTTTCTATTTTTTTTGTTTAAATGTAACTAGCAAGAGTAAAAAGCTTTTATGGTAAAACAACATGACAGTTTAACTTAGAAGCAGTTACAATATTAAGGCGCAACGTGACAGTTTAACCTTGTGTTAGAGAATTTTCTCTTGGTCCTCATAGATGTGGCTATTTTGTGTGAATTATTGTTTACTAAAAAGCATTAAAAGATCCTTATATTAGGGTCCCTTCTACTTTGGTAGCCCTATTAGCAGTTCGTTAGCTGTCGCCACTTAAAATGCTTTAACCCTTTAAGGCCCAAGACCGTAGATTATAGCCAGAAAATTCTAATTTTTTTGGAGCTGAAATGTTTGTTTCACATTCTGCTAAAATCCTAAAAATATCAAAATGTCCATAAAATTCAACTCATAGATTTTTCATATCTCATTTGATACATTAAGTGTTTTTGGCAACTGATAATCCATTTGAGGACATTTTTATCATTTATCTGATTGTATTCAGATGTTTTTTTGTAATTGTTGATCATATTGAGCAGATCGAGGTATGATAAAAGTATGTATCAGATATGATATAATTGGCTTTATAGGGTTCAAACTCAAAAACAGGCAATAAAAGACACTTTTCTTTTTAATTTCACATTAAAATCTTTTGTGCTTGGTTTCACAAATCTTATTTCAGACAGTGATCTATTATGCTATCGTGAAAACCAACAGACTTTCAACTTTGGGGACAAGTAGGTGCAAAATCCTGCCTTCTGCATTTTTGGACTTATTCTTGCATCACTCTATTGTGCTGTTTGATGGAAAGCAAAACCACCCAAAAATCATAAATTATATCTCAGAATAATTCTACATGTGTGCTCCATCTTTCTTTTGTTGCGTGTCTTGCCTCACTCCCAAGTCCATGACAAGTAGATAGACACCTTCTTTTGACTTCGATGCAGTAACAAGGAAGATATGTGCAGAGCTGGTCCACTGCTAATTAGCTTAGCTCAAACACTGGTAGTCAGTGGGTAATGTTAGCCTGCCTCCGCCTTCAGTCATCAGATAAACTCTGCAGCAACTCTAAACTGTCCTGTGTGCATTAGACTTGTTTTTTTACAATGTTGTTATGCAAGGCAAGACACGAAGACAAAAAAAATGTTAGCGTACGTCTTTAAGCCCAAATGCTGCTATCGATCCCAAAATGGTGACCTCCAAAAAAAAAGTTAAGAGCCTCAAGACTCATATGATCAGACATTTTGTCTCACCCTCGTGTGGGGCGGGTTCTATGAGGGGCGCTGCCTTATTGGCTGGGATGAGTTTTTTGAGCATCATGGTTGTGAACCGATGTTATTTAGAGGGCAAAGTACAGCTGAACAACAAAGCAAAACAACCAAACGTGAGCAGTCGCAGGTCATTCTGTGTTCGTGGTTCTTCAAACATACCTTACTTTACTAAAACTGCTTTACCTTCTGGATACCATGCAGTGAACAATACTTACCTAAGGTATGTTTGAAGAACACGAACACAGGATGACACACGACTCCTCACGCTTGGTTGTTTTGCTTTGTTGTTCCGCACTGCGTTTTGCCCTCTAAATAACATCCGGTTCACAGCCGTGATACTCAAAAACTCATCAGCCAATAGGAACGCGCCCCTCATAGAACCCGCCCACACAAGTGGTTTGTGTCAGAAGAATAACCAAAGAAGCTGGAATCAAAACCAAAAAACCGAGAAGTGAAACCAAAAGAGAGAGAGAGGAGAGAATGAAGCAATGGAAACAATTCAGAAAAAAGTCAGTTTTCACGATGAGTGATATTTTTTGCTTTTGACAAGATTTTTTTTGGTTGAGTACGTTTTATTTTTGATTAAATCCATTTTATTCGTTTGAGTTTTAGAAAGCTTTGCTTTATTCTATTGGCACAAATCTGATTCCATACAGGACTGATGAAGACGTGACAATGATCATGTAAAGCCAGACAAATCAGTTGAACTGTGGGAAAAATCACTTGCTCTTGAGTTTAAGGATTACATTTGTATATCTAAAACTTTGTGGGGTACATACGATGTGTAACTGATCTTTTAGCAATCACTGTATCTGTTTCAGATACTGACTCTGCTTCCCTGACTTTCACTTGTCACCAGTACCATGACCTATTGAGGGTAGCATAAGTTCTGTGTTTATGAATCTAAATAGCTATGCTGTGTTCACCAGTTCAAATATGTCTGGAAATGCAATGAATATCTGTGGGTGCATTTCTGCCAGTTTTGCTTTAGCTGGATGATGTTATAAATAATTCACTGTGTTACAAATAGTTTGATATGATGATTCTTTGGTTCACTCAGACTACCAGGCAGGAAGCCCTTGCAACACTCACTGATTCAGCTGATCTATAAGAAGGTGCAAGTTTTTGGTTTTTGATCCAACAAACCTACATATTCAGGATATCAGTGGAACGAAGAGGAAAAACACGAAGGGGAAAGCTGTTTTATCAAATGCAAGGAGATCACACCAGTCACTGATTCTAGAAGCAAATGTAGTAAGTGTCATTGCCTGGTCTTGTAAGTCTGTGCTGATTTTTCTGCTTATTATTTGATCTGTTCCCACGCAGCTCATCCAAACTTCACATAGAAAATTACATCAAGGCTGGCAGGGTACATTCTGCTCACTCACGGAGCTCAACTCAAATATTTCAGGACACTTTCAGGAGTTTTGTCTAAACCAAAAGCACCATGTTTTATTTCATTAAAATATAATAACTACTGTGGCTAACAAGGCCTACATCGGCTCAGTGCAGTTCAATGAGCTGAAAACACCTTCAAGAGTAGAAACACTGCAAGTTAGAATCGAAGCAAAGCCCAAAATGATTCTACGCAGAAAACCACGGCAAGGCTGTCCTATCAACAGATGATATGGCGTAAACTGGCCCTTACAATGGGGTGCAGGATCATTTTTAGACACTGGAAATCCAAAAATGTCATCACATTCAATGAATGGCTGGAGGAAATGACTTAAACAGCCAACTATGAAAAGTTGACCTTTAGGTTAAACAACTGAAAGGAGGTGTTTTTGAAATTGCGGGGTCCCTACTTAAACTACTTAGAGTGATGGGAGGAACATGACAGACTGATTTTAATATGAACAATGAATAACTTTAAATAAAATGTTAAATTAATGAAAAAAAAAAGGGGTGCTGACAGTGGGAGTAAATAATTTGGGAAACAATGACCCTTGACATGTGATGTATATGTATTAAATAATTCATTATTATTATTATTATTATTATTATTATTATTATTATCATCACCATCATTATTATTATTACTATCATTATCATTATAAACCTTTTATTATTATCATTAGTATTGTTATTATTATTATTCTAAATATAATATTATTAACATCATCATCACCATCGTTATATTATTATTGTTATAATTATTATTATCATTATCATAACTATTATTAGCTTTTAAATATTATTATTATTATTCTAAACCTTTTATTATTATCATAGTATTGTTATTATTATTATTCTAAAAATAATAATTATGATTATTATCATCATCATCATCATCACCATCGTTATATTATGATTATTATCATTATTATTATTATTATTATTATTATTATCATGATTATTATTATTATTAATTTTCTTCTTCTTCTTCTTCTTCTTCTTCTTATTATTATTATTATTATTATTGTTATTATTATTATTATTATTATTATTATCATTTTATACGTTTATTTTCTTCTCCTTCTGTTATATTATATTGTGCAGTAAGAGACTGGTTCCTAGGTCCAATTTATGTACATGCTTGTTTTTTTTTTTTTTTTTTTGCTGTATTGTCTCAATGTTCAAAAAGCAATTAAAAGTACATTACATTTAAAAAAAGGAAAACACCTCCAAGAGTTGAACGGCAGCAAAAACAAGTATAACAACAGATGTGCTCAAGGCCAGGAGAAAGGTTTGCAGCAGAGAGAGACAGGCAAGACAGACTGCTCCTAAATTTGAAGTGCTCATGTATTTGAATCTTTACTGTAAATGCTCCATGCAGAGCGAGATGAAGATGACAGACAGACCGTGCAACTATATCGTGTTCCTGTTTTCCTTTTACCGTCAAAAGTGTTAAATAAAGGAGTCTTAGCTGAACGTTGGCTCTCAGATGCCTCTTTTTCCAACATAAATTAACAGAATGTTCAACAATATTGATTTTAAGCACTTTGGGTAGATATTTAAATGAAATATGATAATTTTCTTCCATTTATACCTGAAGAAACTGGCATGATTGGTTGATTGGACCTCCTGGAAAATGTGTGCAAACAGTATGAAATACTTTTACACTGTACTTTGAGCAGATAATATTTTTGTGTACTTTAAAAATAGATTGCTCAAAAAGTTTATACAATATTATTACACATTCTGTTCATTCATGTTGGAAAAAGAAGCACCCCCCGAGTCACCTTTTACATAAATTGTGGAAAAGCCACTGCTGAAACTGAGGTGCATGGTGGAGGTCTGCTCTCTCTGAGTGCTTTTCTAGTTTTGAGCTTTGTTTTGTTTTTAAGTTGAAGCGTGTTTTTGCCCTGGCAGGTGTTTTCCTCTTATTGAACTGCATTGAGCTGCTGTAGGCTGTTTGGCCTTGTTGGCCACCATAGGTAACCATTCCATCAAACAAGTATCAGCAAACACTCGAGGAATAAACACAAACAACAAAAGGCCGTTCCAACAAACCGCACAGAAACAGGAAGGGGAGCACATTAATTTTTCAAAACCTTCAAACAATGTAAAGCGATCCATCATGAGGAGCAAACTGCAATGAGAGAAGAAGCTTTTTAGGAAACACAAAGTCTCAGAACAGCAGCCGCACTGAGGGGGAACAAATGTAAAAAAACGCTGTAATTGTACCGTGAAAGAAGAAGAGTAGCGTGCTGTAAAAGAAACACTGCAAATTACTTACAATCACCTGAAATGACACAAAAGAGGCAAGCCGAATTTCTGTGGAAAATCCCCACTGCCGAGCTCTCAGACATCCACAGCTGGAGAGAACAGCAACGCTGACAGCATCGTGCCACCAATTAACAGGCAGCGACAGTCCAAAAGAGCAGCAATGCGTGTGATTTTTGCACAGGTTACACTCTCTGTCACGCCTGGAAAACCACATTCTTCTCCTTCACCGTGTGATCGGAGCTGATGGTATGTTTGCCCGAGTCCACTCGCGCATCAGACACATTCACACACAGAGCTAAAACTCCAGTCAATAGAGGAGATTACCGATCAGACTCAATTAGGCCGTAGACTAAATACTGCTGAAACCTGGCAGGACTCGTGTTTCAGAGTCACAAAGACCAGCGAGAGCCTGATCTCAAAGCAGCAGGACGGACAGAGCAGTGGACATGATGTCAGTTAGTGTTGATGAAGTCTCTTCTTCAGACAAAAAGAGATGTCGGTGTGATTGACATTTTACTAAGTTTGAGTCTGTAAAGTTTAATGATAAAAAAGTTTTTACATTTACAAGGACTTTCATAGAGTACCTGCTACTAGGGCTGGGAAATATATTCTTTAAATCAATTTCTCCAAATTACTTTCTACAGAAGATTTAAAAATGTAAAAAAAAAAAAAAAATCAAGATTTTACTTAACTTACTTCAATTGTAAGTTGTTGAAATACTGAAAATATGAACAGTTAAAATTTATGGTTTAATGATGGCTGACCACATCAGATGTTGAACAAGCACAAATTTACCTCCATCAAGAAGGTTATGTTTTTTACAGCACACATTTGTCTGTTTGTTAGTTGGTTGGTTGCAGAGCAGACAGACCTGCCTGATTTTGAAATCATGCCTCTCCGTCTTGTCAGCCTCCACTGTCCAACGGTTTCACTGGGCTAAATGCTTAACAGCTCAATCAGGGAAGAGAGGCAGAAGCAGTGGGCGTGACGACAACAGAAAGTGACTTGACAGGAAGTGACGTCACTTCCTGTTGTACAAATAATGGCGGCTAACATCAGTTAGCCTGTGCTCATCAGGGTTACTCAGTTATACTTGGCGAAATAAGCTATCCGCATTGTCTTAGTCGTGGTTTATGTCACATATAAGTGTTAAATGATACATCTGTGTGGTATAATTTAATGTGAAACGATCGTCTTAAGGTAGTTAGCCGCTAACAACGGTTAGTTGCTATGGCCATTAACTGTTGTTTGCCCTTGTCAGCCATTAGCCATAGCAGATAACAGTTAGCCATTAGCAACTACGTTAAGCCGCTACATATGCTACCTCATAGCAGCGCTGCTTGATATGGATTGGTGGGTGATGAGTGTGATGAGCCAAACTATCATCCAATCAAAATCTGTTGTTGATTTTGAAGGTTCTGGCCCTGCAAACATTTTCACAGGGCTCCTCCCTAGATGGATTAGTGAAATATTTCATACTTGTTTTAATATTTAATATTTTTTATGGAACTGTCCATCTGGCATGTCAGGTTAGCTTGGTTGGTTTGTTCACAAGATTACGCAAAAACTACTGGACAGATTTTGCTGAAATTTCCAGGAGATGTTGTTTATGGCTCAACTTGAAAATGATTAGATTTTGGTGGTGATCAAGATAATAACTTTCAGCGAACGATTGTTTTTAAAAACTGTTCTGAGTGCTGGGTGTGGGTCTTCAAGGTGAAGGAATAATATTATGATGATAACTTTATCACGGAACTATTGCTGACAGAAGTAACTACAATATGTGAGTTACCTTGGCAGAGGTTTGCCCTCTCCAAGTGCTTTCTAGTTAGCCTTAAATTTGTTTTAAAAAAGGGATAAAATATTGATCTGAGAGTTACATGTTAATACAGCGAAAATAAGTCAACATGATCAACACTTTATGACATGCACTTTTACTGTTAAAGGGAAATTCTGTTTGGTTTGGGCATATATTTTAAAAACACAAAGGCAAAACATTATTCATGTATTTTTCTGTGTCACAGTTTCTTTTCTTCTTTAGAGAGAGAGAGAGACAGCAAAAATCTTTGCACATCTACTACTCCGGCAGGAGACAATAAAGTCTAAATCTGAAGAAAAAATCCAGACACTGGCCAACTTCCAGAATAGAAAATTTGTTGCAACACTTCGGTCAAAGACAAACTTGCTTGAAAAGGGTCTTTGACCAAAACGTTTTTAGGGAGAGAGAGAATTGATCAAAATCATAAATCCAGTGTTGTGGAAAAAAATGTGGATTTTATCCTTAGGTGACATTTCCCAGCCCTACCTGCGACTGATGCACTGATTGTGAATTTCAGGCTCGAGGCCAACACCAACATTTAAAAGAATGATTTTTCCCCTGACCATTGACTTGACTTTTACTAACTTCCTTTGGCATAACTTTTCCTGGTGTCAATGTTTCCTCTACTGTTTGATCATGAATACACCAACACATCATTTTCCTGCCTTTTAAAAAGCAGCTTTTCTAAATAAGTGGTTGGGTATGCCAGATGTCAGTGTGAAATTGATGTGACACAACAGAGAAACAAATGAAACTGATATCTGTTCACCAAACACTCATTTGCTGTTGGCTAGTGTTTTAAAAATGTCCACTGTCTGCCAATATCCATGTTGAAGCAATTTAAATGTGCATCTTGAAATCAAAGTACAAATTTGAACCTTTTTACGACTGCAAAAAGAAAACAATACTGACTTCAGAGCCCAAAGTGGAGAAAACTTCTTCTATAGCTGTAGGTCCCAAAGTGGGGCCAGTTTAAAATAATGTACACCAAAGCACAGGGTGTACTGACACATACAGACAACCATATAAACAACTAAGGACAATTTAAAGTCACCAATTTAGCAAACGATGCCGTTTTTGGTCTGAGTATCCCCAGAAAACTCATGTATGCACAGGAAGAAGATGCAAACTCTGCAGAGAAACACAACCTCCAACCCCAACCCTAACCTGGGGTCAATCTAGAGATCCCCTTTCAGTGAGGCATCAGCACTTCTGCTGCACCGTCAATATACAGCAGAGAGATGGCGAAGAGCCGACTCCGCACATGCTCCCAAACCTGACCTAAAAATGGAATGTTTCAGGTCTGAGAATCCAGGTGAGATGATCTAGATGATGAGTATCATGGGACAGCTTGACTTGATTGGTGAGGTGATGGTTATAGCTAATGCGTTGTTATTAGGGGTGTAACGGTACATGTATCCGTGCCAAACCACTCGAAATGGACGTTCGGTTCGGTACAGTGCTGTACTCGAACAAGTACAGTAAGTTTACGTTAGCCGCTGCACATGGCTCTTTAATATTCATGGGGGTACTCGTCTAGGGTTGGCGTGGTTAGGGAAGGCTTTTTAATATTCATGAGGAAAGTGGTCTGTGGTTCGTGCTCTTGTGATCATGTCCATATCATGTGGACGTGACGTCTAACGGCGAGCCAATCAGAAGACAATTATCAAAGAGCTTCCGCAGCCACAAAAGCTTGTGTCTGAATTGTACATCATGGCTACTGCTAGCGACCAACCGGAGCTTGAAGACCCTCCCCTGTCGCTGAAATCTCCCGTCTGGGGACACTCCAGCTTCCTGGTGAAATATTGCAATGGAGAAAGACAAGAGGATAAAATGACTGCGGTGTGCCGATACTGTTCAACTGAGGTCGGGTATTTTCCGACAGCATGTCAAACATGCCAAGTCACCTGAAACGGCACCACTCAAGTGTAAAGATTTCAGCTGTAAGTAAAAAAAAAAACACTGCAGTTCAAATTCAGCTGCCGTCTGCATTCAAGCAGCCTCTCCCTGACTGTTCAGATCGGACCAAAGCAATAACAGCATCCATCTGCGTTTTTATAGCATGGGATCTAAGACCATATTCAGTTGTGGAAAATGCTAGTTTTAAATACATGCTAAAGGTGATTGAGCCCCAGTATAAAGTACCCAGTCGTCCACATTTAAGCCAGGAATTTAAAAAGAAACTCATTATTTCTAATTTCATACATTTTTGTTATTTATTTAATTTATTTAACTGATTAGTATTACCAAGCAGCACATTGAATATATTTTGTTTTTCAGTTTGTATAATTACAAATTTTTGGTTTAATAAACATGCTAAACAGGCAAATGGTTTTGCGTTGTTCCCATACTGTACCGAAAATGTACCGAACCATGACCCCCCCAAAAACCCAAGGTACGTACCGAACCGTCATATTGTTTTTTTGTACCATTACACCCCTAGTTGTTATTCTTGTGTTTATCCTGTGTCCTTTACGAAAGGTCTTGACAAACAGTGATACGTACCAAAACAACCTTTGCAAGGGCAGAGTTGTAAAAACAAGTTATCTCTGTTCCTGGACGATCTTACCTCTGCCAGAAATGATCTCACAATCAGCCACAGTCACGATAAACCCAGCTGGCATTTCTACAAGTACATCTACATTTGTCTTTCAATGTGAAGAGGAATATATGACTCAAATGATCAACAACAAGCAGTCGTAGAGAGCCAAGAAAATAAGGCGATGTGCCAGGAAAACATTCCTTTGACAAGCAGGCTGTCGGCTGAAACAGGGCTTGAAACAAAATCATTTCCTCTGTGGAGAAAAAATTTGAGGTCTGAAAAATAGACAAAATAGGTTTTCTCTTAGGGATGGGCGACGCCAGACTATTTCAAATCGATAAGTTATGAATACTTTTTGCTGTCAGTTGTTCAATACCTACACCAATCATCTGCTAGAGGGTGTACAAAAAATGTTGATTAATAGATTTTTTCATTGACCTAAAGCAGACAAAGGAAACATGTAGTGAATACTCTAGATCAGGAGTCATCAACTAAATTTGTACAGGGGCCAGTTTATCTTTCGACATATGTTTCATGGGCTGATTTTTAAATACATAGAAATAGTATTTATGTTTTGTTAAAATTACCATTTAATTTGTTTTTTTCTCTTCCAAAATTGTTTGTGTTTGTTAACCTTTAAAAGTGACATCAATCCCTAGCAGCCACGAGGTCAGATAAAATATCCTTGCCAGTCCATTGTAGGGCTGTCATATTTTCAATCACTGTTTGACCCTGAAATACCGAAACTCCTGGTTAAATATTGGCTGACAGGTGGATGTCTATAAAACAGATCAAATCTGCAGTCATTCCCAATAAAACGGTTTCAATTGCAATTGTTTTGGAGGTTGTTCAAATACTTGTAGAGACAAAACAATCAAAAATATTCTTACAACAGTAATATGTTGTTCCCTCTTATTTTCAAAATTGGACAACACTATGGGGGCCAAATGGGAAGCTGTGGGGGGGCTGATTTGGCCCCCATGCCTCTGGTTGAAGATCACTGCTCTAGATGATCAGATCTCAAAGGGATAGTCCAACATTTTATATTTTCATGTCTTGCGTCACTCCTGAGTTCATGACAAGCAGATAGACACAGTTCTTTTGATTGTGCGTGGACAAGGAGGAGACAAGCAGAGCTTGTCCATCCTTAATTAGCTAAGTTCAAACACTGGGAGTCAATGGGTATTGTTAGCCTGCCTATGCCTACAGTCTTCAGATAAACTATTCAGCAACTGCAAACAACCTCGGATGGTTTGTAAGTAGGTCAAAAACAGAGCACCTATGCAGTGGTTTGTGCATGTGCCCTATGGTTTATTTTAGTCAATCTGTAGAACTTTATAGGTAAACATTTGGTTAAGCACTTATTTGGTAACAATACTTTATAGGAGTGATGAATTCCAAAACAGTATTTGTAAAAGCATTGATAATTTAGAACTACATATTGATACTCCCATCCTTAGTTTCTTAGACAGAAGTGAGCATAAGCAAATCAAAATTTGTACAGAACCCACCAACCCATCAATTGTGAACAGGATAGCTTTAAAACTTCTCTTCACAAATGGTTGACATATTCAAAGAATGTTGGTCATGGTACAAGGGACAAGTGATTAGATTTTGGCCGTGATCTGGACTGAGATATGAATACAGGAGGATTTTTTGTATGTGTGAAATTACGTGAGTTCTGTTTTCAACAGTTTTGACAATAACACAGTGTTGTAAATGCCTTGGTGGAGGTTTGAGCGCTTGGCTGCTAAATTTAAAAACTGGACCTCAAATATGGCATATAGCCTTATTTTCATGGTAAATGCTGTTGTCCATGATGATAGCTGATGCTGAATAAAGGAGTTGGAGTCAAGCAGCAGCAAGTAGTTAATGTTGGTAGCCATAGTGACAGTAATTAAGTGTAATGTCTAATTGAGCTTGTTTTTTTAACTTCTTTAGATTGAATTAGAAGTCTGCATATTTTATTTATTTATAACTTTTACACCAAACAACTTAACCAAACTCTAGTCTCATTATCTTTTTATAGACTTTGCTTATTGTCTTATAAACAAAGCTACCACCCGCACACCCCTCATATGCTCAACACTTAACACAAAACAGGTAAAATGCAGTGAATGCAGTAAGTATGTGTATGGCTTTATCATGGAAGGATTTACATTTAAGAAAAAAATAAGCAAAATCAGTGCAGTACAAAAATGACTGGTATTTAAGGATATTTCCAGGGTTCTTCTCAGGGTCAAAAAACCTCCACAGCCTGTGAAACTCCTTTTTAGTCTTCTTTAATATTAATATATCACTCAGGCCATTCGTTTTAAAGCAGTGGATCCATAAACTTTTTCCTATGAGCCTCCACCTTGTTGTACCAAAAAAGAGACCCACATGGAAACTAACTGATGTATTACTAAAACTGTTAATCATCTTCATGAATTAAATCAAGTTAAATGGGCTTCAACACATTTTTTGTGTAAAAAAAATATAACCTTAGTGTGTTAACAATGTTTTTAATAACATATGTGAACCACATTTGGACAGCCTCAGAGCTGCCATAGCTTTGGCCCCCCTGAGACCCTCTGGTGCCCCTCCTGGGGGGAGGGTCAGACTTATATTCTCTGGAAACCAAGGCTCCAGAGAATATATAAACTCTCTACATATAACATCTGCTCATCTTACTCTATAATTTTAGTTAGTGTTGAATTCTCTTATTTACATGTACTGAGATAGATTTATAATTTAGGCCCCAGTACCAGAAATCTCTGCCAGCAAAATCAAATTCAACTTAACTCCTTTCATTCATATCTCCTTCATATTGTTTGCCTATCTGTCACAACACCTCCCTAAATCAACTTCATGACTAATATTTACTGCAGTAAAATAACGATAAAGCTGTGTCCTAGACTCACCGTTGACCTCCGCTCTATGCTGTTGACGTCCATGGACGCAGCGCTCGCCCGGCGGGACTGACCGCAGTTTATGGTGGGTGTAGCAGCAGTGTGGGTGATGACAGGTAGGGGAGCCTGAGGATGGGGCGGCATGGAGGCTTTGGGGTTCAGGAGACCGTTAGGGCTCAGCATCATGGCCTGGATCTTGAGCTCTGTACAGGTAAACGTTATAGTAACAAGATAAAGATAATACAAGACCAAATAAAATGAGAACGGGCAGGAAGAATACTGTAGAACAACCTAACCAACCAAACCCCAGAGACAAAATTAATACATTAATTAATTTAAAAAACATAAACATAATAATAAATACACTGTATGGTAGCTCCCTCAAATGAGCTAAACATGACATTTTTCTGAGTTTCACAGAATAAATGCAGAACATTTTGCTTTAGTTCTGGAACATATATGTTTTCTGTTACTTTATGGTATGACCTCAGAGAAAGTTATAAACAAGCTGACATGGAAAACTGCAGAGAAACACTGTGGACTACTGTTTTAAATAACAGGTGCACATTGAATGTGTGGTTGAGGGAGTGAGACTGAGCTGAAGATAATGACTGTAAATGCGAACAGCACAGGGGAAAAGGTTAGCAGTGGCGTTGTCCTTTAGTATATGTTACATTTTGTCTGTGAGTAAAGGTTACAGGTTCTCAAGAGCCATGTATAGTTTATGTGCTCAGGTAGGAAGGGGATGGAGGTTAGCATTTTGTGATACTGTAAGTGATACCAAACATCTTCGTCATGACAGGGTTAAAATGAGGAACCACAACTGCTTCAAATAGTACTGAAAAAAGTAAAGATAAGTAACAAAAGGAGCCAGAGTGATTCATATTTTACACACTGTTAATGTTTACCTCACACACCAGAAGGACCACCTAATGTAACATGTCCTGATGAAGACTCAGATGAGTCGAAACGCGTTGACATGTCCCTGACATAATAAAGGATTTTACATTACATCGGAGTGCCTCGGATGATATGTTGTTGTCTAAAAGGACCACCTAATGTATTTCACTAATCCAGCTGGAAAAGAGCCCATAGAAAGTGTTTAGGGAGGTCAGAACCTTTCATGAGCATATCTGGCAGGTGATTGGACAATCAATCTGTCAATCACATTGTTAGGGAATGCAGTAGGTGGGGTTACAGAATATGAGCCACTCTGTAAAACAAACTCAGGTCAAAACATGTCCGAAGTGGAATGAAAATATATTTACCATTGACAAGTTTGCAGTTTTGTTATTTGTATTTGATTTAATAAAAATATGGATCAAAATCAGATAAAACTGCTACTGAAGCTGTTAGCATCCATGCTAATCTCTATAGGTGCAGTCACTTCCAGCCATTCTCTCACTTCCTGCTCAAAAGACTCTGATTGGGCTGTCCAGCTTTGAGCTGAGCACAATCGTAGATTGGATCTTGGCAAGCTGGGTTTGCATAATTACAGACATTTACTCAGGCTGATCTAGTAGCTTTGCAAAGTTATACCTTTGTAGTTGTCCTGTTTGTTTTTACTTTTAAAAAGTACAATTCTACAATAGGAGGGTTTCAGTCACGTGACTATTATGACGTATGAAGAGGGCGTGGTTTCAGATGGAGGGCAGGAAGTAAACATGGAGTCTATGAAGAAGACCGGCGAAAGTTCGTATTGTGCTGATCTAGATCCAGTTTCAAGAAATAGATATAAGCAGTTAATCAACAGATACGGTGGGCGTGATCCATACCAGGAAATCTCCTGCATGTCCGTCTTACCAACTTGTCCAACGACCACTCAAGCAAAATGCTGAACAGACCAATCAGGAAGAGAGGCAGATGAAAGCCTACAAAAGTATGGAGGCATACAACTTTTTCATCAGCGGGTGGATCCACAACCTTGGTACCAAACTACTACAGGATGGTTATTGTTTGGTCTTCGCAAGGGTGAGTCTTTCTTCTTTTTTATGTGTTAAGGTGCTGGCAGCTAGCAGTCGCGGCTATGATGTACACAAACCATGGAAACAAACACGCAACAAATCTGAACGGCGACGTTAGCCCAACAGTCAAAGAACACAAGGACGTTAATTTGTGATATACTTAAAGCACCCGTAAACAACACAAAACATTGGCATCTTGATTGCTTATCACCGCAAGTTCTAACGTTACCTTACCTCCTGCCCTCCATCTGAATTGCACGCTGTCGCTATGCGACAATGTGACGTCACGTGAAACCCAGCTATTCTCAACTAGCAACCAGACGTGCAGTTTCAGTAATTTTCTTGTAAATATCATATTGTTAGTCTTGCAGAGCAGACAGACCTGCCTGATTCTGAAATCCTGCATGTCCGTCTTACCAACTTGTCCAACGACTTCACTCGGCTAAATGCTGAACAGACCAATCAGGGAAGAGAGGCAGGAGCTGAGGGCGTGACGACACCAGGAAGTGACTGCATGTTTGAAAACAATGGTGGCTTCTGAAGAGGTCTCAATGTCTGGGTTTTTTATTAGAAATTGAGTCAATTCTTCTTTAGAAGAGGAGCAAAGAACGTCACTTGAAGCTTGTCTGATGAGAAATCCTGTTTTTGCTCTTCTCCTGACCGGGAAACTGAGAGAGTACTTGGAAATTCTCCACAGACATGCCGGTTAGTCTGTGGTCGTCATGGTTACTCAGTGATTATGAAATATGCTCTCCTCAGAAGTTTGCCAGGAAGACTTGGTAGGGATTGTCTTTGATGAGGTTCATGTCACATATAAGTGTTAAAAGATCCACCTGTGTGGTATAATTTAATGTAAGACAATAATCTAAGGCAGTTTGAGCTAATGCCTAACTGTTGTTAGCTGTTAGCTGCTACATATGCTACATCATATGTAGCATGTTGCTTTTTATGGATTGGTCTGTGATGAGTGTGATGAGCCGAATGATTGTCCAATCACAAGTTGCTGTTGTTTTTGAAGGTTCTGCCTCTGAACACATTCTGAAAGGTTCTTTTCCAGAGAGACCTGAGAAATTTTTCTGTGGCGGATATATGGAGCTGTCCGTCTGGCGTGTTAGGTTATCATTTTATAGCTCAGGCTAAGTCTAAATCTTAGAATATTATCCTTACTTTTTCATTCTTTTAGCAGTTAGAATAAAATCTGGGGCATTAAAAGTTAAAACAAACACTCTAAACATGGAGCCATTTGGTCTCTAGATCCCCAAAACCCCTCTTTTGATAAATGCTACAGTCAAAAACCCACAGGATGCGTGCGTGCAGCATCCCGTCAGTGCTACAGTTTTACTCTGTCTGACAGCATCTCCCTCACCAACTGGATTCATTTCTAAAGCACGGCAGGGCAGAGCAGCAAGGTCACAGGATCACAAGATCAGCACAGTTAAAAAAAACCAAAACTGGAACGATGTGTGACTGTGCATGTCCGATGTTGATTTGGAGTTTGCTTGCCTCCTGTTTAATGTCATGATAATAAAATGAAGAGACAAACAAAGGGCAATCTGTTCCTCATGTCTTATTTTAGAAGGGACTGAATGTTCGGTGCATCTTGTGTCTGACGTCCTCTTTAAACAGATCTGCATGGACAGCATGTGCTCAGGGGACACCTGTTAATATGGATGTTGAATTTTTTGATTCTGAATTTTTAAAAGCTGAATATTTTAGGTCATATAATTTAATACCCTGAATTTATTTTGTGATTGAGGAAAAAATAAGTGGTAGAAATGAAAATGCGTGCTAGAAATTCGATGGTTTTGAAATTCAAAGTCTGATTTTGATGCCAAAAAAATCAGCGTTAAAAATTCAAATTCAAACTCAGCTAGCTCAGGTTTACTTCTATAGTTATATCTCCATATAATCACACGTATGAAGATTATTTCAAGCTACAATTGTCTGAGAATGAAACTGCTGATTTTGAAATGTACACATGTTATACCAGAGGTGGGCAACTTTATTTTAACCTGACAAGCCAGATGGACAGCTCAATATATCTGCCACAGAAATATTTCACTAGTCCATCTGGGTAGGAGCCCTTTAAATTAGTTTTCAGGGGCAGAACGTTGAAAAAGAAAACACAAGCTTGTGATTGGACAATCGTTTGGTTGGTCACATTCATCACAGACCAATCCACATCAAGCAGGGTTGCCTCCTATAATGTAGCATACGTAGCGGCTAATGACTAACAACAGTTAACAACAGTCCATGGATGTTAGCCATAGGGGCTAACTTAACCGCTAACAGCTAACAACAGTTAATGAACGCTAGCCGTTAGCTGCTAACTTAGCTGCTAACAGCTAACGGCCTTTTACTATCATCTTACACTAAATTGTACCACACAGATGATTTATTGAACACTTAAATGTGACATGAACCTTGTCAAAGACAATCCCTACAAGTAAACTTCTGAGGAGGGCAGATTTCGCCAAGTTTCACTAGGTAGCCATGAGGACAATAGGCTATTTGGCATGTCCGTTCTCAACTTCCGGTTGTTGTCACGTCCGCATTCTGCTGCTCCTGCCTCTCTTCCCTGATTGGGCCGTTGAGAATTGAGCCAAGTGAATTCGTTGGACAACGAAGGCTGGCAAGACAGACCTGCAGGATTTCAGAATCAGGCAGGTCTGTCTGCTCTGCAAGGCTAACTTTAATTACCAAGAGGGCCACATAAAATCATTTTTCCCAGCCTGAGGGCCACATTGTTACAAATTTTCAGAAACTCTCGATAAGGAAAAAGAATGTTGGAAAAAACAACAAATGAGAATATAAATTTGTCAAAAAATTAGAATAGGCTACCAATATTCATACATTACAACATAATTACAACTATTATGCATAATCAAATGAGCTTGACATAGAATTCAAGCAAATTTAGCTAACATACATGGAATTAAAGCCAATTTTTCAAATCGATAAAATGATGAGTTATTCAAATTTTTAAAGCTCAAATATTTTGCTGCTGCCATTTTTTTAGATATAGTATTGAGAAATACTTGATATAATGTTCAAAGGTTTCAGGAAAGAGATTTAGCGACACTATTACAGCGAGGAACGGTCATAAACAACTTACATAAGCCAATAAAATATCAGTACAGATTATATAGAATTATTCCTATTGGATATCTGAGTTTTCTTCATATTTACAACTGCTGGTTGGGAATGAATGGTGGGCCACATTTACTGATGTGGAGGGCTGTCACTTGCCCACCCCTGTGTTACATTAAGGTGAAGCATTTTTTATTACTTATTTATTTAGTGTCTTTTTTGTGTAAGTGTACATGGGCAGGACGATTCTTGAGCACAACTAGAAGGAGCCTTGTGGAAAGCAGGTTGCGGACTGCTGATGTATCAAATGACTTTTGCAATGCTTTGAGGGTCTTTTTTAGTTTTTTAACTTTGGACTTCAAAATTAAACACAAGTCAAATTTGTGCTATGCCATTTGGATTTATTTTCCTTGGAACATCCTTGGTAAGAACATAAATAAGAGTGTCCGAGCTGTAATAAACCAAAGTGGTCATAAAGGGTGATTTCAGCTGGACGTTTATTGCAGTGCCCAAGATTTCGTACCTGCAGCGTAGATCTCTCTCAGCTTCTCCTCGTCCTCGTAAGTGAGGGACTGTCTCTCCTCATCCGTCTCCGATCTGTTTGCATCTCCCTGCAAACACACACACATTCAGCAAGGGTATCACCACCACGATCATAATCTTAATCATCATCTCCTTCCTTTTCTGGCTGAATGTTGACTGTTGTAAAAGTGAAAAATGTGAGCTCGAGCAGAGTGAAAAACTCGGGAGACAAAGGGATGGGGGCGGGCGGAGGGGATCTCCAGTGTTCTCTAGTTGAGTTATGTGCATGGCTTTGGCAGCGATCTCCTGTAGTCACGCCAATAAAGCTTTACTGAATTTAATTAAAATTCACACCAGAAAGATGGAGGCAGACGGCTCTGGCAAAGGGTATCTGTGTGTGTTAGTGTGTGCATAAGTGAGAGAGGGAGAGGGTGAGCAAGTGTTCTCTGATGCTGGAGATAAAAAGATGAAAACTAAACAACAAAAGCTCACCAGCTGTGAATGGCAGGCGATATCAAACACATCCCACCCCTGGAGAGTATTTTGTGCGTGAGTGTGTGCACGCGTGTATCAGCAAGAGAAGGAGATAGGGAGGCAGAGAGAAAAGGGGATAGATAGATAGATGGAGAGATAGATACAGGGAGGGGGGACGACTGAGGAAAAAAGAGATGGATAAAGAGAGCGTGGGGAGCTGCCACACAGACAGGATGGTGGAGATTATTCTCATGTAAGCAGCTTTGGTATCAACAGCACAACAGAGCTCAATTAGTCCCCTTCTCCCCCGCCTCATTCTCTAAGTAGCTCCGACAAAAAGGCCGCCTTTGCCCCCTTACTTCAGCTTGAAAGCCCTCCACCAAAATGGCAACGAGCAGGTTGAAGAGGACGTAGTTGCCGAAGGTCATGAGGGCGACGAAGTAGAGGGCAGCCAATGGGGTGGTGGAGGCCATCCCGTTATAGAGCACTGCGTTCCAGTCCTCCTGGGTGAGGATCTGTGGATGTGCAGAATGCAACATCAAACACAACAATGCAGATACTGTACTCCAGAGACAATGCTTTTCTGATGTAAAGAAAGACTCAGAACAATCATGATGGAGAGGGAGGCCTTCAAAGATGTTCTGCCTCCACTGAAATGTGATAGCTTATAATATTTATATCTAAACCTGTTTTGAACCCTGATGTTCTCTGAAAGTCTGTTAGGGAGAAAAATGAAACCCCAGAACTTTGTTTGAGGCACTTTGACCCAGCCATAAAACAACAGCAGCGGCTATTTCCCCTCACAGAAAAAGGAAAATGAAAAGGTAGAGAAATATTTTTCTGTTATATCCTTTGTCACTTTAAACATAGTTGGAGACTCCAAACAAAACCTCAAATTCATTTTCTGAAACCACGCAGATCCATCTTGCCAACCTCCAATGTCCAACAACTTCATTGCCAGAATTCAGAGACCAATCAAGGAAGAAATTTGGAAACTGAAGATGCAACGACAGCAGGAAGTGACTGCATGTTTGAAAACAATGTCGAATTCTGAATCAGTCTATGTGACTCAATTTCTTCTTAAAAGGTGCTATGAGGAGAATCTATTTCTGGCCACATTAAGACTCAGCTAAACATGAGCACGCGCGGCGACTGTCGTAATGCTGCGTTCCAGTAACCTCAGAATTGGGAGTGACATAATCTCCAATTTATCAGCGTTCCAGTTGAAGTCGGAAAAAAACATGCCGATCGACCAGGCTATTGTTAGCTGTTGTTAGCACGCCCTGCGTTGTTGTTCACAAATATCACATGAAGAATGTGATTATCACTATGGCAGTATTTTTGTAAATATAAGTCTAACAATACTATGTATACAGCTGATCTAGAGCGACACACCCCAGTCAGAAGTGCAAATAAATTGATTATTACAGGAGCTCAATAAATGTTCACACTGAGGGCATCCCAGTTGAACCTTCCTCAGAACTCTGCATTGCTTTACAACTTATTTTCTCAACAACTTACAGGATGAAAAGCGACGAGGTAATGTATCTCTTTCTAGTTACGTAGCGGTAGTTTCTGATGTGTGACAACAAGCAATTTTTGGAAAACATATTATCGTAGTTTTGTAGCCGGCTATATATCTCTACTTACAGCTCGGTGCTCTAAGACGTGTCTGAATAATATAAATTTGCTCTAGTTTTAATTGTCTTGTTCCCGAAGTTGAGTATCCAGGCCAGTCCAGCCCTGTCCGACCCGACTGGAAGGCTAAGGACTACCATTTATAGATAACTTATTTTGATGCTATGAAACTCATCTTAGAGTGTGCATTTCGATCAGGCATATATCTAAAAGTGAGACTTTTTTGTAATTACTTAGAAACTCCTCACAGTACCTTTAAAAGAGGAGCAAAGAACTTCACTTTAAGGTTTTCTGACGGGAAATCATGTTTTGCTCTTCTACAGGCATTTATTCCAATCAATCAATCAGGTGTGGTTATAACTTTAGGGTTGCTGGGCCACACAGAGAGATGGACAACTGTTAATGCTCACAATCACAACTAGGGGGAACTTTTTGGACAAAAATTGGCCAATACTGATCAGTGCTGATATATTTGGGGTTTGTGTGTTCTCGCCATGCATGCAGTGTTTTGACTCTAAATTGTCATTAGATGGGAGCGTGAGAGTGAATGGTTGTCTACTTCTTTATGTGGCCCTGTGATTGGCTGGCGAAAGGTTCAGGGTGTATCCAACCTCTCGCCCAATGTCAGCTGGAATAGGATCCAGCCCCCAGGATCTCAAAACAGGTAAGGAGAAGGACCACAAACTGTTGGATGTCCTCATTGATGCTCCTAGTGTGTTGCTCTGCTAAGATGTTACCAAATTATGTTGCTTACAAGACAATCACCTTCTGGCTTAGAACTCCAGCAACAAGTAAAGCCACAGTCACACCAAACGCAACTTGGGCGACCTGGGTGACCACTCTCCATGTAAAGTCAATGTATAGCTGCGATGGGGCGGGGCCAACTCTCCCGTGATGCAAAAGAAGTGATCTTGGTAACTTGGATGTGTTACCAGCTGGCATTGGATGAGTGACTTGGTAACTTCACTCAATCGCTGAAGTTGAAAAACTCAAACTTTTTAGGCGACGTCACGTGTGGCTGTACCACAATAGCCAATCAGCGTTGTGTGGGTGTGTGACAACACCTGTGACAGACTGTATATTCTGGCTCACAGAGTGACAATCCACATCCACATGGGAACATTAGTTAGGTGAGTACATTAGTTCCGCCTAGACGGGACCACAGACAACTCCTACTCGTGGTGCAGCTGACAGGTGATGCTGCTGCAGGTCCATCAGCTGCAGTGTTTTGTGGTTGGTAGTTGATTGAAAAGAAAACAGTTGGAATATTGTCAGCTAATATATCCTGTTATAAGATTTGATATGATCATGGTGAACTCGAGGGGGCGTCATGTCACTAATGGCCCTTTTCCACTAGCCCTACTCTACTCTACTCGACTCTACCCGGCTCTACTCTACTCGCCTTGTGCTGCTTTTCCATTAGCCCCAGTCGCCTGCCCAAGGGCGTGCAGTGTCACTGTAAACAGAGAGCGGCTCTGCGGTGACGTCACATTGAGCGCGACACAACAATTTGTGGCTTTTTGTCACAAACCGAGTAAAAAAGGAAAGCAGGAGAAGGCTCCAGGTGGTAAGAAGAAATACCCCTTAAGAAGCACAGGAGAGTTTTGGAAGGTATACAACTGAATGAAGCCGAGAACGAAAGCAATCGAGCTGCAAAGAAAAGACGTATGAGGATAAGCTAATGGTAGTTACCGCGAGCGTGCTAGGTTGTCCCGCTCATGACTCATCGATGACGACATTGTCTGACCAATCAGTATTCGGCAGTCGTTGACGTCATCCTTTAGTATCGACTCAGCTCGCTTAGAACCAGAGCGGAGTAGGTACTAAAACTAGCTTGTTTTAGGAGGTACCAGGCTAGTGGAAACACGCTGCAAATCGAGTAGGGCTGAGTAGTGTAGGGCCAAGGCGTGCTAGCGAAAAAGGGCCATTAGCGACGCAACAGCGATGGTGTCTCCAAGTTGCCTTCGGTGTGAACGCAGCTTTAGGGTTGCTGGCTGTGGAAATGCAGAGGCATGCCAAACTGCACCAAACAGCTGAGCCAAACCAGACCACTTGATGGAAACACTGCTATTAAAGACTTTCCTGAAGGTCTTGGATAAAAATGTCTGTGTAAGCTCAATCTATCAGGATTTTCTGTGCTGAAAACAATTAAAATTGATTTAACCTGACAGCAATGCATCACTTTTTTTCCAACTGGCCTCATTAGCTGGGCACCACTCAGCTTTGGGGATGTCTGAGAGAGAAACACAATCCAATATTTCATGGGCAGTATTGTAAAAAAGCTCTTACAGAAAATCAGGGATATGCCAATAAATAAACTCCTGTAAAAAACTCCAAGTGATCGAGTTATGTAACAACTTTAAAAGAAGCAGTAGTGAGCGTAGTAGTAATGAAAATAACATTAGCGTATTCCTTCTTTAATATCTCATTGTCAGCTGAACAGTAATGATGCTCATCAGTGTTAAATGAGCTCCTGTGGAGAGTGTGTTTCATTACTCTTCCTCCTCCTCTCACCTGCCCACTGGGAGAGATTTTATATTTCACAGAAAAAGTCGAGTGCTGCTCTCCCAAATTGGAGCCAATGAAATAATGCAGGAGATCATCAAAGCTAAAACCAGTGACGGCAGCAGCTGCTCTATGAATCTCATCCCAATTTATTAAAAGCTACATCAGACGGAAAATCTCTGATATGCTCCTAAATGAAATGTCGACAGTTGTTTATTGGCATGTGTGAGCTCATTCACTTCATTTAGGACAATTTACCGACCTGAAACACGGTCACGGTCGCCCACAGCAGAGAGTCGAAGTTTTTCCTGTCAGGTAAGGTGTCTCCGCTGTTCTGCTGCAAACCAAATTTACAGCCAAACAGATGCATCCCGAGGATACTGGCCCACACAGTCAATCACACACACATGACAGGGAGAGAAAACAGAAATTTCATTTCAGTTTCATTCGGTTGCTGCCACACATGGCCTAGTCATGCTGCTTGTGTGAATAATACAGGTCTTATGTCACAGCTCAACAAATAACCTTTTCATTCAGGTTTGTTGATACCAGAGTTTAATCAATTCAACTTAAACTTCGACAGTGACCATGATAACAACAGTTTTGGTCGAATTCCTTCTTTTTAGCTGAAGAGTTAAAACTAAACAAAGCCATTAGTTGGACTCTTTCCACCTCAATGGACTCAGTGGGAATCAGAATCAGAATAAGAAATACTTCATTAATCCCCAAGGGGAAATTCAGCTGTTTCAGTTGCTCTCATACATATTATAGCAGTAGGAATATCAAATAAAGACATTAAAATGGATAAGAGCAAAAAAACTTGAGTAAGCAAGTTGCAACAGGCAGAATCTTTAAGCTATATCAACTTCCTTATGAAGGCAAAAGAAATAAAATAAGTATAGAGAGACTATGAATAAGGACAAGGACTATTTGCATTACCAATATTTACAATATGGACATAATAAGACAGCACCGTGTGACAGTAGATCACATTGGATTTGGTATTAGACTGGATATTACATTCATTATTAGCAAATATGAACAAATATCAACATATTGAAATATAGAAATAAAGCCACAACGACATGAATCTTACAACAGATGCTCAGTGGCAAACCTGGAAAAAGAAAATTCCTAACAAACACAAGGCCACATCTCAAACTGTAATGCAAGGGACATTTTTTTGGACATGTGCAATGGGGGACTAATTTAAAAAAAAAAGGACGGTAAAGGAAACACAAAATTATGTGACAAATATTTTAGTCTAATTATCATTTTTTGACTTGTGGCTACTGTTCCTTGGTATGTACAAGTGAGATCAGTCCCTATCACCCAACCTGCAGCCCTGTTTTGTTATGAAGAAAACACAACTGCTACATATGATTCAACATGAGTAACCAATACTACATAATGCACAAATTAGGATTGATGAGGAAACATTTCTTTTAACCTTAGATCACTAGTACATGCTTTGTTTTTTACAAGTCATTAAAAACTTACTTTGCGATGACTGTGTCTTTAAATAACTTTTATGAGGCATTAAAATATAACAAATAATATTAGCAACACTTATTTTTGGAAACAATGGTTAAGGTAATACATTTGTGATTTAAAAACTGGTAAACATTCATCCTTTAATTGTATTAACAAGATGTTTGAATTTTCATTGTATTCATATTTCTACTTTTTATTCACTTATTTGTATGTCATTTTACTTTATTTCTTCTGTAAAGCGCTGTGTGATACACCCATGAAACATGCTATACAATAAAGTTTGATTAAAATCACAGAGTGAGCTGAAGAACCATGATTGTTCAATTAAAGTTCCAATTATCGTACATAAAAGACTTGACGTTCTGGTGAAAAATTAGACGACAGAGGGAGAATACTACAACACTTTCCCCCCCCAATATCATTAACTCTGCGCGTTTATGCTATGAATACTTCATGTTCCGTAACAATGAAGAAAAAGGTCAGTTGTAATGATTATGATATTGCACAGTGCCATCAGTGTAATTACAGCTTAGATCAGACTGCCTCGCTTCATCTTCCTGAATAGAAAAAGTACCTGAATATGAATATAAAGAGCATCAGCAGCATGCAGAACGTGGCCACATTGTCCATTGTCTTCATCAGCACCACCAGCTGCCTCCTCAGAGCCGGAAGGAACCGGACCAGCTTCAAAACCCTCAGCAGACGGAAAGTACGCAGCACAGACAGGCCTCCCTCTGCCTCACCCACAATCTCCCAAACACTGAAACACAAACACAGAAAATGAAGAGACAGTAAAACTCACAGTCAAGCAACCAGGGAATATCTATGTCCTGAAACTGAGATGTAACTCCTCTGAAGTTGGCACCAGTTTCCCTAATAAAAGCCTTCCTGTCCAGGTGGGGAAAGCGATAGATTATTTTTCCTGTGGCAACTGAAAAAAGGGGAAATGGGCCAACGTTGTTTACAACTAACCAGCCAATAAAGAAGGCAAAAACAGTGAGTGCTGGCACAGTAAACAAGCAAAGCCTTCAAGTGCCGATACATAATTCAGCTTGTAGTACTACATAATGGAGTGAATACAGACTCTCTGGACTGAAAGAGACCAACTTAATGGCCTCAATGCCAGAGCCAGCATTACTGTGACAGTCTCAGATGATGTAAACGCTGCTGACTCGCATTGAGGACTTTCAAATGACAAGACGAATACAGATCAACAAATTCCTTCAAACTTCAGGCCGGACAGGACTGCATGATGGTTTAAGGGCAGCGGTTTTTAACTTTTTGGAGTCCTGGATCACCTGAATATTTTTGATCTACCCTGAAGACGACCCCTCTTCCCATCCACCTAGGGGTCCATAATCTTTAACTTCTTCTTTTTCATCTATGTGTAAATGTGCTAATCATCTCCTTTAGGAGGCAGTAACTCTGTTCTTAAGGACTTGGGTTGGGGACTGAAGGGTGGCCAGCTCAAGACCTGACCAGCCCACATTTGGAAGTTGGTTTGGTAGCTTGAGAGGTGCCAGCTGATGACCTGGACACTGCCAAAGTGCCAAAGTGCCCTTGAGCAAGTGCTTCTTCAGGAGCAGCAAGCCATCACTCTGACATCTCCCCATTAATGCATGACCGTCTGACCTGTTTTTCACGTGCATGTGAATTTCAGCCTGTGCTTGTGTAGCATGTTTCAACAACGGAGTAGGGCTGGGCAATTAATCGAAAAATAATCTAGATCGACATTTAGAGCCTATAATTGAAGTAATTTTACTCATGACGATTATTTTAATAATTTTCCCTGTTTAAGTCACGTGACTGCGCTCCCTCCATATAGTCTACGTTCACTTTCGCCAAGAGCGAAGGACGTGCTGCCAACAACGAGGAGACAAGTGCCAGTCTATCAGAGGACCTAGTAGCCAACAAAAATACCATATCTGCTGTTTGGGCACATTTTGGATTGTGTGCAGAGGACATCAAGCAGAAAGAAGTTAAGTGTAAATACTGCAGGAAGACCGTGTCGATGACCATCGGTATCACCACTAATGTGTTCCAGCATATCATAAAATAATTGCTCATTAATGTGCTTCTTTCTTTCTTTGTCACACTCCTTCAATTTCAAGTGCTAATCTCAACCTTGCAGGTTGATGAGTTTTCTCACAGCACCTTTCTGATGATTCACAATAAAGTCAGTAATAAATGAATGGTGTATGCGCACTAAAACAGCAGGAGGCTCATATTGTGAAAAGGATGCGTAGTGTTGAGCTTGTATTGTACATAAATAAAAGTCTCAGTCACATTTGAGCAAAATAATCCTTTTTATAAATGTCATATGATTTTTTTTAAATATATAGTTTATTTTTAAGAAGCCCTTGAAAGACACCAAGGACCACTAGGGGTCCACAGACAAAAATATTGTATTCGAGCAAAATTCCAATATCCCATATCCCTTTAAGAATTTTGCTAGGAGAAAACACATTTTATGGTTTGACTAACACACAGCAGGAGTGGGCAGTAATGATCAAAAATCCACCCAGCAGGAGCAGGACTGGGAGAGCTGTCCAGTGCAGGGCTCTATTACGTGGTGCACTCATCAGCTGAATAAGAATATATATATTTCTAAAAAAATGACACCACACTGGCAACTGACAATCACATCGACCCCACTTCACAGTTAACACCTGCAGCATCAAGAGCTGTGGAAAGAAAATAAATGGAAGCACGATTCAACTAAAAGCTATACATGTTTGCAAAGAAAATGTACAAATTAACTAAAAAAATATTATGAAGAGCTCATTTGCAAAAAGCAGAAAAAACTTTAAAGTTATTATTCACACTACATAAAGCTTGTTCTCTGCAGGTAATATCAACCAGAGTTTTTTTAGGTAAAACGCGTCTGTCAGTGATTCTGGTCTGAACAGTAGTACACAAGTTACAGCAAACAAATTTGAAAAAAAGTTTCTGATTTATTCTTAATCTGAGTTACCTGCTTATGCAAAGGAGCTCTTCTTATGTTTTGATGAAAAGATCTATCTATTTTATGACACCTTTTATTCATTTACTTGTTAAATATGCACATTTAATCAATGCTCTCATGCCTTCAGTCACTGTAAGAAAGCTGTTGTTTCCTTTAAAGTCCATTTTTCTTTACTAAAACACTTCAGGCCAGAAAATTTCAGGAAACATGCCACAAATATTCTTATGCTGGGTGCTCCTGTCATCCATCTGAGAGTGACTGAAGGTCACTTTATGCCAGTAAAAGCTTTGAATGTTCTGCAGATTTATGTGACCATTGGTTGTTTACTGTTTTTTACAATGCATTATGGGACAGAAGAGTGCAATGAATGGAGCAAGGATCATCAACTATATTTGTACAAGGGACAGTTTGTTTTCTTGGCATGTGCTCTCGGGGCCGGATTTAAGAAAACAGTAGTAAATTAATTTGAGATGTTCCCATACCACTTTTTCCCTCTCGATTACGATACTTGTGCTGTGGGTATCAGTATACCGAGTACAAGTATGCTCTAAAAATAAACATCATAACATGCCTGCATGACTGTGATGTGATTGTTATTGTGGTAAACCCTTTGTAAAGCATGAATAAATACAGCAATGATGCAGCATGATCGTGCTAGTTAGCTTAGCTCCAAGTCTCACGTCAAATGACTCAGACATATGTCTGCTGTTGACACGTGTGACACGTGATCAATTCCTCCAGGTCCATGCAGGTTGCAGCATAGTGCAACTGTTTCAAGAGCAGAGAAGAAGAACTGTGCCAAAGTCTAAAAGTGCTAAACAGCAAATAAATTGCTAATTATCAAATTACGTGGTATCAGATGGTACCTGGATTCCAATACTTGTTGATGATGATACCAATATTTTTGGCAGTACTGAAGCAATTTCTGGTACAGAATCAGAATCCGAACTACTCTAAAATTAATTATAATAATACTCTGACCAATAATAATACTGTGACTGAAAATAACAATAATAGTTATAATAATAATAAGAATAAGAATAAGAATAAGAATAATAAGAATAAGAATAAGAATAAGAATAATAATAAAACAGTAAATTCAAAATATTTATTGCTGATAAAAAATCTGTCATTTTATATTTTGAATTTCTAAGCTTAACTGCAACTTATTATCCCTTGAAGAGTGAGATCAGTCCCTATCACCCCTGCTGCTGCAGCCACATGGAATTTCATAAAGCTATCTATTAAACTGCAGCAATTCATTGGTAACATGGAAGAGGACGACGACAAAAAACTCTTTCAGAAGCTGAGCTTATCCTTAGTTCTGGGGGAAAAGACAGAATTATGAGATTAAATTCATTTTCTATGTTAGATTTCTGACTTTTTTCTCAGCCATAAACCAACCTCCAAACCTAATCTTCCTTTGTGTGTTTATAGTTAGGGGGCCAGATGGAAAGTTCCGGGGGGCCTGATGTCGCCCCCGGGCCAACAGCTGGTAATCACTGGCATAGAAATAACGATGCTCAGATTTGCTTATTTAAGCTTTGATCCACTTTGCTTGACGATGCATTTTCCCTTTCTAAGCACTCATTGGTTGTTTGTGACTTTTTACAGTGCATTATGGGATAGAATGAGTGCACCGTATCGATGCTCTGGTTTCAGTTGCCACGAAAAAATGTTCACTGCACACCGAGTCGGGAGATTTCAGGCACAGTCTGGTTCACTGTGGTAAATTTTGTCATCTTATTGGTCCTTGTCAGGGCACACTGTTGAAGACAAGTCACAGCAGCAAAGTGGACAGAGGCTGCTGTGCCGGCCTTGTCAGATCTGGGATGTCTGGCACCCTGTGCTCACTTTTTGTCTCACTATAAGCAGGAGAGCTTGTTGTGCCTGACGTCCACATTCAGGCCTGATGTGCGGTGACTATGCACCGAGTCCGGTCTGTCAGGCTTCGTGTGATAATCAGACTAAAAACCTTTTCAGAGTCTTACCTGATGATAACAATGACACTGTCAAAACCGTTGTAAGGGTTTTTGATGTATCCGAAGAGCCCCAGAGCCAGGACTTTGAGCAGCATCTCCAGGCTGAACAGACTTGTAAACACCATGTTGCTGATCTCCAAAATATCCGTCAGCTCCTGGGGCTGAAGAGGAGAAAAAGGAAGATAGAGTGATGCAGAGATTTGTGAAATAAAAAATAAAAACAGACAAACAAATATGAGTGAGCCTCAGAGTTAAATAAACATGTTATGAATTTCTTAAATGCTACTTAAGGCAACAGTTTGGGTTTATGTGGGTAAAGTCTCGAAGGGATGCTGCCCCGGTACATGAGCACAGTCATGCTGCTTTCCACAATTCTTCAGAGGAGAGCAACTCAATGCACTTTCATTATTAATACTGCTGAAAGTACTTTAAGTAGTGGTTTTCAACTCTAAACTGGGTCCTACCAAAGACCTTAAGGCATAACAAGCAAACAACACATTTCAATAGTCCATTTTTAAGTACATCTTAAGTTCAGTTAAAAATGAGTTTATCATGTTCTTAAAGTTATGAAGATCGATTCAGACTGTTTGAAAACTCCGCAGATGAATGTTGGTTTAAGACAACAGAGAAAAAGAACAAAACAATTTTTCAATAAAGCAAAACAGCCTGGCAGAACTTGAACACACAAAAAAACTGAACACAAGCACTTAATAATATTGCCCCAAGTTCTTCAATGGATAATTGATTTTTCTGTTTTGAAGCTCTTTCCTAAACTCATTAAAAGTTAATTATTTGATTTGATTGGGTGCTTTGTGTTTCCTACTTTCAGATTGTGACAGTAAGAGCTTCTATGAGTTAAATATGCTACAACAGCATAATCTTGGCAACAAACTTAAATGAATCATTTGTTTTGACTTGGTTGTTTAAAAATGGGGCATCTTAACTTTCTCTCCCCTGAGGGCCTGAAAACTAAAAACGTGGCAGGGTCACCGCTGCACCTTTACCTCATGAGACCGATCAGATTCAGGTGGCTCTGGGTGACCCTGGGTACCCTTGTCTGTATGAGGCTAAATCAGGCTAAAGTGTTTTGAAATTTGAAACTGAAATTTCATTATTTGTTTTGATTTTTAAAAAATAATAACAACACTAATTTAGATTTTAAAAAATAATTGTGTTTAGTCAGTTCAAATATATTTTTCATTCAGCTCTGAAATTTTTTGATAAAATATTTTAGTTTCATTTTTTTACTCTGACAGTGTGATGTGTAATTTTTTCTAATATTTACAGATTTAAACTTCACGTTCCCTTGAGGCAACATCATTTGAGGGTGCTTTGCTATGTCTCTTACAATCCCACGCTCTTCTCAGTTGATGTCACAACTCCACCCCTCACCCCCTGCTCAGGCCAGAACACAACCAAAATTTGAAACTGAAAAATAAGACCTGAAGTTGAAAAAAAGAATCTGAAACCAAAAAGAAGATTTATAAGTAGGTTAACAAAACAAAGCACTTCCACAGTGGTTTATGCATGCGCCCAGCGGTTACATAAAGTGTTAATCTTAGTCTAAAAAATAGATAATGTAACAAAGTAGTGAAAAAATAAAAATAAAGAAGTCAAAACAACCACACAGGACCATTAAGAGATGCTAAAGAGTTTATCTGATACCTGTTAGCAGAGGCAGGCTAGCACTACCCATTGACTTCCAGTGTTAGAGCTAAGCTAACTAGAAAGAACTCAGAGCGCAAACCTCCACCAAGGTAGATCCCATATTTCTGTTGCATCTACAAGCAATAGTTCCATGATAAAGTTACCGTCGAAATAGGATCCTTTGACCCTGAAAGCTCACACCTAGCACACAGAATCATGTTGATATTGTTATTAGTTTGACAGTTATTGAGCAAATTTGACAGTTCGCTACTGGCAGTTTTCTGGATCACCAGCAAAGTTGAATAATTTTTAAGGGTGCTATGAGGAGAATGTATTTCCGGCGACATAAAGACTCTGCCACCCATGAGCACGCACAGCGACTGTTGTAATGCTGCGTTTCAGTAACCTCAGAACTGGGAGTGACATCATCTCCGACTTATGCCAGTCTACCAGGCTATTGTTAGCTGTTAGCACGCCCTGTGTTGTTGTTCGCCAATATTGCATGAAGAATGTTATTATCACTATGGCAGTCTAACAATACGTATACAGCTGATCTAGAGCGACACACCCCAGTCAGAAGTGCAAATAAATGGATTATTACAGGAGCTAAATAACTGTTCACACTGGGGGCATCCATCTTTGATTGTCAACTCGGGGTGGCGAGGTTTCACCTCAGTTCTCAGTAGGAAATTCAGACTTCGGGGGACGCTCCAGTTGCAGTTTCCTACTCGGAACTCGGAAATTCCTACGTCTGACTGGAACTGGAACGCACCAAAAGACGGGACCAAAACTAAAGCGTGTGTTTGTTGTGATGCTAATAAATGCAGCTCGGACCTTCCTCAGAACTCTGCATTGCTTTACAACTTTTTTTTTTCAGCAACTCACAGGATGCAAAGTGACGAGGTAATGTATCTCTTTCTAGTTATGTAGCGGTAGTTTTTGTTGTGTGACAACAAGCAGTTTTTGGAAAACTTATTATCATAGTTTTGTAGCCGGCTTCATATATTGCTACTTACAGCCCGGTGCTCTAAGACGTGTCTGAATAATATAAATTTGCTCTAGTTTTAATTGTCTTGTTCCCGAAGTTGAGTATCCAGGCCAGTCCAGCCCTGTCCGACCCGACCACAAAGCTAAGGAATAGCATTTATAGATAACCTATTTTGATGCTATAAAACTCATCTTAAAGTGTGTATTTCAATCAGGCATATACTGTATCTAAAAGTGAGACCTTTTTGTAATTACTTAGAAACTCCTCATAGCATCTTTAAGTTGGGCCATTACCAACATCTCCTAAAAATTTCAGCAAAATACGTTCAGTAGTTTTTGTGTAATCTTGCTAACTAACAAGTAAACTCACAAATAAACATACACCAGCAAAACACAACCTCTATTGCTGAGATAATTAGCGTAGGGCAAGTTCTGCCGTCTATTCTTTTTTACTGCACCCACAGTCAAAAGAATGGTGTCTGCTTGTCATGTTCTCAGAAGTGATGCAGATATGAAAACAAAAAAAATGTTGGCATATCCCTTTAACTCCTAGACTGCCCATCATTCATAATCACCAATCAATGCAGCTTAGTATTTTTATAAATGGTTTTATTTCAGGTGTCATCCAGCCCTGCCTCCCTCCCTTCACCGTCATCGCTCGTGATGATTAGTTGGGTATCTCTGTGAGGTCGACCATGCCTGTTTTGTCAATCAGTCAAATCGCAGCATGAGTTTGAGCCTATGTGATCATCTAATCAGACACAGTGATGAACAGAAAGATTTTCTACTCTGACCTCTGCTAAGAAAAGTTTACAGGGGCATCAGATGCAAGCGATACATAATTCAGCACAACAGACTCGCATCTGCTGCTGACACGGTCCATGTTATATCTACATTTACAAAAACTACCAAAAGAGAAATTCAGAAAATATCCTTCACTGATGAATGCAAGTGATATACAGACAAGCAGGAGCATTATTTGCATTCATCATTTTAAAGATACATTTTAAATTCAAAGTGCCTTCTTTCTTTCTTTCTTTCTTTTTTACTTTGAACATGAACAAATAATTAAATATATGGCGAAGAAAAACAACACCAACCAAAGTGCAAAACTAATTTGTCATTTGCATGTTCAATAAGGAGTAGGAGGAAGTCTAAACTTATGTAGTCCTACCCATTCACCTTACACATGTAGTCAGTAATTAACCCACTTCCAATTAAAAATCACCACTTATGAGCTAAATGAACCAAGTAGTCATAATATAATCGAACAAATAGGAATCAGAGAAAAGTAAAAAAACAAAATCAATGAGAAACTACTATAGTTTTCAGTGACCTTTATACAGCTTTATCCCTGTGCCTTTTAAAAACATGTTTTTTTTCTTTTTCTTAAACTGTTAAAAGTTAAATTAATGTTTTCACTCTAGTGTGTCATTTATATTTGACTAGTATTTCATTCTCTTCTTGTTTTGAATGAACATTACTCTATGAATAAACTTGCCTCGGTTTCCACCTCCCCTTTAGCCACAGTCCAATAACCTCTATCAATCAATCAATCTTTATTTGTAGAGCGCCAATACATAACAAGTGTTATCTCAAGACACTTTACAATAGAGCATAGAGCTCTTCATTTTATGGATACACATATATGTAGAGATATATATGTACATATATGAAATACACATATACAGATATATATACAAATATAAACATCCAACACCCAACATGAATCCATATAGCCAATCATGGATCCCTCCATCATGGCGGCAAGAAAAAACCTTCTGTTAAGCAGCAGGAAATCTTGAATGTGGATCCCAGTCTCATGATGAACAGCAAATCCACACGATGCTGTGCTGGGTGCGAGGGTGAAGGAAGGGAGGTAAGAGGAGACAAGTGGACTAAAGTAAGAACTAAAGTTAGTGACAGATCCATGAACCATAGACCTGTTGTCTGATTTATTAGAGGTTAGCCTCTTGCGATGCTACATCTCATTTTCAGGAGGGTCCATATGTCCGAATAGTTGTGGTGATCATTTTATAGAAGTATAATCGATGATATTCTTAATGAAAATAAGAATTTATATGTAGTGACGAACTCATGGATGCCCAGACCACAAGGTCATCCCAACCATATTTGTCTCCGTTAAGTATAAATGTATTAAAGGCCTCTTGAGATGTGACATCCCATTTTCAAGAGGGACCTCATGCCTATGTGGTGTTAAATATAGATATTATAGATGTATCAACCATGGATAGGGAGATCATGCTAATATCTACATTAACAGATATAATGATAATGGGAATGAATGTTCCTAATGAAATGGCCAAATATGTGTTATGTTTGTAATTGTAGTTATTGAGGCTTTGTGACTCCACAGCAGCAGGAAGTCTGTAGTGTATAAGAAGATAAATGAAGCCACCTGATGGCATTGGCTGACATATGTTCTTTACAGAGAGCACAAAAACAACAGCTTATTACTCCCAGACTCATCAGACAAACAAAGCAGAGTAAACATGTAACAGTGCGTCTGAGCATGCTCAGTGACATCGGCATGCTACCGAGTCCCTCTCCAGGGATCAGAAAACGAGTCCCTGAGGTGCTTCACGCTGAGCTGTTCTGGCCGTGTTTCCAGAAATGAAGAAATGTTGCCTACTTAAAGCTACACCAGTCTGTATTTGCACTGAATAATTTCAGTTCGACAAAGATCTTTAAGCACAGAGAAGAAAAAGCCACATCAGGCCTTGGGAGTGTATTCACAGAGCACTATACACACTTGTGCATTTTCATTGTTAGCTGAAGACTCTTCGGATTACTGCTCCATCACAAAAAGGATCAAACAGGGCTGGCCTTGTCCTTGAGTCTCTGCTATGTTAAGGCCACCAGAGTCTGACACAATGTTCCAGAAATGGACCAAAGAAACTTTCCCTCATCTCTCATTGTCTAGCCTGCCTGTCAGCCTCAGGGTTTCCACTTAAATTCATCTGAAGAATAAACAAGGATTTGTTGCATTACTTTAAAATTTTAAATAAAGAAGACTGTATCCTAAAAACTGTTGAAAATTTTTCTCAGAGAAGTTATGCGTCAGAGGGATACGCCGACATTGTTTTTGTTTCTCTGTCTTGCCTCAGTCCCGAGCTCATGACAAGCAGATAGACACCATTCTTTTGACTATGCATGTCAGGATTTGTGAAAAAGTAAACTAAGAAATAACAAGGACAAGAACCCAAATGCAGATAAACAGAATTATAAACTAAAAAAGAAACCAAACCAAAACTAATCTTTCACAAAAAGCCAAAATACAAAACAAAATCTCTTACAAAAGCTGCAAAGCAAACAGGCTTCAACAAAGAAATAAAACACTAGAAGCTAAACTCAGAAAGACAAACCAAAGTTGCTAAAAAAATAAAACAAAAACTGACTAACTACAACCACTGGAAAATACTGGAAACTTGCGCAAGGAGCGTGGCATGGAGGACGGATGATCTAACAATGACAAGGGGGAACACAAGAGACTAGATAAACTGTGGAATAATCGACACAGGTGGGACAATCACACGGGGGACGGAATCAAAATCAATGCACATGAAACAGAGAGACTTCAAAATAGAACAGGAAACTCGAGAAATGAGAGGAACAAGACAAGAAACACAAGAAAAAACACACTAAACCATGACAATGAGAGCCCACCAACTGCTAATTAGCTTAGCTCAAACACTGGAAGGCAAAGGGAAGCCTCCCTCTGCCCACAGTTTTCAGAAAAACTCTTCAGAAATTTAAATAGTCCTGTGTGCTTGTTGTGACTTCGTTATGTTATCAATTTTTAGACTAAGATTAGCATTTAATGTGGTTCTCAAAACAAATTTTGGTGTTGATATTTATGACAGGATACACCATGGCAGTAGCATTCACCTTCTACATTATCAGACTGGCTTGTAATGAATTTGATTGACGGATTGATCAACCTACTTGATTTGCTTTTCAAAGGTTCTGCCCATTTCCAAACACTTTCCATGGGCTCTTTCCCTGCTGTACTAATGGGATATATTGAATAGTGAACCTGGTATGTCAGGTTAAGTAGGGACTCTCAAATTAAAAAAAGATTTTGACATTCCTGCATTGGATTTTGGAGCATCACTATATTAACAGCAGAAGTCCACGTTAACATCCTGGTCCAAATACAAACAAATTTGGTCCAAATAGTCCATTCCTTGGCTTGCACATAGCAAAGGGGGTGAATGGAGGCCTCGACATACAGTAGTATTCATGTGGTACTATACGCATTTAAACATTTTCAAAGTCAGTTTTGACCTCCTCAGCTAGTTTCTCTTTTATACATAAAAAAAGATCAAATAGAGCCAGCCTTCTCCTTGAGTCTTCCATGAAGTTAAGGCCATCCGGAGCTGTCATATAATTCAGGAAATGGGCCAAACGAAATCTCCCCTCATCTCCCACAGTCTCCTCTCTCCTTTCAACCAATCACAAAGTCAGATCTCCCCTCCTCCTCCTCCTCCCTCACGTCTCCATCCTCTCACTCTGCCCCATCCTCACACAGCTCACTCTCTCCCTCCTGTCCCAGGGTCACGCTTTAATTAACACTTCAGGTCTTATGAGTTTCTCCATCTCCTGAAACACGGGTGCGCACACACTCACACATGCACATGTCGTGATCTCCCATGTCTGCTGCAGCTGTAAGTGTTGATTGGAGGGTAAGTTCATTGACTCCACTGTACGCAGTGATTAGCACATCCATTTTCAATCAAACAGCGGTCACATAAACACACGCCGGAATGCACTTGCACACAGAAAACAAGCAGCCTCTTACGGCAGCACAAACATACCTGCTCATGGTACTCGATGCCCATCGACAGCGTGTTAATAAGGATGGCAATCATGATTCCTCTGTTGAAGTATCTGCTGCCAACAATAAGATCCAGTTTGCCCCGAAGTCCTCCCCAGCAACGAACCAGCAGCTTCTTCTTTGGCTCCACTGCCTGCACTTCAGCGCGGACGGGGCTGCTACAGTGGCAAGGGCTGCTGCTGTGACACGGGCTGTTGCCAGGGCACGAGTTGCTGTAGCCGTGCGGCTGGTCCTCAGTCAGTTCATTAATAATTTCAGTGTCTCCCAGTTGGTTGTAGTAGATGCAGTACGGGCATGTAGGCGACTCCACAGGGACTTCACCTGGCAATGTTATGGCAGGATGTCCAGAGCAGCCACCTGCACAGACAGAGGAGGGTGTTAGAAAAAGGTCATACACGCACAAGAGGACTGATTTGACATTTCATAATAACTACTTAATTAAGCAAGACTACAAATTCAACCAAAAGCTTAACAACTACAAAAAACTCAGAGAGCACAAACCTCCGCCAAGGTAGCTCACATATTACTGTAACATCTATAAGTAATAGTTCCATGATAAAGTTAACATCATAAAATAAATCCTTGACCCTGAAAACCCACACCCAGCACTCAGAATCATGTTGAGATCATTATTAGTTTGACATTTATAGAGAAAAAATGATTTTTCGCTAATGGCGGTTACCTGGATCACAACAACACCGTACCATTTTTAAATTGGGCTGTTGCCAACATCTCCTGCAGTGTTAATTTTGACAGTACTGTTTGACTTACTGTCATAGTCTTTTGTCTAAAATATACTTTAGTTTTATTCATAATTTAATTATATAAATTGTTTTAATTTTAGTCTAGTTTTAGTTGACCAGATTTCACAACATCTTAGTCAATGAAATCTACAATAAATTTAGTCAGCTAAAATATGAAGTGTAAAGTGTAATGCTACGGCCACACCGGACGCGAATTGACGAATTTAACCGCACATAGTGCCTGTGACGCGTCGCGTGTAATGCCTGAGACTGGACGCTGGACCATTTTGACAAGCTGAGGGGCGACACGTGTCACTGTGCAGGAGGAGTAGAGAGCCGGAGCCAGTTGGACTCAGTGATGACCTGTGCAGGCAAATCCAGCGGGAAACGATATTTACAAAACTTACCTTCAAAACCTGTCTCCTCAGTGACTTTCACCCAAGCCTGCTCCTTTCTGTTCCGGTCTCTGTAGAGTACACACGTCGAATGGTATAGCTCCGGATGATGGCAAACAGCGCAGATCAACCTCTCCTCCATCTTTTGGCGGGGTTTGAGCCGGAGCAGGTGGCCGGAGCGTCACACGTCATCAAATCAATGATGTCGTGGGGGAATGTCATCGGTGATCGGCTGCCACGGCACAGCATCATGCGAATTTCCATCAAAAGTTCAATATTTTCAACTCGAGCATAGAGGCGTTTGACGCCCCAAATGCGCGCCAAACGTGTCCAACGCGCCGCCCAGGGTGAATCTGTGTCCAATGCATCTGTGTCAATGCATTGACTTTGTATGTAATCTCAACGCGCGTCTTTGCGAATTCGCGTCTGGTGTGGCGTAGCATAAGGCATTTTTTTATGTCTCCTTGAATTTCTGAAGTCATCTTCTGCACTATGACAAAACAAAACAGCTAATAACCTTGTAGTGAATGCTGGTATAGTTTGAATGTATAAAATTAACAGAAACAAATTTAACTTTTGTGTGAAATACAGTCACCTTTATTTAGGCTACCTGGCAGAGCATCTCAGTTAATACCAGAAACAGTGAACCTGCTCTACATGAATAGATCAGTTCATACAGAGAGCAGCTCTGATTAAATATAGTCCTAAATTGTCTCTACATCCTACATTACCAAATTAGGTCTCTTTGGGCTAAGTCTCTGTCAAACATTTGAGTCTAGTTTGTATTTTTTTTTAAATGTCACCCTATTCATTTTGGTTATCATCCATGTGCTCTTGTTTTTGTTAGTTACTGTCTGGTTTAAGTCGGTGAAAACTATGACAAAAATAATTAGTCCACAAACTTAACAGTATTGTTCTGAAAATTTCAGAAACATCTGTACCGTAGATTTGGAGTAATCTTGCATCCAAACAAACAACGTCAGGAAAAACAAAACCTCCTTGGCTGAAGTAAAAAAGAGCACAGGAAGACCACAGCCTGTAGAAAATATTGGAAGCCTGGGTGAAATCATCTGCTTGCTAATTACCAAGATCCTATCATATTTATTTTAGTTTAATATGTTCTTTCCTCTTTTCACACATGTAACCCTGATATTATCAGAATAATGCCTTGGTGGCCCCCCTGGGAAATTTCCTGACATGGTTTTTCGAACTTGCTTCTCCAAACACGGAGTATTCCCTGCTGGACGAGGGAGAAGCAGTGAAGAGGATCATGTCTATGACTTTATTTTAATGGGCAAAAGCCTTGTTCACAGAGTTGTTTTAGGGTATATTCTTAATGAATCTGTGATCATTTCTATCACATGAACATGTGAAGATGAGATGGGAGCACATAGAGCCAGTAAGGGAGGGCAGTTCCTGTATGAGCTGCCGTGCTCTTGCACTCAGTTAAAGTTGCATGATACTGTGAAATGCCACCAATATACAGCAGCATCAATGTGGAGAAATTGTGAATATTTGAACAGTTTGAACATTAAAGGATAAGTTTGGTTTCTACAGCTTTCACATTGTTTATAGAATGAAGTAGAACAATATACTCACCCAGAAAGCTTTCCTGATCCAAACAGTGCATCAGAAGATATTTAGATCAAAAATTGAGCTGTGGACATCCGTATAATGGTAGAACACGGGGCATGCATAGTGTCGCTCCTAAAACTGCATTAATCGTCCAAAAACTCGTTAGTTTCACCAATATTTCATCATGGTCCACTCACGCTACTCCTCCATGACAGTCCGGGGTTGCTCTGTCCATGTTTTCCTGACTGTGCTGACCTCTGAACTGAAAACTTTCTTTACGGCTGCCGCGCACGTGCAGTACAGCTTCCTCCTTTCGATGAGCTCCTCATCTGTAAACTCTGGCTCGAAACTGTAAGGACACCCATCATATTCAAAGTTCTCGTCCACAACATCTTCATCCGATAGATATTCACCCATTTTGCACAAAACTGGAAGAAGAAAGTTGTTGAGTAGCCGGCGGTCGCCCCTGAAGCAATGAGCTGTACTTCGTATGCGCGGTAGCCGTGAAGAAAGTCTTCAGTTCAGAGGTCAGCACAGTCACAAAAACATGGGTGGAGCAATCCCGGACTGTCTTGGAGGAGTAGCGTGAGTGGACCATGATGAAATATTGAAGAAACTAATGAGTTTTGGGATGATTAATGCAGTTTTAGGGGCGGCGCTGTATGCCCTACGTGCTACCATTATACGGATGTCCGCTGCTCGATTTTGGATCTAAATATCTCCTGAAGCACTGTTTGGATCAGGAAAGCCTTCTGGGTGAGTATATTGTTCTACTTCATTCTATGAACAATGTTAAAGCTGTAGAAACTGAACCTATCCTTTAAATGTGTATCTGAGTGTATTCAGTTAAATCTAGGTCAAACTGGATTTGAAAATCGCTCTGTCCTATTTTCATTTATGTTCAACCAAATGTCCAAACCTCATTGGATTTGAGGTTTTTACTTAAGTGTCTAAAAATATTGGCAGGCAGGGGTTTACAAGAAGCAGAGAGAAGATTTTACTGCTAGAAATCACTCAGACTTCCTTACCAAAGCTAACAGACAAAAATATAAGTTGCACTGCACATCACTCGCGCTGAGAGCTGGTGATGTTAACAACACAGTTAATGAGTCAGGACAGCGGGTCCCTTGTTCCACCAGCGTGCCGGTCTGGTTTTACTGCTTTTAAGTCATGTTAATGCAGAAAGAACATCTGATGACTATCATGTTAACAAGAATTTCTCCGTCAAAGATGATTCAGTATTTTGGGATTGTGGTTGTGTGAGGTTAATTTAAATTTTAAGTACATTATCTACAGTGATTTTGATCAGCTCTGCATCTATAGGGTGGTTTGGCTTTACTGTGCAGCAGATGGGACCAAGACCTCTGTTATTATCTTACTTTTAGTTGAAGCAAACTTAATAACTTGCAAGTTTTTGACAGTGAAGGACACAATTACATTATACTTTTCTTTTGAAAAGCCTGTTTGTTTGGTAGCTACATAGCTAATGTGACCTTCAGCCTAGAGTGAAGAAGGATCATAACAAAGAGGCTTCAGAGCAAAAAAAGTGAGGCATTGCAGATGTGTTTGGTAGCATAAAAAATCATCACATAACTGTTTTTTTGAGTTTGCTCTCACCTAATATTCAATACATTATACTATCTGTTGCAATACTTCTCTGCAGGTTCTTACTTTATAGATGCAGAGCTGATCAATATCACAGTGAGTCATGTTTCACTATAGGCATAAACTTAAAAAAAACTCACCTCAAAAATACTGAACTAGCCCTTTAATGACTGATTGAAGAGTATATTAGCTCAAAGAGTCAGATGATCACCGTTTCCTGATTATTCCAGGCTGTTAGATATTGTGTGCCTGTAAACACGCTCATAAAGTAAAAGTCAACCATGGAACAAACATATTCATCTTATAACAAACGGTGCCATGTTTCGGTACCTAAACGCATCCTTGTGACTGTGAGGGAGTGGAAGAAGCAGCCATACTATTGGGTAGAGTAGGTGAATTTTCATACCGGACTTGAACGCAGCACAGCAATAGCGTAATGACGTCAGCAGCTGCGAGCTCAGTTAACACAGCAAGCATGGCTGAGAGAAATTGCTCGAAAGTATGGCTCTAATTTATTAATTGTGATGGAGATTACGCTCGCTGCAATATTTGTGACGCCAAGTGTAAGGCCAGCGGCGGAAATACTTAAAATCTGAGGAAGCACCTGGTGACGCACAAAATTTTCCTTAAAGTCCAATTTCTGATGGCCTCTGATGTACGACCAAAAAGGATTTATTTGGCACTGTTAGCACGTCTGTGTCCAATGGCGACTAGTCATCTGCAGCCAGAAACACAGGAAAAGAAATGGCTTTAACATTTGGTGATGGCAGCAAATGTGACAAGGAGGATACCTGGTCCAGGTAAATAAGCCTCGTGTTTAAGATGGTATTAGCTTGGCATTTTAATGTGCGTCAGTTATCATTATCAGGTCGGTTCCTCTCACTTTGTAACATTAATGTAAATGCTTTTTTTGTTTACAGCTCTGTTGCACCCATTGTTAAACTGCCCTAAAGTTAAAGTGAGGGCTGCAGTTAATTTATTAAGTGGTGGTTCATTTTAGTTTCTGGTTTTCATGTAAAAGAAATTTTTGGAACAACCACAAAGTTACAGTACAAACAGTTGAATGTTGTTTTGGTATATATCTTTCAAAGTTTGTATATTGAGAAATAAATTTCCACTGAAAAAATTTGAGATCTTAATATTAAACAAATTAATATTTATTACCCCATAAACACACGCAAAAGTAACGAAAATTGGAACAGTTGAGTGCCGATACCGATTCCCAGGTACCGGGCATCAGTATGGTATCGGTTCAAATGTGAAAGGTACCCATCCCGAGGCAGAGGTGGGCAGAGCTGAGTTGCGCAAAAATGACCCTCACCATGGCCCACATTTAGATTCAGATCATCACCAAATTCTAGTCACTTTTCCCTTCTGCTATGAGCACTTTTCACTGAAAATGTCATAAAAATCCACTCAGAAATTACTGAGTAATAAGCAAAAATGCACAAAGCTACTCTTTTTCACAATGTAACACATCCATCTAAAGAACTCATAGAGCTAAAGGTCCACCAAGATAGCTCAAATATTGCTGTTACATCTATAAGCAATAGTTCCATGATAAAGTTACCATCATAATATGATGTCTTGACCCTGAAAACCCACACCTGGCACTCAGAATCATGTTAATAACATTATCAGTAAGACAGTTATAGGGCTAAAACAATCATTTTCTGGTGGTATTTTTCTGGATCACCACCAAAATCGAGTCAGTTTTAAGTTAGGCCATTACTAACATCTCCTGAAAGTTTCAGCAAAATCCGCCCAGAAGTGTTTTGCATAATCTTGCTAACAAACAAACACAGAAACATACACCGGCAAAAATGTAATCACCTTGGTGGAGGTAAAAATTCTTTGATCAGCATCCAGATTTGGATCACCACCAAAATCTAAATGTTTGGTCCTTGGCCCATTTCTTACCAATCCTGAACATTTTATCAATGTACCAAAAGCAGGCTTAGCATAACTGGCTTTGCAGAGGAAGTGGGTGAGCCACACAATACATGAGTGAGAAACAGTGGAGCTGCTGCAGAGGCAGTTCTTGTTCCTTATGTGGTTTTCATTAATGTGACATCCTGTTTAGTTTCGACAACTTGCCACTGAAGTTAGTTTCTTTTCTTATTCTTTCCCTTCTGTGGCAGAAAGGGGGAGAAAGAGAAAGAGAGCTGGTTTAAAAAAAAAAAATCACATTAACAGAGCCAACGAGGTGCAACGGCCAAATTGGTGAGCTTGAATGTTTTGATTTCAGATTTGGCAAATACTGAACTATCTTTCCTCTACTCCAAAACGGATTAAAAGAATGAAAAGTTCTTCATATTGTGAAAGTAGGTGCATGTTGCTGCCTCTTCCCTGAAAGAAGTATTGTGATGTCCAAAGAGTCAAGCTCCTCTGACATATGGGCTCAAACTCAGCAGGACAAATAGGCCAAGAAAAGGGCACAAATAAATGAAATCTGGTTGTACTCAAAACCCAAATATTACAATTTTAAAATTCACACATGCATATTGAATCAAGAATGTCATACCAAACAGTTCAATATTTCATTAAGAATTGTTGAATCCCTTGTTTCTTCTAGCCTGGCACACCAGATAGACCATGTAATAAATCTCACTAGCCAATCAGAAAAAGAGCTCATAGAAAGTGTTTGGGAAAGGCAGAACCTTTCAGAAGCATATACGGCAGGTGATTGGATGATCATTCTGTCAATCAGCATCAGATAATGTCGTAGGCGGGAGCTACTGTGCTACAGAACGTTAGTGCCTTTGTAAAACAAACACATCAAAACACGTGAGTTACTCTTACTACAGAGAAGTTTGTAGTGTTTTTTTTATTTGTTATTTGAAATGTGGTCATAATGCGATAAAACTGCTATTGAAGGTGTTAGCTTCTATGCTAATTGCTGTATGAGCAGTCACTGCCTGCTGTCATCTTGCTCATAGCTCGTCCCTTTTCCTACTCTTACGGACTCTGATTGAGCCGTTCTGCCTTTGGCTGCTAACAACCATAGTACATTTGAGTTTGTCAAGTTGGATCTACGTGATCATAGAAGGTTAGTTTTCTACAGCCACGGTTAACACGTATGTTGTCATTATGGCTCCAGATTATACAAAAGAAATTTCAGCAGGAAAATGTCATATATTGTAGCATTCCTCACCTGGAAACATCTGTAGCTATTTAACATCAACAGTTTAAATGATTCATTGGTGCACCAGTGAAGCATTAGTGGAGGGTCGAAGCATCCGCACACCAGACGAGATTTTTTCATGCAAATAATTTGAACATAATATATTTTTTTACTAATCAGTAGCCAATGCATTCACATAAATCAGACATGTATTGTCGCCAAGCAACTAACAAGCAGAGGTGTCAAAAGTATTTACATTCATTACTTAAGTAGTATTGATACCAGAGTTTAAAACGACTTTTGAAGAAGTTGAAGTATCAACTTAAGCATTTTACTCAAGAAAAAGTATAAAAGTTCTGGCTTCAAAACTACTTAAATTATAAAGTAACAGTAATGTACTTTATAAAAATGCTATTATGGTATTCTGTTTATACGTCTTGTCCAACCAAAATCAGATTCACTCTATCTGAATGGCGCAATATCTTGGTCATTTATTTTTTTGGTGGTAATTGAGCGATGACAAACCGAAAGAAAACTAGCCGAAATCAAAAGAACTAACAAGGCTATTTTTAAAGTATGGGTAGAAAATACGGATAATTGCGCAAAAATGTACGGAGCAGAAGTAAAAAGTAGACTGAAAAATGATTACTTCAGTGAAGATACCCAAACTTTCTACTTAACTAAGGTAACAAAGTATTTTACTCATTTACTTGACACCTCTGGTTAATAACCAGTATTTCTTTTTTTAACTGCAGTCGTATTGCATCACATAAGCCCTCATCCGACCAATGAGAGTGTTTGTTGTTAGAATGCACGCCACAGTCAGTCACAACATTCAACATGGCAGATGGTGTGTTTGCATCACAGTAGCCAGATTTATTTGACCAAAGTCTTCAAAATGACAGGGATAATGAATTTGAAAGACAATAGATGGAGGAGGATTGCATTGGAGCTTCAGTATGATGATTGTGAGAGTGTACTCAAGCTTTCTGTGCTGTGAACAGTTGGTGCTGAAGCAGCCGTGGTACACAGCAGCTCCTGAGTTAAATGCTGAAACGCACTAAATTCTCTCTCCTTCGTGACACAACTACAAGTACCCATTTAGTTTTTGTTTAATTACATCAGCCCCAGGTAACTGCCACTTGATTTTGAGTCCAATTTGGATGATCCAGCTCGTACACAAACCAAATATGCACTCCTTTTAACGTGAATTTGGATATATTCGCAAATTTGTGACATTTATTTCCTTCTCCCTGGGTGCTTTAGGATAACTAATTCATGTAAAACATACAGGAAATAACAGTTTTTCTGGTTCATATTTAATTTTATAATGAACATTGAAAATATAAATCAATCTTGAGTGTGATAAATGAAACATGCACATCATCGACAAAGAAATCAACACTGAAAACAGCCACAGTTTTAAATTCAATATAAAATGATTAACAATTAAGTGTTCCCTCTTGCTGTACAAATGTTTAATAGCTTGTGGTGATTACAAAGTGTTACCCTTTGTTCTGCATGCAGACATTGTGTCATACAGTATATATTGGCTGCTTGCTGGAGGAGAACACCTTCATTTCATTTCTGGCAGATAAAATTCAATAACATGGAAGCCACTGAGCAGTTGGGATGCTTTTGTGCGGAGGGGGAGTTCTTTTATTAGAACAGGGATGTGAGAATCTGTGTGTGTGTGTTGAGGGGGAAGCAGCGTGGAGTGAAGCGGGAGTAAGATTTCAGCAGAATTCATTAGGCAGCAGCTCGGGAGGAACGCTCCAATGACATAACAACAAATGCTAATCTTGCACGAGCAGTTCACTTGTCATCGCAATTACAACAAATTCATGTTTCAGTGGAGACTGATATAGTAAATCCAATCTCTCCGTCCTGTGGTGAGTGTCTATAGATAAAGTGGGCTGTGAGGAAACTTTGAGCAGGCAGACTTGAGAAAAGAAAATGGTTCTGAATTACGTATGCATAAAATACATGGTGATTTTTCAGCGTTTGGACCCAGGAACCCCCGGTGCATAAAACAGCATACTGAATTATTTCTACTCAACTTTTTGTCCATGAGAGGCAGCCCAGCAATGATAAATTTTTAAGTGAATTGTATTAAATTATGATGTCTTCTCTGTGTTATTTAACAAATGTTTCAAATTGAGGTTAGTTTCATAATCAATGGGAGTACTACCCGTCTTAGAAAAACAGTGTTTGCTCTGCTGAGAGCAGAGAAGCTCCTAGGAGCAGCCAGGTGCAAGACTGATAATACAGTAAACAAACTTTATAGTTTACTATCACTAATATAACATTTATAAAATAAACTAATATATGAGGATATGATATTTTTTACAGAGATGTGACGCTTGATATAATACTTGGCCCTCATGTGCATCTGGCACAAAGTGTTTTGGCTGGGAATCAACAACCACATCCAGTTGAAAATTGATGAAAAATTGCTCAAAGGTGCTATGAGGAGAATCTATTTCCAGTGACATAAAGACTCTGCTACCCATGAGCACGCGCGGTGACTGTCGTAAATACGTGATCCAAGCCAAATCGTGCGTTTGTTGTGATGCTAATCAATGCAGATCGAACCTTCCTCAGAACTCTGCATTGCTTTACAACTTCTTTTTCAACAACTTACAGGATGCAAAGCGACAAGGTAATATATCTCTTTCTAGTTACGTAGCGGTAGTTTTGATGTGTGACAACAAGCAGTTTTTGGAAAACTTAGTATTGTAGTTTTGTAGCCGGCTACATATGGCTACTTACAGCACGGTGCTCTAAGACGTGTCCGAATAATATAAATTTGCTCTAGTTTTAATTGTCTTGTTCCCGAAGTTGAATATCCAGGCCAGTCCAGCCCTGTCCGACCCAACCACAAAGCTAAGGAATAGCATTTATAGATAACCTATTTTGATGCTATAAAACTCATCTTAAAGTGTGTATTTCGATCAGGCATATATCTAACAGTGAGACTTTTTTGTAATTACTTAGAAACTCCTCATAGCATCTTTAACGAATCAATATCATCGGGATTTTTTGCTTCTTAAATCCCTTTTTTTGTAGGTGACGGTTTGGCGTAGTGTTAAGTAACCAGGCATGTCCCAGATACACTGCCTGGCCAAAAAAAAGGTCACACACTCTGATATTTCATTGGACCGCCTTTAGCTTTGATTACAGCATGTATTTACTGTGGCATTGTTCCGATAAGCTCCTGCATTGTCACAAGATTTACACAGATCACAGCACTGCCCCTACAGGCTTGTACAGTAGGCACTAGGCATGATGGGTGCATCACTTCACCTGCCTCTCTTTTCATCCTGATGCTCCCATCACTCTGGAACAGGGTCAATCATCAGACCACATGACCTTGTTCCAGTCCTCCAGAGTCCAATCTTTATGCTCCCTGGAAACTGAAGCCTTTTTTTCCAGTTAGCCTCACTGATTAGTGGTTTCCTTAAGGCTACACAACTGTTCAGTCCTAATCCCTTGAGTTCCCTTCACATTGTGCTTGTGGAAATGCTCTAACTTTCACTATTAAACACACTCCTGAGTTATACTGTTAGTTTTCTTCGATTTGATATGGCCAAACGTTAAAGATCTTTTTCCAACCACATTTCTTCCTTGAAGACGATGGTTCCCCACTATCCCTCCAGTTTTGAATAATGCATTGGACAGTTCTTGACCCAATTTTAGCAGCTTCTGCAATGTCCTTAGATGTTTTCTCTGTATGATGCATGCCAATAATTTGACCCTTCTTAAACAGAATAACACCTTTACCACTACCACAGAATGTGTCTTTTAAAATGGTTGTTTAAGAAATGAAAAGCTACTCATGGCATCAGCTGGGGTTAAATAACTTGTTGCCATCTGAAAGATAACTGCCATTGCAGTAGTTATTCAGTAGGAGGCTCATACTCAACTTAGTATCATCCAGGTGGTGTCTTTTTTTGGCCAGGCAGTGTATATGATCCTGCTGACCTGGGTTCAAATCCAACCTGTGGCCATATTTCAGCGTGTCCTCCCCCTGCTCTCTGTTGCCCCCTTTCACAAATCTATCCAATGCCTCTCTTTCTTATCAAGACAAAAAAGCCCAAAAAGGAAAAAATATCCCTTATCAGTGCTTTCCACTTTGCTTGAGTACTTTCGTTCACTTTATTTGTTTGGGCAGCAGCAGCTCAGCCTGTTTAGGTGTTGGTTTAGTAGCTGGAGAGGTGCCAGCTGACATCCTAGACACTGCCCTTGGGCAAGGCACTTAAGCCTAAAACTGCTCAGAAGCACCTCCCCTGGAGCAGGAAGCCATGACTCTGACATCTTTTCATCCATGCATGATCGTAGGACATGTCTGTGAGTTTTAGTGTCGGTGTGTGTAGCATGTTTCAACAACAGAGCATAAAGGATTGAATTTCCCCATGAAGGATTAATAAAGTATGTCTTCATCTTCTTCTTCTATGCTTTGAAAATCAAAGACAGCAAGCTCTCATTCAAGGCAGTCAGCAGAGATGATAAAGACATCCAAAAATCGTGCCAGACGGGGTAGAAGTGGTTGAAAATGTGGCTCAGTTTTTCTCAAAGAAATGCTCACTGCACTACTTCAGTAAGTAGCAACACAAGAATCTTGTTGAAGCATGTACATGAGCAGCATAGCACTGACCAACTTCTGACACAGAAATTTCACCAAAAATCAATAAGAGTCATTAACCAATAAGCAGAATCATTAATGTGGCATTGGTATCAATGAAGTTTCATCAATTTAGATCTGTGGCCTTTTCTATTTTCAACTAAGGCAGTTGTTATTTTAACCCTTTAAGGCCCAAGACCATAGATTATAGCCAGAAAATTCCATTTTTTTGGAGCAGAAATGTTTGTTTCACTTTCTACTAAAATCCTAAAAATGTCCATAAAATTCAACATATAGATTTTTCTTATCTCATTTGATACATTAGGTGTTTCTGGCAACTGATAATCCATTTGAGGACATTTTTATCATTTATCTGATCGATTCAGATAAATGATATTTTTGATTTTTGATCATATTGTGTAGATAGAGGTATTATAAAAAGTATGTATCAAATATGATACAATTGGCTTGATAGGGTTAAAACGTTAACTTTGAAAACTAGATTTCTCAGAGGGTATAAATCCCTGCTGAGGTATTTCTGACATTGTTACTTGAGTTATTAACAAAAATTCGGAATCTCACATTTTTAACAAATTCTGTGTCCACATCTGGATCTAGATCACAAACATTTCTAATCGCTTCTTACTTGTGCCAAGACCAACCTTCCCTGAATATTCTATCAAAATCGATTGAAAACTGTTTGAGTTATGAGCAAAACAAAGTGAAAAACTTCCCTATCGCACTACTTTAACAAATTCCTCTAACCACATGCAGATTCGGATCAGCACCCAGATTTAATCACCTCTTCCCTACATTCCTTAAAGGGACTGTGAGGAGTTTCTAAGTAATTACAAAAAGGTCTCACTTTTAGATATATGCCTGATCGAAATACACACTTTAAGATGAGTTTTATAGCATCAAAATAGGTTATCTATAAATGCTATTCGTTAGCCTTCCGGTTGGGTCGGACTGGCCTGGATACTCAACTTCAGGAACAAGATAATTAAAACTAGAGCAAATTTATATTATTCGGACACGTCTTAGAGCACCGGGCTGTAAGTAGCGATATATAGCCGGATACAAAACTACGATACTAAGTTTTCTAAAAACTGCTTGTTGTCACACATCAAAAACTACCGCTACGTTACTAGAAAGAGATACATTACCTCATCGCTTTGCATCCTGTAAGTTGTTGAAAAAAGAAGTTGTAAAGCAATGCAGAGTTCTGAGGAAGGTCCGAGCTGCATAACAACAAACACATGCTTGGGCTTGGGTCACGTCTTTTGGTGCATTCCAGTTGTTGTCAGAAGTAGGAATTTTGAGTTCCGAATAGGAAACTGCAACTGGAACGTCCCCCGAAGTCTGAATTTCCTACTGGGAACTCGGTGAAACTTCGCCACCCCCGAGTTGACAATCGAAGATGGATGCCCCCAGTGTGAACAGTTATTTAGCTCCTGTAATAATCCATTTGTTTGCACTTCTGACTGGGGTGTGTCGCTCTAGATCAGCTGTATACATAGTATTGTTAGACTTATATTTACAAAAATGCTGCCAGAATGATAATCACATTCTTCATGTGATATTTGTGAACAACAATGCAGGGCGTGCTAACAACAGCTAACAATAGCCTGATGGATCGGCATGTTTTTTTCAGACTTCAACTGGAACGCCGGTAAGTCGGAGATGATGTCACTCCCAGTTCCGAGGTCACTGGAACGCAGCAGTACGACAGTCGCAGCGCGTGCTCATGGGTAGCAGAGTCTTAATGTCGCCGGAACTAGATTCTCTTCATGGCACCTTTAACTATTTTATCAAAATACTGAAAGTTGAGAACCTTTTGAGCTGTCTTACTCACAGAGAACCAAATGGAAAAATGTCTGCAGAAATATGACCTTGGGAAAGTAAACTTATGCTCCTGTTTGCAACCAAAGGTGCAGTTGTCTCAAAATGAAGAGAAAAAAATCAACATTGATGAGTCCTAACAAGTATATGAGTTGAATTTTTTACATAAATTGTCAGAAAAATTGGATTTTTAGCAATACCATTTAAAATTGTAAAATGCAGTCCACCACATTTATAAAAGTTTAAGATTTATTTTTTAAAAATCGTCTAAATATTAGAAAAAATCAGCAGGAGTGAGGAAAAGTTCCCCACCATCATCACATGCTCAGTGCTGCGTCTTGTTTTGTGAAGAGAGTATAATTCTTTTATAAGAGACTTTCAAACAGAATCTCCGGCTGTGAAGTCTGCAAGAGGTTTCATTTTTCCAGAGGTTGGCCAAATACCAACAATTTTAGAGTCGGGGTATCCTGGTTTCTGCTGCTTTAATCTGAAAATCCATTTTCAGTTTCTCCAAAGTAAGTGCCCCAATTTGACGGAAGAGCAATTTTATCAAGTACCCTTTAAACTCTTCACATCTGGGAAATCAACACCTTTAAATCCACAAGGACACACCGGGAGAGCTCAGTGGAAGTTTGGGTGTTTTCTAAGTTCCTAAAACACAAAAAGGTTTGTGGTTTGTTCAGAGTGAGTGGTCTCTTAAAGGGGATGCTCTCACCTTGAGTGTTTAACATGTGCGTTGATAGCACGTTCTGAAAATCCCCGTGAGGCATAATTGTCAAACAAGTGCAAGGTTTTCAATCAATGTTGTCATCGCATGCAACACAAAGAATAAAGGGACAGATCCTCAAAGATGTGCGAGTCATTTTCATGAATAATCACTTCCTGACTCTCACATCTTGTCCTTTGTGTGCCCTCAGACTGCAGGAAATCACATCATGTTAGAGAGAGAGGCAGATCTGGACAGAGAGTGAATTCAGACAGAAATGATGTGCGATCAGTTGTCTGGAGACTTGATTCAAGCGTTCTGCTCCAGTTCCTTGTATTTGTTCCTTAAATGTGTTGTTGTTGTTGTGTATGCAAACATCTGTCAGATATTTTTGTTTATGAAGTTGCATCTGTTGTGAATGTGTTTGCTTTTTCTGTCTTTACACATTTATCCGTTTCTCAGGTTTTTCACTTCCACAGAGGCCTGAGGGACCACGATGCCCCAGGTGTGATCTTATGCAACATACACAGATGTGTTAGCTTGCGGCTAATTGCCTGAAGTACTAAAACACAACAGTGTTCACTTTGTCTGTTTGCCTTGTGGACCTGATCAGATTCTGTCACTGTAACCTTGTCAATGAACAAACATCAAGTCAAATAAAGTTTGGACATTGTTTAAAATGGAAATTAAAACTGAATGTAGTGATCTGCAAAGCTTTCCACCAATGTTCAATCAACTACACAATAGAAGTGAGGTACTACATGATCAAACTAATACATTTAATTTCTTAAAGGATAAGTTCGGTTTATACAGCTTTCACATTGTTTATAAAATGAAGTAGAACAATATACTCACCCAGAAGGCTTTCCTGATCCAAACAGTGCTTCAGGAGATATTTAGATCCAAAATTGAGCAGCGGACATCCGTATAATGGTAGCACATGGGGCATGTAAAGCGCTGCTCCTAAAACTGCATTAATCATCCAAAAACTCATTAGTTTCACCAATATTTCATCATGGTCCACTCGGGCTGTTCCTCTGAATTGAAAACTCTGGTTAAGTTTGCCTCTGCGCAGTACAGCTCATTGTTTCAGGGGAAGACCGCCAGTTACAAAACGACTTTCTTCTTCCAGTTTTGTGCAAAATGGACAAATATCTATCAGATGAAGATGTTGTGGAGGAGAACTTTGAATATGATGGGTGTCCTTACAGTTTCGAGCCAGAGTTTACAGATGAGGAGCTCATAGAAAGGAGGACGCAGAGGCAAAGAGAAGAACAGCTGGCCACAGAGCAGTTTTCAGTTCAGAGGTCAGTACAGCCACAAAGACATGTCTGGAGCGACACAAACTGTAATGGAGCGGACCATGATGAAATATTGTTGAAACTAATGAGCTTTTGGATGATTAATGCAGTTTTAGAAGCACCGCTATACATGCCCTATGTGGTACCATTATACGGATGTCCGCCGCTCGATTTTGGATCTAAATATCTCCAGAAGCACTGTTTGGATCAGGAAAGCCTTCTGGGTGAGTATATTGTTCTACTTCATTATATAAACAATGTGAAAGCTGTATAAACCGAACTTATCCTTTTAAGTAGGTATTTATTATTATTATTATTTTAAATTTGATGCTTGCAACACATTCCAAAAGTTCTGGAACAGTGGCATGTTCACCACTGGAAATGAGGAACTACGTATTGAAGTTTGTAGGTGGACTCTTTCTCATTCTTGCTTGATGTACGGTAGTGATTCCCAAACTTTTCCCAGCCTGTAACCCTTCACTTGACCTCCAGCCATGTACCCCTACTCTCACACACTTACAGCTGCTAGAAAAGGAAACGTGTCTCTAAGCCTGCTGCCAACCCAACCTCCCACATTTAACATGCATAACATACAAATTAAATCTTTTGAAGTGAATTATTATTATTATTTTTCTTTTAAATGTATTTTTTGGGCATTTTGTGCCTTTATTGATAGGAGAGAGACAGTGGAGACAGTGTGAAAAGGGGAGAGAGAGTAGGGGAAGACCCTCTGCAAACTGGTCACAGGCGGGATTTGAACCTGGACCGGCAGAAGCAAGTACATGGAGTGCCTGGTTGCTAACCACTCCGCCAAACCAGCACCCCTTAAAGTGAATTATTACTCACAAAATAGATTTATTTGTATCAGCGGGCAACACCATTCACTTTTGAAAAAGAAATTTACATTTCTTAAACATATTCAGTTATGAACTTGAAGCTGTTACAAATGCACCACAGCTCTAATGAGAAGGCTGTCTGACTGAACTTATGTTACTTTAAGAATCTTAGTTAATTCAGTACAGATTTCCTTCTCCAAGATGCCTCACCAATATATCCTCCAGCTTCTCTGCCAACACTTCAGGCCTTCATCAAAGCTCACATTGCAAACATTTGCCAGTTTGAACTTGAACTACTAAAACAAGTTTGGGAATCACTCCACAGTCTGAAGGCTGTTTGTTGTATATTTTTGTGTGCTTCATAATGCACCACACATTTTCAATGGGAGACAGATCTGGACTGCAGGCAGGCGAGGCTTGTACCTGCACTCATTGACTATAAAGTCACACTGTTGTAACATGGATGTGTCTTGGCTTTGTCTCGCTAACATAAGCACGGACATCCCTGAAAAGACGGCACTTGGATGGCAGCACACGTTGCTCCAAAACCTGTATGAGCCTTTTGCCGTTAATGGTGCCTTCACAGATGTGCAAGTTACCCATGCCATGGGCACTAACACCCTAATACCATCACAGATACTAGCTTTTGATCTCTGTTCTGATAACAATCATGACAGTCCTTTTCCTCTTTAGCCTGAAGGACACAGCACCTGTGATTTCCAAAAGCAATCTGAAATGTGGACTCATCATTCTCCACTCTGCTCAGTCCATTTAACTTTCACTTGTAGATGTATCTACAAACTGTGTTTGCTGATGGTTTTCTGAAGTGTTTCTGAGCCCATGTGATGAAATCCTTTACAGAGAGATGTTGGTTTTTAAAGCAGTGCTGCCTGAAGGACTGAAGGTCATAGGCATTCAATGTTACTTTTCTGCCTAGCCTAGCAGAATTTTTTCTGGATTCTCTGAATCTTTTGATTATACTACTGACTGTAGATGATGAAATCCCTAAATTCCTTGCAAATGTATGTTGAGAGATGTTTTGAAACTGTTGGACTACTGTTCACACAGTCGTTTACAAAGCACTGAACCGCCCCTCGTCTTTTCTTGTATACGAACAAGCCTTTTAAGGATTCTCTTTTATACTCAATCATGACACTCATCTGTTTCCAGTAAACCTGTTCACCTGTGAAACTTTCCAAACAGGTCTTTAATGAGCATTTCTCGAACGTTCACAGTCTTTTGTTGCCCCTGTCCCAGCTTTTTTAAAATGTGTTGCAGGCATGAAATTCAAAATAAGTGAACACTTGCAAAAACAAAGTTTATTAGCTTGAACGTTGATATATTAATATTAATATCTGGTCTTTGTAATGTATCCAGGTGAACAAAGGTTGAAAAGATTAGCAAATTATCATACTTTCCTTTTATTTATATTTTATACAATGGCTTAGCTTCATTGGAATTGGGGTTTTTGTTACAACGCCACAATGCTCAATTAGTCTGTTCGCTTTATAGACCTGATCAGGGTCTGTGACCGAAAGCTTGTTGATGCAATAAGAAAACTGTGCAGACTTAGGCTGCTGAAGCTGCTCTTCTTTCATACTATAATGCTTTGAGCACAAAAAATGAAATTAAATCCACCTCTGCGGTGTCAGAGGCGTCAGAAGTCTGTGATCTTCATGTCCTAATGTTACTGAGGGTAAGAGAGGAAAAAAACGCTTTTTCTAACTCCACTGAACTCAACCTCAAAGATTATTTCCCAAAAAGAGGGAATGAAAAGAAAAATTACCTGAATCTTTCTAACATGCAACATAGACAAACTTAAGGTTAATGTTTTTTCTACTCTGAGAATAAGAGCTCTAAAGTTGCTCGAAGACAAGGGCCCGGTGTTTTTATTTGCCAAGGGCCTCAAGATCTGTCAATCGAATCCTGCAAAGCTCCATTTGCTGAGCTATGACCTTGATAGCACACACACACACACATCCTATCACACACTCGTGGCACTTGGATCTCACCATGCTCCACCACCAGCTGTGGCAATCTGCTGACGGTCTCTGAGGCAACCGGCCTCTTCTGGTCCTGATCCTTTGCATCCAGGGGATTGAAGAGCGGCGCTATGAAGGGATAATTAAAACCATTCCCTCCGTTGCTGACGGCCGGCTCAGTCTGCGGCAGTGGCGGCGGAGGCGGCTGATGATGCTGCTGATGATGATGATAAAGCTGATGAAGGTGCGAGAGGTCATTCGGCGCGTGGCCTGAGTGCCTGTGAGCAAGTCCGTTCATTTCCCCGACTCCGCTCCCTCTAGCGGAGCCCAGCCCTCTGTCTCTCCTGCACACGCACACGCAGTGGAAGTGCTTGCGTCTCTGTGCGTAGTAGCGCGACAGTCGCCGCCAGGCTTTGCGGCCCAGGTGGGCCAGGTAGCGGATGATCTCTTCATAGCAGCTTCCTGGCTGGCTGTCGCTGGCTAGAGTGGAAGCTGATTGGTGGAGCTGGCGTGCGTGCTGCTCCGATTTCATTAAGGCGTGTTCTCTCTGCTTTGTTTCAGAAAACTGGGTTGCGATGACGACCAGGCACAGGTTGATCATGAAGAAGGAGCCCACCTGGTCAGAAAAAACATTGAGGATTCAGGGTCAGGCTGTGGACCTTAAATCAACTCTTATCATGTCTTAGCTGAATACAGTGATTCAGGATATACATCTAAAGAGAAATGACAAAACACTGTTACCGTGCAAAACTATAAGGCTCTATTTTGACAGCATGAAACATGTTTTCTAAAGTATGTGGTGCACAGCAGTTTGGGCTGTGTTGGTCTGTATTTTGCTATTTTACAGCCTGTGCACATATTGTTGGTTGTACTGATCATACATCCATGATAACTGTCTTTACAGCCATATGGACATGAGGTCCCTCTTAAAAATAAGATGCCACATCTCAAGAGCTTACCTTCAATAATTTATACTCGACAAATATAGTGCTACACAAATAAATATTGGTTGTTGAAGTCTAAATTCAGTGGAGACAATGTGATTGTAGTTCCTTTGTCTCTGCATAATTGGATACATCTCTGGATGTTTGAATACAAATATATATTATATATACATATGTACAGTCCTGCTCAGTGTTATTGGCACCCCTTCATTATTTTCATTGCTTTAAAGGAATATTTCACCCAAAGAATGATATGCCTTCATTTTCTACTCACCCTCATGCTGAGCAACACTCTGGAGCACTGCGCTTACGTAGTTCAGGGAGCGCGTGCAGACGTGCACTGCGGAAGTACGATATAGCACTGTTTAGGCTCGAAAAATGTACTAAATGACCTTGTTTTGAATTAATTATGGACGTTACCCGCTCAGGACACTTGGATTACAGCGGACGAGCAGTATGAAGGAAAATAGGCATGTTTTTGTGGACTTTTATGGACCTTTTTCTTTCGGGCTCCATTGTCCCCTGTTAGATGGAAGTTTGTTGACAGCGAAAATCTCTGGACCTCCGGCTGCATTTGAGACATCAAAAAAGTGCTCCAGAGTGTTGCTCAGCATGAGGGTGAGTAGAAAATGAAGGCATATCATTCTTTGGGTGAAATATTCCTTTAACAATATCTGCAGATAAATTGAAATGTACCAAATTTATGTCATCAGGATCTGTTAATTGAAGGTCCAAAATGCTTTAACAAACAAAAAACATTTTTACAAGTTACATATTGTAATTTCAAAGAGGGAACTGAAAAAAAGCATGTGCAGCAATAATGGCACCCCTCTTCAGTATTTTGTTGCACACCCTTTGGCACTGATGACAGCCTCCAAATGTTTTTTGCAGCCATCTATAAGCTTCTTTAACTTCTCAGTTGGTATTCTCTCCCAGTCTTCCTATGCAAATAGTTCAAGCTCTTGAACATTTGCAGGCTTCTTTTCCCTCATGGCAGAAGTCAGCCATACAAAAGATTTTCAATCGGATTGTGATCAGGACTCATTGCTGGCTATTTTAAAACAGGCCATTTTTTTCCTTTTCAACCATTCTTGTGTGCTTTTTGATGTGTGCTTTGGGTATTTGTCTTGTTGAAGGGCCCACGATCTTCAACTCAAACCAAGTGTTCTTACACTGGGTGGGACGTTTTGCCCTAAAATTTCTTGATAATTCTCTGATTTCATGATTCCTGTGATACAGTCAAGGCCTCCAGTACCTGATGCAGCAAAGCAGCCCCAAACCATTATGGAACCTCCACCATGCTTAATTGTTGGTAGGGTCTTCTTTTCCTTGTAGGCTTCAAGTGGTTGCAATTAAAACTGCCTATTCTAAAATGACTGAATGATCATAGTAGCTAATGAAGTATAATTTACAAACCTTAATATGTGAACATTACTTCTGCCAAGTTTGAGTCGGATAAAGTGATGCAGAGCAAAGTTAGAGAGGTTTGTAAAGAAACTGTACTGTCATATTGTGAGCTTAAACTTCATGGGTGCCAATAATGATGAGCAGGGCTGTATATGGCTTCAGTCTCCTCTATTGTAAAGTGCCTTGAGATAAAACTTTTAATGAACTGGCACTGTGCAAATAAAGACTGATTGATTGGCGTGCCTTGAGATTTTGGTTTGATTTGGGATGTGCAGAAGTTTTAAAACTACTGCTCTAGACAAACAAAATGGTGTATTTGTTCTCTTTTCCATCTTATAATATGCCTTAAACCAGCTTTATGATCACAATATGTAGACAAGATATGCATTAACATTTCTTAAAAACTCCATTCTTAGTAAGCTTGATGTTCTTTTTTTTAAAGCTTTTCACCTTTGCCTCATGAATGTACATTCTGTGTAGGGGGATGCATAATTCCACTAAATTACATTGGCATGTAGGGAGAGATCAGGAAGTTGAGTGCTCTCATGTGTCTCGAGTGTCCTCCAGTTACACATATCATGAAGGATAAAATATTTACAGCCATTTCCAGGGCACAAGTTGAAGAGTACAAAATCACAAGCTACAGCAGTGAGGTGAATTTATAAAGCTTTGATATGAAACCTCTCTTCACATCTGACTCGGAGGCTCCTATAAATTCTTAATTTTTCATCTTTAATTATCGAAAACTGTGGGAAAACTCCTGCACACCACACTGGTAACATTTCTGTGCATTAAAGCAGAGGTTCCCCAATCACAAATATATTTGTACATTTATTTGACTCTGCAGGATGTGTGCGAGAACAACAAGGTGCATGAGAGCGCGCAACTTCCGGATGTGATTCAGAGGTGAGAATAATGCAATAATTCTGTTTTTATTGGATTTTCATATGTGCCCAGAAGGTGTTTAATTAGTTATGGTGCCAACTGGTGACTTTCAGCCAAATAGGCTCCTAAATGTCATTGTGGGTCATCATGAATGTCTCTTAGTAGGGGTGTGAAATAATCTCATGGCTCTCTAACCCTAAGTTATACTACATCTTTACCATGTGTGATTGTTTGTCAGTGTCCACATCTTTTGGGCTGTAGCACAAAAAAAAGTTGGGCACCACTGCACTCAAGGTTTTTTTTGTTATTTTTTAATTTGTTACACTCTTGATTGAAAATTGCAAAATCTTCATCATTTAAATTATTGTTGGACTGAAGCAGTACCGAAACTTAATGATCTTAATTAAATATTTTAACAAAACAAAGAAAACGCACAGTACAAAACACACTGGCAAAATATGGTAAAGTGGATACACTACCAAGGAGGGATAAGGAATTTCTTTGGTAATTACAAGTTCCACACATTTTTTAATGTGCCCAACATAATTATGCAATTAAAGGCGCAGTGTGTAGAATTTGGCAGCGTTTCACCAAACACAAACAATGAATATAGGATATAATGTTTCTAATTGTATGTAAAGTCGTCAAAATAGGAGTACAATCATCCCCATAAAACCCTTCTTTTATTTTAATTTAGTTAGAAAAAGCTTTAAAAAAAGGCATTACCACGGGCCGCGTTCATGTAGGCTGACATAACGATCCGCATGTTGTCTACGGGTGGATTTTAGGGACAAGAAGAACGAAATGAGAATCAATCCGCCGGTTCTGAAATCTACCTGGAAATGGAGGACCTCATTTACTCAAAATCACTCGAGAGTCAAGAGTCCGATCAACTTCTTTCGAAAAAAAGAAAGCATGACGAAATGAAGCTGAATCGTGACAGAAAACGTCAGAAAACACGGGGAAATATTGGGGTTGAATTAACAAGGTGGAGAGCCTTGTTTACAAAGTTATGCTTGAAGAATGACGCCGAAGTTGCTTGTTTTCTGCTGGACAGGTAAGGGTGCAATATGCAGTTTGATTACGTTTTGTAACAGTGTTTATAATGTTTAAATTGCATTGTTTATTCATCTGCAGGAGTTTACCTGCAAATTCTTATCGATCAAAATAATAAGTCACGCAATATAGGGTGTTCTTTATGTTTCTGCGGTATCAAAAATGTATCAGTATTATCTGGTAATTAAAAATAACAGCTGCAGGGGTGCTGGTTTGGCGTAGTGGTTAGGACCCCATGTACTTGCTTCTGCAGGTCCAAGTTCGAATCCCGCCTGTGACCAGTTTGCAGAGTGTCTTCCCCTACTCTCTCTCCCCCTTTCACAAGCCTATCCACTGTCTCTCTCCTATCAATAAAGGCACAAAATGCCCAAAAATATACATTAAAAAAAATAATAACAGCTGCATTGCAACACACGTCTGTGTACTAATGAAGCTTAGCAAAAGTTCAGTCAGGAAGACTATCTCTTCATGCATGCGCCTTTGAGCCACAACCAATTTCCCGCTATCCTCTCACTCCAATACTCATCATCCTGTTCATCCAATCACAATCCGCCACACTCTCTCTCTTATCCAATCAGTCTTTAGCTGTCAAATTTAAAAGTGCTCCTTCTCTCTCAGCTGTCATTCAACCCAAGAAGTTCATTCAGCCCTCCTCCACCCCTCTCACCACCTCATCAGGATGCTGGTCATCTTTGAATCTTCAACCAAAAACTACGACACCAAGCATTACTCCATTTCACCACCACCAGTGTCTCGGCTCCTTCTTACATGGGAAGCTTCTAATCAATCCTGCAGCTTCCTTAGATGTTCTACTTCCTGTGGGATCTAAGCGACAAAGACTACTTTGTTGCACAATAAACTCAATTGCATTCATTCTGTCTTTTCATTTATTAGTCTATCCTGATCGAAATGCTTCCACTGAAGACAATCTTTTCAGTTACACTCGCCAAGGACTGAGTCCAATGGCCCATCCTTAGCTAATATAAGAAATGCGTTTCCGCTTGACAGAGTACTACCGCAACAAACCCACGTTTTCTGAAGGATACCAAACCAAGCACAATAAGCAGCACACATGTTGCTCGGTAGCTGTTTTTGTTGTTCTTCTGTGCCCACGCAACCTTTATCTGAAAGAGTACTTCACATACCCTGTGCGTTACTGTTTCCCCTAACAAGGCTTATTTCTGTTTATACAGAGACAAAAACTTTTTCAAAACTCTTCACTCCGGACCTTAGTTTCAATAGTTTGTGGATTCAGACACTCCAGATTTGTCTGCTTCTGTTTTTGTGCAAATGGGGTCTCACGTTGTTATATAAGTAGCTTCAAGAGTATTTGTTTGTGTACTTACAATAATGAGGAAGATGAAGTAGATGAAGTTGTAAAAAGAGTGTGCATCCATAACGTAGTACATGATGTCCACCCAACCCTCCAGAGTAATCACCTGTACAAAAGCACACACACAGAAGTCATGGTCATACGATGTTTGTCCTGTTTAGACCTCACATCGTTTATCAGTGTATCCATGCAAACAAGCCCTGCAGCGGTTAACCTGAAAAATGGCGATCCATGCATATCCAATGTTATCAAAGTTAATAGCTCCTTTGTGAGGGTTAACGTCCCCGGCTCGGCACTCGTTGTAATACTGGAACCAGTTAACACATGACACTGGTTTATCCACTGTAGGTCCAATCTCTGGTGGGGCCTCCTCGGCACCCAGAAAGCAAGAGGTCCCGGCTACACGTCGGCGAGGCACATCGGTGCACCGAAGCATCCCATTTTCCCTCTCTGTCGAGCAGATGAAGGGGTGGTCGTCGGTGCCATCTGGACGATAGTAGCCGCTCAGGAAGGAAATGTTATATCTCCTGGAGAGAAATGAAGGAATATTTAAAAAACACAAATAATCACCATGATATATATGCACTAGGCAGGGCTGTCAAACTAATGCCGAACTTATTTATTATTATTACATAATGTCTTTATCTTATCTTGACTTGTCACATTTTTGTTCTGTGAATAAAAGAATTTGAAACCGAGAACACGAATAAGGTTTCTGCTGGGGTCAGTCAAGAACTAGAGCTACACTGAAGTGCAGTGGTTAGCACTACAGCTTTATAGCAAGATGGCTTTTAATTTGAATCCTTATTTAAATAGACTCTTCCTGTGCATGTGTGGTTTCCCTCCTGGTATTCAGTTTTCCTCTATCTGACCAAAAACATGCTTGCTAGGTTACTTTAAACTGCCCTAAGGCACACTTGTTTCTAGCCATTTCTTTTCTCTTTTTAATCTCATAATTCCTAAATATTTTATGTTTAACTGCCTCGTTTTTGTTAACTTTAGATCTGTACTTTTAGTTCCTCTTTATTTAACCAGGAAGTCCAATGAGATAAAAAATCTCTTTTACAAAAGAGATCTGGCTAAAGTAGCAGCAAATACAATGTTACAAAATAAAAAAACAACTAGAAAGGCACACAGAGGGCACAGACCTCTGCCTAGATACAATTCTAGATCATCATGCACTTAGATATGACAACCGAGTCAGAGGAGGAGTTCTCCACGTGTCTGTCCATGTGGAGAACTCTTCCGCTGGCATTGGAAGGGTTTGCGAATAAACTACAATTTCCATAAAGACGTCAAGGGAGAGGAACCCTCAGAGCACCCAAGGAGAAGGAAAGGAGATATGCCATTATAAACTCAAATGTTTTTTCTTTTTTTCTGTGAAGTAAATCTTGATGGGATTCAGAAGAAATTAATGGTGATGATAGATTTATATTATATATATATATGGTATCCTGTAAATTTGAAGTGAATCAATGTAGCGATGTCAGAGACATGATTAAGCTATTAAATGTTAAGCTATGGATCTTTTTGCAACCAGACAAATATGCAGACCACCACCAAAATGCAATGGGTTCTTCCTTAGACCAAACCACACCTCAGGTAAAATTTTCAAGTAAATCCATCAAGTAGTTTTGCGTTATCTTGCTAACAGACAAACACATTCACAGACAAACAAACAGACAAACTCCGGCAAAAACATAACGTCCTTGGCAGAGGTAACAACAGCTCACATTTAATGCCACCATGGCCCCATTTACATGGGTAGTTTTCCTCAACCTGATTGAAATCGATCGGATTAGGTGAATCTGATTCGATCTGTGTACATGAACTTTGAGTAAAGAGATCCATGTTCAATCCGCGTTTGCATGGCCCCAGCTGAATCCGATTGTATTGTTTTTTTTTTTACATGCGCAGAAGGTCACTCTGCCACTACCTGCAAATGTGCAAGAGGAGAAGAGGTGCACTTCCTGCTTCCTGTTTACCTCTAGAAAGATGGATCCACGTCGTGTTTTGTTGGGGACGCTTATTGTGTTATGGTTACATTTACATCAACAATTTTTAACTCTCGCAGGGTTTCTATTAAGAAGTTTGTTTCCTCCATGAACTTTTTTGTTTCCTCCACCGTCCAGTTCTTCTGTTTGTTTGGGCACGCTCTGTGTACGTCACTATGTGCCTCTTACGTACCATGGAGCGCCTGCGCAGACCGAACAATCCTCTCTATCAACCCAATCCTCTCCACTCAGCCGTTGACATGAAGCATGGAGCGGATTATCAATCGGCGTAGACTACCTCTTATGCTGCGTTCACACCGCACGCTACTTGTACTACCACGGCGATCACTCTCCATGCAAAGTCAATGTACAGCCGCGATGGGGCGGGGCTAACCCTCCCGCGATGCGACAGCTGCTTTTCACACTACCATATAGCTTGTCGCGCGATGTCAAAGTAAAAAAAGTTGATCTATTCAGACGATGTTGTGCGTGGCTGTGCAGCAACAGCCAATCAGCGGTGTGTGCATGTGTGACGGTGCCCGTGACAGACAGTTTTTCATCCGGACTACAGAGAAACAATTTATGTCCATGTGGGAAACATTAGTCAGTGAGGACATTAGTTCTGCCTAGACGGACCGCAGGAAACTCACAGATGATGCTGCTGCAGGGCATCAGCTGCAGTGTTTTGTGTTTGATAAGTGAATGAAAAGGATACAGTTGGAATAATGTCCGCTTATACATCCTATTATATGATATATGATATGATGGCGGTGAAACTTGAGCGGACGTGACGTCACCGAGCGATGGCCAATGGCAACGGTGACCAAAATGAGGTATTTATGGACGTGCGACGCTACGTCAGTTGGCGACGTGATTTTGGTAGCTGGGTCGCTTGCAGGGAGAACGCAGCATTACAATCTGATCCAAAATGCAATCAGATCTGGGTTAATCAGATTGGCTAAGGTGTTTACATGAGGCATTTCTAATCTGATTGACCTTTCAATCTGATTGTAAATAGGATTTTTTGACCCATGTAACAGGGCCAATGTCTGGTTAACTTTGCCGAACACTTTGAATTGCTGTGTGAATATCTCTCTGTCCATCCAATTTCTACACCGCTTATCCTTTTCAGAGTCCTGGGGGGCAAGAGGTGAGGTACATCCTGAGCTTCTTGCCAGCCAATCACAGGACAACAGAGAGAGACAGACAACCATTCACTCTCACACTCAAACCTAATGCTGCGTTCACACCGGACGCTACTTGTACTACCTCGGCGATCACTCTCCATGCAAAGTCAATGTACATCCGCCATGGGGCGAGGCTAACCCTCCCGCGATGCCACAGCCACGTACAAGACGATCACTTCACTCGTCGCGCGACGTCAAAGTTAAAAAAAGTTGATCTATTCAGGCGATGTCATGTGTGGCTGTGTGGCAACAGCCAATCAGAGGTGTGTGTACGTCTGACGGTACCCGAGATAGACAGTTATTCATCCGGACTACAGGGCAGATGAGTTCCGTCTAGGCAGAACCAATGTCAGTGAGGACATTAGTTCTGCCTAGACAGACCGCGGTAAACTCACAGATGCTGCTGCAGGGCATCAGCTGCAGTGTTTTGTGGTTGATAAGTGAATGGAAAGGATACAGCTGGAATAATGTCCGCTTATGTCCGTGAAACTTGAGCGGACGTGACATCACCGAGCGATGGCCGACGGCAGCGGTGACCAAACTGAGGTATTAATGGACGCGCGACGCTACGTCAGTGGGCGACGCGACTTTGGTAGCTGGGTCGCTTGTGGTGTGAACGCAGCATAAGGGCAACTGAGAGTCACCAGTTAAACTAAAGAGCATGTTTTTGGTCTGTGGGAGGAAACCAGAGTGCTCAGAAAGAACCGCCGCAGGCACGGGGAGAACATGTAAACTCCTATATGTATGAAAAGTGCTTCATAAATAAAGTTGCCTCGTCATTTTATCAAATGTCCTGTACAAGCTGGACTTAGTGATTTCAGAGGTCATTTCACAGACAGGTGATAATATTGTAGTTCTATTTTCAGCCATAACATTGTATGCACTGGTGGGCACTTTGAACAGCAGGGTGGGCCAAAATAAACTGAAGCCTTGGTGCTTATTTAGAAAGAAAAACCATGTGAGCCTCTAATGTGTTTTTAATGCTTTTGGACGATATCTGAGCTGAATGGAGGAGGAATTTTCAGCTCTTGTTGCCAAAAAAGTACTTTCAGGAGACTCAATTTATTGCTAGTTCAGTTCCTCAGAGGGGCAATTTAGAACTGTAAATACACGTCTCCCAAAACTAAAAGATACAGATTCATGGACGAATTCTGGCAAAGTTTAAAAAGTGTTTTTGGAGGATGAATCAGTCTTCTGACCTTTTATCTGCACAAAAGGTTGTTTTTATTGAAGAAAGCGGACAGACGTGGAGAAATACACCAGGGTGCTAAAGGAGGAAATGAGGAAACGGTGAGAGAATCACAGATGAAGGGAAGAGAGGAAAGGGAGAAAGAGGGCGGGCGCAGTGGAGAGATAAACAATCAATCATGTGCGTCGTGGCGGAGGGGTCACAGAGGAACGCTGCTCCCTCACTTCTTATTAGAAAAGGTCATTTTGTTGTTTATGAAGCAGAAAGAAACCCAAATTACCGTCTGAGGACAAAATCTATAGAAGGATCATTTTTGTTTGAAATGCAAAGGCTTAGAGCAGCGGGCAGATGTAGCCAGATGTGAACAAAGCAGGAGCCAATAACAATGTGATATTACCTTTCCAGATAGTATGTTTTGAAAAGCAATCACAAGCTACTGCTTTCTCACTGTCTTTCAGCGTTCATGCTTTTGGTTCTGTCGCTTGTTTTTTTTTTTCATCAAGAGAAGAGAGAGTAAACTTTATCGTCCCTGAGGGGAACTTTGTCACAGGCTGAGTGCTTTGATTTGCTGCTCCACATAAAAAACATCATAAAGTCATGAGGAGGGGGTTAAGAAAGTGCAAGAAAGTTGCTTCGCATAATAACATCCTAAAAACAAAGCCTTAGTCATAACACTGTGTTGCAGTCATTATGAAGTGAGCTACTCCAGTGTGACTACAGAGAATTACTGGCAGCTAACTGCAGTGTCCACAGCAAATCTCAGTCTGTCACTGTCAGCTGTGATGGAGGGCTTTTAATCTCGCCTGCTCTTTTTCTTGTATTATACACATTGTTTATATACACTCGCCTGTCATCTGCCACTTTAATAGGCACAACCACTCAAAGCTTATTAAAGGGATACACCAACATTGTTTTTTGTTCTCGTGCCTTGCCTCACTCCCAAGTCCATGACGAGCAGACATGCACCACTCTTTCTACTGTGAATAAGCTTAGCTCAAATACTGGGAGTCAGTGGAGTTCAATAAGTAAAGAGCCAAATAAGGAAAAATGTCAGTGAGATTGAAATATAATGTACTGTACTTTCTTGATTATAACACACACTTCATATTTTCATGCTGTCTTCCAAGAAAAAAGCTGCACTCAAATATAACAAGCACCCATATTTTGCCCAAACCTTACTCTCTCAGACGACTCAAAAATGACCTTAATTCAAAGTTTTTAGCAATCAAATTTCAGCATTTTTACAATAACTGCCATACACAATTTTCTCTCTCAACCAGGTTTGGAAACACTTCTTACTGACGAATCAGAGAGCAGCTATCAGCATGCCGATGTCTTCGACCAATCACACCACAGCTATTTTGGTCCTCTTGCTCACAAGACGGCAGTGCCCTGTGTTTGCATGTGAGTGGTACTGTAATGTTAGAGAATTACACAATCATAGGCCTGTCAAGATAACAAATTTTGCTGGACGATAATTGTCCCAAAAAGTATTGCCGATAAACAATATTATTGTCAATGTTATTTTGAAACATCATTTCTTCTCATTAATGTAACTATGTGTCATTGTATAGGGAGTACACCATGTCAAAAGCAATGAACTTTAATTTCTTAAGAGTATTTAACTGTAATTGGAAGGTCAAGAGCTTTTAAATAAAACAAAACAAACAATATAATAAAAAAAGAGGGGGAAAAAACTCAATGAAAATGAAATTGACTCTCTTTTAGGAAAAACTGCATGTAAAAAATCATTATAATAATCAAAAACAACTAAAAAAATAGACCCTGTCTCTGTAAAGAAAAAAAACAAAACTCCAATAAAAACACATACAACAATAAAAAAATAAAATAAAATGTAGTTTATACAGTTCCTGAATTGTTTGTGACATGTACGTTCTCCCAGTCAATTTATACTGTCTGTCAAACATTTGTAACATTTCCCGATAAGGTGGCTTTTCAACCGTAATGAAGGGCTGCATTTCTTTTGCAGTGTAGCGAACGACACTGTCCGTGAGTGCGCACCATTTTGTGCTGTTTAATTTGTATTTACTTTGCTGACCAAACACCTCAGTAAGTACCTACTGTTGGGACGAAGGCTCCACTGCACCTCTTCTTCTTCGTCACCACTACTTGCAAACAAATGCGACATATCGGCTTGTCAGTGTTAACGGGCTCACACCTTGTTCATTCTGTTTAAAACCAAAATATTCCCACACTTGCACTGTGGAATTCGGCGTAGGAACCATCACTTTTATACCATCATTCATATTAGTATTTGTTTCCTCGTTACTTCTCACGACACTCACTACAGCTCTGTGTGTGTATGCGCAAGCTGCCCCACCTCCCCCACAAAGATTGAATGAATGACAGATGCATCACTAACCCTAACCCTCTCATTCCACCATAGAACCAATGCGCCCAGGCGTAGAGAAAGATGGACGGAGTGAACCATCTTCTCATCCAGCCTTTTTGGCAGAACAAGAGGAGGGAAACAAACACGCATGCACGTCAATTTATCGAGGCCGGCAAATTTATCGAGGACATTTTATTTATCGTTCGGTTAATTGATTTTAATGATTACCGTGACAGGCCTACACAAGCATTACACAAAGGTAAACTAATTAAGACCCCAATATTGGATTAGAACAGTTTAACAGTCAGTTTAATAAGAAATACGTAAGTTTGGTGGTAATGTTTTGCAGAGAGAGAGAATATTTCGGCTTTTTGTATCATTTGTTGCAACCATGATGCTGGTGAGATGAAATATGGTAAGTATTTTGCTTGTAAGTAATTAGGCCCTTTTTAAGAGCAAAAAAAATGTGTTTTATAAGATAAATTATGGTAAGTGAAAATCAAGATTTCTCTTTCAAAAAGAAAAAGTAATACATTACATTAGAGAACAAATAGCTGGAGGTTTCTTGTTTGGACTTGTTTTATCGACCTGGTGACATATGTGGAGCAGTCTGTCGAGTAATTGTTTTCAGGATGGAAGTGAAGGCACTACTTCAACATCATTGATATAAAAGGCAAGAGCACACGTGAAGTCAAAAATACGTCCCACAGCAAAGTGTTTGTCTCTGTCCGTTGTTAGTAACTCTAAAAATCTAGAGACCAAAAACACATTTAACACCGTTGATGATGACGGTGCTGCTGGTAGCAGCAAGGACAGGCACAGAGATGGAGCCAAGCTGTTCAGGCAGCAAAAGCTTTTTCAAAAAAGTAACTCAACAATTACTTTCCCTGGTAACTAATTTCGTCTATGAATGATTAATTCCGTTAGTAATTCAACTACTTTTTGGGTGAGTAACTATAATTAAGTACTTTTTTAACGTAATTTGACTAACACTTATATTTTAGTTATCGTTTTAGTCTTAGCTCCTGTGTTTCCTTAATTCAAGACAGCATTTCCTCCATTCTTTAATTCTGTTTTCGATCAGAATTTCATTTTATGTCTTTGTGGGTTTAAAAGTAAGTGTGTTTATTGAATGTGGATTAGGGGTGGGATGGGGGGGGGGGGTCTATATTTTTTACTTTATGCAATTTTCTACTTTTTATTTCACTAATTGTTTTATTACTTTATTTTATTTCCCATGTAAAGCACCCGTATTATAAAGTCCTGTATGAAAACTGCTATACAAATAAAGTTTGATTGACTGATTGATTGAAAACTGTTTATTAGTGCCATAAGTCTCAAGCAAGCTCACTTAAAAAACCTAAACTACCCCTGAACTATCCTCAACTAAAACAAAGTACCTTATTTTGTGAGCGAAAAGTGAAGTTTGAACAATAATTAAACAAATTACAGAGAGACTTTACATAATTAATGTCACTTCTCATTCCTCTTTATATAACTATTAATATTATTTGTCTGATCCGACTAATCCACTTAATCTAATAATGTGAAGGCTTTCCCCAAATCCATCCAAAAATGACATAAAGCAGATACACCAATGTCAGGGATTAGTAACCGAGCAGGACGGCTCAACAGATGTGAGGCCAGGAGGTGATGTTAGCTGATGTTATGTGATATTATATGGCTGTGTTTTAAGACCCTGTGAGCAGGGGCGAGGGGCGGCAGTGATGCTGCCGTGTCAGTCAGATGGACATCTGTCCTGGAACAGGAGGGTCATGTGATTGAGGAGGGGAGTGGTGGTAAAACTCTGAAGGTGGAAACAGACCCTGCCTCTTTGAATAACGACTCGCTGAATTCACTTAGCCTCTTTAATCCCATGATTTGTGATCTGAAATGCTTGTGGTTCCAGCGGGGAAACACATTTGCACATTTACTTCCTCCCAGACGAGCCTGATTAGAGAACAAACAGGATCAGACCATCTCTGATATTGATCCCCCTTTTACAAATAACAGCTGGGTGAAAAGAGCTAATCAGTTGTGAGCAAACTTCTGACGCCGTGGGTTTCCCAGTAATGAGGCCAGAGCGTCCTGTGATGTGACATCTGTCGGTTTCTATGGTAACTCACATCTTGACATCCTCTCCCATGAAACAGCGGTTCCTCAGGAGCCCCGCCCACAGCTGCACGCCGACGATGCCAAAGATGAAGAAGACAAAGAAGCACAGTGCCAGCACGTTGCCCAGCATGGGGAGCGTGTCGAGGAGGAGGGTAACCAGGATACGCATACCTACCAACACAAACATAAACACACAAACAAAAGTTAGAACAACAGAATTAAACACACAGTATGACAATTCTGCTGCTGAAGGCAAATCAAACTGTGACTACAGTGGAGGGGAATCATAGAGGTAATTCCCTGCTACTCCACCAAGGTAGTAATAGTTTGAGGCCTTTCAATATAAATGATTGTTTTATTTGAACATTTCGTTTCCCAAAGTTAGTTTAATCTCACTCACTGTTTAAAGCTGTTGCATGAGAAGCATTTTACTCATGGTGTGTGCAAGTAAATTGTTTGATTGATCCTGAGTAAATTCTTTGATATTTACTGTTGTCATCATTTGCTATTTCTGGACTTTGTTTTTTAAACAAAAACATGCAAAAAAGTAAAGAATCCACTTAAAAATATGAAACTGAAACATTACAAATAATGCTGTCAGTGCGATTTTGCGTACAAAAATAATATTAGAAAAATAGCTTTCTTGCATGACTTTAAATATCTCCAAAAAGACTGTGCAGGAATAAGTCCAAAAACGTGGACGTGAGTTAGCATTTAGCCCTTACTAGTTCCCAACCCTCGAGAGTAAATAAGGTTTAGAGTATTGGTTTCAGATAAGTGACAGGAATAAGGTTTGTGGTGAGAACACCTACATTAATGTCAGTGTTTAAAACAACTATGGCCCCAGAGGACCCAATTTTGGGTCTGCTGGGGCTCAAGAGAAACGCTCCTCGACATGACAGCAGAAATAGTATTAAATATTAAAAATTATGTTATTCAATTAGGTGTTTATTTGCCAAAATACATATTCTTTTTTTACCTTTGGCACAACATGCACTGTTTTTAAAAATCCCCACCTGACCATATTGTTATAAAACCTCACTTAATAACAGGGCTACAAAGCCACTCCAGCATCATTTCTTAGAGATATTCACAATAAAATATTGCTTTTGTTTTAGGTGAGGATGAAATTTTGAAATTATTTTGACTTCTATCTTTATTCACTCTGTCCCAGTAGCACATATACTGATAATTCTACATCTGGACACATTTTTCAAGTGTTACTTTGATTATGACACCAAAATTATTCAAATTATTCAAATCAACCTTGTGGTTACAGAGATCATCACAATAAGATGCTACACCTTAGAAATGCTAAGTTGAACCACCATGTTTTGGTAGCTTCAACCACTGCAGAGTGTCTTCAGCTATTCTCTCTCGCCCCCTTTCACAAGTCTATCCACTGTCTCTCTATCTCCTGTCAATAAAGGCAAAACAATGCCCGAAACTAATCTTTAATTTAAAAAAAATCATCACTGGGTTTGTTTGTTAAGATTATCACACAGACCAGAACATGCACATTTTATAATTTTTCATTACAATAGAGCTAATCATCAGCCATGATCCAAAACACAGTGAAAAATCCCACAAGCTTGTAGGAGGCTAGCATAAGGGACATATGCTCTGGTCATGTCCTTCATCGAGCAATTTCTGAGCCTCAATACTGAATGCATTTTCTTTCATCATAGAAAAACAACACATCCAGACCCTCCAATCAGAGGCTAACATCTTGTCAGGTAAAAGCTTTTACGTCATTAACAGCTTGGTGATTAATTCTCTTTAGGTGGAAAGCTAATGTGCATCCTTCATTAATAGTACATCAAGGAGGTGATAATGTGCCTTCAAATTGAAAAGCTGGGAGGGACTCAATTTAAATGGATCACTTTAGAAAAATTCAACAACATTTGGTCCCACTTTATTGAATATGTGAAGAATCTGAGGATCATCCATCAGCTGACATGCTAACATTGATTTTTGGAGTGCTGTAGTTGTTTTTAATAACTCTGTTCCAAGGTTGTCATGTGATTATTTTGAGCTTAGATTTTCCATCCTGGTTAACACAATTTCTTGGGTTATATATTAATTTGCCTGAGTCTTTTACTAGACTTCTCTGCCCCTTTATACTACTAGTAGGGATTTAACTTAAATGGTGTATGGGTGGTCCTAATGTGCAACAGTAAGAAAGTGAATTATTACCAACCAGCAACTATTGGATGTCTTATTTAAATCTTCAAGTTAAGACCGTTTTCTGCTGTACTTGGTCTTTTGCCTTGTCTATATCATCAATAAAGTGCTGAAAAAACTTAAATACATTCTTTGACTTTGAAAACTTTTGGAAATATTTGAGGTTATCTATATCCTCAACTATACAATTAAAAAAAATTGACATTTCAGAGTTACAAATTCACAACATTCAACTTTAACCTGACACTACAGCTGAACACAAACTGCCCTCAGAGCTAAATGTCAGTCACAAGAAGTGTCGACTAGACAGGAGAAAATCCCTTAATATATTCTGCAGCAAACTGGAGCAGCGTGATTAATTGAATGGGCAATAATTAGAGTTCAAACACTGATAATTGGCCTCCTCTCCACTCCGCTGAAGAGCACGGATCTGAAATCTTCCTCTTTACTGCTCTTAGACTTTGCTACTTCAAACACACTCATCAGTGTTACAGGAAAAAGTCTGCGCTCTGCCAAGGTCAAAGTGGGCAATAAAAAAAAATTCAAGCTGGCCGGCCAGTGTGTGCATCGAGCATCACAATGATTCCCATGACTTTGTTCCCTGTGCCCTGATTTGTTTACACATGCATCCATCAATCGGAGAGCTGCGGCAGTTTAAAGTTCAGCAGCTTGGGTAAGATGCAGAAATGAAGAAGAATTTACAGTGCAGGCAGAAGGCACAAGGACAGTGACGCATTTTGCATTGTCTCGCTGTGACGTTATGAGGTCACTGACTTTCAGATGAGAGTGCTGCCACGTCAGATGGTCAATGTAGGAGGTGCAGCTTGTTCTACACGTGCTCTGCAAACAACAGGAGACAGATTTGACTGGGAAAGTTTCCATAAGCTGAAGAAGCCCTGTAGTCTTTACGTTTCTTGTTTTCTAACAGAAATACTTCCTGAAGTCTGCTAAACAAGACCGGCAGCACTCGATGACTGAGGTTTTACTCTTTGTTCAGGTGACTGTCGGTCATATTACTCGCTCTTGTGGTCACTGTTACTTTGCCATTTTTCAGTTGTGCTATTAATACCAAAAGTCAGACAACCGATGCTCCAGGAGCAGCAGAGTCACAGCTCAAAGTAGCAGGAGTCAGATTTCACTCATTATGTGTTGAGAGCAGAGTGAGTGACCCAGAGAAAAGTCAATAAACAGATGATAGAGAAAAGCACACAGCGGAAGATTGTATTTAAGAAATCTCGTAGATACAGGCAGATGGATGTCAGCTCTCAACGGTACAGATAAAAAGAACATTCCCTTTAAAATGAAAGAACTTTCCAATTATTACAACCACAACAGATGTCTGTGTAAGATACAGTATGTTTATCTGTTGGCAAGAAAAGACCTTCAACAAGGACCCGTTAAAAAATACAGGCGGTTGGAATGTGCTGCTAGATATAATGAGATGAATTTGCATTCTGACTATGTAACCACTACTTATCTGATCTAACATATTCACATAGAGCTACGATTTAAAGGCTGCCCCAAGATGCACCCTGGACTGATATCAAAATTGGCAGGAAAATTCAAAAATGGGCGTCTCTGTAAGCAAAGACATGACTCAGGATGAAGCAGGTCCTGGAGTTTTCATGGCTTTGAGGTGGATCTGCTTTTGAAAGAAGAATCAAAGGAGACCAAATACAAGGTGGCAGAAAAGCTTTAGAAACCAAAAACATCCTGTCTGCAAAGCTAACCTTGAGGTAAGACAAAAAATGTTGGCAGAATGAAACAACATGGAAGCAAGTAGTTTCAAAAAAGAAAAAATAGAGTTATGTAAAGCTTGCATTGAGGATAGAGTTTTAACGCTGCTAGGTTTTTAATTTTTGGTATTGAGAACAATTTAAATCTAACAATAACAGTTCTAAATACCACAGCAAAAACAAGACAGCAGGTCTTTGGAATAAAAGTTGAGTTTCTGGCACAATAACACCAACTTTAGAGATTTACAGACAATAAAATGATCCTAGAAATCAGAAAGCTCAAGAAACAATAATGTCTGACAGAGGCCACAGGCCAAAACACTTTGGCGAAACAACAGATGGTAAACATTAACCTGTGCACCCAATACAAGGAAATTTCTTTTTTTGGATTCTCAAATAATGAAAATATTCTCAAAAATGCAGAAATATGTTTACAAAATTGCAGAACAAGAGAGGCTGCAAAGCCCTTGACGAAGCAGACCACAGACTCTTGGTTGATACCTTACATAATATTTGTACTGCATGTCAAAATCTGCCGCTTATTGGTTCACTGATTATTCAACAAACAGAACACAGTGTGTCGGTGGCAGGATCCAACTTTTCTGTTCTGGACGTTACTAAAGGAGTGTCCCAAGGCTCAGTCCTGGGGCCCATTTTATTTTCAGTATTATCAGTAGGAATGGGAATTGATAAGATTTTATTGATATCAATGCTATTAACGATCCTGCTAATCGATCCAATTCTTTAACAATTCCCTTTTTTATTCCTGCAGATTTTCCATGTGGGCAAATGTTGGTCTGTAGATTCTCAGTGGCAACAATGTCAAACACACGTCACAGCATTCTGCAAGTTGCTGGTGTTTCACTTAAGGTTGTGCAGTAGGCTCCTTTTGTAAAAAAAAAAAAAAAATAAGCCACAATTCTGACGCTTCTGAACCCTGACAGTAGAAGGAACTGATAAGGGAATTGATAAGCAAAAAGACTCATGATATTGATTCTTTGATTGAGCTGTTAACGATTCTCAACTGGAATTGGTTTTCGTTTCCCATTCTTAATTATCAGTAGTCTTTTTTTATCACTTTAGGCAGATGATATCATTATTTATCTGGGGCACATTATCAGGAGTTATTGGAGTGATAATGATGATGATATACAGCATCAGTGTTGCAAGTTGTATGCACAGCTAATATGCTAGCACTGAAATTATCAATGTGCACAAATGATGTTAAAATAGAGCTCTTTAGAGCTTCTTGTACTCCCCTGTATACTGCCAATCTATGGACTAAGTAAAGCACAGCCAGAATGAAACAGTTGAAGGTGGCTTATAATGATACCTTCAGAAAAGTTCTAAAACTGCCAAGATGGACATGTGGGAGTGAGTTGTTTGTTACATGTAATGATCCTTCTTTTCATACTGTTCTCAAAAATGTAATGTACTGATTTATGTGCGGATTAACTGCTTACGAAAATGACTCAACCCTGATTAAGTGATACTCAATATTTCCTGTGTAACTGGAAACACTGGAGTAAATGTCTCTTTGTATTTTAATCATTTTATTTTATTTTAATACTAATATTTATACTTTATTTTTTGACTGTGTTGATATGGATTATGAGTCTGGAATAAAGTGTCTAATTTATTACTGTTCATCCTCATTCAGGCTTTTTAAAAGTTGCTTTTAATGTTGTTCAGTCTTGCCAGAGAAGATTAAAACTGGTTGTCAACACATAAAAAAAACAAGCTCATGGTCTTTTCAAATTTTAGTGTGTTATCGGGTAATATCCCAACGGTTGTAACTCAACAAGGAAATCCAGCTGAACTTGTCTCAAATTACAAGTATCTGAGTTTTCTTCTGGATTGTGAACTTTCTTTTAAAGCACATATTGCAGACTTAGTCACCAAAATCAGGGTGAAGTTTGGGCTCTACTAGTGAACTAAATCTTGTTTTTCATTTAGAGCCTGGATACTGCTAGTGTCAGTAACATTTCTTCCATTGATTGTGCAATTTAGACTGTGACCTCTCTGTCATTCACTGCAGCTCATGATTGAAAAGTTGACTGAAGATTTTGAGTACTTTAAAGCTTTAGTACTTTTTGATGCTGTGAATCACTGAAACAACAGGGAGAATGTCAAATTTGGAATATGTCATCTTTTATGGTATTCAGATGCTTAAAATTTGCAACCTTAGTAAGAGATCTACTCAAAACCAAAGAAAATATTCTGTCACTGAGAATGGATAAACTAAGATTAGACTCTATATTGGGAAACTTGCTGCATACGTGCAAAATGTTGGGTATGATCACAAACATCACTGCCGTGAGAAATGTAAGAGTCAATGGGAAACATCGCTTTCATCAGCGGTAATTTACATCGCTGCAATGCAGGAAAAAACTATCAAGACGCAAAATCATCTTCTTACAGGTACAGATTTTAATAATAGCTTTGAATTATTTAAGACCTAAAAAGGATGAGGTAAAGTGGATGTTGTGTTGGTGGACAATAAATCATTTTCGATGACCATCTTAATTTCCAGAATTGTAAACAGACGTGTGTTTCATTAAAAAAATCCTCATGCCCATCTGTGTATCAAGAGTCAATATAGAGCGACTGTCTCTATCACAGCTACGATGACCCAAAATGAAGGTCTAAAATGAACTTACTGTTCAAGCTTATATTAACCGAGTCATCCTGCTGGGTCATGAGCACAAATATAATTGACTCAGGGTATTACACTGGCTTAAACCTGAGGAACATGAAATTGATGCTGCTCCTAAAAGCTGTAATCAAATGTCATCAGTCAAGCACAAGCAGTGTGTTCTAGGGCTTCACTTTTCAAAAAAGTCAGACTCAATTGGTTTTCAAGCATATAGGTATAACCCCAGTTTGTCGTGGATGAGGAGTAAGCCAGCTGCTTTGCACAATACCAGCAAACAGCCTCCATTTGCTTGAGGTGTATCCACTCCTTGAGGGCAGAGAAAGTGTATGGACAATCAGGGAGCGCCCTATTGTGTGGTTCACTGCTGCACATGCAGAGTATATTATCAAACTGGATGAATAGTTACAGTTTGGGTACAGACTTTTACCCACATGCTTTAACAGATATTCAAATACAGGGTATAAGGTGGCAGCCCTATTGTATTCTAGTGTGGGAAAAATTCCTTTTTCCAAATAAAAGTAGACCATGGGCCAAAGTTGGCCCCCTGTCATAGTTTGGACACACCTGAGCTAAAGCATCATTCATCAAGATGATTGGAAAGACCAACATTTACAGTACAATAAATACTAGGGGTGGATCAAAATATCAATTCACAAATGCATTGCAATATTTCCCCCTGCAATTCAATATTGATTCAGCAAATCCTCTTAACAAATTCACCTCCTGGCCAGTGGGGGGCGCTGAACGTGAGCACCAGCTGCTTTTCCAAAACAAAAATTAACCTGTGCACACTTGGGCTCAGATGTGATATTGTTACAAAAAATGTTATGTGAGGTTTATCATAATGTTCAAGAGGAAATAAATCTTATTTAAATTTACATGCACTTTACTTTTTCAGTGTTTACACAGAACAGCCATGTTTTTACTTTTGGACTCCATATGCACAAATAAGATATTATTGTGCAAATGTTTATTTTTTGATGTTTAATTGCGAAAAAAAAATGTGAGGTGGTATACCACATATGTTCACATTGGCATGAAAATGAGTATTTAAAACTGTCAACAGGTAATCTAATTATTTGTGTATTTCTACTGCTTACTGAATTGACATTGCAGCATTTAAATCAACATTGAAACAAATTGCAACTGAAAGAACAGAAAGCAATTCAAATCATGAGGTTCTTAACAACATTCCCAGCCCTAATAAACACTCGGGGTGGTACGAAACTTTCGCGAAGAATAAAAATGACGAAATAAAATTCAATGATGCACGAAATAAAAGCACAAAATAAAAACATTCCAAGGGGCGCTGGTGATTTTTTACCCTCCTCCAACATTTGATTTTTGCATTTACTGTTGAGTTGACAGAATTTGATCAAACTTGAAGATCAGAAGTATATGCACTGTTATAGGCTAAATATAATAGTTCACAGTTCAGACATTTGTAGGTCTAAACTGCTCTGAGGACTGCTATTTGTTTTCCTTTTCATTCAAGAATGTACTTATCCTGATTGTTACAACAACAAAGCACTTTTTATTGAGACTTTATGTTTGTATTTGCACTGTAGTCTAAATAAGGGGGAAAAAAACTACAATTTATTTTTTCAAAGAGCATTTATTTTGTACTGATGCAGCAATATTTTTTGTATGTCTGCATTAGGAAGAAAATAAAGAAAATGAGATTTTGGCTCAACTTCCTACTGTTGGGGATTTTATATAATCTTTATTTTGTATTGTGAGAATTTCGCATGGTGAGTCCTGTTTCGTATTTCGCATTGTTTCGTGAGTTGACCATTTCGTTACACCCCTAGTAAACACTGTTTTTCTGTCGTAGATGTCAACCGTCTTTCTCCCACCATCATCCTGATAATCAATTTGATAAAATCTGTAGTCTGTCATGATTATAAAGTCATTTTGCAACACTGTGGCTTTGTGGCCATTTAATTTGACATAGTAACTACCCTTACAGACAAAATTTTAACCTCAGCATAAGACTTAAAGTACCATATGTAGTCAAAAAGATGAGTTGCGAATTGCAGCCTTAAGCCATCACTCTCCAGCATAAACTTGTTTATTTTGTGTTAAGCTCCTCCTGCTCCGCACTGCAGTCTGCTTCACTTTCTGCTTGTTTCGGCGGCTTTAACCTGCTCCTCAGTGAGTCAAATGCACAATATGCTGGATTGCTGTCAGGTCAGCGACTTGTTCAGTCAAGAACATTACACGCTCAGACCATAAAACTCTCCCCCGTCGCCTTCTCACTTCTCTTTTTTAACAATCTTTGACCTGCTGCTTTGTCCTAAAGTCAAGAGAGTCCTTTCCTCCTAAATTGGATGTGAACACACTCTAAAGCTTTTGGAAATTAAAGTCAGCACTTTCACCTCGCAGCCACTGTTTAATTTAAAATACAATGAGGGTGAGCAAAGAGCCAAAACAATAGAAGACAATAAAACTTATGATACTCGGGGAGCAGAAGTTGAAGAGATACTCACTGGGAACTCTGTTGATGGCTCGCAGCGGGCGGAGAACTCGCACCGTTCTGATCGCTGATAGGCTGACGTTGTGTCCATCCAGGGAGTACTCCAGCATTCTGTGGAGGAGGAAAGCCACGTCGTGTCAGCGGCATCCTGATCAGGCTGACCTTGGCAAACCCTGAGCGTCTACAGGGAATTCAGGCGAACGCAGAGCGGCGGCTCTGGGATGCATCGCCTTTTAACTACCAATCACCACGGCCCCCGTCTCTCAGGACCAAATGATGCCATTGTCATTCAACGGAGCCGTCTCACACACACAACAGCGGCGTGCACACACACACGCTTGACATTTAACTGGCATTAAACAAGTGTCTAAGCCTGACACAAAACACACACATACACACACTTTTGGCTCATATTTAATGTCACATGCACATGTTTGTGGGTGTGCATGTGTGTGGAGCTGGAAAACACTCACCCAACCAGCACAATGAAGAAGTCCAATCTGTTCCATGTGTCCCCAAGGTAACCGCTCTGACCTATGACCCCGAGGGCCACCATCTTCACCACCATTTCCCCGGCGAAAAACACAAAGATGCCATCATCCAGGGCCTTGACACGCACACGCACATGCACACACAACCAAGAGGATTAGCGTCAACAGATTAAGAAGGAAAAAATTAAAGCAAAAACTTCTCAGGCCGTTGATAATAAAGTCTCACAGCGAAACATAATTAGTTTGTAATTGTGTGGAAGAGTGTGTGTGAATGTGTGTGTGTGCTTTACCTGCAGCAGGAAGGGGGTGTGGCCACATGGCTGGAACATCCCCAGAGTCACACAGTTCAGCAGGATGGCCAAAATGCTCACACGCTCGAACCATGTGACACACAGTTAAGGGCCAACAGAGACTGGATCGATTACATTCAACAGTCATCAATATAAGCACGTTCCATTAGCTGTGCATGTAGAAGAGGCACAACAGATTGAATTCTCAGCTAATCACAACATGCAGAACACTATAATGCTCTGGATGAAAGTCAATCTGAAATGAAGCTGATTGTTGCTACCTGTTATGATGTATTAAACAATCTGAAAATAATCTACAATTCGAATATATGGCTCCAAAAGGTGCGTCTGGGTTGGGAGAAAAATACAAAAATGGTTGCATTAGAATATACAAGTTAAATCTTTAAGAAAGTACAGACTACAGAACATTCAATTTTAAAGTTAAACTCATGTAGGGATTTCAAATGTCAATTTCAGGCCCTAGATAATTGCCATAAAACAGGGCACAAAAGAGGCAGATACAAATGCAATACACCAACACCAGAGGTCAAAGAGGCAAAAAAGGTTTGATGGTAAACCAGGCAAGGGTGCGTACACAGAATGGCAGTCACTGTGAGGCAACAGTAACCAAAAATGTGAGGTGAAAAGGCAAGGTAAATAAACAGGCAATGTAATGCACTGTCAGACAAGACTATGAATTAGCTGGGAGGTACAACGAACTGGCACCAAGACAGTGAGAGACATGAGGTTAAATCCAAGAGGTGGTGAGGGGTGATGGGAAACAGGTTTGGTGAAACAATCAGGAAGCACATGTGACAAGATGGGGGCAGGGCTGAAAGGAAACAGAGACAAAAGTTTGTGATTTCAAAATAAAACAGGACAACAAGACATGAAACATGAATGTGCAAAAATAGTAGAAACTTATAAGTCATGACAGTTAATAACCAAAACAGCCCAACTTATCCAAGATCCAAATGGAAAAGCTCCAGGACACAAGTTGCAAGTCATATACCCATAGTTACAGTATGTCCTTAGCTGATTCTACGATGGATGTGATATTCTTTTTTTTTTTTTTAAATGTATTTTTTTGGCATTTTGTGCCTTTATTGATAGGAGAGAGACAGTGGATAGGCTTGTGAAAGGGGGAGAGAGAGTAGGGGAAGACACTCTGCAAACTGGTCACAGGCGGGATTCGAACCTGGACCGGCAGAAGCAAGTACATGGGGTGCTAACCACTCCGCCAAACCAGCACCCCATGGATGTGATATTCAATGTAATGAGATTTTCCAAACATGATACCTGACAAGACGCCACAGACCAATCTCAGGTGACATTTTGAGCTTTAGTTTCCACTTTCACTGTCCTTGCTTGCTTTGTAGCTGCAAAAACCTTAGTGAACCAGATTAGTTCGAACCATAGCGCAGCTTTGGTGGCACTGCGGCTTTTGTCACAAAGCAAAAGTGAAAAATCTTGACTTTAGGTAAGCACAGGACCAACAGCAGGTGCCCCAATTGTATCAGCATCGATTAGTAATGGATCATTTTTGTCAAATAAACCTGATCAGGGGCAGCATGGTGGTGCAACAGGTTGTAAACTTGCCTTTGCATGTTCTCCCCATGCATGGGTTCTCTCCGCGTACTCCAGTTTCCTCCCACAGATCAAAAACATGCTAACAAAGTAACTCCAAATTGCCCTTAGGTATGAGTGTGACCGTGATTGACTGTCTGTCTCTCGGTCACACCCTGAGGCATGGCCTGCAACTGGCTCAGGGTATACCCTACCTCTTGTTCAGTGTCAGCTGGGACAGATTCCAGCCCTTTAGACCGAGAAATGGGTAAGCGGTATAGATAATGGATGGCTGGATGGATGAATCTTGACTTTAAAAACATCTATAGGTTGTTCAAGTAAATACATAGGGACGTTTACACCTCTTTGAGCTTCAGGAATCATCCAATATTTTGTCAATTTATCTTAATTATTCCTGGATCTGTTGTGTTATTACAAGGCTGATGGGAAAATTGCTCTTCTAATTGAACCATAATTTTTAATGAATATATACTGTGGCCAGTTTACGGCATTCAAGGCATTAGGGCATGAAATGGCTATTGGAGCACATGATGCACTCAACATTCTGAAACCAGCTGTTGGTGACTTGACAGACTGAACTGCATGAAGCTAACAGCTGGCCTGATTTAAGCAGCAACAGCTCAGTTTGGTCAGCTGTATCTGTCCTGTACACTGCTCTAAGGGATTTGGTCTACAGTAGGGATAGAAACTAAAAAACACTTCCAGTTGAAAGTTAGTGACAGCTAGCTAAAGGAACTGATTTCTTTTGGCTTTAAGTTAACAATTTTCTTCTCAAATCTTTCCACTTTGTGCAGTTTGCCTTGTGATTCATGGACCCAACACTCTCATCAGTCAGCATGAACAATAATACAACAATAATTGTTTTTTAAACAATGTATAATGTGTAAGAAGTCAAAGACAAGTTCATCGCAGAAGGGAGACAGGAATGGTCAAAAAAGCTTCACTTTACACAAAATGATGTACAACACTGTCCAGTGCATTAAATATCAGAAGTGCCATGTATTTTGCATTCCTAACCAGATAACCTGCAGCATCCACTGTAATCAATCAAGAATCTGAATGATGAACAGAATCGATAATGATATCTGCATTAATAAAATAAATTACTAATTCCCTTTCCAAGTTTACAGATGCCATTGTTTTGCTTTGGCAGTGCTCACTGTAAATACAAAACAGAAGCAGCACTGCACTTGTCAAAGTCACTTCTCCCTCACTGACCAATAAAATCAAGAACAGGCAGGACTACTGAAATCCACTTTGTCAACAATCATGGCGAAAGAGAAAGCGATCACTCTTGTCTTTGATGGAATGCCTTGTGGGTCTACCACTACTTCTTATTCAAGGACATGATTTCTTGACTTTTGTTTCATAAGTAATATCCCCATGGACAAGGGCAAACATCTGTAACCTTGCAACATTTTGCCCAGGTGAAAAGCTCTCTTGAACTGATTTTGTAAGCACTGTCAGTGCAAAAAAGGAAAAAAAACAGCAGCTGTGGGCACAAAGTCTTGTTGCATCACAAATCTTTGGTTTTACAAGGGCTCGACGCCAAAAGGGCTGAATGAGGGGGCAAGAAACGTTTCTTTACCTACTTTGTGAACCAGTCCTGAAACCATACCTAACATATCCCTCTTACTTACTATATATGCAAATAACAAGTCTGGGAAATCAATCTGTAATGACCTGTAATGACTTATCTGTTACTGGATAAGGGTTGTTGTTTCTTTTGTGCACACGTCTGCTGTATGTGCCATGTGATATCATGCCTTGGGGTTAGCATTGCAGCCTGCACCTGGGTTCTGACATGTGATGTACAATAGACTAGAGCTGTTTTTTCCCACTAACTAATTACTTTTTCTAACATTCTTCTTTATGTCTGTATGTATTATTTGCTTTTATAAGTCTCATTGGTCTAAAAGCTAAATATAATTAGTAAAAACATTAATACAGATGAGAAAAGGGAAATTAATATGATAATTAACCACTCTGTTGACTAAAAAACAGGAATTAAGTTCTAAAAAAAAGAACAAAGGCCGGTCTCAGATAGAGGTTCCCGGATATTCAGTGCTGAAAAGTTTGTGGATCAAAGCTCAGGAGAAAAAGCTGCAGGACACGCACTTTACAGACTTCAGAGATAGATATAAATGTTCGGCCTATAAAAGACAACATCTTTGAGCACTCATTAACATCGTAGCAGCTGTGTGCCGTAAACAAAAAACAGACATTTTGATGTCACTGATCATTGACCAGCACAGCACTGCTCAGTGATAAGATTAATGAGGGGTCTCCCCATCTCTTCTCCACAGTCTAGTGGGTTGGCATACATGGGTTGTCCTATGAACAAAACCAGTATAGATTTGATGATAATGGAAAATGATTTCTTCTCGTTTTTACATAATGCTACACCCTGTCTTGAGTTTCACACTCGATCTAATAGAAGAATTACAGGTCTGATATAGTTAATAAAAGCCTGTCCCGTACCAATGCCTGTTAGAAGGGGGGGCAGGGTAATTTCATAGATTGCAGCACATAAAAAGCCTAAACTGATGATTACAGTTTCACATTTTATTGCCTCATGGATGAACTAACTCAGCTTTACCAATGCATCCTTGTTTTGGTCTAACAGCATGTTCTCACAGCAAGAGAGTGTAAGATGTCACGTTGCATTGCACAGCAATGGACCCTCACTGCCCAGACTACATCCATTAAGTATTCACTTCTGTTGCATCATGTAAACAGACCACAATGCAATCAGATATGCTCGAGAGACCAACAGCAGACGTCTGATAGTTGGTTTCCATGTAAGCAATGCAGCAATTACTTAGCATCCTCCGTATCAGTCAACTTTGTCAGGTGGCCTCTCTGTTTACATTTACAGTGAACAGGTTGATGCGAGGAGGGGAAGACTCAGTTATTATTAAAAGATGTTGATATCAATATCAAAAGCAATTTGCAACTACAATAAAAAATGCAGATCCATAAAGTGAGACAGGCTACAGAGGTTGAGAGAGTGTTTAAAGTCACATCCACACCCCTGCTAAAATCTCCATTTTAACAGCTGAAGTAAACATGTTTACATCCTGGTTTGAAGACAACCTGAGACAAAAAGGCAAATGTTTCATGTTTTAACCCAACAATGCTCCAAGTGGAAAGAGAGAGAGAGAGATGGCTTGGCTGTGGGAAGTTGCATGTAGGTATAGAAAGTGCATTGCAAGTCAGAGAGATGCAAACATCAGCAACTGTTTTATTGAAGCTGCACAAAAAAGATTTGTGAGGTCTTCTTCATTAAAAAATACATGCTAACAGAAAGAAGAAGACATAAACTGTAGGCACCAGGTCCAGAGAGGACTGTCATAAATCACAGGACTTTTGTCTGTGAGCTTAGTGTCAAGTATACATTTTTAAAAAGCACAGAATTACAAAGAGAAGCAAAATCACCTCATAACCTCTTCATGTTTAATTCCTGTATTCTGAGGAAAATGTTTTTATTTTTTTCTTTATTTTATTTTTTAAAAAATGTTAAAGACATAATTGCCATAAATAACATGGACCCATGATGGTCACCACACCTCCTCTGTGAAGATTCAATGCATTAGCAGTGCACATCATCCAGAGTTAAAGCAGCATAGACACAAGCTGCAGGTCAGCTGTAGATCAGTGTGACATGACAGAGTCAACACAGCAGCAGAAACAACTATAAAAGGAAGTTTAAAAGACAGACTGATAAATTAAGTTCATAATCATCAAAATCTAAACAACATGTGAAACATGACTGTCCATCAAGCTGATAGCAGATTCATTCTCTTATATCTTATAGAGTACTAGAAATCAGTTTGCTGAAATAATTTCACCGAGCGATTGTTTAAATTCATAAATCTGACTTACGCTTGAGTTGACACCATGGTCATCACTGTCCAAGGGGATCTGTGTTAGCTTAGCTTCTTTGGCACAATTTTCTCACATACACAACTACTGATAAGTAGTTCTGATTGAGTCCTCAAAAACACTTCACAATGAAGCATTACAGGGTAGGTAGCTCCTCTGTTTCTGCTGGTGATCTGGCTACATCTCTCGGCAGTCAGCTGAGTCATCATTTAACATGGTCACTCATTGGACCATAACACAGGGAGGCATCATGTGCCGACGATGCTGAGGTCTGACAACTGGTCATCAATTACTAACAAACATTTGTTGATTACTGGCTTTTATTTCCCTACTTTTACTTTCAGAACCACTGCCATGTTTGCAGTTTACTACTAACACAACAGGTAGTTGAAAACAGCTTGAGGTTTAGTGTGCCGTGCAATGGTGATGGTAATGTTTGTTTTTATGTTGTTGTTGTTGTTATTGTCTTGTTTGTTTGTTTTTTAGCTTTAATACTTAATTATTCCTATGTTTGAAATTAAGATTATCAAATCAAATCAAATAGTGGTTTTCAGTAACATGTCAAAAGAGGTAAATATATGAACAAAAACACACATGAAGCTAGCACAAATCAAACAGAAACTACAAGTAAATCTACATCTTGAGTTGCTTTGCCTTTTATTGTGAATTGTGTCAATCTTGGGTAAATGTTCCTAGACTCTGTCATGCATGTTTAAATCTTTTGGTTTCTAGGAGGTCTGATTTGTTGGGACAGCACCAAACTAGTAAAAATATCAACGATATATAGGATTATCACATCATAATTTAAAGCGCTGGTATTTTTTGTTAACATGTGACTTCTGCGACACTTCCGCCATTGCACATCACACATGCTTACCATCAAAACTTCTTATCTATATTTTATATGGCTATCATTTCTTTAAAAAATAAAAAAAGTGCCATTGGATATGTTTCATTTTGGTGAGTGGGTTTTATAAATGTTCAATCAACTGAATGAGTAAATAAACAATTTTCATTCAAAACAGCAGAACATTTGCTCATTCAGTTATAGTAGAGCTTTGTTCCGTTCTGAAAACTAGCAATACTGAAGATAAGAGGTTTGTGACAAACAGTGATGATATGTACACCCACTAAATAGCCGAGGTGATCCTTGTGTTCACACCAGCCTTCGAGGTAATCCAGCAGATGCCTATGAATCCTGAATGTCTGACTCCTTTAAAATTCTTGGGCTTCTATGTGCTAACCGAGAGAACCACAGAGAATTATTCACATCATTTTAATTCTCATCAAACCATTCAGTGACCTGCTCTCACCCTAAGTGGAATCATCTGCATTAATTATGTTTCACTTTTTATTCAACATTTGCCTTTGACTCTTCTCTCTCCTTGAATGAAACATTATGCAATGATAATGTGAGGGGCAACCCTGAGGAAACGTAGGTGTAAGAGGACAGTGATGTTTATGCTGCACTGCACAAAACACTACAGAAGTCAGCCAAGCCACAAATCAATGTGTAATTTTGTGCTTCACAGCTTAAAAAATGAGTTTACTCACTGTACAAACCGGAGAAAACAGCTTTTATGAGGGTAGAAACTTGCAATAATGGGCATAAATGTACCAACTTTCATTACAAGATTAACATCTGACGGGTGTTTTGACATGTTTCATGTTCACAACTACAAAGAACGACAGCTACCACCATGAAACAGACTGCAACACATTTGAAGTCAGTCTAAGTGTAAACTAGTGTACGGTGTGTGTTTGTTGCTAGCACGCTGTCAAACTGAAAGATGGAGAATCGTTAGAAGTAAAGAGAGGAGGAGAGAGGGGTTGAAAGAGTGGGAAAATTGTCTGTGGTATAAACCCCATTTCCAATGAAGCTGGGACGCTGTGTTAAAACGTAAATAAAAACAGAATACTGTGAGTTGCAAACCTTTTAAACAGGATGCTGAGGATGAAGACTAAAAGAGGCATCACATCCTTTATGGACTTGAGCTTAAATAGCACTTTTCTAGTCAGTGACCACTCAAAGCAGCTTCACACAGCAGGTCACATCTACACATTTACACCCATTCACTCTCACATTCACTCACTGATGGTTGGAGTTTCTATGTCTATCGGTATCAGCTAACACATTCACGCACTTTCATGCCCATCTACATGCCACTGACGCAGCATTGGGAGCAACTTGGGGGTTAAGTGTCTTGCATAAGGTTAAGGACGTATCGCCATGTGACATCCAGAGCCGTGCTCGAACCTGCAACCTCCCCAATTAGTGACCCAATGTCAGACTGTCCCATCACAGAGCATCCAGCTGCTAAATAAAGTCATCTCACAACATGAAATTGGCACTCTGCTCTTTTAGGACCCCTTTACGATGTTTTTTACTTACTAATTTACTATTATGACTGTCATTTTAAGATTCCTATTAACTGTTAAATGTTATTTGTTGTCCTCTGTGGTTGTTGATGTCCTATGTAGTTTGTGTTTTTATGCTCTCTTTGCAAGACAAATTCTCTTTGGGGCAATAAAGGTTTCATTCATTATTCATTTTTTGCAAATATTCAAATTTTTATATCCAAAAATCTGGGATAGGGCCAATAAAAGACTAAGACATTTGGGGAACGCAAATAAAACATCTTTTTGGGCTTTCAGTGTTTCAGCATTCAGTGCATGAAGCCGAGCTGAGAGGGCTCCAAGTCCACTGGAGAATGCTTACCTGTCAAGTTTTGGCTTTGAAAATAAGGGAAGACCACTACTAGCCGTCCCACAACCCCAACCAAGCTCCAGTATCCCTCACATTTCAAGACAGGTGTACAAGAAATCTAAAATAAACACTTTGTTTTTCTTGGTTTGCTCTGCTGTTGGCTCTCATCTCATGACAGCTGCCACCCAGGCTACTGCAGGTGGACGTTCTTGCGAGGCTTTTTCTTCTTCTTTGGTTTTACAACAGCTGACATCCATCATTTTGGAGCAATACCGCCTCATTCAGGCTGGTGACAGAGTTCAGTTTGGAGAGGCAGAGGAATGTTATTATTATTATATTGTCACAGAGGAGATTTATGGGAGAATACTGATACGGAGGACGTCGGGAAAGAGGATAAAATGAAACTATAGTTTCATGGACAAAACAGGAGACTTGACAGCTATGTGGAGAATGGCAGAGGAATTTCCTATACCTCGATCAACATCGGGTTGTGAGTACTTACTAACTGCCCTGAGGAGATGCTACATTCAAATTCATGCTAGTTTTCCAAAATTACCAACCCTAGCTTTAAAGCTCAGTCCACAAGAAAGGATGAGGTGAGGTTCCCCACTTTGAGAACAACTATGTGAGCCAATAGTCCAACAGTTTAAGAACAATGTTCCTCAACATGGCTATTACAACAAATTCAGGGTTTTCACTAAACATAGTCCATTATATCATTTAAAGATTCAGAGAATCTGCAGAAATCTCTGCACGTAGGTGGCAGGATTGAAGACTAACATTTACTACCTGTGACCTTCAATCCCTCAGGCGGCACTGCATTAAAAACCAACATCACTCTGTAAAGGATACGACCACAAGGGCTAAAGAACACTTGAGAAAACTGGGCTCAGTGAACACAGTTCGTCTCTACAGCTACATATACAACTTAAAACTCTACTATGCAAAGCAAGAGCCAGAACACCCAGAAACCTTGCAGGCTTCTCTGAGCCTGAGCTCATCTGAGACGGGCTGACACAAAGAGGAAAAGTGTGCTGTAGTCTGACGAGTCGACAGTTCAAAGTTTTTGGAAAATCGTGGACATTCTACCCACCAAAACCATCCAGACTGTTATCAGAGCAAAGTTCAACAGCCAGCATCTGTGATGGTACTGGCTTGTGTCAATGCCTATGGCATGGGTAACTTGAACATCTGTGAAGGCATCATTAATGTTGAGAGGTACATACAGGTTTCAGAGCAGCCATCCAGGCAACATATTTTTATTTTAGGGATGTTCCTGCTTATTTCAGCAAGACAATGCAAAGACACATTCTGCATGTGTTACAACAGAGTGGCTTCATAGTCTGCAGGTACAAGACTGACCTGCCGGAAGTCTAGGCCTGTTCCTCACTGAAATTAAGTGGCACATTATGCCTGTTGAGTAACTGAAGTTTTAATTCAAGAAAGAATGGGGAAGAACTCCACCAAGGAAGCCTCAACAATTCGTGTCCTAAGTTCCCAAACATGTATCGAGTGTTGTTAAAAGGAAAGGTGATGTGACTCAGTGGTAAACATGCACCTGTCCCAGCCTTTTTAGAATTAATGCAGGAGTCAAATTTAAAATGAGTAAATATTTGCAATAAAGCAAAAGAAGTTGCTCAGTTTGATCATTAAATATCCAATCTTTGTAGTGTATTATATTGGATATGGGTCAAAAGGGATTTGCAAATGTCTGCATTATGGTTTTCTTTAAGTTTTACACAATGTTGCAACTTAACTGGAGCTGGAGTTTGTTGGAAGTTGAAGGAGTGATCGTGTTGATCTCAAACACACATGCACACGTTCTCACATTTGCCTGTAAATGAGAAAACTGCTGAGCAGTTGACAGCCATGTATTCACGAGCCAAGGACGCATACATAACAAAGCCAGGAGCATGCACACGGACACATGTGCAAACACACACACACACAAATGGGACGCTGACACAGAGAGTCCCCTTCCCCGGACACTTTGCTCTCAAGAGGGCGGAAAAATTAATGAGAGTACAATCCTTTATCACCCTTGAGACAGAAAGAGAGAGAGAGAGAGAGAGAGAGCAAGAGAGAGAGAGAGCAGGGGTAATCCAGTGTCCTCCCTGTGCTGTGGTTGCCATGGGAACCCCCATCTCACCGTGGGAACTGACTTCTGAGTTTCACGATCCGCTTGCATCCTGTCTGGACTGGAACACAATTAATACGCACGCAAACAAACACACATGCACGCACACTTACATAAACAAACACACACAATAGGAAATGTTGCCCTTCAGCACTTCTACTGCCGGAGCATCCTTCAAAGCTGCAGAGGGTCCTTTTAATCCTGCTTTATCGGTATAAGTTACAGCGGCTTAGATAACCCCGTGTGTGCCTATAAAACACACAAACGCAAAGACGACTCGCACACACCGGGGTACATAGTCAAACATGAGATGGGGCAGGGTCAAGATGTGAGTGATGGATGAGCTAGGAGTTTTGCCACGCTCGGCTCATCATTCAACATTGAGGATGAAACACGGAGGGGGCGTCCTCTCCTCCTCTGTCTCTGATTCACTTCCTCTATTGTTTCTGCCTTATCTCCCCTCCTGCCAAAGCCGGCCACTATATTGAGATTTATGATAAATTGCTGCAGTTTGAAGCAATAAATAGGCTACGACAATATTTATATCAATATGTCGGTCAAGCAGGTTTGACAGCTAAAGTCTTCAGACCAGTGTGGGGGAAGGAAGACACAAAAGATGGAGCTTTTCAAAATACTTCACTAATCCATCTGGAATAGAGAGCCAGTGGTCACCAACCTTTTTCAGCTGAAGATCACTGATGATGCTCATTAAGATGACCCGATCTACTTGCCTAAATTCATTAAGCACCATAAAGAAAACTTGAAATTTAAATGATCTAACTTCACAATCAAAGATGCAATTTTCAATCCATAAATGTGATAAAGGGCAGGAATTAAAAAGTTCTGTGGATTGAAAATCACATTAGCACTTTATTATGTACGCAGCCTAATACAAAACTAAACTTGTCACTAAGGACTTCAACAAAGTAAGCATAAAACACAACTTAGTTCATTTTAATATCACTCTAATACTAAAAACTTATATCAGGAAGACTGAGGTCATGAGGGTGAACAGCAAAAAACAAGACCCAGTGCAACTACGCCAAGAAAACCTCAGGGAAGTTGACAAGTTTGTTTACCTGGGAAGAGTCGTCAGTAGAGATGGGGGCACAGAAGAAGACATCAGGAGCCGAATCAACAAAGCCAGATTTGCCTTCAACACCCTATGGCCAATCTGGAGATCAACAGCCCTCTCAGCCCACAATAAGATTCGGATCTTCAACACCAACGTCAAGTCGGTCCTACTTTATGGCTCAGAAACCTGGCGGGTAACCAAGACCAACACCCACAAACTCCAGACATTTACCAACAGATGTCTCAGGAACATCCCCAACATCAGGTGGCCAGAAGGTGTCTCCAACGAACAACTGTGGGACAGGACCAGAAAAGCTCCAATCAAGTCTAAGATCAGGAAACGAAAATGGGGATGGATTGGCCACACGCTCCGCAAGCCTGCTACTAATGTCACCAGGCAGGCCCTTGACTGGAATCCACAAGGGAAGCGAAAGGAGGGCCGACCAAAACAGACTTGGTGCAGAAGCATCGATGCAAAGGTGAAGGCAGCTGGAATGACTTGGGCCAAGCTGAAGAGGATCTCCCAGGATCCAACAGACAGGATCTCTCTCTCCTGTCCGTTGGGTGGGTGTTGTGGCCCTTTGTTCCATAAGGAATCAAGAGACATAAGTCAGGTAAGTCAATACTAAAAACTAATAGCAGCTGGATTCACCACATATGTCATTGATAAGCAAAAAGGTCTATCCTGTGTCAGATAAAGGGTGAAGCATCAAGTCTTAAAGATCTACTCAAACTGTCTAAAAGATCTACAAGTAGATCAAGATCTACAGATTGGTGACTTCTGCCATAGACAGTGTTTGGGAAGGGCAGAACCTTTCAGAGGCATATCCAACAGGTGATTGGATGATCATTCTGTCAATCAACATCTAATACAGGCCAATCAGATAATGTTGTAGGCAAGTGCTATTGCGTTACAAAATGTGAGCCACTTATTTAAACAAACTCAGGTCAGAGTATGTTGTTTGTAGGGGTGTAACGGTACATGTATCTGTGCCGAACCGCTCGAAAAGGACATTCAGTTCGGTACAGTGCTGTATTCGAACGAGTACAGTAAGTTTACGTTAGCCGCTGCACATAGCTCTTTATTCACGGGGGTACTCGTCTACGATTGGCGTGGTTAGGGAAGGCTTTTTAATATTCATGAGGAAAGTGGTCTGTGATTCGTGCTCCTGCGATCATGTACATATCATGTGGACGTGACGTCGCACAGCGAACCAATGAGAAGACGAATTCCAAAGAGCTTCCGTAACAACAAAAGCTGGTGTCTGAACTCTGCATCATGGCTACTGCTAGCAACCAACCGGAGCTTGAGGAGCCTCCCCCGTTGCGGAAATTTCCAGTTTGGGGAAACACTTTGGCTTCCTTGTAAAATACTGCAACTGAGAAAGACAGGTGGATAAAACGACTGCGGCGTGCCGATACTGTTCAACTGAGGTCGGGTTTTTTCCGACAACACGTCAAACATGCTAAGTCACCTGAAACGGCACCTCTCAAGAGTAAAGATTTCTACGGTAAGGAAAAAAAAGACTGTAGTGCAAATTCAACTGCCGTCTGCATTCAAGCAGCCTCTCTCTGACAATTCAGAAGCGATAACAGCTTCATCGTCGTTTTTATAGCATAAGATCTAAAACCATATTCAGTTGTGGAAAATGCTGGTTTTAAACACATGCTAAAGGTGATTGAGCCCCGGTATAAAGTACCCAGTCGTCCACATTTAAGCCAGAAATTTAAAAAGAAACTCATCATTTTAAATTTCATACATTTGTTGTTTATTTTATTTAACTTATTAGTATTACCAAGCAGCACATTGAATATATTTTGGCTTTCAGTTTGTATAATTAGAAATTTCTGGTTTAATAAACGTACTAAACAAGCAAATGGTTTTGCGCTGGTCCCATACTGTACCGAAAATGTACCGTGACCCCAAAATCGAGGTACGTACCAAACCATCATTTTTGTGTACAGTTACACCCCAAGTTGGAAGTTAAGTAAATATACTTACAACAGAGAAATTTGTAGTTTTTGTTTTTCGTTTAATAAAGAAATGCGGTCAAAGCTCAAAAACTGCTGCTGAAGCTGTTGGCAACTAAAAGTATCTCCCACCTCTTCCTGCTCTAAAAGACTGATTGGGCAGTGCTGCTTTAGGCTGAGCACAAACGCTGTAGACTAGAGGTTGACAAGATGGATCTGCATGATTACAGACATTAAATCAGCCGCTGTGCAAGGTTACAAAGGTTACAGCCAAAGAAAAATCTGGGTTTAGCAAATGTCTTGATTATGTCCAAGAATGCTTCTTATGCTATTATCTTGACTTTCTGTTTGTGAAATATAAGAAAAGCATTATTTCTAATCAGTTCAAACATTTCTGTAAGATAACAGCTATGCATTCAATTATCATGCTGTGCTATATTGAGTGTTTCACCCTCACAGACTGAGATATAAAATAAGATGGTCTCTGTCTGTGGCTTTATCTAATTTTGTTTTATCTTCCACAGTCGACCTGCAGTGTTACTGTCATTTTCAATCAATCATCTATCAATCAATCAATCTATATTTATATGGCGCCAGTTTATAACAAGAGTTATCTCAAGGCACTTTGTAACAGAGCAGGCTGAAGCCATACACTTTATTTTATAGATACACATACATGCATTTATATAAAAAACATATTTATATTTGTACATACCTACATACATACAGAGATGTTTCCATCCAGGCAAAGACAAAGGGACAAAAATTAAGAATTTTTGATAGTGACAAACTTATGGATGCCCAGATCCTAAATCTGTCCTCATCGCATTTGTCTCAGCTGTATATAGATTATATTAATCATTTTTTATTTGTTTAGCAACAACTTTGTCTTTTTTGAATATAAATGTATTAATGTAAGCCCTTTGACATGTGACATCTCCTTATTAAGAGGGCCCTCATGTCTACATGGCTGTTAAGATAGTTAGTGTGGATGTATATTCAATATAACCATGGATATATTATTACTATAATATCTATGATTAGATTAATGATTAGTATAGTAACATAGCTGAACTAACATTAAAATGTGTTTAAGAAGTCTAAAAATATGCATTTATATTAAATGAAGTCATTTCTGCTGATAGTTGATGCCAGAGGGTCGAGCAGGTCGATGCGTGAATGTTTGTCCTTGTCATCAGACTTGTGTAAGTGACAACTGTCAAAGGGACAATTACATCATCTTTGTGTGGACAAGTGTATTTTTATAGCTCTTAATTTTATAAACACACACATACAGGACACACCTGAGGGGTGTCAAAGAGTATGACCTTCCTCACAACATGTTCATGACCTCCTCTGTCTGTGGTTTCAGAGTTTGTGGTTGTGTTTCTCTGCCTTTTATATATATATGAGGCAAAAAAAAAAAAAAAAAATATATATATATATATATATATATATATATACATATATCTATATCTATATCTATCTATATCTATCTATATATATATCTATATATACTGTATCTATCTATATATATATATATATATCTATATCTATATCTATATGTATATATATCTATATCTATCTATCTATCTATATCTATCTATCTATCTATCTATCTATCTATCTATATCTATATGTATATATATATATATATATATCTATATATCTATCTATCTATATATATACATATATATATATATATGAGGCAAATATATATATATATATATATATATATATATATATATATATATATATATATATAACACTGTGGCAGTAACTTACTAACTTAAAGCAGTTCCAACATTTCCAGCACATATCGACATGTTGAAACCTCTTGTTTGAGAATTTCATAATAATAATAATAATAATAACACTTTTTATTTAAAAGCGCCTTCTGTACAGGATAAAACAACAACAACAATAAAATCAACAAAACAATACAACTATAAAATCAGCAAAATGCAACAGACAGTGATGGAGAAGTGGATGATAGTGGAATATTCATGGTAAGGAGTATGCAGTTCGGAACAGGTGGGTTTTGAGTCTGGATTTAAAAAGAGACAGGGAGGTCAGATTTCTGAGGTCTGGTGGGAGAGAGTTCCAGAGCTCTCCTCTAAGAGTTCCTCTTAATTGATTGCCCTGATCAAGTTGGCCCTCTTAACTGTGCAAATCATTGTTTATTAAAAAACATCAAAAAGCTTGTAATAGGCTCTTTATAGTCAATCTTGTTTGCAGTTTAATAGCAAGCATTCTTTTAAAAACACAAGACTCCTCCAAAATTCTCAAGTGGGCAATGTCAGGTATATATCATTGAAATTTTATGTTAAAATCATCTATACGTGTTTTAATCACTAACCTTGTATCAGGTATCTCTGTGATAACATACACTTTCACTTTTAGGATTTTGCCAACTTGGTTCTACATTTCTGGACACAACATTAGAGCTTTTTAAACACTTATCTGGGTTGTATTAAACATAAATCAATCATTTTTGACTTTTAAAATGACGCCAAAGTTTTCAATCTTTGCATTGTCACAATTATTTGTTATTGCTTTACACAAATGTATCATAATCAAATGACATGAAGCTTAAAGACATTACGAAATGATCTTGCTCAGTGTCTCCCGGCCCTACCTCCTCTGAACACTCAGCCTTCCCTCTATCATCTCTCATTTTCCTCTACAGCCTTTTTCCCCTCTCTTTGGCCCAATTATTTTTCTCTACGCTCGCTCTGCTCTGCTCCACACCGCTCCTCCTGCTCTCTGTCTCTCCCTCTCCCTTTATATAGCGCCGTATAATTTCCCATCTTCATTCCATATCATTTCTTGCATATCTATTTTTTTGGCCTCTCTTATCCTTTTTCGTGCTCTCCTTTCCCCCTCCTCGCCCTCCTCTCTCTCTCTCTCTCTCTTTCTCTCTACCATCAACCACATACTTCGCCCCTGGGTAGAGCTCATCCAGGAACTAAAGTCTCAGCCAACAGATAAACTACATGTTCACTTAATGATCAACATCGACAGAGATGGAGAGGTGAAGGAGAAGGAGGTTTCCAGACAAGAGAGGTGGAGGAAAAATAAAGAGAAGGCCAAGGAGCTGGTGCAATTAGAGGCGAGGTGGAGAGAATTGGCTTGATACCAAAAAAAGGAAAAAAAGCTGAGCAGTAGGATGAAAGAGGTTAAGACCCCGAAGACTGGAGCTTCGAGTGTAAACAGCTAGAAACGTTTCGTCGCCTACACGCCTCTTCTTCTCCTAATTGCCTCGTCCTCTCCACCTCTCATTCTCCCTCCCTCCTCCCCATCATCATCTTCTCTCATGATCTCCCCCTCTCGAACTCTCTCTCCTTGAGTGCCAGTACAGGTAATAAAGGTCAGGCACACAGTACAAATCAGATCACATCACATCACCCTGATCTTTCTGGCACCATCCTGCACCCTTGGCTCTGATACACATGCTAGGGCCAGCGTGCGCTAACATCTTCGTATGCAACATTCATTAACTTAAAAGGATCATCTCTTGGGACACGCGGGCCGTCTGGATGTAAGCAGGACAAGATTTTTTTTCTCCTGGTGCATGCTTGAGTGGGGGGTTTTCCAGGGTGGGACTTCTGTCTCCAAGGAATCATTTATGAAAGGTTAAAGGTCATATCTTACGCATTTATAAATCTGTTTAAAGCCACTCGGAAGAAAGAAATGAAAAGGACCTTGTAAAGATCCATTTGGTTCTTTAATATATATATTTGTGGTTCTTGTTTTGTCAAGAAGTTGACCATTTGACCTCCTGATGTCTGGAGGTGCTCTCTGAACTATCGCGGCAGACCAAGCCAGATGCTTGCGCTTTCAGGGACTACTGTGCTAAATTGCAAGCGTAGAAGACGAAGCTTGCGCGCTTGTGATTGTCCACAGCTCGGTCACTCACAGCAGAGTGTAAAACAGCGGAACTTCTTCTTCTATGCTTGCAATTTAGCACAGTAGTCCCTGAAAGCGCGCAAGCATCTGGCGTGGTCTGCCGCGGCTTCCATAGTTCAGGAAGTGCGGGTACACGTGCACTGCGGAAGTACGATATAGCACTGCTTCGGCTCGAAAAATGTACTAAATGACCTTGTTTCTAATTAATTATGGACGTTACCCGCTCAGGACACTTGGATTACAGGGGACGAGCAGTATGAAGGAAAATAGGCACATTTTTGTGGACTTTTATGGACCTATTTCTTTCGGGCGCCATTGTCCCCTGTTAGATGGAAGTTTGTTGACAGCGAAAATCCCCCCAGACCTCCGGCTGCATTTGAGACATCAAAAAAGTGCTCCAGAGTGTTGCTCAGCATGAGGGTGAGTAGAAAATGAAGGCATATCATTCTTTGGGTGAAGTACTCCTTTAAAACACTTCTCATAAAAGAAAATCAACTAGCTTTCTGCAAGTCAGTTCGGCTCTTGTTGAGTACATACTCCAGTTCTTTTGCAGTAGAGGATATTTCATAAACATCAAACTGTGTTCAAGCTCAACTGTCACAGCACATGACTTGCATTGTCAGTCATCACTCCAAATATGTCCTTCAAATGTTTTTTCTTTACCCTTATTTTGATTCAATTAAAAAGAAAAAAACATTATTCGTGCTGAAATGAACACCAAAACAGACATTAGAACATTTTCTATTATTTAAACAAATAATCTTAACTGCTTTAACCACAGATGCTACACAGCGTAAAACAGGAGCTATCTGAAGTTGAACTGGACAGGACTCAGAGAACGCAAACCTCTATTAAGGTAGCCAGTATATTGCAGTAACACCTATAAGCAGTGTTGGGAGTTACGGTGTTAGAAATAACAGTGTTACTAACACCGTTTTTTTCCCAGCAACGGGTAATCTAATTAATTACTTTTTTATGCGACACAACGCCGGTACCGTTACTGAAAGTGAAATGTGGCGCGTTACTTTGCACTGCTGTCAAGCAGCTGTTATCCAACCTGCCTCGCTCAGCCAGACACCAATCAGGAGCTGCACCGCTGATGGACACAGGAGAGAACGCGATGCCAGAGTTGCCAGGATCGCTTATTATAAGCGACTTTCGGCTTCTTTTTCTAACTTGCATGTGTATGTTGGGAGTTGTAGGTTGCAGTTTTTTGGGCGTGTACTAATAGTGCAGTTTCTCATTTGGGCTTGTTGTGTCCCCAATCCCAGGAGGGATCTGGTGAATTATATACCATCAATATAAACCTAATTCAGAAGTTATTAAAATTATTTTAACCCACCCTGACACAAATTTAAAATTACGGTAAAAGGTGTTTCCACCTAAAATAAATCCTTATAGCCAGATTTAAATTGATTTCTAACATAGCTACTACTAAGATTAAACTTAGATAAAAGCCTGACATGTGTTTTTGGTTACAAATATCAAGGTTAGACAGACTGCTTAGCAATAACAGAGTTATAAATAACAGTAGCCCCTTGCGTCACTTCTGTATCAAGAAAAGGATATTTAATAGCGGTCTGTGGAGTTAAAACTGGTGTTTTCAGGATGGAAGTACAAGAAGTAAAAGGCAAGAACACACATGTAAAGTGTACATCATGTACTAAAGTAAAGTGTTTGTCTGTTGTAAGTAAATCTAAAAGCTATTGAGGAAAAACGAGAACTCTGCTTATGATGTGAGCGCTGCTGCAGCAGTCCGACAACATCACCAAAGGAGGGAGAGACAAAAACACACAGTTAAAGCAGTAAAAGCTTTTTCCAAAAATTAACGCACCAATTACTTTACCTGGTCACTAATTACATTTATGAAGGAGTAATTTTGTTAGTAGTTCAATTACTTTTTGGGAAAGTAACTAGTAACTATAACTAATTGCTTTTTTAAAGTAACGTGCCCAACACTGCCTATAAGCAACAGTTCCATGATAAAGTTAGCATCATAATATGATTCACTGACCCTGAAAACTCACACCCAGCACTCAGAATCATGTTAATATCATTATTAGTTATACAGTGATCGAGCAAATACGATACTTTTCTAACAGCGGTTATCTGGATCACCATAGATCACCAATATCTGATCATATTTAAGTTGGGCCATTACCAACAACACCTGAAAGCTTCAGCAGTTTTGTGTAATCTTGCTAATAAGTAAACAAACAGACTGACAAAGGTACGCCAACAGAAGCATAACCCCATTGGCAGAGGTAACAAACTTAGCCCGCTCATGGAGAATTAACTTGTCAGGGTTAGGAGGAGGATCTGAGTCAAATTAGGGGGCTGAAAGAGCTTAAACAGCTGCAAAGGCATTCCCAAAACAGAGAGGAAAGTAGTTGTCAAAAATGTGAAAAACTGCCCGATCGATGTTAACAAATCCTTGAAAATCTTCCTGGATGAACTTTTGGCTTTGAATCATCACTAAAATCTGATCAATTCTCCTTCATGCCATAACCAACACCCTCTAACAACGTCATCAAAATCTGTTCAGAACTTATTGAGTAAGTTATGAAAATGTGAAAACAGCCTTTTCTCTGAATGTTAACAAATCCCCAAAAAACTACTGGATCTGCATCCACACTCAGACCACCACGATAACTAATCCCTTTTTTCTTGTGCTATTACCAACATTTCCTGGAAATTTGATCAAAAAAAGTTCTCTATACTTTCAGTTATGTGATTCCCAAACAAACAAACTGGCCAGTAAAAACCAAACCTCCTAATGGGCTTTATAGAATAAGTTTGAGATTTTTGAAGTGGGAGACACATGGCACTAGCCTGAAAACTATCCGTACTGACAGACAACAGTCTCTGAAACAGTTGGCAAGGAAGCCAGAACTACACATTTCTGCAGATGGTCTATAATTTTGTTCTGTAATTTTAAGAATTTTGGCTGAAATCAAGCCACAAAAACAAAATATGATGATATTCACATAATTTACAACAACTTACTTTTCCAATTGCAAGCTGCTTTGTTCTGGCACTACTTTGCAACTTGCCACAGCCGAGGTGTCCTTCCACCAGCAGTGCCAACCAGCTCGCTATGCAAGAGGAAACAGCCAACATAAAACCAGATAAATTTGTGATTTATGCAGCAAGCATGCCTGCTGCTTACTGTGGACACTTGCATTGTCTGGAGTACAAACAGGAGAAATCTGTGTGGGAACTGGGGGACAGGAGAAACCCATGTTACCTGTTGATGCAGGTGTGTAAACCATGAGCTCGTCTGTGTAGATTCTCATTCATCCAGGTCATGGTTATCTTTAAGATCAGAACCAAGACAACTGGACAGTGTTAAGCTTTGGAGAAACTTCCCAAAACGTTGTTTTTGAATCTTCAAGAAAACCACAAGTTCATGTTGTCATTTTGGAAGAAATAAGAGAGTGACTACAAAAAAAAAAAGTTCAGGATGTTTCAGGATCAGATGACAACAGCTGTTTTTGTGAAAGTAATTAGTTTCATTTTTATTGAACCAAAAGCTTAATTAAATGTTAGAAAGTAAGACATTAAAAAAAAATCAATACTTGAATCCATATACTTGCAACGTTGAATACTGCTACACTATGATGTACCTGATGTATTTGATGTTTTGTCTCCTCACCACTATGAAGCAGTGTTTTGACAGTACTGATAAAATTCCAGGTTATTCAAAACCATATTTTTTACAACACGAGACCCTGTAAAGACATCATATTTGCATTACTCCACAGATCTTTCATACAGCTTGAATTATTGATTGCTTGCTTTCATCTAAAAATGGATTCTGGTTGGGGATCTCCAGACAAGTACTAATTCCCTCGTGTTTGAACACTTGGATCCACACTTGAACTCAAGACCCTGCTCACACAGACCTGACAAAACAAAAGCTTGACGTTCAGCATGTGCACGTTCCTGAGATGTGGACACGCGAGAGAGAGACAGAGAGAGAGAGAGGGAGGCTGTGTCTGAAATGGCATACTAACGTACTACTCATAATAAGTGTGACGTCAAAATGAGTATGTAGTGCATTCACATTAGATAGTACGAAAAGATTGACTTATGAGAGAAATACCCGAATGTATACTATTTCAGAAAAAAATTTAAAGGGGACATATCATGCTTGTTTCTCCTTTTCACTATGCCTGACTAGGATGCCTGTAAAGCATTTCTGCCCTCAGTACAAGTCATTTAGTTCCTTCATTGCCCCACAATGGTGTTCTCAAAATCCTCATTTTAGGCCACTATGAAGCTCTTATTGAAACGCTTGGTCTCAAGGATGACCTACAGTAACCTCGCAATGTCACAGCCCTTTGTGCTCTGAATTGTCAGTTCTTTCGGGGGTAGAGCCAGCCTGTCCTTAGTAGTATACTACAGTGTGAACGGTTGGCATTCTAATCATACTTATAGTATGTAGCATACAGTATATACACATGAGTATGTGGTATGTAGGACGTTAGTATGCCATTTCAGACACAGCTGGAGAGAGAGGGAGAGAGTGCCCGACACAGAGACCAAAGTTGTGTTCAAAACAATCCGCTCACTCACTCACTCACTATTCCCTATGTAGTGTAAATGAAGTACTGAACTACATAGGGAATGACCAAACAAGATTTCGGACACTACACTGAAATTTTCTAAACGTCAAAGTGTCAGTAGATGATCTGGATTTTCCTGTGACGGAAGTGGACGCGCCAAAAAATCGTGTAAAAAAACGGGCACTCAGGGGGATAAGTAGCAAATCTTGTAACTGTTTGCAGCCGTTAAAGATGTAAAAGAGCTACACACGTGTTAAAGATACTTTAATGTTTTTAAGCGCCTAACAGCCTTCTTTCTCTTCTTCTTCTACGTAAAAACACGACCACATTGCATTGTGGTATACGAAGTACAATCAAGGGTACATCGTATGTACGCTCACATTTGCTGTGCATTGTGGGTATTTTGTTGTGCACTATATAGTGGATGAAATTAACTGCTGAGAATTCGAACAACACTACAAAATGGCGAACACACGATATAGTGCACTATATCCGTGATAAGGAACAATTTCGAACACAGCTCAAGTTGTGTTACTGTCAAGTTGTCAACTCCTCTAGCTCCACCCCCTATGAGTTTGACAGCTGGTAACCATGGCAACGCTTACTGGAATCATGCTAATTGGCTGAAAAGGTTCTGACAGCTCTTCCTCGTTTGAGTAAGACCTCCCACCATCCATCGTTGTCTTCCTTTCAGCCCCCAACACTTCCACACACACAAGCACACACCTCAGCTCAGCCCAATTAAGAGTGAGTTTATGAGACGGGAGAGAGAGAGGGGGATAAGCGAGGACGGGGGATTGATATGGAGTAAAAAGGGATGAGAGGAGGAATGAAAAGAGAGGGAGAGCCGGAGAAGAAAGGCAGGAAGGGAAAGGTACTTGTATAGGAGTGACAGATACAGCTTTTCTCATCTTTAAACAAAAGGAAACGCTCTGAATGTTTTATGCACTGCTGAATAAGTTATGTCCTGTGTGTGTGTGTGTGTGTGTGTGTGTGTGTGTGCGTCTTCCCCCGCAACATCCTACATGTGTGCTTCTATGTGTTTCTGCGTGTGTTATACGTTACACTTAAAAGAAAGCGTGATGACTGCCACATAGAAAGCTCAGCACTTCACAAAGTAGGCTCCTCACAGCGAAGGAAACCGGAAATAACAGAAATCAATGTAGCTTGGAAGGAAGACAAGGGAGCGTTATATAATAGCAAAAGCAAATCTTGTTTTTGTTCCAAATAAATTTGTTAGATGTGCGCCAGGGTGGAGAGAGATGTACAGTACGTTGTAAACACGCCACAAAAGGAGGATGAGTGTGTTTCCAGCGAGGGAGGAAATGGGAGCAAAGGAGGTAGGAAATTAATTTTGTAATATGTACTGAGTGCAAGAAAGAGGAGAAGGAGGGGTCACCTCGGGGAAAATGTGACTTCCAAGCACTCGGGGGCTGCCCCCACCCCGGAGCGCTCACATTAATGTCCCTGTCGAACAACGTCCACCCACATTACTTTCCCCGCAGATCACTCACACACAGACACACAAACAGCCACAAACATGCACACTGTAAGTACAAAGTAATGCAGATAAACACAAAGTGGGATGTGAGCCAGCGGCCGCTCTGTATGGACAGCTGTAGGCAGACAGACGGACCGACACACAAAAACAAACACATATGCAATCGGAAGTAACCGGGCCGTCGGGGCAGAGCTACGCTGTTACCAGGCAACCAGGTGATTCCTCTAAAGAGCCTCTCCATGGGAGATTCCCTCGCTTGTGTGAGGGCATTCACTCACTCCTGTGTGTGTGTGTGTATAAGGGTGTGTGTTTGTTTGTGTCCGGTAAGTCAGTGCTGGTTACGGCCCAGCAGGCAATAGAGGAGAACGGCATTTGTAGTTTATTCTCTTTTCTTATCCTCATGGTGTCGTTTTATTTATTCAGCAATTATGTATTCATATTTTATGGAGTACACAGAGTGCTGACGATGGCAAATACTCGCAGACTGGCACACAAGACGTGCACGAGCCGGGGCGCGCACACATGCGGGCTCACAAGGAGTCATAACTCACAATTCAAAGAGCTTAAGAGGAACGAATGTGGGAAGTTAAAGCCAAAGCATTTTATAAAAACTAAAGATACACATTTGACATTTAAAAGTTTTAAAGTAAAAGGGAAATAGTTGATGACAATAACAAGCATGTTAGCATTGAGACAATACAAACCCCAAATCAATCTAGAAAAGCACTCGGAGAGCACAGACCTCTGCCAGGGCCACAGTCCTCACTCATATTGGGATTTTCACCATAAATATTAATTCTATGTTTATTTCACCAAAATATTTAGATTCTTTGAGCATGAAAACATACCATTAGCAATCAATTATGGATTCATAATGATATCTATTTTAGTTCAGTAGTGATTCACACAAATCGCAGTTTTCGTCATGGCGGATCCAGACGTTGATCCAGATCATGCCCAAAATTGAATCATTTGTTCCATGTTCCAATCCAGACATTTCCAAAAAAATTCATCGAAATCAGTCCATAATTTATTAATTTATCTAAAAGTTAACAGAGAAACCAACAAACAAACTAAGTAACTAACAAAAAAGACAAACAGATGCCGGTGATAACATAACCTCCTGGTGGAGATAATGAAGTTTTGATTCCGTCCATCCATCCACCCATCATCTATTCCTCTTATCCCCCAGCTGACATTGGGTGAGAGGCATTGGAGTCACCATTCTGACCTCCTGGGCATGTTTTTGTCCTGTTGAAGGAGGCCAGAGTGCCCAGTGAGAGCCCATGCATGTACAGGGAGAAAATGTCAAACAGAATACAATGTATTGCAATCCTTTTCCACCTATATTCACTTGAATTCCCAACTAAGACAAGAAATTAAATGGTAAAACAAATCCTGTTAATTATTTTTTGCAAATAATCACTAAATGTGAATTTGATGCCTGCATAACTCTCTAAAACAGCTGGGACAGGTGCAGGTTTACAGGTGTTGCATCACCTTTCCTTTTAACAAGACTCAGTAAGAATTTGAGAACTGAGGAAACTAAATGTTGAAGCTTTGTTGCTGGAATTCTTCCCCATGCTTGCTTGATGTACGACATCAGTTGCTGAACAGTCTGCAGACCCTGCTGTCATATTTTTGGCTTTATAATGCATCACTTTTTTAATGGGAGACAGGCAGGTCAGTCTAACACCTGCATTCTTTAACTATAAAGCCACACTGTTGCAACACATGTAAAATTTGTCTCGACTTTATCCTGCTGATACAACTACAGACGTCCCTTAAGAAGTTTCTGATGGCAGCATATGCTGTTCCAGTATCTGCATGAACCCATCAGCATTCAAGGTGTCCTCACAGATGTGCAAGTTACCCATGCCATGGACACTAACAGACCCCAATACCATCGCAGATAGAAACAACTTAAAATGTTGAATCAGCATTGTTAGTCCATCTCAGATAATCACTTTGCATGCTAGAGTTTTAACTTGCACTGAGATGTAGCAATAACCTTTGTATACTGTTTTCTGAAATGTTTCTGAGCCCACTTGATAATACCCTTTACAGGACTATGTCACCTGAGGGATTGAAGGTCACAGGCATTCAATGTTGGTTTGAAGCCTCGCTACGTACCTATGTAAACAGATTTCCAGGGGTGGACAGTAATGAAGTAGATTTACTTGAGTACTGTGCTTAAGTACATTTTTTGAGTATCTGTACTTTACTTGATTTTTTTTTTTTTTTTGGAACTTATGACTTTTACTTCACTACATTTAAAAGACAAATATTCTACTTTTAACTCCTCTACATTTCTATAAATGGCCTCGTTACTCGTTACTTTTAGGTACAGGTATGAAGTCAGCAGATGAAATTTATTTTCTCTTCTAAAATGTGATTTGTTCAAGTGGTGTTTGCTATAGTTCCTGCATTCCTGCACTTTTGAGTTGGTTTGCCAACCGCCATCAAACAACAAAGAAGAAGAAGACGCGCATGCGCTACATATTGGACCTGCATCTGAAATCTCCGATACAAGCAGTTCATTCCGATTTATTTATTTCTTTATTTAATTCAGTTGTAGAATACGCTTATGTTTTAGTTAAACACAGTGGTTATTTTGCAATATAAAAATATATGTTTTTGTTTTTTTATTGGATTTATTTTGGTTATTTTCCAGGGTCTTCAAATTTATTTTTTATTTATTTTATTTTAACCGTAGTATGTCCTAATGTGTAAAGTTGAATCTATTTACATAAAAATTATGAAAATGGCAATGGTTGTCCTTGTAGCATATTTTCAAACTCTTTATTCTACATGATCTATAAGCAGGTCAGTGCATTCAGTAGATTGTTTCAGTCATTACGTTCTGTAAGGTCAACGGGAAAATGTACTTTTAATACTTGAGTATTTTCAAAAGCAGGTACTCCAGTACTTTAACTTAAGTAAAAAGTTGACTGAGCAACTTTCACTTGTATTGGAGTAATATTTGAACATGAGTATCTATACTCTGACTTGAGCACCGGCATTGAGTACTTTGTCCACCGCTGCAGATTTCTTTGGTTTCTCTAAATCTTTTGATGATATTATGAACGATAGATGATGAAATTCCTGAATATCTTCCAACGGTTCATTGAGTAACTTTTTTCTTAAACTGTGAACCAAACCCCATCCTTACTTGTGAGGTCTTGAGAGTATTTTAGAGATGCACCTTTTTATACTCAGTTTTGACACCCACCTGTTTCCAATTAATCTGTTCACCTGTGGAATGTTCCGAACAGGTTGTTTTTTTAACATTCCACAACTTTCCCCGTCCTTTTTTTTAACCCCTGTCCCAGCATTTTTGGAATGTTGCAGGCATTAAATTCAACATCATTAAAACATCATCATTGTCTTTGTGGTTTAAAAAAATGGACATAGGCTGAAAAGGATGTGCAGATCCCTGTATTTGGATTTTATCGAGAGTATACATAACTTCCAACTTTTATTGGAACTGGGCATGGTAAATGTTGAAAGAAATTAAGATTTTAAAAGTTAAGGATTAAATACATATGAAAAAAGATCAAATAATAAAAAATGATGTGTCTTTATTTCAGTGGAGGATCTTTAACTATGCTCCATATTCTCTGTTTAAGGTCAAATAATACTGATTTACTTTGATTTTGACTTCTGCCCAGGATTTCACAAAAGTATCTTTCTATTGGTCAATAACTTGATTTGGTTATATCTGAGGGTCCTGAGTCAGATTTGCTTGCACTGGGTGGTCCTGGTGCTCTGCAGTGAGAGATTCATAAGAAGGGGAAAAAATTCAATTTAGGGAGCCTTGACAAATCCCCGAGGTGTTGCTGACGTTTAGGCATGCTTCGTATTCATAGCTGCTAACACACTCACATTCGCACCTTCACATCAGCGGCAGAAGTGGCTGAGACAGAGAGTGAGAGACAAGGTGGAGAATAGGAGGTGAGACGATGAAGACAGAACCAGAGCAAGGTGCGGGTGGTGATGTGAGTTTTTTTACTATTTGTGACTCCTGCTCCTGTAAAAACGGAGGCCAGTAACAATGCAGCTGACAGGCGGCTGCGACCCTGGAGATTCATTAGAGCTTGTCACGATGGAAACGTCCAATCAGGGGGAAATGTTTGCCATCTTCTCCTACAGCTAATGGGTCCAAGGAAATACCTCGGAGTCACTCCGAACATACACACACGTCGACATGCACAGCCCTGACCTTATTTCGATCTCTCTTGTGTTTAGAGTTGAAGTAAACATTGTGGCGTGAGGTGCCGTGTAGGTACAACAGCTTTGAGAAAGTGCAGAGCTGGAACACAAAAACAATCCCTCTCACACTTTATAAACAGCAACACACTCCTTCACACAAAGTGTTGAGGTGCACTTCCCCACTGTTGAAGGATATGGGTGGCAGACGGCTCGCAGGCACCAGGACCGGGGCGGGCTGGTTTGGGTCAGAGCCAAGAGAACCACCGGTGCCAGAGAGGGGTACGGCAGCTCCTCTTTTTCTTCCGCCTCCTCCTCTTCCTCCTCGTCCCGCTCCTTCTCCTCTCTCTCGACTGACACATGCACCCGCTCCCCCTCCTCCTCCTCATCCCCCTCCTCCTGCGTTGATCCTCTGTGCTGCTCATGCAGGTCTGGGTCCTGGGTGCCTGTCATGGCCGTGCTGGGAACAGCCTGAACCTGAAATCCAAAAGACCAGTGGTGTAGAAGCACGTGGCAACCAGAGCTGAGCAATTTATCAAGTTTTAAAAATATGATGATATCTGAGGTAAGACAACATCAATAACATTGGCAGTTTATTTTGAGTTAAATATTTTCTTTTTTGGAATACCATATTTTGCAGTTTTCAGTTATGCAAGAACAATACTAAAGTCAGGACGCAATAAGGTAAAGGAATAACAACAGTTACTAAATAGACAGATAAGATCAATTAAATAATGGATACCATCACTAAAGAGACAGCAAATAAATAACAACAAACTAATTTGAGGAAACCACATACACATATTACAATGTGACACATCACCAAGATGTCTCAATCATTGTAACTGACTGTTAGAATTGGTTTAGAGTAGGGCTGGGTATTTCCAGCAACTTCACGATAAGATATGTATCGCGATACTAAGGCCCCGGTACGATATGTATCCCGATACACGTAAATTGTGAGCATTGACTATGCTTTAAGCAAACTCTTGACAAGTTTAGTTTTTTCTTATAAGAAGAAAAAGAACAAGGATGAGTTTTAAGTGGTTCTACAACTGCAGAGACATAAATTCAGATCCTCAAAGATGGTAGACCTAAGTTCAAATTTAGAACATATGCTTCATTATGTAGCTCGTCTTCTACCTTGAACTGTGCCACTGTTAACATTACCCAAAGTGTATTTACAACATCTGTCAAAATATTTAGGCCGTATCGATTCTGTAGAATCTGTATCGATACACGTATCCCAAAGGAGTGCGATACGATATTTTGCCGTATCAATATTTTGAGCACAGGCCTAGTTTAGAGTCAGACCGGTTAAAAGTTCAATGATCAGACCGAGTCAACAGCTGGTACAGATAACTTTTATATAAAGCCAATAACAGGCTGGCCTATCTTTAAAAAGGTATCATATTTGTTTCTCATGGTGTAAATGATCTTCCCTAGAGGCAAACATTAGGGGTGCAACAATACATGTATCTGTATTGAACTGTTCGATACAGCGGCCACGGTTCGGTACACTCTACGAACCGAACAATACGCAATTTTGTATTTATTTATTTGATCAATTTCTGACGAGGTGCTATGCGCTGAAAGTTCAGTGAATTTGCGTTCAACTACTCCGGGCTGCATTGTCGAGCACAGATCCGCCCCAGCTGAGCTGAGCTGAGCGCAGCTCCTCCCCTTTCATTCAGCCAAGCTGCTGAGACAGAAGAAGCTACTGTACATACGCTAGGGCGCTGCAACATGGCGAGTGCTTTACCTTCAGCTGAAATTGAAGACCCTCCACTGTCATTCAGATCTGGCGTTTGGGACTACTTTGGCTTCCGTGTTAAGTATGACCCTGATGGTAAGCGTGTCGTGGAAAAAAACACAACAGTATGTCGGAAGTGCAACACGATGCTAAACTACGTCGGGGGGGGAAACAACAAACGCCGATGTCATCCCGGTGTTGAAACAAGTGGAACCAGACAGAAACAACAAGCAGCACACATGCTACAGACTTTACCTGGGTCATTTAGACAGCCATTAGCACATGATTCAAAGAGGGCAAAGGAAATCAACCAGGGGATAGCTACTTTTATCGCTGTCGACATGAGACCCTTTTCTGTTGTGGATAACGCCGGGTTTCAGGACATGGTACACTTGATACACTTGTAGCTGGGCTATAAGTCCTGTACTGTGCTGCTAAGGATGGACCACATAAGATGGGTGAGTTCTCCATTAGATACATTTAATTTTTACTTATTTCTTGCATAGCCCTTGTATTCATATTTATTTTTTATACTATTTATTCTGGCCCTAATAGCATTCATATTTTTATACAGTTATTCATTAACAATATCACTGTGTGTTTTACAATCCAGGAAGCCAATGCAACGAAATTTCGTTCCAAGTGCACTGCTGTATAATTTGCGTAATGACAATAAAGGAAGTAAAGTCTAAGTGATGTTTTTGCTTTTTTTTATTCTAAGCATGCACCGAAGAATGTGCCTGGTTTAGCTGCTAGAGTTACATTTAATTCAATTTAATGAAAATGTACTCTGGGTTAAAACAAATGTTGGTTATTTTAATAAACCACAAATAAAAAAGGCATTGAAATTTCTTATATTTTGTATCAAAAAAGTATCAAACCGTGACAGAAACGTATCGAACCGAACCAAACCGTGAATTTTGTGTATCGTTGCACCCCTAGCAAACATGTCATCATTTCTGATTTCTGAATTAAATATTTTCAACTTCATTAGGCCATTTAGGGAGAACATGATAATCTGTTTGAAATATTTTGGTTAATGGGTAATCACACTATTTCAGCTAACAAGCATTTACCTCATCAGTGAAAATCAAATGATAATAGTGTCTGTTCATAACACAGGAACGTAAGGAAAAGTTTCAGATGATGAATACTGGGTAATATTTTGTTACAGATAATGAAATACCCCAGGCAAACTGCTACATAAAGGTCGATTCCACACAGAGATGAATATAACAGATCGCTTAATCTTGGTTTTTGCACAAGCAACCTGGAAAGGTGGTCTTGGCTCGCTTCTAATTGGCCCCTTGAGCAGTTCATGTACAGAGGCCATCAAAACAAACCAACCTGACACACCAACTGGTTCCTAATATTTCACTAGTCTATTGGGGAAAAAGCCCATAGAAAGTGTTTGGGAATGAGCAAAACCTTCCACTTTAACATTTTGGTCTTGCAACTAGGCATAAAGGATTTCAGGAAAAGATCTAATTACAATTTTTATGGCAGATATTGCAATTTCAATTCACGATCTTCTTCAAATCAAGCTTCAGTACAACATTCACCATGTTTTCATTATAGACAACAGTGAGGAAACCAATGATCAAAAGCACATAACACATTAGTCATTATCTAATATTGGTGATAATCTGATTTCAGTACTGAAAGGAAAAGTTCGGTTTCTACAGCTTTCACATTGTTTATAGAATGAAGTAGAACAATATACTCACCCAGAAGGCTTTCCTGATCCAAACAGTGCTTCAGGAGATATTTAGACCCAAAATCGAGCGGCGGACATCCGTATAATGGTAGCACATAGGGCATACAGCGCTGCTCCTAAAACTGCATTAATCATCCAAAAACTCATTAGTTTCACCAATATTCCATCATGGTCCGCTTGGGCTACTCCTCCAAGACAGTCTGTGTTGCTCCAGACATGTTTTTGTAACTGTGCTGACCTCTGAACTGAAGAAGAAGAACGCCTGCCTCCGCACATGCGCTGTATGCCCTATGTGCTACCATTATACGGATATCCGCCGCTCGACTTAGGATTTAAATATCTCCTGAAGCACTGTTTGGATCAGGAAAGCCTTCTGGGTGAGTATATTGTTCTACTTCATTCTATAAACAATGTGAAAGCTGTAGAAACCGAACTTATCCTTTAAGGGATACTTCAACTTTAACTTCTAAACAGAGGCTTTGTGTTTATGACCTGCTTACCTGCACTTCCGTAAATGCAAATTTGTGAACTAGTATGTGTAAAATAGTTGGCACCACAGATCCTGGGTCAGTCAGGAGCACTGTCGAAAATTGCAGCTTTTGGTGATCACATGATTGTGTTGTCTTCGATTCCGTTCCAAAAACAATGAATAGTTCAGCCCTACTTGCAACGATGACATGTTTTCTCTTTACAATAAAATCTACGTATATTATGCATTGCTATTTAACTAAAACTAATATCAAGATAATGTTTTGTGCAGCTCTAATGGCAACATCTGGATGCCTGCGTATGTATCTGTCTTTCTGCTGTGATGTCTTTTGTCTGGCACTGCAGCTCCACGAGACAAACTAGAGCTGTGCTGACTGTCAAGGCTGCCATCCTGTTCATGAGACCCTTCACCCTCTAGCAAAGCAGCACAGGAAAAAAGGAAATGCTTCTCTCTGTTTCTACCAAACAAAAAAAACGACCTTCTGGAGAAAAATCACAGCCAACGAGCACTCTGGTGCAGGAAACATAAATCTGAATAAAACCAAACAGAAGGGACTAATAGACACGAGAAAAGGTGCAAACACGAGTCAGAGGAGGCAACAGGAAGCACTAAGACCTCTTGGCGATAATCCTGCAGCTGTACAATTCAGTGATGACAACAGGCCATTACTGCTGATGCCTTTAATCCAGACTGGCTTTTAACAATCTGGACATACAGAGATAAAGTAGCTTAGACATTTTTTTCACATTGCAATAAGGACAATAAAGCAGGTCTAATAATACCAATGTCAGCTATTTCATCTTTTTTCAGCTACATTAATTCTCTTCATGATGGAGTCAGGGCTCCCACACTTTTCCTGGAGTTCATTTTCAAGGACTTACAGGACATTTTTAGCCACTAATGGTAGAATGATAGGAACACATCAACATTTACCTTACTGTAGCATTACAAAGAAAAACTGTGTCCTGTTTGGCTAAAATCATAAACTAATGCACGCTTCTTAATGACTTAATGACTGTAGAATACTAAAGAGTAAGACATAACCTGCCACAAGCCAAATGCGGGTGTTTTTGTCCAGCATCTGATGAATTTGATGAATTTGATGAATTTGCTCAACTGACCAACAAAAGTGGGGGGTAAATTATTAAAGCTGTAATTTGTGACAGAAAAATGAGAATTTAATCCTGGTTTTCTGCTTAGACTGCCTTGGCTTTAAGCTACAGGATCTCCTTTCACAGGGATATGCCTTCTGAATATGTCAGTTTGAAAAAAAGTAGGCCATGGACTGAAGTGGTTTGACAAAGTGTTACTTTAAAAGGTCATATTTTGCTTCAGTTCTGTTCACATTTGATATTTGCTCACAATAGCTCATTTTTCAAAAATCTGCCAGTTTTCACATACTGAGTACCCCTGACTCACCTCTATTATCACTCACATGTCACTTTAATGCCCCCTTTTCCTGTGTGGATCCAGTCTACCCTAATTGGATGACAAATTTACTCTGCGGTAATTAGTCAATTCAAAGCTGTGCATATTTTCAATGACTCTACATTCTTTCTAGAGTCTATGCTTTACACTAGACTTGCCAGCTTTACCTAATGGGCTGGAGATACTGCAGTTATAGTGGTAGGAGATCACATCCAATCAGAGTGGGAATTGGTGTTTATTGACAGTTTATTTACAAATGCAAGGAATTTGACTTGGTATATTGGTGCAAAATTACAATCAAAGGTGTAGTCAGCGATCTTCTAATCTAGTGAACTATTTGTCAAAATCACCATATTTCTCCTCTCCATCCGCAAGATGTCACCACTGACAGCATGTTGAAAAAAAAAGTCCAGTTTCAATACACAGCCTTGGCTCTGAATTTCAGCAGAATTATACTCATGCTAAGATCAGACAGAGGGGGGAGGGGGAGTAGTAGGTTGCGTAGCGTGCGCAGTTAGCGTAAGAGAGAGATACAATAGGTGCAGTAGCAATGGCTGAAAAACAGCCAAAAGAAAAAGATCAGAGGAGCAGAAAGTGAAAAAGAAGGGCTATGACCATGAAAGAGCGAAGACCCGGGTCAACATTGGTGTTGCTTTCCAACGGTGGAGGGAACTCCAAGACCTGAAAATGGATGCGGATGTCGCCGTCTTTCTGCTTGACAGGTAAGCAACATTAGCTTTGTGGTGCTTCACATACCTGTAACAGCCGTCGGGCGTTTATCTTATTGTCTAATCTGCCAGAATGTACTGTTATTGTGATGTTATCAATAACAGCAGTCGAGTTGTCTGACAAGTGGGGGTTACTTTAGCTACTTTAATCAGCTACGCAGTTTTTACGCCGTTTCCATGATGATGCACGCCCATCAGCTTTCGGGGGTGGAGCCAGGGGTGAGGTATGAAGGGAGAGGCGGGTCTTAATTTGTTTATCAACAACTCCTCCACTCGTTTTCTCCCACATCGCTGACTACACCTTTAACTTAGAATAAAAAATGACAATAATAAAAACGAAAGTATGAAGGGGACTGTAATCACAACATCAGAAATAAAAACTTAGAATAGTCAACACAAAACTACATAAAAATAGACAAAAAAGTGAACCAACACATTAAGGCAGCCATCTGTGATGCCATCTTAGTATAGGTAGGTCTATTCAGGGGGCTTGGAGAATCAGCTGTTTCAGTAAGCTCCAACAGCTGAGGAGAGGGAAAAGTCTAGCTGCTGTAGACCTAGTTGTCTTGAACACTATGAAAGCATAATGTGGCCTCTTTAGGTATGATGATAGTTTAGTCACTTTAAGTTAGTTTCATTACAAAAACAATTTTTGCAGACAGCCGTGTGGTTATGTCCATGCACAGACCTGCCAGGGTGCAACTTTACTGGACGTCTCTTCTTCCCTTTCCAGCTTTATCACTGTTTATCTACACCTGGGGGGGTCTAAACTTTCTTAACCGAGGGCCAAAAAGCGTAATTTACAAGGATAAAGGGCCACATTATACCCCAATGTACATGAATGAAAGTTCAGGATTTCGGAGTGGCCAGTTAGATTTCAACTAACTCGGTTGGATCTATCCACCACTTCACTCTGCACACTTGTCACTTCACACTTCTAGCACATGCAGTTGGCAGAAATGATGACAGGGAAATCAAGAATGTAATCATGGCAGACAAGAAGCTGAATTGGTCAGAACTGTGACTGCAGAAATCTTAGTGGGCAGAGATGCCAGTAACTTGCAGAAGCTATGCAACATAGCATTGAACATCAGGTGTGGCATGTGTCTGATGTTGATGCCACTGAAAACCTACATACTTTTGGCCACACAGAAAGGAATCATTAGCCAAAAGAATCGTTAAAGAACCTTATGAATTCTCACACCTAGTTAGATAGCACATTGGTACATGATTTTACTGCCCATCTCTACATTTTAAACCTTTTTTACGCGTATTTCTGCCAAATAAGGTACACAGAAACAAAAAAATAAAGGGCCAGTGAAAGGACCAAAGTCAAAATAAGAATTGTTTGTTTGGGAGCGAGACCTCAGAGGGTTGTGTGGCACATGGCAGGTTAATGTTTGTACCTAAACATTCAAGTATAAAAACATACAGAGTATCGGAATTGATGAGTTTTTATTGATACTAATGTGAAAAAACATTATGCTTATCGATACAATTCGTTGACCATTCTTTCATCAGTCCCTGCTGATTCTGTGTGGAAAATTTTGTCCTCTCTATATTTAAGGGCAACAATGTCAAACACATGGCACTCTTGAAATTCAAAGCCCTAATCAAGAGTGTGAAAAGGAAAATACTCAGGGCCCATGACTGATACAGGCTCTTATGAATACCAGAATATCATAAAAATTTTGTCATAAATGTTCTACATAATTTGGTCCACTTACAAAATGCTAAGGATGGTAATTGGTAAGATTTTATCGATACCAATGCTATTAACGATCCTGCTAATGGATCCGATTCTTTAACGATTCCCTTATCGATTCCTGTAGATTTTCAGAGGCAACCATGTCAAACACATGTCACAGCACAGATAACTGCAAGTTGCTAGTGTTTCCACTCACTTCAGGTTGTGCAATAGGCACCTTTTGTAAAAAAAAAAAAAAAAGCCTCAGTTCTGACACTTCTGAACCCTGACAGTGGAAGGAACTGATAAGGGAATTGATTAGCAAAAAGACTCATGATATCGATTGCTTGATGGAGCTGTTAATGATTCTCAACTGGAATTAGTTTTTGATTCTCATTCTCACAAAATGCATCATGATTTCTTTGCTTTACACGAAAGAGCAACAGCCAGGTGTGTTTTGCATTGCTAAGTTCAAATAAAATGGCATTTACATACAAAAGAACCATTTAATCACATTAACTAAAATGATATTGGTTTCATTTATGTATTTTCCACAGATCCACAAGACTAAAGAGCATGCTGAAATATTAGGAGCAAGGTTAAAGGGTCAGAGATTCATGAGGACTGATTATATCCTTGAAGAGAACGGTTAAAAAAATGATGATGTCTAAAATGGTTCCAATGGTTCCAAAATCTTTATAAAACACGCTTTATCATTTGTTGTTTACTGTTCAGCTAAACTATTTTGAGCCTGAGAGCCAACCTAAGATAAAGAGTATTATGGAGGGCTACCTGCTTGACTTAATGTTTCTAAGTTCTATAAATGTTATAGTTTACCTTAAAATAATAAAAACCAAACATTTACACACTATATTTGTGATTTCCTCTTAATGATTTCTAACAATAATTAGAAAAGCACTCGAAGAGAGCAGACCTCAACCAGCACTACAGTCCTCTCCCATATTGTGATTTTTATCATAAATATTCGTCCTACCTTTATTTCATGTAAATATTTAGATTCCTTTACCATGAAAACATACCATTAACAACTGGTTTCATAATGATATCTATTTTAGTTCGGTAGTTATTCACCAAAATCGCATTTTTCGTCATGGCGGATCCAGACGGTGATCCGGATGAAAACCAAAATTGAATCAGTTCTTCCTTTTCCCATGCTGAACATTTCCTGGAAATTTCATCCACATCCATCCATAACTTTTTGAGTAATTTCGTTCACAGACAGACAAACTCTCCTGTCTGTCTGTGAACAAAAAAAACAACCTCCTTGGCGAAGGTAACTATTACTTCAGATTATGAAATGATATGAGAACATTACAGTTAAATGAATGTTGAATTATTTATTTCTCTGTTAAACTTCACAGCTATGTACAACAGTCACAGTTTGTTTTAGTTTTTTTTGTACAGGTGAAAATGTGAGGGCTCTGGTGTGGTGTCAGCACAGATGTAAACGTTAATTAGTTATTAGTTATTTAGTGCTTTCTTTTAGCAAACATAACACTGAAAATAAAAAAGGTGATTTATTTAAGGTTCTGTGGTGGTAACGTGTTATTTTTAACACGTCCTTGAATGCACCTCATTGGCTTCCCGTGTGCTACCAGGTGCTCGCGGGCACCTTGTCAGGTACCCCTGAGGTTAAGTGTGTTTTCTCCACTATGAAAAGCTTGTTTTTGTCTTTAAACAGAAAGAATTGACTGCCATTACTTTAAGCTGACCATTATTTTCATCATTTGTTTCTTTAGTTGCTTGACAGATGCCTGGTTTCAGAAACTTTGCAGAGCTGCTTTGGGATAGGACCAATTCTTGCATCGTGCCTGGTCCTGCTGCACAGATAAATTCTCCAGCATGTTGCTGCTTTTTCCACTTACTGAAAGTTCTTTTTGTCAGAAATGAACAATTCTGACCACATCTTTTTTGACTGCTTTGTTAACATTTCTGCTGACTGCCTGTAGTGAAAGCCTGGCATCCTTGATTTGCAAAAGAAGAACAAAGTAGAAGGACTTGGTAAAGCAGGGAGAATACTAATATTGATTCCTTGTGGGAATTGTCATCGTTCATCAACTGAAATTTGTTTTTGATTCACATCCGTAATATAGAGAACATTTATTTTCTTCCAACTTCTTTGTTTTCTATCCTTTCTGGTGGAACACTGGACCACATCTTCCCAAACAAATGCACTGAAACAAGTACATATAAAACAAAATAACAATCATTTGTCTGAATGAGGGAAAATATGTTTGGGTGCTGATTTTTTTCAACCACTTAACACCTTCGCTTGTGAATTTTGGACCCTGCAAACATCTCATGTACATTTTTAATAGGGCTGGGTATCGATTCAGATTTTCTGGATCAATTTGATTTGATATAAAAAGGTCTCAAATCGATTTGATTCACAATTCGAAATTTGTTCAGTCTGGGTTATCTCAGTAAAAATAATGCTGTAAATGACTTTTTAACCTGGTACATTATTAAAATTGTTTTTACATTAAGAACTGAACCCAAAGCAGTTACATTAATCATATTAATGATATGCATTAATGCATATTCTGCAAGTTACTTGTTTTTTGTCCAACTCATCTTTTCTTTCATGCTTGATAAATCTGAAATATGTCCAAATGTCAACTTTTAAACTCTCCGGTGGTGCCCCTATAGTGCTCCTCGATCCGCCATGTTTTTTTGACTGCTTGCAGTAACATCTCACCAGATCTTGTTCAGTGGAAAGGAGCGCTAAACTCGAGACTAGCAGAGTTGATACCACAGGACTGCGCTCACAGGATTTCATTAAAATGTTTGTTCCTAGAGTCAGAACAGAACTGGGTAAGACAGCCTTTAAATATGCCGCCCCCTCTACCTGGAATAGTCTCTCGATGGATTTGAGACTAACAGAACTGGTCACTGTTGGTGAATTTAAGACTTTGATCAGGGACCGGGAAAGAGCTAGCCTTGGACACTGTGACTGTTTTAATTCTTGACTGCTTCTCATTTTGTTTTGAATTGGTGTTTCCAGATCGGTTTGGTTTCAATGTGCTGATGTCTGAATGTATTTGTTGTTTTTATTGTGTAACTGTCTGCTGCTGCCATGCCAGGTCCCTCTTGAAAAAGAGATTTTAAATCTCAATGAGGCTTTTATCTGGTTAAATAAAGGATATAATAATAATAAGGCTGCTTCTCGGACAGTCCAATTAAGAAAAAACTACCCAGGTTAAAAGATCGATCTTTGGATTTTATGGATCAATTATGAACCATTTAAAGGGAAATCGATTAAAATAGATTAAATTGATTTTTTTAACCCAGCCCTTATTTTTAATAATTCAGTTTTTAGGAGTATTCCTCATACTACTGTCCATAACTATTTGATTGTTCTGTTACATAACTTGGCTCTTTCTGCTGGCAGTTTCTTCTGTTTGAGGAAACTGATGTGATACTTTCATGAATGCTCAAAGCCTTTTAGAGTGGTATTTTCCAGGACATTTTAATTTTTCTGCCATTTTTTCTTGATTTATAGATTGGCCGACTGTTCCAAGGTGAAAGAGCGGGACTCCTTTGGATTGAATATTGTGGGGGTTTTTTTCTGAAAGCTGTAATTTGTAATAAATATTGTGGAACAAGGTGATTTAGTAAAGCTTTACAGTCTGTGGTAAATCTGCGAAAGATCTGTTTAAATGTGTCTTACAGAAAATGAAACTGAATGATAATCTTATGATCATCACAGCTGATTCATGTCTTATTATTGAATGCTTTTCCTCTTCAGTTTCATTATGTTTTCTGCTTTATTAGGCAACAAGCAGAGGGGTTTGGCAGGAAAAAGATGGGAGATGGAGCATGTGACAGAGTCCACACTGTCACGAGTACACAGCTGACGCTTCTCAGGTCCACAGGCTGCTCACTCCAATAGCTTATCGATCTCCAGGGAGATTCTGGCAAATTTATTCCAAAGATACCAATTTGTTATCGAGTTGGAGCAAGAGCTGGATTATTTGGATATAAAGAAGACTCGGCACAACAGAAGTGGAGCCAACCACGAGTCCATGCAGGGATACAAACTCTTCCCCACAGAGTGACAGGACAACAGGAGAGCTGGCATGCGACTTCCCAGCACAGGGAGGAGTGTATCAGTGAGGGAGCGTTTGATGAAAATAATGAGATTGAATCTGCCAGTATCCTTCTTTCCTGCGCGTTTCCATTATGGGCACGTAGCCTAGACCGAGCGAGGAGTCCAGGGCCGCACAGTTTAAGGCTTTTTGTTGTGTTTGAATAGTAGCTGCTGGACAGACATCAATTGACCCATGAAAAAAGGAAAAAGCTGTCTTCTGCGCTGTTAAAAACCTGCTGATGAGTCCTTTCAAAACAGTTTAAAAACTCATTATGAGCCTCCTTTGCTAACAGACGGGCCATGTGGAAATTAAATCATCCTACTAAATCACAACCGGCCCCTAGAACGAAATATATTTACACATTCAGAGGACCTCTGAAAGCCATAAAGCTCGATGTTTGCACAGCACACGAGTGCACAAACCGCAGATTTATCTTTTCATGGATTTACAACATTTTAATGCAAAATAAGATCAAAAACGCTCATTTCCATAAAATCTAACATCTAGCTTTCACTGTAAATACTATGCTGTGACATCCAACTGAAGGCCTGGAAAAATTCTTTGTCCACTGAAGCAGCTCTATCTGGTTTGCTCAAGTTTGCAGCACATAGACAAGAAAAAATGCATCTTGGTATTAAATGAAATCAAGTTACACACAAGTCTCATTATTTATGGTAAGATACAATGTGATATAGACAGAAGGAGAGATTTCAAGGGCCCAATACTGACAGGGGCTCCTATAAATATCATGTCATCAGTATTTTTTGACTTGCCATTGGTCTATAAAGATCTCTTTTCTATTTACTTCCAAAAAATACCAAGCATTTCTTGTATTAACTGCAAAAAGATCAATTCAAGCATCTTTAGCACATGTCAGCTCCTATAAAATGACATTTACATACAAAGCTGAACTTTGAACATCTACTGGGGGACATTAGTTTTATTTATGCTCTTGCTTTACCAAGTAGCATGTTAGAATAGCTGGGTTTTTAACAAAAAACATGTTAAACCGCAAGACAAATGTATAATCTGCACAAGTTTGGAAACCTTTACAGGGTTAAGATCACAAGGAGTTATTATATGGTAAATAAAAACATTTTTGATGCTTGAAATGGCCCAATGTTCTGTACAGTACATAATTTATATCACCACTTGTGCTTTAGTTTCAGAAGAGCATTTTCTCCTCTGTTTGGATCTTCATTTTGTCTTTAAACAGAATCACTTGACAGAATCTATTAAAAATATATATTTCACTATATTCTTCAACAGTTTGCTTTACAGCTACCTCTTTGAGTAACAGCGAAGAGCTGGTTTGTGATACATTCTGATCTGATATATTTTAGGGATGCACGATATCATAAGAACAATATCAGTATCAGCATATAATTGCCTAAAGAGATAATTAATTAATTAAAATGCTGATCATTCCCAGCCAATATTTTACTAATACTAACATAAATCAGCCATAATTATGCATATCTATTGGCAGTAATATTGCCAGAAAGTACAAATGTGCCATAATATTTACCTAGGGCTGGGCGATATGGCCTAGAAATAAAATCCCTGATTTTTTTTTCCCACAACACTCGATTTACGATTTTAATCGATTTTTCCCTCCCTAAAAGAAACAAAACTCCCGGTGACATAAAATGAAACAAATCAAGTTTTGCCTTTATGTTGTCTAAATGTTTCCCTCTTAAAGTCAAAGTCTGGGTCATAAAAGGTTGATTATGTAGTATAAACGTAGGCAGGTTTGTCTACATAAACACTAAAAGGCTGAGGTATTTTTACAGTATTAGCATGAAACTCTCTGATCAATATTTAATCTACTTTAATAACAAATACAAGCCTATAAAAGTATTTGTGCAAACCCTACAAGGACGACCATCATGAAATAATAAATAAATAATAAATATTTTTTTTAATCTTCTGCAGAAAATAATTCAAATTAATTGATTTAATCCATGTTTTGCCCAGCTCCATATTTACCTCTTCATCTCTGAATGTCAACTTTTTTTAAATCAGATGTGTTAATAAGAGTAAAATGTGTTTTTCTTTCCTCACATCCATTTCTCATAAAACCGACCGTCACTGTGAAAGGTGCAGACTTTTAGTAGACCTGGACCCTATTTACAGGCAGTTGTTACAGGCATCATCAGTAATGGGTTTGTAAATACCAGCAAATGTCCAATATGGTGCATCTCTAATATCTTTTCATGAGGACAGCAGTGCCCCTGAATATATCTACACCTGTCATAAAGTAATATAAGGAACCCAAGATGTCATTCAGCTCACACACCATTTTCTTTTTACTTTACAACCTATTCATTAAGTTTTCAGTGTAAATAATAGGGTAGCATTCTCCAGATATATTTCCTGTATGTGTGTGACATGTGTCAGAATAATTAACCCTATCATTTACTACACTGCTGTATAAAAAGAACAAATCTAAAGCTTGATTCAAAATGTATAAATGGACTTGGTTACCTCTGGTTTATTTTCTCAGAGCAGATCAGCCTTGAGGAGAAAAGATGAACCAAGTCCAGTTGCCTCTTTTGGATCAGGCTTTGGATTATCATGACCTGGCTGACTGAGCACCTACATAATGAAATGGAGCTGAAAGCAAGTCTCATCATCTGTGGCTTCATCTGAGGCACCAAAAGACTTACAGAGAATTAAGATAAGGTCACTGACTTGCCATTTAGGATCACATACACTTTATAGTAGCCTCATAATTAAATGGCAAATTATCATTCACTGTCATTTCTGTTGGAGACGCATCGCCCTGGACCAAGAGCGACATCACTGTACATTCTTGTCTTTTTCTTTTGTGCCACAGGAATTTGTCAAGCGCATAACTCAGGACAAGGGAGCACATTAAAAGTGCATTATAACAAGAATAAAAAGAAAAACTTTGCGAGCCGTCCTTACCTGGGAGGAGCAGCGTCCATCCACCAGCGTCATTCACTCTGGGTCCGCCGTGCGCCCTGAGCTCCCGGAGCCCCGCTGCTCCATCTGAGAGCAGCCCGCTGGTCCTCTGCCTCCTCCCCCTGCCGATATCCAAACTCACTCCTCCAGCCGGGGTGATGACACAAAGAGGGGAAAACGACAGAGGAATAAGAGGTAGAAGTTTTAACAGCCCGGGAAAAGTAATGTTGAAATAAAAACCAAGCGGCTCTCCATGCGTCCGCGTCCCCTCAGCCGCTGGACACGCTCTGCGGTTCAGGTACCCGAGTTCAGGCGCACCGGGGAGAGGGAGAGCCGCGTCAAGCCAACCGGAGTGAGGAGCACCGGAAGTGCCCGAGCTCAGCCTTCAAAATAATAGTCTTGTCCCGGAAACGACACCCCGCAGGCTTGAGAAATTCTGTTTCGGAGTTGCAGACTGACAAAAAGCTAAAATATCACCCTACATAGCCTTTAATCACGGTGTTAAAATGGCAGTTAAACAGTCTGGCTCCCTCTCCCTTTTATAGCTACGTCGCATATTATACCAATGCTACGGTACTCTTGTTTGGGCTCTTGCTAACGTTACCGTTGCTGCTACCAGTAGCTGGTTGTAAACGTGTAAAATGTCTACTTACCCGGCGACCCTGTGATTTTCAACCCAGTCAACGTCTATTTGTAGAGTTGTAGAAGTTATAACATTTAAGTGGATACAATACTTCCCTTGTAACGTGACTGTCTTCTACAAAACAGTCGAGCTAGCGTCCACTTCAACAGTGATGCGCGTCTACACAGGGCATTACGGTACAGGTGCTCCATAGAAGGTGAGGCGGGGCTCGCTGGTCTGTCTCCAGGTAAGTGGAATTTGTTATATTTCAGCTGCTCTCAGAACTTTATGTCTTGTATTTTCTATCAAATAAAGTTACATTAAAGATCTTATAAAGCCATTAAGTGTTTGCAGTTCACAGAATCCGTTGGGATAAGGTGAAAGCAGGGAGCATCAACTAGGCCTACAGTGCAAGGTCCAAGTTTTTTCTTGGCATATGGGCAGATTTGAGAAAATGGAAAATTAAAACAAGTAAACTTTTTTTAGGCCTAGATAAAATGTTATTAGTTATCAATACCTATCACCAGTCCTGAAACCAGCCACACTGGGTTTCATTTAAAGTCGTAAACAGCAAAATTTACACTGCACATTTTCTCATTGAAGTAACATGGAAGACAATGAGGGCCAAAAAGACAGAAAGAAAAGAAAATTAAAGGTTGAAGTTGATTTGAATTCAAAACTCTGAGATTGCATTTTTTGGAGAAAAAAATACATTTCTAAGATTAATGTTTGTATATAGGGGGGGGGAATAAAAATTCTGAAATTCAATTTTTTATGTTGGGGAAAAAATTGAATCCTAAGATTTAATTTAGATCTATGTGGAAAAAGTCAGAACTCAGAAATTAAATAAAGAATTAGGAGAAGAGCAAAATTTCAGAAAATTAAATCATACTTGATTTGAAAATTCTTACTTTAATCTTAGATTCTGACCTCTTATTAAAACTCTAACATATATATCAGAGCTCTGACTATAATCTCCAATTTCTGTATTTTTTACTGTCATACAAATATTTTAATCTAAAAAAACTTTCTTTGGATGAGCCCTGATCCTCTTCTAATCAGGGGGCCTCATTGCAATGTTTGAGATAACTGATGTGGCCCTGGGCCACAAGCTGGGGATCACTGATTTAGAGGATCAGCTCTTTTTCCCTCCCGTTTAGAAACCCTCCTATTTGAGGGAAAAGGCATCAGAGGCTTTAAAAAAATAGGTCTGTGCTGATTGGCTGCCCAAACAATGTCTGACGGGAGGAGACGGGGGGCTTCAGGCCGCCTGGCGTCTGCCTGTGAGGAGCAAAAAACACATATGTAGGTGGAAACTGTATAGCTATTACATCATAAACCCCAGGAAGTGAAAACCTGAGCATTTTAAAGGACATTTTCTTTTAAGAGGTATAGCATATTTCTTCTTGGGCCAGTAATACCAGTAGCCTATACAGGCCCTTTATCTGAAATGCTATTTTAATGCTGAAATTTAATTATTATTGTGTTCCATAGTTTTCAAATGGACTTTTCTACTAAATAGACAGACAAACAGGACAGCTCATTATTATTGCTCAGTTAAGATGTTAAATTAAAGTTATTTACTTGCATTCCTGAACAGAACAATAAGTTTTAGTGGTTGAATGTTCAGCTTGATTAATTTCTGACTTCTGAGAGAAGCCCAGTGAGCAGCTCAAATCCAGGTATAAAAAGGGGAATTTAGTCTGAAATTCTTCATTCCTGCTCAAAATGTTGTTCTAGGGGGCTTCTGAAATGTTTTTGTTTTTCATTTTTATGAAAGGTCATTAAGTAAATTTGTTTAGTGCTGTTTAGATTTTTTCAGTGTACTCTGTGTGGGTGTATTTCAAGTCTTCAATGAGGTATTTCATTTTTTAAGCAATGCAGATGTTTGCCAGAGTTTCCAGTTTCCACTTCCAGTTTATGAATTTAAAGCATTTTTGTGTCTTTAAAACTATGGTTGCAAACTGCAAAGTGCAAACAAGGACTACAAAAATGTCTGCAGACCGAATGCAAGAATTTCTGATTTTTTTGGCAACAATAATTCATACTTAAGAAGGCCATGACAACCAACTTGATTATTTTTATTTCAATAAGAGGTAACTCTTGAACAAGTTCTTGCAGTGCGATGTTCTACATTCAAAAACTGCTTTTTAGTCAAACCGCCATGTTGCAGCTCAATAATAGCTTTATCGAGCTGATTACACTTAAGCTTAAAAATAATGAAAGATAGGTCTGCTAGTCAAGATTATCACAAAGAACAGAAAATGTAAGTTTGATTATTTTTATTTGCTAAAAATGTTATCAGAAATGATCCAAGACCTCAGTAAAAATCGTAAAAGGCTTTTTAGTTAAGAGAGCCAGCATGATGCTAGCTTTCTTGTGGCCTAAAAAATATGCCACCACTGTGCCACACTGTTTTCATTCAGGTTTCATGAATGCTTTTTCAGAAAATAAATGGGAAATATGATCAAATTAAGTTGGAAAATTATGATAGTGTGGTTATATCAGAGTGTCAACCCAACGGTCATAATCAAGCTAGGCTACATGATGCTGTTCCTACAATTAACATTGTAAACCAAAATTTTTACTTTATATTCCACACAGAACATTTGATGTGTGTAACTTAGTTTTCTTTGGTTACATCTCTGTTGTGGCTTCCTCATGACTCAAGTCCTGTGGATTACTGACCAAACAGTTGTTCTATGTGCTAATGGTAAGTGGATAATGGTAAAAGAAAATGTTGTGCTGTTCTTCGCATAAAACAGTATTTTTTAATTTCATTTCATTTTATTACTTAACTTTTTTATTGTTGCCTTGACTGAGAGACTTTATCAAACATACAATTGTAAACCACCAAAAAGTCACTATATTGAGGTTGCACAGTCCAGATCTGTGGTTAAATGGTGATAGAAACTTGAGCATTTGCTAGTAGACCTGTAAACACATTGACTGTAACAACCTTACCTTCATTTTTGATTTTTTTGATGATGCAAGCTTTACTTTTGCTATCAACCCAGTCAGCTGGCTGTAAATCTGGAAAAGTCTAGTCTTTTATCTTTATGTATCTACAAGATAATTAAAGCTTTAATAGCATTTTTCCCCTTAAAGTGGTTGTTTTGACTATCTAACCAAGATCTTATTCTGTTTAGTGATGCACAACATTGGATTTTTGCTGATAAACGTTATACCAATATTTCTGAATGCATTATTGCCTGCACTGAGAGCACAAAGCCATTACTTTCTGAAAAACTGACTTGTTGCTTTCGGTTGCACAGTTGACTGTATATATGTTAAACAAACATAACATTTCCCTCTTGAGAAAATAAATTTGATTTTTAAATGTGCCCATGCAGTGATGATAAGGTAACGCATTATGGTACATTTGTGTGTGTGAATTACAGCTGATTTATGTGTTATATATGTGTTATATATGGCTGACGTGTATGGCTGATAAATCGGCTGTAATTATTGGCAAACATTCAAATATCATCCAACACCAGTGTCTGACTTTTTAGCCCAATATCTGCCAAAAGCGGTACCATACTGATAATATTGTGCATCCCTACTCCTGTATTGTTGGTACTCCATAGCTACAAATGAGTGGAATATTGTAGAGTCATCCCTGCAAATGGTGAAATTGGAAAAAGTAAATACAAGGATGAAAACTAATTCGTTATGCTAACTCCAGGTACTGTGCTTTATAGAGAATTGTACTTATACTTTGGGTAGTTTTCAAATTCTGCCAAATTTGGGCTGACGTTCCTCGATGTATTTTAAAAGCATTACTTACTGAATTTAAAAATATAAACAAATGGCAGAAAAAGGATGCCCTTGCTCTCAGTCAGCACCGTGAAACTGGTCAATTATTTGGCTTAAACTGATTTAAAAGTCTGCAGGCAGGCAGTGATTCATCATCACATCTGAAACCGCTGCTCCTTCAGACTTTACTTAAAGGGATTATCTTTAATTAAGAAAACTAGCTGGGGAACCACTCTCGTATTGTTTTTGCACTTCACTGGAAGAAGAGATTGTATTTGACTTTTAAACTTCACCCCCTCAAATGTCCAAAGTTAAGATCAGAAAATTCACCCTTGCTTTGGCATCACAGAGACAAAGATTTGTGGAAATTGAAGTTAAATAGAGTTTAAGATGCACAAATATGAGGGTTAAAGCAGCTGTTATGGGGAGGAGCTAAGTGTCACCCAGGACATTTTAAGATGCTCTGAATCTAAAGTGAAACGTCAGGGTAATTTACTATCAAAGTAAGTTGTGGCTAAAAGTCCTCATTTCTGAAACTGTCTGCCCCATGTTAGGAAATCCTTGAAAAAACTAGAAAGCACTCAGGGAGGGCAAACCTCCCCTAAGGTAGCTCGCATATTGCTGTTACATCTATAAGCAATAGCTCCATGATAACGTTACCATCATAACGTGATTCCTTGACCCTGGAAACCTACAACTAGCACTAGCAAAAACAATCGTTTGCCAATGGCGAATACCTGGATCACCGCCAAAATCTAACAATTTCTAAGATGGGACATTCCCAACATCTCCTGAAAATGTCAGCAAAATCCATCCAGTAATTTTTGTGTCATGTTGCAAACACGCAAACAAACATACAAGGCAAAAACATAGCCTCCTGGGCCACATTCTGACTCAGATCACCACCAACATTTAACCATTTATTCTCCTGCCGTGACCAACATTCCCCGAAAATGTAATTAAAATAATGATTTTTAGAGTTATCCTGTTAATAACAAATGAACAGCAGCAAAAACATACCCTCTTTGTTTGAGGTGATTAAAATATTACAAAGTAAAATATCAGGTAAAAATACTCATTCACTCTCCCCCTTGATAATATGGCACTATCTCCTCTAACATAAAAGCTTTATTTTGACAGATTTGAGTGGAAAACCCTCTTCTTAATAATGGATAACTTGACAGTGATGGAGCAAGTGAGAGCATGTGACTTGTCCCCTCTCCTCTGCCTTACAGCCCTTCCAACACCCCATCCTAAAAACACCTCCCTCTGCTCCTGCCTGGCGAGTGTCTCACAGCTTGGACAGTAAGTTTGTGTGTGTTCTCGTGTGTTTGTGTGGGTGGAGGGGGGGAGTATGTGTGCGGGGCTTGTGGGTGGATGCTGCTGTCATACAAGACATGATGCTCCACAGTAACACTCAGCAGGGATGTCGATTCTCTAAACCCAAGGCTGTGGCAGAGCTCCAACACAATACCTTTGAATCAGCTTATGTCATGTCAGGTTTCAGGGGACAAGGAATTACTTATGACAGACACTGTTCTCTATAGAATATCATTTCCATAAAAATGATGGAGGAAACATAGACGCCAAACTTTGGAAGAAGCAGCTATACTAAAACACTGAGTTATTTTTTGTTTTATTATTATTTTCTACATGTTATGTTGCATGTTGATGCCCAACTGTCGGCCATCTTATACTGTATCATGTGCTACTTTTTACAGTCTGAATTGTAGCCTACAAAGCAGTACAAGTATAAAGAAACTGCTCGTATGTGGATAAAACCACACAGTTCCCAGTCACACAGCGTGTTTAAAGTCTGAATATTCACACACAACTGTTCATTTTACAAGTGACATCTTGCATCGACCATCACAGAAATGATCAAATGATCAGAAATGATTAATTAACATGAATTCATACTTTTAGACCAGAAACTAGAACTGCCACAGAAGCCGCTATTTTAATCAACATCATTACTTTCCAGATTATATTCATTAAAGATATTAATTTATATATTAGGTTGATCTCTCTATTCATGGTTATAGAGATTATCCATCCATCTCAACTATCTTTACGGCCATATATTTACACCAGCAGAGGCAAATATGAATCTAGTTTAAGTAGAGATATATGTGTTGAGGACAGATTTATGATCTGGGCGTTCATGGGTTTGTCACTATCATAAATTCTTATGTTAAATCACTTACTTGTATTTGTAAATATCATAAAGTTTGGCTTCATCCCACTCTATTGTTAAGTTCCTTGAGACACTTGTTATGAACTGGCACGATACAAATAAGTAAGAAGTGCATGTGTTTTTGCTAATGTGTTGAAATTGAACAAAACAGGAGCGGAATCTCAGTGCATGACCTGAATTGTCTGAGGAACCCTGCATTTTACGTTCATGTGAGCTTAAGTGGCACAAAATATTTCATGAAGGCAGAGAAAGTCTAAGATAATGAACATTCTGTGCATCAGTGCACATAAAAACGTCTGAAACTATGCAACAAACTGAACAAATCATTCGAAATGATTGTTCATTCAGAGCAGACATGTTCTCTTCATAGACAGACAGTTGGAAAACTTTGCATGAAAATTTGAACATGACAAAAAGGTGTGTGTAAAAGTCGTCTTAGAGCGTCTGACTCTTGATCAAATGGAAAAATGCTGACAAATGTGGAGGCAGTTTGGCGCAAAACTGAAGGAAACCCAATTTTTAGGAAGGAATTGTGACATACACTCTTAACCCAATGCCCTATACCATTTTATTTTTTACACAATCTGAAACTAAATATGCTGAGTTTTACGAACATGGAATGTTAACTTTTTACACAAGCTAAAACTAAACATGATAATGCTGCTGCAGGGCATCAGCTGCAGTGTTTTGTGGTTGATAAGTGAGTGAAAAGGATACAGCTGGAATAATGTGAAATGGTAAATGGACTTGAGCTTATAAAGCGCTTTTCTAGTCTCGGACTATTCAAAGCTGCTTTACACCGCAAGTCACACCTACCCATTCATACCCATTCGCTCTCACATTCACTCACTGATGGTTCTGAGTTTCTATGATAGTTAACCATCTGTATCTCGAACACATTTACGCCCTTTCATGCCCATTTACACACCACTGACGCAGTGGCGTGTAAATGCCCAAGAACACAACGCCATGTGTCGCCCGGAGCTGGGCTTGAACCTGCAGCCTCCAGATCACTGACCAAGCGTACTATCCAACTGCGCCACAGATGCCGCTTATACATCTTATTATATGATATATGACATGATCGCGGTGAAACTTGAGCGGACGTGACGTCACCGAGCGACGGCCGACGGCAACGGTGATCAAAATGAGGTTTTTATGGATGCGCAACGCGATTTTAGTAGCTGGGTCGCTTGCGGTGTGAACGCAGCATTGCAGACAATTGTGCTGGCCTTGTGTTGGACCCTGGTTGGACCAGGCAGGTTTTTGAATTAGGTCCCTCCCCTTTCTTATGAAACTTAACATACCAAGTTAAATCTACTAAACATGATTAGTGCAATGACTCCTTTCAGCTAAATAGTACAATGAACTAATGTTGTTTAGTAATGATAGCAGGTTTTTACAATACATAAAAGTTTAAGTAATGATCACTCAGAAGTTTAATTAAAAACAAAATCTGGGTTTACAGTGTACAATGAAACTTGGATCCCTCAATACAATGGTAGATGGAGCTTAGATTCTTGTCTCTTTTGTCACTTAAAGCATTTTACACCACAGGTCACAGATGTCCATTCACACCAATCCCCCCTCACAGTCACCCACTGATGGTTCAGAGCTTCTTTATGTGTTTTCCATCAGTATCAATTAACACATTCACGCCCTTTTATAGCCATTTATGCACCACTGGCACAGCAGTGGGAGCAACAAGGTTTAGTGTCTTGCCTTAGGACACATCACCATGTGACAGCTGGAGCTGGACTCAAACCTGCAACCTTCCAGTTACTGACAGAATACATCATCAGACTGCACCACCAGCATCCTAAACAATCCTGAGACGAGGAATCAGAAAACACAATTATTTAACCTGACACACCAGATAAACATTCAATATATTTCACTCGTCCAAAGCTGTTTCGTGTTTTTTTTGTTTGTTTTTGTTTAATAAAGAAATGTGGTTCAGATCTAGTAAAATTGCTACCTAAGCTGTTAGCATCTATGCTAATCTTCATTTTAGCATTCATTTACTGTCCTCTCGCTCAGAGCTCTCACCTCTTCTTACTCTAAAGGATGCTGGTTGTGCCACTTTGAGGTGTGCACAGTCATAATAGATTGGGGCTCACTGTGTGTCTGCCTGATTATAGTCAGGCAGATCCAGCTGCACTGCAAAGTTAACCATCAACACCATGAATGAAGAAAGCATGACCAAATTCACGGCCATGTTTTATTTTACTTTAAGGGTATGATATTTAAAGATGCTATGAGGAGCTTCTAAGTAATTACAAAAGAAGTCTCAATTTTAGATATATGCCTGATCAAAATACACACTTTAAGATGAGTTTTATAGCATCAAAAAAGGTTATCTATAAATGCTATTTCTTTGCTTTGTGGTCGGGTCGGACAGCCGGCTACAAAACTACGATACTAAGTTTTCCAAAAATTGCTTGTTGTCACACATCAAAAACTACCGCTACATAACTAGAAAGAGATACATTACCTCGTCGCTTTGCATCCTGTAAGTTGTTGAAAAAATAAATTGTAAAGCAATACAGAGTTCTGAGTAAGGTCCAAGCTGCATTCATTAGCATCACAACAAACACACGCTTTGGCTTGGGGTCACGTCTTTTGGTGCGTTCCAGTTGTGGTCAGAAGTAGGAATTTCCGGGTCCCGAGTAGGAAACTGCAACTGGAACGTTCCCCGAAGTCGGAATTTCCAACTGGGAACTCGGTGAAACCTCGCCACCCCTGAGTTGACAATCAAAGATGGATAACCCCAGTGTGAACAGTTATTTAGCTCCTGTAATAATCAATTTATTTGCACTTCTGACTGGGGTGTGTCGCTCTAGATCAGCTGTATACATAGTATTGTTAGACTTATATTTACAAAAATGCTGCCATAGTGATAATCATATTCTTCATGTGATATTTGTGAACACCAACGCAGGGCGTGCTAACAACAGCTAACAATAGCCTGATGGATTGGCATGTTTTTTTCTGACTTAAACTGGAACGCCGATAAGTCAGAGATGATGTCACCCCCAGTTCCGAAATTACTGGAACGCAGCTTTACGACAGTCGCTGCGCGTGCTCATGGGTAGCAGAGTTTTCATGCCTTTGGAAATAGATTCTCCTCATAGCACCTTTAAGGAGTGGGTTCCAAAAGGGTCAGTCCTGAATAAGAAATACTAGAAAAACTCTGGGAAAAGTCTAAAGGAGGGGACCACAAGTGTGCGGGTTTTATGTTGGTCTACATCTTTGTTGTGCAGGTTTTCATGTTGTTAGGATAGTTGTGCTGTTTTTAGGTTCAATTCTGTTTTGGGGTTTTGGTTTGTAATTTGTTTCAGCTCTGTTTTTTTTACGTATGCAGCTTTATTATTTGGACTTTTGTGTCAATTGGGCCAAGTGTTATTTTAATCGCTGGGCCTTAAGTTCTTTTGGGTTATATGTTGTAGGGGTCTCTCTGTTTATTAAGGTTCTTATGTTGTGTGGTTTGAGTTTCTTTGTTTCAGCACTTCATAAGACCTGATTGGGTTGTTGTTTGGATTTTATGGTCCTATTATGTTTGGGTTCTTGTGTTGCCTTAATCTTTTTGTTTTAGGCAAACTTTTGACCCTCCCTCTGCTCCTTCATCATTTTGGTCTCAATGTTTCTTGGCTCTCCTGTTGCTCAGGCTCATGTTGTTTTAATCCCTTTGCTTTTCGGTACATGGTGTTTTAAATAGCTTATAACAGAGCTGTAAACCATCCTCTTGGATATTGCACTGAAGTTTTAGAGCAAGCTTTCGTGAGTGGCTGTGAATGTTATAAATTTCCAGTTATATCAGACCACATCATCGTGGGAAAAGAAGTCTATATTTACAGTAATTGAGGCTGGGTTGATGCCAACAAGGCAGAACAGGAACATGGCAGAATAGGCATCCCTTAATGTCTTAAAATAGAGCTGAAATTCAGCCGTGGCTTATTTTTCCTGGGGGCTCCATCCAATTCCCTCAAGTCCCCCAAGCAGTCTCTGTATCCCACCATGGGAACTAATACAAGCAGTGCAGTATACAGTAGGCCAAAGCAAACAGCTTAGTGTGGGCTTGAGTCTCCGATGCTCTCCTGCTAATTTTCTAATATCTACATATAGCCTCCGAACAATTTTCTGGGGATGTTTTGTTTGATGTTTACACTCCATTACACAGAATACTAGAGTCCCATGATTGTGACTCCGAGGGGCCATGATGCTCATTACATGCTAGAAAACAAATTCGAAAGGGATTAAAAATAGACCACTTAGCTATTCTTAGATCCCACTAGCTGTGCTGAGGGAGGGGCATGTTTTAACCCTAAATTAAAAGGTTTTGCCCTCTGTGCAGTGCTTATTTTAAACATCTTGAACTTTCAGGCTCAGCACTACATTCCTTATATGTGATCAGACTTAATGTCAATCAGAATTTAATGAAGGAACAACTGCATATGAACTCGGCTCGAGCCAAAAAAAAGTCATACCTGTCCTAATGAGAGAGGTACTGACAGATATAAAATGTCTGGAGAAAGGTGGAGAAACTTAAGCATATACTAGAAGTTTGAGACCTAAATTGAGTCTGTCAGAAACTAATTGCAGCATATTTTCACTGTGTTTGCAGCAGCTCATGGCCGTTCATACTTTTCCATATGTGGGAAAAAATCGCTCTCAAGAGGGGACACCTGCTAACTGTATAAGCTCACATTAGCCATTTTTAAGATTATGTTAGCGCTGTGAAGCATTTAAACTTGTCTCTTGATAACTTTGCCATGTAATCTTTTTTGTGAGCATCAATCAAAATACATGATTTAAGAAAACACATGATGAAAAGATCTTTTTTTGTAGTTTTGCACATTTTTGGGGGGATAATTACAGTTTCTACCAACCGAGAAGATGTGAATTAAGCCTCCCGTGTTCCTCTCCTATAATACTGAACCACCCAGCCAGCAGCAGGGACATAAATCAGAGCTTTACAAGATGTAGGCTGTCATTAACAAGTCAAACAATTACATACTGATGGTCAACTGTTGGATGTGATACTATTTATACCACAAGGAAAGTCTCTGTTTAGCATTAAGGACTGTTGTTGTTAACTTATTTGGTGCTTTCTACTTTTCTTTATTGATGTACTGTGGTATAATCAGACATTTATCCCCATATACAGTTTTAGCATTGTCTTTTTGCCGCCAGAATGAGCTACTGCTGTAACAGAATTGAAACATCCACCCTTAATTGATCAGTACAGACTAGCAAATTTGTTGAAGACATCAAATATCATGATGTAGTATGTGAACTTTGAAGTCAATTTTTTATTAGCTTTTACCTTTACTGACTGGCTCAAATATGAAGGAAGAAGTGGTTATTTGCACAGATATTTTAATGAGCAAAATGTAAAAGTGTCATAAAGTTTCTAGCCCTTGCAGTCTACTTGTTTGGAGTAACTGGCAGAGTGGGTTGCAGCCATGCATGCCCTATGTGTGGGGATTCTTGCTTTCTATGGCTCTCTCTCCCACTTTCTAGGATTGTCTGATGTCTCTGCACCGCTAGTGGAGGTAAAAAATGTCCAAAAAATGTCTTTCAAAGCACAAGTGGGGACCTTGTGTTTGTCAAACCTTTTTCAAATCCTAAACTATACTCTTAAAAAATTGAATTGTTATTTGGTTGATTATTTCTCCCATTCAGTGATACCAATAGTATTGTATTTCACATTGTTGGAAAGCCTGATTAGCCCCCTTCACAACAACGCAGAACTTGTAAGGATCATGCTTTTGTGGAATGAGCACCACAGCTGAATATGAGGGTAAGGCTGAGTAACCCGTCTTCTTGTGGTGCCGCTTCCTGGGACACCCATGCTATTGGTCTTTGAATTCACTAATCCTAATAAATGTAGTCCCAAGTTGGAAATGGTACCAAAAAAAGCTGCTTCTCTATGAACCTGAAAACCATCTTCCAGTTACTGGGGCACATTTTGGGCAACACATTTAGCTGTGTTGCTGATTCACAAATGCATAAGTCTTATAAGATTCTTCATATTGTTCAAGCAACTAATGAATCTTTCCAAACATATATATATAGCAACAGAAACTAATATTGTTAAAGGAGAGAAATAACTAAACGAAATAAAATGTTCAAACTATTTCTAAGGAGTATAGAGATAAGAGCACAAACTTCTGTAATAGGATTCCTTACATGCTTCGCTGAATTATTACTAACACATGAAATACTGCCCTGCCTTGCTACATCACCAAAAGAAGAAACAAAAAATCCTGGATCCACACTTGGATTTGGATCAATCAATCAATCAATCAATCAATCAATCAATCAATCTTTATTTGTAAAGCGCAAATTCATCACAAGTGTTATCTCAAGATACTTTACAATAGAGCATAAAGTTTGATACACATATATGCATAGATACATATATACATATAAAGATACACATATACATATATATATACAAATATATACATCCAACATGAATCCATATAGTCAATCATGAATCCCTTCTGTTAAGCAGTAGGAAATTTTGAATGTGGATCCCAGTCTCATGATGAACAGCAAATCCACATGATGCGGTGGGATCACCACCAAAATCTAAACACTTCCTTTGTGTTTCATGACTTGCGTTCCCTGAAAACGTTATCAATATCCACTGAGAAGTTTTTTAACACAAAAACAGAAGATCCTTGGTGGAGGTAACAAACAGTGTGCTCAACTGGAATTATATAATTTTGTTTTAGAAAGACTATTATCAGGTAGGTATTTGATTTTGGCCAGTTGTGAATTAAAGATATTGGAATTTATAGTGAGATGGTAAAAATGGGATGCTAATCAGAGTAATAATCTTACAGGATAGTGTGTTTTCTGTAGTAAGACCCTCTGTTGATGGTATCCATATTATCCAACACCAACACAGCTACCATATACCTCGTCTAAACTGATGAGGATAATGTTTGTGGAAGTAACAAGGCCCCAGAGGCAGCTATTAATAATGTATGTGGACGGGTTAAAAGGGTGAGAAATCAGTGATGATTCGAAAAGGTTTTTCCATGAACTGTGAATCACCACGGGCACGATAGGCCACTGAACATAAAGACAGTAATTTGCACTAAAAATATAAGACTGATGGGTCCAGTAGTACGCAGGATTAGCTGCTGACTGACAGACACTCACACTCTTGCACACTCAACCGAAAGCATGATCCCCTCCAGGCTTACGCATGGCAGAGATAATGAGTAAGGAAAAATAACAAATGCAGAGGCTTCCATATGCGGGCCGAGGTGTTATATTTATGGATACAGTATGAAAAAAAGACATTTGACTGACGTTTCAAGCCCTGCTCTCCAACAGTATATGAAGACATAAATGTCTGCGCTATAACTGCACTATAAAAGAGATACCCATCCATCATCTATACGCTTATCCTTTTTAGAGTTGCAGGGGCTGGAGTCTATCCCAGCTGTCATCAGAGAAGTGACGGGGTACACTCTGAACCAGTTAGATCACAGGGCCAACCATTCAAGCCATCACTCATACATAAGGGCAATTGAGGGTCACTGATTAACCTAACTAGCATGTTTTTGGACAGTGGGAGGAAGCAAAAGTACTTAGAGAAAACCAACACAGGCACAAGGAGACCAAACTCTACGCAAAGACCATGGTCAACATGGGGGAGTTGGTCCATGTCTGGTTTGCCAGTGTGGGACCAGAGCCGCCTCTGCCACTCCGAGGCCTTTTCTAGTTTTCTCCCTTTTTTTCTCTCTTTTTTTTTTGTTTAGACAAGAAAAAACAAAAACAAGCTCATAATGCAAGAACATTTCTTATCAAAATACACACAACACAGACTTGACACTGAAAATAAAAACAAAACACAATGGTAAAGAAAACACCCATGTCATTTTGAACTTCATCATCAGGTTATACAACCTTATATATATAAGCAAACTAATTTGGTTACCAGCCTTCCACTTCACTTAACTTTTTCCACCTCGCTAAATATTTTCCATTGCCCTCCTTTGTCCTCACAATATATCCCTCCAAGGTAAAGTAACTTCTAATAAACACTCTAAATTGATTTGTTTTAAAGAATCCAAATCAGCAGTTTTAAAAAATAAATCTATCCCTAACAAAACAGATAGATTGGTGATATAATTGTCTCTTTTATATCTGCTTGTATCACAGAGAAAAAAAATCTGGCAGAAAACAAAATTTCATTGCATTGCACATCCTCACCTCCTGCCAAAAAAAAAATTTGGACAGTAACATAAAAGATGGACCGCTGAGTCTGATTCCATCAAACAAAACCGACAGCCATCCAACTTTCCCCGTATGCCAGTGTTGGGCCTTAGCCACATCTGGTCCATGTTTGCTTTGGTAGTGTCGGACCAGAGCTATACCTGCTACGCCGAGGTATGTTCTTGCTTTGCTAGTGTAGGACCAAAGCTAAACCTGCTTCACCTAGACAATTTCTTGTTTTTGCTTGTGTAGGACCAGAGCTATGCCTGCTAGACAATTTATTTTTTTGCTCATGTCAGACCAGAGCTATACCTGCTACACCTAGACAATTTGATTTTTTGCTAATATCAGACCAGAGCTATACCTGCTACACCTAGACAATTTATTTTTTGCTAATGTCAGACCAGAGCTATACCTGCTACACCTAGACAATTTATTTTTTTGCTAATGTCAGACCAGAGCTATACCTGCTACACCGAGGTATGTTCTTGCTTTGCTAGTGTAGGACCAGAACTATACCTGCTATACCTAGACATTTTCTTTTTTTGCTAATGTCAGGCCAGAGCTATACCTGCAACACCTAGACAATTTCTTGTTTTCCTAGTGTTGGGCCAGAGCTATACCTGCTACACCGAAGTATGCTCTTTTTTTGCTAGTGTCAGACCAGAGCTATACGTACTACACCTAGACAGTTTCTTGTTTTTGCTAGTGTCGGGCCAGAGCTATAACTACTATACCTGGGCAGTTACTTTTTTTTGTTACAGTAAGACCAGAGCTATACCTGCTACACCAAGGTATTTTCTTGCTTTGCTAGTGCCAGACCAGAGCTACACCTGCTACACCTAGACAGTTTCTTGTTTTCCTAGTGTCAGACCAGACTTATACCTGCTACACCAAGGCATTTTCTTGTCTTGCTAGTACTCGACCAGAGCTACACCCGCTACACCTAGTCATTTTCTTGCTTTGCTAGTGTAGGACCAGAGCTAAAATGCTACACCTTGACAGTTTTTTGTTTAGCTGGTTCCAGTTCAGAGTTATACCTGCTACACCTAGGTATGTTCTTGCTTTGCTAGTCAGACCAGAGCTACACCTGCTACACCTAGACTGTTTCTTGTCTTGCTAGTGTAGGACCAGAGCTATACCCGCTACACCTAGTTGTTTTCTTGTTTTGCTAGTTTATGGCCAGAACTATACCTGCTACCTATAGGCAGTTTCTCATTTTGCTATAGCAGGACCTGAGCTATACCTGCTACACCTATTTTCTTGTTTTGCTACCCAGATATTTTCTTGCTTTGCTAGTGTTAGGCCAGAGCTGAACCTGCTACACCTAGGTAATTTCTTGTTTTGCTAGTTTAAGGCCAGAGCTACACCTGCTATATCTAGGCATTTTCATATTTTGCTATTGCAGGACCAGAGCTATACTTGCTAAACCTATGCATTTTCTTGTTTTGCTACCTAGATATTTTCTTGATTTGCTAGTGTTAGGCCAGAGCTGAACCTGCTACAGTTTCTTGCCTTGCTAGTGTCGGGCCTGCTACGCCCAGGCGTTTTCTCATAACTGTTACACCCAGGCTTTGTCTGTTTTTCCAGTTTCAGGCCAGGTCCACACCCGTCACACTCTGGCCACGTCTGGTTTGCCAGCACCCAGTCAGTGATATCTCTGCCACACTTAGGCCATGATAGGGCTTAATGCCTCATTCCAGAGCCAACTCACCTGTGCAGGCCTCTAGTCGGATCTGGGCTGAATGTGTGCCTAGGTAGTTTTACAAATGATTAATTTATCCATTTATTCATTCATCCATACAACCCTTAGTCCACTGGATTAATCTTGGCTACTTAACTGACCTCATTGACTTGGTTTGTTATTTGGTTTGTTTGGCTAATCTCCCTCTGCTCCATGACAGTTCAGGAAATACTCCAAAAAGTGTGGACACTGCACAAAACCTCTTATCTATCCTCTGTATCATTTTGCCCTCACCAGTGAACAAACCAAAAAATACTTGAACTTTTCACTCGAAGCAGGGACCCGCTCCCACCCAGAGGGAGCAATTAACTGTTTACCAGCAAAGACGCTTAGCCCAGAACAGGGATCAACTACATGTGCCCAAGGGCAAGCTGTTTTGTTGACAGCTGAAGGGGAATGACTTTTCATAGCACTGAAAAGCTATGATTATTTAGTCTATACAACATGTTTGGCTTTAATATTTTTACTTTCTTACAAAATGTGTTTGCTATATGACTTGAAAATTGGGATTGGTCCTGCCAACCCAGAGCACTGTGAGCTACACACAGGGCAACAGATGTTTTGGCTTCTTATTTTGTCTACCACATGGGTTTGACACAATATATACTGATATATCAAATATATTTTTATCAGGGGTAGAGGGGGCTAAAAGCAGTCATTTAATTAAATAAACCAACTCATAGAACTACAACACTCCTTTCCTTCCCACATCTTCTAAATTTGATCATTTCTTGAGGCCAGATGTGGACCTGTGGATGGCCTGATGTGCTCCTGGTGCCTCAGTTGATGATTATTGGCTTATAACTTCAACTTGCTTACCCTTGCTCCAACTGATCCTTTGCTGAGCCCACCCTGATTTGGAGATCAGGTCTAGTTCTGGGACTCTAATTTCTGCGCCTGTCCTGCGCCGGCCTTCGCCTCACGGACAGGGTGTGACCAGCGCACTTTGCAAGTTTCCTGCAGTGCCAAGAGAGGCGCACTCAGGGTGCACTCAAGGCACAGAGGGGCGCAGAGGAGCGCGTCCACGCCCACGTCTCTGCCTCTCCGCACAAATGTCAGAGTAGGAGAATAGACGTGAGTGGTTTTAACACAGCCGAGTGTTGTCTCCACCAATCAAATGAGCGCCTCTCCTCGCCTTTAAATGCGCTGCGGCCGAGGCGCAGCGTCTGATTGGTCTGAATGATCGCGGCTGGAGACGGTCAGAGCTGCTGTCATTCAGCAGCTGGGAGAACAGACTGGCCATCGGGGCGCGCATCGGTCCACGCGTCACCGTGTGGGCCAGCTCCCAGGACAGATGTAATCTGTTCCTTTGTCATTATATGAGTACAAAATTAAGAAACAGTTACACCGCAGCTGGCTTATCCATTTATAATGCTTGTGATCCACCTGCACTCCTGGTCTGTCATTGCCAAATAGCAGAGCCTTTAGTGATATACTGTATACTCTCCCGGTGTCTCCGCATCATCCTCCTTGCAATAATGTACTCCATCTTTTTAGATCTCTTTAAAAATAAAGACTAAAATAGAGAAATATGGGAAATCACGGGTAAATCCTGAGTGACACATTTATTTTCTCTCTTTTTTCTTCGTCTTTTTTCTCCCTCTTTTCTTTGAATTTAATGAAATGAGAGAAGCCAGATATATACTCAGTATCAGATCTTAAGGGTGTTTATTGTTGACTTGTAAGATGTGCATCAAACTTCCAGCTGCCGTCAGGTTATGTTTCCATTTTGACAAACGGCTTTAATCTGACATCAGATGTGACGGGACAATTAATATAGATACAAATGTATATGCTGGTTCAGACTGTTACATTAAATAGTGATTGCTGTGATTGTTTATTGCATTAAAATGTGCCTGACACTCTGGAAACCTGCCTCTGAGGCTTTGTTGAGGTGTGCGCACATGTGCACTTGTCACCAAATTACAGCTGTGGAGGGTGCGCTCCGCTTTGCGCCGAGAATAGACTAGGTTGGAGCTGGTGAGCTTTCAGTGCACTTTCTGAACTGTTTTTGGCACGAAACTGTCACTGCGCCAACATGAATCTGCCGACACCTCCCCCTGGTGCGCCGTCACACCCATCTCTGCACAGACGGTCTACCAAATTGTCAAATTGGCAGTGCACAGCTGTGCGCCGCACGAAATTAACACTGCGCAGGGTGCGCCAGGCTTGCGCCCCCTGTGCTGCGCCACGAAATTAGAGCCCCTGGTGTTAAGGGGGTTGTTTGGATTTACTACTTGTTTCACTTCTTTTGTTGTGCGGGCTCTTTCGTTATTTTGGGGAACATGTTTATGTTTTGCTTCAGATTTTCATGTATGATTCAGGTTCTTGTGCTATATAGATTTTTATGCCCTCTTTTATACTTTTAAGCACCTTTTGAGCTCCTGTTTTCCAGGCTGGATATGAAAAGGTATGATTATCTTCTAGAGGAATGCTGTCTTTTCCCTCATGAGAGGTTCACAGGCTTGTATTCTGTAATCAAAATGTGTATTTGTAGCTCTAGATTTATGATGTTAGGCAACATCTTGCTCCAGAGATGTCCGGTTTGTTTTATTCATCAGTTTTGTTGTTGCAAACTCTTTCAAAGTAGCTAAAATCATCACAGCAATTATCTGCTAGAAATCAGGCCGAGGGATCATCCACGTCAATCCGATTATTTCTCTGTGTCTGCCCCCAAACTCTGTGGAAAACTGATATATTTCCCTCTGGACCAAATTGCTGGACTTGCAGACCAACAGATTCCCCGACTGCTGCTCTGGCCAAAAAAAAAAAAACGAAGATAAGATTTTTACTCAGAGCAGGGAAACACCGTGCAATACCTCATCAACGCCCACAGCAGACAGACTCCTTTTGCTATCATAGCTCTTCCAGCAGCAGCACACATCAAACATTTAGTGTGTCTCAACAGCACAGTTTAAGATATCTAGGACACATTGAACCGCACAAACACTCGCACAGACCTCCACTGCCAGCAGAGAGGAAAACTGATGGGAGCCGCCATGTGTTTGTGTGTCTCTGAGTGTGCGCTTGGCAGTAATCGGTTGTTACTGGGTCTCCCTGGCTGTGAGACTCCACTCCCACTCCCACTCCCGCTGCCGCTCGTCCTCCCCTCCACTTCCAGCTCGTCTCATCCTGCTCACACTTACTGTCTCGTGTAACTCCGGCAAGACTCTTTCTGCTCCACGGGATCATTTCATGCATTTTTTACCGCGGCCCTGACAGAGCGCTGTTCAGATGATGGTTTACATTAGTCAGTGAATACACACATGCTCATGGTCAGAATTACATTTCCTCTGTTATCGGCTGAGGATGGGTATCTAGGCCAAACATTATCATCAGTGTGAGGCAAGCACCCCTTGGGTGTGTTTCCATGGTGACCATCACATAACATTATATATGTGGAAGTGTTTTATTCTGTCCAATTGTCACACAAACACACACACACACACGCACCGCAGGCATTGGATTACAGATCAATAATGGCGATCAATTGTTGAGAATGCCATGACAGCCACCTAAGGGCACATCCTGATACTGAGTGTGAGCCCACACACCCATTCACACTGTACATACATGTGCAGGAACACATGAGCAGTCTGACACCGGGCCCGCATGCTACTGCTGCTGACCTGGTTAGAGTAGTAATGCGTGACGGGGTTAAAAGAGCACACACACACAGCAGTGGTCAGCGGTGTCATATCATCCCAAAGTGTCAGTTTTCAGAGCGGGGGGTAAAGGACGCAGCAGCAATTATCTGTCTCTGTTGACTCTAAATCTGTCTTTTTCAGCCTCGTAGTCTGCACCCAGTCCATTTCTCTCGCTCTGAAACAGCCCACGAGATACAGTTTAGATTTATTCATTCATGAGTTATCAGTAAAACGTGCGCGGCTGCTTGCTGGAAGGTAGGGAAGGAAGAGCAGGATGTCGGAGGGAAAATTTGCAAAAGGGAAGGATGCTGCATAAAATGAACTACACAGAGAGGACTTTGTAAAGCACCTGACAAATGAGAAATAATTACAGAGCGATAAGGGATCAAAGGAAAGTCGAGGAAAACATCCACTGTGCTGTTTATTTTCACTTGGTAGCCATTTTTGAGTTTTAAATGCCCTTTAGTCTCTTTAACATGCCTCCTCTTCTTGACAAAGTTCTTTAATGTTGAGCATCTTGGAGTCGGACACATCTGGCTGCAGATGTTATGACTAATGCACTTTATCTTTCTCATGTCGACAATCCAAGCAAAATTAGCTGTCTGAAAATGTGTCTTCTCTTTCTTAATGTGTTGAATTCTTGTTTTATGTGTTTGATCACTGCATATGTTTGTGTAAAACCGTTGAATGTGCTGCGATGCTCTTGTAAAAGAGATTTTTTCACCACAATGAGATTTTCCTGGATAAATAAAGGTCAAATTAAAAAATAATAATAATATAATGCACAAGACAAAAAAATCTGCTGCATCTGGACTTCTCTGTCTCCTGTTTTAGCTCCATGACTCAGTCCCTTGTCTCTCCTGAAAAGACCTACCAGTATGATGTCATTAGGGATGCATGATATTATCGGTTTGATATTGGCATGGGATATAATCACCTAAAGGGTAAGTATTCTATCAGCCGATACTGAAATTTTTGCAGATATTTACAGTCTTATATTAGTGTTGATGCACCTTCTCATCACTGCATGGGTACATTTAAAAATCAAGGGTATGATGGTTTTGCTGTTGTATGTTTGTTTGTTTGCTTGTTTGTTTGTTGGCATGATTATGCAAACACTATATTTTGGTGGTAATCCAGATATCCTCCATCTGCAAATTATTTTATTTGCTTCATAACTGTCTTACTAATCGTGATATCAACAGCAATATGTGAGCTACCTTGGCAGAGGTTTGTGCTCTCTGTGTGCTTTCTAGCTGTTTATGTTGCTCCCTTTCTATGATGAGACTTGGGTAATATTGGAGGGGCTAAAATGATATTTAGTTGGGGCCAATCACTGATGATCACTCTTTCTGGTGGATTACAAAGAAAGGTGCTGCAAGCCTTGGTGTTCCCTTAAGAGCGCTCTTTTCTATAATTCACGATGTAATGATATGAAGCATTACTGTGTTTATAACCACAGCGAGCCTTTTATCTGCCACAGAAAAATACAGTCAGGAATAAAGACAGCTCCAACTTTGCCAGCTCATTTTGCTCTATATTAATACAAACAGCAGCAGTGATCCAGCATACGGCCACATTACTGAGTCACACTTTTTATTAGCTGTTGCAAAAACAGGAATCCGTCAGACAATGCATTCCCACAACCCACTCTCCTCTCTCTCTCTCTGCCTCTCAGCTTTTGTCTGCATCGTGTTTACAGGCACAAATGCACAGCGGTCCACACACATGCATGGGCGGTCATGCACACACAGCAGCGTCTATACGCACACATCTACGATGGAGCGACAACGCAGAGTTAGTTTGTGAGCGAGAAGTCGGCAGAGGAGCATCAGCATCTTCTCTGACAGCCGGCAGAAGTGAAGTTGCTTAGCAACCTTTGGCCTTGGTGACAGGAAGTGATGTCACAATTGTAAGACAAAACACAGGCGTGCACATGTGCGTGCACACGGGGTCTGCAGACAATCACATGCAGAGTGACCCTCCACTGACTGCTGTATGGAGGAATAATGAGTGTGCTGTAATCTGAGCGGGGTTAAAACAATATATTAATCTTCTCTAATGGCTCCACTGATCCATGAGTCCATTAAGGATGACCTGAGACACATGCACACATTACGATGCATGGACTAAGCTGAGAACCAGCTTTATGTTCTGATGTCTGAAAAAACACACATCTGCTGCTCTTTCATTCTTCTGAGCTCCGTCCTCCTCCTCCACCTATAGCTGTGATCCACCACTCACGCCACCCCACACCCCGGGGTCAGGGTACCAAAGGAGAATTTAATATCAGACAACTTTTGGTTAAAGGGGACTTATCACGCCTCCTTTCCACCTTCAGGCCTACCCCCCCTTTTTTGGGCATTTTGTGCCTTTATTGATAGGAGAGAGACAGTGGATAGGCTTGTGAAAGGGGACAAGATAGGTGGGGAAGACCATCTGCAAACTGGCCACAGGCTGGATTCAAACCCGGGCTGGAAGAAGTGTGTACATGGGGCGTGCCTTGTTGCTAACCACTTTGTCAAACCATCACCTCGCCCATTGCCTGTTTTAAGCCTTCTGCTTGAAAAAGACATACTAAAGAAAGAGTGAATCTCTGCAACCACAAGGTCTATTTGAATTATTGTGGTGTCATAATAAAAGTTACACTTGATAAATTTGTCCAGATGTGTAGTTATCAGTACATGTGTTACTGGGACAGAGCAAATGAAGATAGAAGTAAGAATAATAGGAAAATGTCATCCTTGCCGAAAAAAAAATAATAATAAAAAATGTTTACATCATTGCTGCAAAGGACTGTTGTTATAAAGTGATGCAGAGCAAAATTAGAGAGGTTTTATAACAATATGGTCAGACGAGGATTTTGAAAAACATTGAACTGAAGGTCAGAAATATATGTGTTTTGTCAAATAAAAGCCAAATGTAATAAATGAAGTGTTTAAAATGTATATGCAGTTCATCCCCACTAAAAAAAACTCTTTTGGACTGTCATTCTGACATTTCTTAGCACAAAAAACTTAACATTTGACAATGTAACCTCTCCATTGAGTTTTCAGATGCTACAATATGAAAGGCTATATCCCAGATCTTTTCCTTAGCTTTGGACGTTTTTGGTGTCTATGGAAAGGTCTCGGTCTCAGTTTGTGTGTGTAGGTTGCTGTAGATCAGAGTTAGAGGTGTAAAACTGTCAAGTGTGATGCCAGGCTTCACCCTACAGAATATGATTTTTCTTTTCCTATTTTTGCTAGGTGTTTTAGTTGTGATTGTTGTATGTACTACTAACTTAAATGTTCATCTGGCTAAGTTTTTCCTGCTTAATTTGATGTGCAGCATGACTGTATTTCTACATGAATAGCTCACTTTTTCTTGGGGCTGAACAGGTTGAAACAGCCCACTGTGACAGGAATGAAACATCAGTGCAGGGCTCAGGTTTTGTCTTTGTCCACATAAAACCTTTTATTTTCTGACTGAGGGCTGCACTGTAGCAATTCTCAAGGACTTTTGGAGGGAAAAATATGATAAATACACAGAAATGATGAACAAAACTGTTAATATCGACATCAAACTACCAGTCCAGGGCACACACTTCTTTCCAGAATGCTCCGTTTAGGTTTGTTTCTTTAAATGCTCTCCCTCTGACCCCACCCCTCCTCATAATGTGCTGACACACGAATAGCTGAGCACAGATGTTACTGTAACATCCCACTGTGATGTCACAATGAGACACAGATGGACCTCAAACAAAGGCTCGGCTTATTTCACATTTTGAGCCTGTTGAAATGAAGTGTAGGCAACTAAGACAGAGATAACGTGGTTGCTTTCTACTCCCTTGGGATCTTCATTAAGAAAATTTTGCAGGCCGATTCTGTCAGGAAAGTCTGTCCGTATGTCCATCTGTTTTTCCCCCCGTCTTTCCATTAGTCAATCAACTCATTCATCTATACAAACAGAAGTGGACCTAAATCTTGGGAGTTCCCTCTGCACATTTTGTCTGAAATGTTTAATCTGAGCAGCACTGTCCTTTGCTTTAACTTATCTTCTGATATCCTGACGCCACCCCCCACCGCACCTGTACACTAACAACACACACAAAAGCAGAGGTTCTGCTTTCTGTTGTTTGTAAAGAAATGAGCTGCCAAAGAGCACGAAACTTAGCCTTGTGACAGGGGGCTGCTTTCGAGGACGCTGGACCAGATAGATCCAGTTATGAGGGATGAATTTATGTCTGACTGTCACACTTTCACTTGTGCTGCTTTTATGGTCCTTCTCCTGCTCTGGACTTTCAGATGTGAGTTTAACAGCAGCACAGGGGAAACATAACATGTCTGATTATCAAGTCTGTTTGGTCATAAAGGAGCAAAACATGTTACTCATGTCAACAAAGATGTTTTTAAATGTAGTTTACATGTATGAAATAGAAGTGTCTGTGCATTACTGTCTGTCCTTCTATCTATCTATCTATCTATCTATCTATCTATCTATCTATCTATCTATCTATCTATCTATCTATCTATTGTCCATCTGCCTAACCATCTGTCCAACCACAATCCACCTACCTGTTTTTTAGTCCTTCCATCCATCTGTTCCTCTGTCCTTCTGCCTGACAGTCCATCCATCCATTAATCAGTCCATCTACCTGTCTGTCTGTCCATCCCTCCATCCATCCGTCTGTCCATCCATCTATCTGTATGTCAATCAGTCCATCCATCCCTCTTTATATCTATCATATATCTGTCTGTCCACCTGTATAACCATCCAAACAACTATCTACCTGTCTTTAAGTATTTCCATCAATCCATCCATCCATCCATCCATCCATCATTCCTCCCATCTATCTATCTATCTATCTATCTATCTATCTATCTATCTATCTATCTATCTATCTATCTATCTATCTATCTATCCATCCACCTACCTACCACCCTGTTTCCATCCTTCCATTCATCCATCTGACGATCTGTCAATCCATTTATCTATCTGTCGTCCATACTTCTACCAATCTACCTACCTATCTGTCCGTCTATCCATCCATCTGTTTCTTTGTTTTTTAACTTCTTGCTTACTGACTCAGTCCTGTAGCGAAGCATTTTTATGATAAAATAATAAAAATTCACGATCTCTTCCACTCAAAGCATCAAACAGTCCACTTATTCATTTTAAACCCTCAAAATGCTTCAGTTTTAATTTTAATGTTTCAAGGATCTGAAAAGTGCTTGAATTTTGGATAACGAGTTTACAGTAAATAGTGATTTTATTGTTATTTTGACTAAGATTGGACTGACCAGATGCAGGGCCTTCTTTACACTCACACTTTGACTCATGATGTTGTGAGTTTGTTTTGCTATGTGTTCTTAATTTTCTATACAAAATGCAATATTGGTTCATTTCAAGATGTTGAATAAACTAATAAAAAGGGGGTTGAAATACTGATCCAGAGCAAGGATGGGCAACCAAAGGGCCACAGTAAAATCCTCCTCATTATCAGAGTTTAAAGGTTTTTAGAGAGAGGATGATGTGAAGTGTCATAAGAGGTTACTTATCGACATGTAAACACCAGTGCAGCCAGTAACATCTTATCTAAAAAGCGTATTCCACTAGAGGTGTGAAAAAAATATGGATACAGCAATATATCACAATATTTTGACTACTGATACAATATCGATATTTCAAATCTTAATATCGATTTTTTTTGTAAAAAAAAACAACTCATATTATCAGAGTTGGAAATAAAATAAAGCTTATAAATACTTATGTACCGTTTTTTTCATGCAGTCTATTCAGTTCAGACAGTGACAAGAGAAATATGGATTTTTTGTTTTTTTACTTACTGTTGTGGTGTCAGAAACTCAAAGCACTTTGTTCCTCATGTGTTCAAATACAGTTTAAGCTGCCCTGCAGGTTAGGATGCTTTCAAAACTTTAAGGGGAAAACAAGAATAATTTCTTTGCAACATTAGTTTAAGTGACTTGATGCACTCTGTGTTTCAAGTTAAGCAAATGTATGTCACACTTCATTTGATATATTTCATAAACAGTAAAATGGAAAACTTGTAGTTTTGTATATTTGTGTGATTTACATATACACCATCTCTAGTTTAGTACTGGTAGAATATCGCAATATATCACAATACTGTGATATCGTGATGTATCGTGATATTATTGTATCGTAACCCAAGTAACGTGATACGTATTGTATCGGAAGGTTCTTGCCAATACTCACCCCTATATTCAACTACTTTTTGATGCAAGACACTGAGTGTTTACAGGTAACTTCAGAGTAAATTACATGTTATTTTATTTCAAATACATAAAATGGAGATCAACAAAAACAACTGCAGCAAGTATAACTCTGTTTTCTTGAGAGTTTTGCTTTTCTCAATCTTTTCATGGCAGATTTTCTTCATGAATGTGTACTTTTAATATATATTTTTAACTGAAAATAGACTTGGAGTGCCACGTTTGCTAATTGCCAGTCCCTGACTTTTAGAATAGATTCATTTGTAAGAATTCAAAAAGCCTTTTTGAACAATTCCTCTTACATTAGAAAACATTTTCCTTATTTTTTCCTCATTACTCACAGCCCATAAAAATCTTTTGAAGTTTATTGAAACACAAAAACAGGACACTCTTTTGTTCATAAATGACCTTCCATCACAGCTTCATCAGGGCTTTTCTCTGCAGTGAGACTGGATTATAGGATGTTTCCGTGCACTCGGTTTAATTTATGAACGTCGTTGTAATATCACAGACTGATTGTCTTATTATATGCCCTTCAGTAAAATGATGTAATAATTTGATCACTGGCAAACCAAAGCATGATAGTCTTAAATGCTGATTAATGCTTCATAATTAAGCTGTTTGATACTATAAGATAATCTCTGTTTAAATCAGAGCAATCTCTGTGATACTGCTCTTAAAATAATCCGTCCTTTATCCTCAGTTATTGTTTAATTTTGTTTATCTCTTCATTTAATCATCATTAAGTGTATTACTCTGTAAACCCACTGTTAGTCGTAAACAGAAGTCAGTGACTGACATTTTTCTGTTGATCGTAGATTCTGATGATCAGCGGGAGGGTCCAGTATTAAGACGAGTGTTCTGTGGGTGATTTTAATCATTGAAATGAAATAATAATAATTAAAGAAACAGTGAACATTAATATTAGAATAATAACGTATAATAATAATGTACTTAATCACCACTAAACATCCACTTTAAAATTCAAAGGAATATTTATTGAATAATTTTGTTTTTCTTATTTCACATTTCAAACACAAATAAAAAGACAGTGCGGAAAACGCCCCTTTTAGTTACATGAAGGCTTTAAGCTCTTGACAAATAATATTGGTATCAATATCTGCAAAAGGGTGACCTTGCAGAGCAGATGGACCTGCCACATTTATTGGATGAAATCCTGCAGGACTACTGAAATATTTCTGTGGTGGATGTATAAAAATTTAATCTGGTGTGTCAGGTTAGCATCAGGGATGAGTTTGTGAATACTGGCACATCAGCAAAAATCCAGTACCATGCATTCCTATTAAAAAGCTATTTTCTCCTTCAGTAAACTCAGAATATTTTGAGTACAGTGGGCATATGTGACTTGTCTTTTCTCCAAATAATTTTAGTCATGAGTCAGAGTTTTAGCCTAATTAGTTACAAATATAAAATCTTGTTTTGCAAATAATTAAATATATACACACACACACACACACACACACACACGAGTCCTTCAACACAACTGATGGCTTTTCTATATTCTAACTTCAGGAGTTTAAGATAAGATTAAATGTTAAATTAGGTTTAAAAACAGAATCATCAGCTGGTTGGTTTTAGCACCTTAGTATTTCCTGCGCTGCTCCGTTACAGATTTTCTGCCCAGTCTTGCGTCAGATTTTGTGGGCCACCAAACGTCGTCTTTTATCAAAACCTAATCAGCCATGATGTCCAAAGAAATGCTCTCATTCACCATCTTAACAGATTTACTGCATTTTATTAATGTACCAAACGTGGTTTTATTGACTTCTGTCAAATTAAGACCAACAGGATTGAGCTTTAAAAGGAGATTAACGGCATCATTTGCTGTGAAAGAACCAGAAAATGGTTTTACTCAAAGACTGTAAGACAAAGAGAGATGTCATTCTGTGAGTGAGTCATAAAATCCACTTCTGCTGTCTGTCCCTGAAGTTTGTTTTAAAATGGGTAAAAGAAGTTTCAGGTATGCTGCAGGAAAAACTATGGCTCAGGGAGAAGGTCTATTAAGATATTTTTAAGAGCAGGTTAAAGGCTCTGGAGGAAGATGAAGCAGGCTGTTGATGCTTTGACTGATGATCTTCTGCTCTGTGACTCTGATGATGGGTTAATATTTATGTTTCTGTGTCTGTAATTCTTCTGTAACTTTGTACATGTGCTGCTGTCTGTCTTGGCCAGAACACTCATGCAAATGAGACTTTTAGTCTTAACTAGGTTTTTCTATTTAAATAAAGTTCATGTCCTTTTTGTGTAATATAGTTGGTGAAAAAATAACGTAGCAGCATTCACAGCAAAAAAGATTAAAGTGCAAGTTTTCTAACATTTAAAATGGCAGACATTAGCGTTGTGTTACTCGAGACCACATTTTGAAGGTCTTGGCCTCGTCTCGGACTCGGGGGCATTTTTACTCGGTCTTGTCTTGATCTCGGACTGGCCAACTCGGGATTTTTCATCAAGACCAGCTCTGATCTGCTGTTCTTCCTCCTTATTCACATTAACTTCATTAATGGTCTAGTGACCGTCGTGGACTGCGCTCACAGGATTAAATTGTCTGTTCCTAGAGTCAGAACAGAACTAGGTAAGACAGCCTTTAAATATGCCGCCCCCTCTACCTGGAATAGTCTCTTGATGGATTTGAGACTAACAGAACTGGTCACTGTTTGTGAATTTAAGACTTTGATAAGGACCGGGATAGAGCTAGCCTTGGACAATGTGACTGTTTCAATTCTTGACTGCTTCTCATTTTGTTTTGAATTGGTGTTTCCAGAACGGTTTGGTTTCAATGTGCTGATGTCTGAATGTATTTGTTGTTTTTATTTTGCAACTGTCTGCTGCTGCCATGCCAGGTCCCTCTTGAAAAAGAGATTTTAAATCTCAATGAGGCTTTTATCTGGTTAAATAAAGGATATAATTATTTTTAAAAAATGTGAATAATGAATAATAAATGAATAATTCATGTGTTATATCCCTCTGTGATGACTGCAACCTTCTTGGTGTTGTGACTGTGGGACATCCCTCTTAATTCTTCAACCTCGTCATGGTTTTTATAATTGATTTGATGGTATAGGTCTTGTCTCAGTCTTCTTTTTTCTGGTCTCAGGCAAGTCTTGGTCTCAGATAGCGTGGTATTGAGCTCAACACTAGACATTATCATCATCTGTTAAGCTGCTACTGAAGTTACAGAAGCTGCTTTTATTCAATTCAAGTTAAACGCTTGTGGTGCTCCACCTGATATTGGAGGTCGAATATTAGATTTGTCACTTTGGAAACTGGACGATATTCAGCTCCCCCGACTTTACCATCTCAGAACTGGAAGACATTTAACTGGGATGTGAAGCAATTCCCAGTTTCCATGACCCAGTTCTGAGGTAAATACGGAACACCATCAGAGAAAAGTCAACAACAGGACTGAAGGGCTGAAGACAAACATTATGAACGCTGCTCATTTTCATCCTTCTGTGTTCACTTTGCTTTCCTCATTTATCACTTTATTTGTGGTTTAACATTAAAGTCCTTTAAGGCAGTTTTGGTCATATTTTCTTCATGGTCATTCTTTACATTAACTAACAGGCTTTTGTTTTGTTTCCCCTAAAAAGTCCGCACATCTCTCCACAGTGCAGCAGAACTGCCTTGCGTGGTGGTGAAACAGCTCATTTACACACTGAATAAAACAAAACGGACAGCTTCATGAGGTCAAAACATTTTAATTAAAAAAAAAGAACTCATCTGTAAGAACATTAGTCCTGCACTTTGCCCCAAAGTCACTTCACTTTCACTCCACCTCACACACATTCACTCACTCAGACAACGTGACGCACGACGACTGCACCTTTGGAACAAAAACACATGCAGACTGTTTTTCAATTATTAATAAACACATCCTAGATGTTTACAATCCAGTGTTGCATGAACGCATTAAGGTTTAACCTAAAGGACTATTCTGGTGTTTCTGCTTGCATTAGCACATTAAAGGGACGCTTCAGTGTTTTGAAGTTTGGTTGACTGTAGTCACTCAAGTGGCTGAAAGGGCGCTGTACCTTTCAGGAGAGTGAGCCGAGACTACTGGGAAGGTAGCTGGTGGGTACATTAGTTTGGCATAACTGAGATTTTTGCATTATAACAGTGTCGGATTGAATGTATGATTGGGTGAGCAATTGCAGAATACTTTATCTCCTCCAGAAAGTCTGTTTGGCACTACTTTACGATGCAGGCTGTGCGTTCTTCTGCCTGTGGGAAAATTGATTATGCCTCTCAACCTGTTCAGAATTTCTTCTTCTGTGTACTCCAGTTCATAAAAATAACCCCATGGACCCACAGTAGAAGGAAGGTCATCACCACTTGAGCCAAAATCACTCAAATTTGGTTCAATATTATTTTCCTCTGCGGCCGTGTCTTCTTGAATCCAAGGAGTGAAACGGCAGATCAGCAGCATCAATGTGCACAGGCGGAAGAACACGGTTGTTTGCTGCATCGCAAAATAGTGCCAAACACAGGAGGAACTAAAATAGTCTCTCTCAGCCCAATCATACAATTAACCTTTTTTTTTTTTACGCAAAACTCTCACAATTACGCAAAATACATGTACTCGCTAACAGCAGTGGACCTTCTCGGCAGTCTTGGGTCATTCTTCTTAAAGGTACAGAGCTTTCTGCCATTTTAGCCACTTCACTTGCTGTTCTCAAGCACCACAAACAATCCATCTTGAGAAACACTGCTGCACCCCTTCAATCATTAAGTATTGTGTATTATATGCTGAGCATTTCAAATGAGCTTCACATTAGATTAGCCTCGGTAGCTGATCTGATTTGTTGCCTTATTTTAAATTCACATCACAACTTCAGTCAGAACAAACCACCACTGCACTGGCATTAACTAGAACTGATGGCTGCAAAAATGAGATTAGAAACACGGAAATGCCGAGCCTGATTGTAGCTAATGTGCTAAAACGAGCCAAACACACAGACGTCCTTGAAAAAGAGCTTCAAGAAATCCTCTCTGCATTGAAGGTTACTCAGCGTTTAGTCTTGAACAGCACACAGGGATGTGAGCAAAACTAACCAAGGAGAAAATATTCTGTGAAGCAACAGTTCATCCCTATTTACAAATGAATCATATGGAGAAAAGGCAATTCCTCCTCTGCAAAGAAGCAATCACATCCCTGAGTACAGCGCTTCTTTTTAAACTCGGAATCTTCCGGACTGACCGCTGTGTGATCAGTTGGGTCTTCCAGTCTTTTCCGTCTCCGATGATCACAGCACGTCCGCAGAGTTCTTCCTGACCGCACGTCTCTGAAGAGGCTCACATGAAACACTGAGGAAGCTTGAGCAGCTGTGAGCCGAGCGCAACAAAGTACGGTGAGTGTGTCGGGGCCCCGCGGCGACGTGAAGTGTTTCAGTAACAGTCGCGCGGTCCCGTCCTCCTTCAGTCTATGAGCTGCCTCACGTCTTCTCTTGGAGTGGAGCAGCTTGACAGTGTTCGCCGTTATTCTTGATACATCGTTTTCACAGGGTCACAGGTTTTTCTTCTAAGACGGAGTCCCCTCTTCTGCTTTCTCCGTCTTCTCCTCCTCCTCCTCGTCCTCCTCTTCCTCATCCTCTGCGTCTTTGTCTTTGCTCTTTTTGTGTTTCTTCTTCTTGTGTTTATGCTTGTGCCCCTTGTGCTCCCCCTCTTTGTCCTGGCTGCTGTGTTTCTTGTGCTTTTTGTGTTTCTTATGCTTCTTGTGTTTCTTCTTCTTCTTGTCCGCCGTGGTGGTGGTGGTGGTGGTGGTGGTGCCTGAGCCGCTGTGGTTGCTCAGGGTGGGGCTGTGGGAGGGCTGGCTCAGGGAGGGGCTGCCGCTCCGTCCCCTCTCGGGCTCCGACCCCTCGCCCTCGCTGTAGTCGGGGACGAACGCGGCCTCGTCCGTCTCGCGGCCCAAATCGGAGCACAGGCGCTGTCTCCTGGGCTCCGGGCCGCGAGTCTCCTCCCGACTCCCTCTACCTTCTGCTACTCGCTCCTCCTTCCCTGTCGCTCCTCGGGCCTCCTCCCGTCCTCGCCCCTCCTCTCGTGCAGAAGCTCTTCCCTCTTCTCTCATTCCTCTGTCCCTCACAAGCTTTATTTTTGGTTTTTCGGACCCTGTCGGTGCCGTCCTGATGCTTCTACCCTCCTCCTTCTGCACTCTCCCTCTGCGCTCCTCCCTGGGGACTCCTCTCCTCTCCTCCCTCGTGGCCTCCCGGCTCTCGCTCTTGACAAGTTTTGGAGGCTCAGCCTGGGGCTCTCTGCCCCGGGTCCTCTGTGGCACTGGTGGTGATGGCTCCTTGGGAGCACTGAGCCCGTTCTCCTGGCCGTCTTCGTCATCCTCTCGCTCCCATTTGGAGCGGGGAGGAGCCTGGATGAGCGGCTCCTGCGGGGCCGGGCTGGGTGGGGGGCTGGCGGCAGGGCTGGGGCCTCTACTGTTCACAGGGCTGGATGGGGGCTCCTCTGTAGGTTTAGGGGAGGCACTCTTCCGGTCTTTGTCTGACTCCTGCTTTGTTTCTTGGGTTGACCTTGAGCTGAATAAATAAAAACAGATTTGATTACAGACTGAATGAATTTAGCTTAGTCTAACTTATTAGTGGGGCTGGGCAACATATTGTTTAAATTGATCCATTAAATTTTGTTCTGTAGAAGATTCAAAAGTAAAAATTAAGATTATCAAAACTCAAGACTGGAATTTTAAGTTGTTGCAATGTTTGGAAAAAAAACTTCAAAGAATTAACAGCTTTTGTCACAGTTGTTCTAATCAGGTTTTGCACAAGCAAATATTTAGGCTTGTAACTGTTTCTTTTTTAAAACAAACTTAATATTGAAAAGAGAGTTCCATGTTAATACAGTGAAAAGAGCTCAGCTTTCAGTTTTCATGTGAAAAAAAATCTATTTTACTAAACTAAATAATTAACATTTTGTAACACACTTTTACTTATTAGGGGGAAATTCTGTTTGGTTTGGCAACAGATTTGATAACAAAGGCAAAACTTGATATTTGTATTTTTTGTGTCGCAGTTCCTGTTCTTGAGAGAGAGAGAGGGATAAAAAATCTGACAAAATCATAAATTGTGTGTTGCAGAAGAAAATGAGGAATTTTATCCTTAGGCCGTACCGCTCGGCCCAGTAATTTGAAAACAACTTACATATTTGCTGAACAGAATCAGAGACATGGACTCACAGCTCTTATTGGCCTGATGGAAAACTAAACTCACCACATAAGCAACACTTGGCAGCATTTTTATATATAAAAGTCAAACAATGCTGTGTATACAGCTGATTTAGTGTGACAAGCACAAGTCTGAAGTTCATATAAACGGTAAATTACAAGGGCTTAATCACTGTTTACACTGAAGGCAGCCATCTTTGATTGTCAATTTGAGTGTGGTGACGATCCCCGACTTCCCAGTAGGGAATTTAGACCTTGGGGGGGCATGCCAATTAAAATGTCCCACTCTGAACTCCTGACTTCCCAGTACAACTGGAATGCAGCAGAAATCCACACAATAGATTAAAAATAGTTCATTTCTCTCGTCTCTCTCCTGTGCGGCCATGGTTGTTTACCAACTCTCTCCTGCACCGTTAGCATCACCTCTGCCAATGTCACCTGAAGAAAGTCTCAACAGCACCACTGTGTAGACTTTAAGTAAATGATTGTATTTCAGTCGCCCCAAAGCTTTTTTAAATGTTGGACAGTAATTCATAACGTGACGGGAACAACACTCATCATTGCATCCTCTATGAGAAAGTTGGTTGGCCATCTCTTGAGCAGAGAAGGAACAAACATTTTTTGTATGTTTTCAAAGTCCTTACTAACAGACTACCACCCTACCTCACAAACCTGTTAGAGTTTTGATTGCTCCTATAAGACTCGTTCCTCCAGTTCAGACTTTCTGAAAGTTCCTTGAGTCCACACTGAACTTGGTAAATTGGAATTTTCTGCTGATGCCCCTCACTCATGGGATTTCCTCCAACAAACTCTAAAGACAACGGCCTCTCCTTCTCTTACAGAGTTTCAGACTTTGATTACTGACCACTGTACCTCTGTTTGTAACTGTTTTGATTTCTTTGCTGTTGTGATTGTTTGTGCTTGTTTATTGTTCATATAATGTCTGTGATCTCCACAACATTGAAAATGTATTTACAAGACAAAATAAAGGTTTGAATTATTGCATTAAAAATGAATACTTGGAGGCTGTGAGGGAATACGCCATCTCAACACTAAAGATCACAGTACTTTTGTGAATCAATAATTCCCCTTACACCCTTAACTACCACACACACTGAACATAAACCAACATGGCTGCAGCAGATGTCACGACAGTCTCACCTCGTGGAGCTGGCCGTGTGGCCCGTGAGAGCTTTACGGCTGATCCTCAGTTTGCGTTTCACGACAGGCTCCTCGCCATCCTTCCCTGCTGGAGGATAAAGTCAACACTTTCAATCATTTCTGAACTAGATGGTACAAATAAAATCAGTTCTATCTCTCCACTGAGGCGAACACACACACACACGTACAGAGATTTAAATTACCTTCTCGGTGAGCAGCAGCCGGTTTCTCTCCTGAGGGCACACTCCTCTCCGCTCTGTCCTTGGAAACACTCCTGGGAGAAACAGGAGGATTTAATTACATGTAATAACCACGTTTACAGAGCCACTATAGCACACTTTCTTTCAATCACTGGGGTGTGTTGTTGGTTTGTCTAGCAGGAGGGAGTAACTGGAACAGACCTGTCAGATTTCGGGGCTCTCTCCGACCCCTCCCCTCTCTCCTTGGAGGATGCAGCTGGTTTCTCCTGATGCTCCGTCGTTTTCCTGGTGACAGCCGACTTCTCCCCGATGGTCATTTTATCCAGAGAGACAGACCTCCCTCCTGCGCTGGAGCCTTTTCGTTCTGTCCTCACCGACCTCTCTCCGTCAGGGTTCCTGTCCACTGTGACGGAGACTTTGTGAGAGCTCGAAGCAGAGCCCCGGTCCCTCTCCCTGTCGGACCCTCTGTCTCTCTCTCTGTCTGATCCTGACACTCTCTCTCGCTCTCTGTCCACTCCAGAGCTCCTGATCTGCTCCCTGTCCGAGCCCTGGAGCCTCTCCTCAGCGCTCCTCGGCCGCTCTCTGGAGACTCCCCTCTCTGCAGACGACGAGCGCTCCTTTCTTCCAGAGCTCTCAGCCGTGCTGCTGGGCCGCTCTGCTTCGGAGTGAGCAGAGGATCGGTCAGAGGTAGAAGTGGTCTTCTCAGGACCAGACGGAGTTCTGTCTGATGGTGGTGTGTCGCTGCTGCCTTTTCTGCCCAGGTCTCTGTTTAGTTTGATCCTCCTCTGAGGCAGGGGCTTCACCTGGGAGTGGACAGGGGTCAGAAACATGACTTCAGCGGGGCGTTCAAACAGAAAGAAACTCCACATCTGTTATTTCTAAAACAGGCTTTTCAGAAATATTGATTAAGGAGTTGAGATATTAAATTATATCTTTCTTCTATTAAATATATCAAATAAGAAAATGTATGTCATTACCACTATGTATGTGAAATTACAGACACTGTTGTTACTTGAAATATTTGGTATGTAAATAAAATGAAGTGGGAATAAGTTCTGAGAAATGTATCTTTTTTGGATCAAAATTGCAATTTCAGACAGCGCAGCGTTCCTGACTGGCCCAAAATCTGTTGTGTCAACTATTTTACACAGTATTTTGCAAATTTGCAGGCAAAGTGCTGGCAAGCAGGTCATAAAAAACAAAGCCTCTGATTAGGAGCAGAAGTTGGAGTATTCCTTCAGCAATTTTTCTGAGTACATAATTTTTTTTGAAAAATAAAGTGTATCTAATTTTCCACAAAGTGAATGCACTTAAAAACATGTGTAGGTAGCGTACTCTTAAACTGTGGTCTTATTTTTTGATAGGAGTTCTTGTAGGAGGAGAAAATACCCTTTGTAATGCCTGTTTGCAGCTGGTTCTATGTCACAAACTTATAAAAAATTGTGTTCTACTGAGGGAGAGGAGAGAACTTCTACTGCATCTAATGAACCAAGTGGCCATAAGAAGCTCATACAATCACTTAACTAACCTTTAATAGATGTAATCTAACCTAGTTTCAAATAAGACACCCATTAGTCTCATTCTTCCAAAAAAGTCATTAAAATTATCATTTTTATTTTTCTACAGGCCCGTACAAAATAATTTTCAGCATGGTAAAGGTCTGGCACAGTTGTTGGGGACCTCTGCTTTGCGATCAGCCTGTTCTTCAAATAAAGGGAATAAAAGTTCATTTTACAGTTTTTTTAAAAACATTTGGAAACTCAGTTTCATAAAACTGTGTTGAAAAAGCATATCTGTATCATAACCACAGTTACTATGTTCTATCTGGAGAGTGAATAAGCAGTAGACCCACCTGAAGGTCCATCAGAGGTCTGATTGGTCCTCGGTCCACGTCGTCCCGGCTCCCTGGTAAAGGAAGAAGACCGGGCCGCTCTGACGGGGGGAGGAGTCTGTGTAGTGGGGGCTGATGGGACATGTGTGAGAGGGGCAACATGTCACCTGGTCCGTCTATTCTCCTGAGCTTCCCAGGAGGTAAAATCAAGGCACGACCCTCCAAGCCCATCCTCCTGCGGCAGTCCACGGGAGAAGAAGGTCTGTGGAGGAGAGGGAGTCCGTGTGGAGCTGGGAGGAGACCTCCGCCCTGAGGAGGATCTCTTCTTCCCCTGGTGTCATGGCTGAGTCGGGGGCCATCGTGGAGGGCCGAATGGTGAAGAGGGGGGTTATGGGAGGGCAGAGGTGGGGTCTTGAGCGGAGGTCTGGCTGTTGAGCTTTTACTCTTCTCTCTTTTAGGGGTTGTGGAGTTTGGAGCATCCTCTGACTTTTTGATGGTCTTTAACGGTTTAGCGGCGGCAGAGGCGGAGGAGGAGTCCTTCTTTCTGGGGGCCACTCCCTCTGTGGTCTTCTTCTTCACTTTGTCAGTCTTCACCTTCACACCCTCCGTCTTTACTTTAGCTTTTAACTTCTGAGTCTTCTCCTTCTTCATCTTATCAGCCTGAGTCTTCGATGCTGCTTTGGTCGAGGGTTTTGAAGATGCAGCAGAGCTTTTCGAGGCCGGAGCTTTGGCGGCTGCAGACCCTCCTGATGGCCTTGACGATGTGGGAGGTGTTTTGACCAGTGGTGGAGTATCGTCCATTGGTTCATCTCTAACAGGAGTGGCATCCCCTCTGTCCAGTGATGCCTCCGATTCCTCCCCAGTTCTCTTCTTTTTCACTTTCTTTGTCTTCAGGACTTTGGCGCTGGACTTGGCCCCAGAGGAGGAAGAGGAAGCTGGAGGATGGTGAGCTGCTGGCTGAGGTGGAGGGACTCTCTCCTCTCTTGTCCTCCTCCCTCTGCTCTGGGGGGAGTACTCTCTGGGTAAGGAGGACATTCGCTCCCGCTCCCTTTCCCTGTCCCTCTCCCGCTCCCTGTCCCTCTCCCTGTCTCTATCCCTGCTGCTGCGTCCTCTGTGATGCAGCGAGGCGTGCTGGTTTTCGTAGTCTTTGTAGTATTTGTTGTACCAGTCTGCGTACTCCTTCTCCCACTGTCGGTACCGCTCTCTGTCCCAGCGCTCTCGAGCTCCAGGACTGAGACTCTTCAGTTCATATGGTTCAAGCTCCCGTGGAGGCGGCTTTCTTCCACCAGGGCTTCGGCTTCTGAACCCTCCAGGAGAGCGAGACCTGGACCTGTAGGGTCCTGGGCCTTCCGGTCCCTCCCACGCTCCTCCTCCTCCACGGTAGGATGGAGGGGTACGAGGTGAGCCGGAGCGTCGATACCCAAAAGACCTTGACCGAGACCTGGATCTTGTGCGTGAGCGCCCATAGCTTCGTCCGTTTCGTCTTGAGTAAGGAGAGCGTGGATATGACCTGCCGTGGGAGCGGGAACGGGAGCGGGATCTACTTGGGGAATATGAGTAAGACCTGGATCTTGATCGTGATCTGGATCTAGAGCGAGAGTAAGGAGAACGGCTGAATGGAGAGCGACTGTAAGACCGTGACCTAGGAAAGAATGTGATCACAAGGAGCAGGAGGAAACAAGTGAGGACAGAAAGATTAGAAGAAAGGAAGCATCGGCTGGCTTCAAGGATTATTCATATGTGATTTGAGTAAGAATGAAAACCTGATTAGATAGGTGGTCTTTTCAGCAAAATGTTACCTGGAGTAGGATGGTCTCCGTCTCTTTGGTGCGTTTCTGTACTTCATGAGCTCTTTGTGGAAGTCTTTTGTAAACTCATCCAGTTTGGAAGTTACCCTGCTGAAAGAATATACACAAACATGGTAAATATTATAGTTACAAGATCTTTAATTTAACTTGAAATGTCTTTCTATTCACAGTTAAAGCAGCACAAACTTGTGTACATGTAAACATTCTAAATAAAAAAAATGCTGCAGTGGTCAAAACGGACAAAACATCAAGTGGCTTTGACTTGCGGCTGATTTTGATTATTCAGAAACTAAAGAGGCACTTCTAATTTCATACAGGAAGGAGAACTTGGTGCCAGCAGTCTTCAGATAAAGTCTTCAGCGACTCTAAATGGTCCTGTGTGCTTTCTTTGAGTCACAGTTCTGAGTGAGCCGTTTGTTTGCGAGCCATTATTACAGGCAAATTGCCTGCAAATTAAAGAAATGATCGGCTCACTCAGAACTACAAATCAGTTCTCATTGTTCACCTAAAATATACTCAACAAAAGTATAAACACACAAACTCATAAGGTTAAGTTAAAGTCATCTTTCCCTTAACATGCCCAAAAATACTATTTATGTACAGATTTGTACATAAATGCTTTGCTTTGATTTGTTCAAATCAAGTCCCCGAAGTCCAGTCGATCGCTCCCGGTCCACCCACAAGTCTCATGCCACGCTGTGGCAGTCAGTCCATACGGTGGCTCAATAAAAGGTCGCCTCAAAATGTGGATTTTTTTCACTTGTCAACATGCCACAGATGTCGCAAAACATGAGGGAGAGTGCCATTGGCAAGATAAGTACTGGAATATCAGTTACGGCAACAACAGCACATTTTCACTCTGTTCATTCATTTACATTGTTTCATGCATTTGTATTTTTGTTGAGCATAGCTGTTCCAAAGACTCGACTTGTTTGTGAACGTCACATCTCTCCTTAAACCACTGTGAAGTAGGTTGACAAAATAAGATGCTGATTAGGAGTAGAAGAAGATACTATCAAGATAATAAAAGATAACGTAGCATAAAGGGGTAAAAAATAAGTTACAAGCACACAAGACTGTTCAGGGTTGCTGAAGAGTTATCTGAGGACTATAGGCAGAGGCAAGCTAGCACTACCCATTGACTCCCAGTGTTTGAGCTAAGCTAACTAACGGTGGGTGGGCTTTGGTCGACTCCTCCTTGTTACTGCACGCACAGTCAAAAGGGTGAAGTCAATCTGCTTGTCATGGACTTGGGAGAGAGGTAACACTCGGATAGAACAAAAATGTTGCAGTGTTCCTTTAAACATGATCAAATGATTTGACATGATTTAAACATGCTTCTGCTGCAGGGTGAGTTAATCAACATCGACTCACCCTGCCCTCATGAAGATGTTTTACAGGCACGGCTAGAAGAACGCCAAACTAGCTTGATAACTTATTTAAATTCCAAGATAAGCAGTCAGTGGTTGCTGCAGCAGTAGAAGACCCCAAAAGAAAAACTCACTTGTCCTGTCGGTGGTCCCGCCGTCTGTAGAAGTCCTCTTTAGAGAGGGGGGGCTGAGGGATGGAGGGAGGAAGAGGGAGAAGAGGGGGCTGGGCACCGGCGGTTACCCATGGGGGGTTGAGCACCGGTGGTCCAGGGGCATAAACCGGCTGGGGCTGGTAAGTGAGAGCGCTAGGGGGGATGAGTCCAGGGCCGGTGGTGTATGGAGGGGGGTACTGCTGGGGAGGGGGTGGGTACAGGGATGGAGCGGGGTAGACTGGAGGCACAGCAGCAGGGGGCGGAGCTGTGTGGAGCTGAGCGGAGGCATGATCTCTGTTTCGGAAAGACCTGATGGAAACAAATGGACAACGTAAGAGCTGTGATTTAGATCATTTTTTTCAGATTGAATTGAGTCCTGATGAAAGATTTTACCTCTCCCAGTGTCTGCCCCCTCCTCTGTGAGGCCGAGAATGGTGACCTGACAAAGACAAAAAAAAACATCAGTTAGCGACTGATGGTTTTCACTTAAAGCCTATTTTATCTGGCATGAGAGTCCAACCTTTAATTTCTCACCTGATGAATGCTGTCTCATCTGATGGCTTACGAAGTTAGAGCGGTAGCCCTGTGGGAGGAATCAAAATGAGGAACTTTAAGTTAGCGTGAACGTATCCAAGAGCAGTCAGATATATTCAGGTCTTATATGAACTTAAACCTTTACTTCCCAGATCGACTGCTTGGCAGACCAAACTTAGAATAACTATTTATTCATTGATGCATCAACTTTTCCTTTTTGTTTCTTTACAAGGTAATAGATTTTTTAATCTCCCTTTAACCATAAATGTAAAAAATCCAATCCACTTTATTTGTATAGCACAACTTAACAAAAAAGTCTCGAACTGTACAACTCCTCACTCAGGGGAAGGAGTAGTAACAGGAAGACTTAGGACAGGAAGGAGCAGTAGCCAGTAGCCATATGTTTATTTATTCATTTAGATTTGTAAATTCTTTATACCTTTTTTACTTTTCTTTTATGCTCTAAGTATCCTGTGTGTTTGCTATGCTGCTGGAATCTTAATTTCACTGAGGCAGTCATCCCAAGGGATTATTAAACACTAACATAATAAAAAAGGAGGAACAATGGCAGCATATTGAATGTTGCAGATAATTTCGGGCAATTTCAACTCTTTGTTGGGAGTTTGGTTTAACTTGTAGAAGAGTAACTCCTCATCTTAGCACTATTCCACAGAAAAGTTTTATTTTCTTTGAGCTTCAGCCGTTGTTGATGGTTATATTACAATATATTACATTATTATACCGTGGCTCTAAGTGAAAATTAAACACGGTAACTTGCAGATTTAATCTATCATTTTCTCTCTGATTCTATTCTTTTGGAGGACAGAACATAATGTTGCATTAATTATTGAGTTCATTGATAATTTGAATTAGTAACTATTAACAGTCTGCATTGAAGCAGGACTTTTTGTGCTGTCCTAAATCAGTGAGCTGAAAATCCATCATTCCATTGTTGCAGGAAACAGAAGCAGACTCACCCGCGATCCACCGTCTGAGGTTTGTGATGGCTCCGTTGTCACTGGCGGTTCTGGATCAGACTCCCTGAAACATGAATACAGAACATAAAAGATGAAGACGGACTTTTACTTCATATATTATCAGTCAAGAGAGAACTCGACCAGATCTCACACTCACCCTGGTGGAGGTGGTTCGCCCTGGCTCGTAGAGCGCATAGGAGAGTGGGGGTCAACCACTGGAGCGGGGACTGGTGAGGGCACATGCTCTTCAACAGACGTAGCAGCAGCGTGTGGAGGAGTCGGAGCAGAAGGTGGATCAGTGGTCAGAGCAGCAGCTGCAGGGGCAGCAGGAGGAGGTGCTGGTGTGGGTGCAGGTGCAGGGGTTGGGATCTGGACTGGAGGGGCTGTTGGGGGGATGCTTATTGGAGCTGGCTGTGGGATGCTTGGCAGCAGCGGGTCCTGCTGTCTTGAGTGCAGAGGTTGGACCAGCTGAGGACGAGGTGGAGGCGGGGCCACACTTTGGACTGCCTTGCGCGTACGTTTGGTGTATCCAGTCTCGTTCTTGAAGTTATTCACAGCCTGCATAGATAAAAAAAAAAGACGACTTAAAATCTATATATCAGATTTAATATTTTTTCCTTTAGTTGAAGGTTCTGTTAGCAGTTTTTGGTTTGCACTGATTCTGGCTCCCACACGAACACAGCAGCACCTTTAATCTCTTTGCTAATCTGGATTTTCATATGTAAAATAATGCAACAACAACAAAATCCTGCTGTCACTAAAGAGGGGCACACACATAAGGACTTTCTAGATCTTAAGAGATTATTTATCTGTTGGGTATCCCACACATGAAAATAAAAATCAGGCATCAACACAGCAAACCACACACATAACGATTCTGTCCCACCACCGATCTTGAATCTAGTCCTCAAAGACAGAAATCTCACATGATTAAATGTGATCTAACAACAAAGAAGAGGTAACAACCAAAAAAACACAACACGCATCACAGAGGACATATGAGAAGAGAGAATGACGGTACTATTTTTGATGGAAAAATCCTGAGCTAAAAAAAGAAAAGACCGTGGAATATGTCCTGGCTACATTCTGTATCACATCACAATTATGAAGTCGTCCACATACGAAGATTTTTGGTTGTAAATGTTGAACACGTTAGATATTTATGATAATTTCAAGATGATTACCTGGAAAAAAAAAACCTGGAGATTACCTCTTAACACACCTCAGATCACAGGATAATCTTAAAGGGTAACCTCGTAAAATGTAAATTAATCTGGCGTTTTCCATCCTTGCTCATAAAGGGGAGAAAGTTGGGGCAAAAACAGCCAGATAGTCTTTATGTGTGTACGCCGCTTCAGTAGTCACATGTATTATCAAACAAGAACTTCACTGACGGACAAAAGCATTGTCTGAATCTTAAATGCCTATCCCCACAGGTTTTAACAGCAGTGAAAACTGCTAAAAGCAAATATTCAGATCTGTTGTTGAAGGTCTGGTTTGCCTTTTATGTCAATAGAAATGCATTAGAATTAGCCTTTTACAGCGACTGGATGTTTAACTCGTAACATCTTTAAAACTTCTTACTGTGGTTTTCAGTCAAATATGAACCAATAAGTAAAAAATCAAAATAAAATCAAAATGTCAGACGGTTACCTGTCGCAGAAACTTGTTAGCAATGAGATTGTCGGGTGAAACATCGGACTGTTTGCATGTGAAGCAGATGTGCTCCTCTGAGTCCAACAAAGTCGTCCTGATACCTACAAGTAAGCAAATAAAAACAAATTATGAACATGTACCAGAAGATTTCACATTGATTAAAATGTAAAGCAATGCCCAATTAATATTATTACAATGATAATATAGAATAAGTACAGTGTGACATGTTATTTTATGAATAAAAGACAATGGTAAAACCAGGCTATATATAAATCGCTGATGGAGAGGGCTTGATGCTCCAAACTGTGCAAATCGAACCAGACCATTCAGTGGAAATGGAGCTTTTCGAGCTGTACCAGATGTTTTTGAAACAAACATTATGATGAAGAACTCACAGTCATCGCAGTAACTGTTTCCACAGCAGGGGATCACTACTGCATCAGTCATCAGGTCGTTGCAGATGGGACACAGCAGTTCATCTGGGATGGGGTCTGCATCGTCCTCAGAAGACAGCTGGTCCTGTGGAACAAACGGAGGGCGCTCCTTCTTCCCTTGTGCATATGCCTCCCTGCGTTGACAAATATACACTTAAATTCCAAAACATAAAAAGGACAAATTTCATGCTTTAAGCTGACTCAAGTGGGGTACACACATTAAGATTGTTGGCTGTTTTTGTCGCGACTTTCCCCATTTCCTATCACCAACAGCAAACACCTTATTATCTCCTGCTTTATAAGATTATCCTATTCGACTATCCTGTGGCCTGGGGTGTGTTGAGTAAATCTGTCCTGATAATATCGTATTAAACTTGTCAATATTTACGGCGAAAACCTTTGTGTATGGGGAAAGCTGAGTCATGACTTTGTGAACTGTGACATACAACTCAACATAGCCAATCAAGAAGCAAGCTGACTGAGGAACAAGGCGTAGATAAAAACAAGCATGGCTGACCTGAAACATAACAGTTACGTGTTTCCCGGTTGCTGCTGTGTTTCTTCTCTGTTCTTGTTAGATCTTATTTGATCATGGAAGACTAGATTCTAGATCCATGGTGGGACAGAATAGTTATGTGTGTGTTGTGCTGTGTTGAGATTATCGGAGCACACCACACACAGCAGGATCAAAACTGTTCAATGCCTTATTTTTTTATCTTCATGTGTGGGATCTCTAACATATAAAACATCCCTTCAGATTAAGAAAATCCTTATGCGTGTACCCTGCCTAAACTGAGTATGTGGGAGTCCTTGGTGTAGACATACTTATCTATTGCAGGTATGGCGTATTCTCCGGTGCTGGTCAACATGGCTCCCTTGGTGCCTGGTTCTGCTTTGACCATGAAGCTCTGAGGGATGCCCTTACTGGTTCTCACAGGCTTGGGACCCTCCACACTTTTATCCTGGACCTGCAAAGTTCAACACACGCAAAAATTTAGTATCAAAACACAAACACATTCTTAGGATGCATTGTCAAAGGGGATGAAGTCTAACTTTAGCATTCTTATGTGGCTCAGATATATTTTATGTAATGGGGTTTTTCAGCTCAAGCCAAATCTGATCTTTTTTAGTCGGATTTGATGCTTTCATATGAGGGCTGAAGTTTGAGTAAAATCTGATGCAGTTACATGATCAGAAAATGAGTTCAGTAATGAGGTTTGCAGTGAGAGTGTTGCCTCAAAACACACAATACCAGAGAAAATCAAACAATGTTTACCATCAATAAAGGGCATTGTCGAATATAGTGACCAGCCTTTCCACAACGGAAACAGGTGTAGTGCGCAGGTGGAGGTCCGATTGCTTTCTTGGAGTAACTAGAGACACAGAGTATGCATTATTTTATAGAAAGCACCTATGTAAAGACAAAACTGACATTCAGATGAAGTGCTGCTTGTGTATACTAACTGTATGGGGTCATAGTCATGATTTGATTGGGATATCATGGCTCTGATCTTGTCCTCTTAGAATCAGAGTACAGATATCAAAAATGTTAACACACCGTGTATTGGATAAACAGTGGAAGCTTTAAGCCAAGATACTTTTCCCACCACATCTGTGTCCAGTCCCTTTGTGTCTCTGTCTACTTCATCGCACCAAAATATGAGCCAAAAGCATGAAATGAGCAGGTATATGAGGGTGACACTTAAATCAAGACAGGCTAGGAGATGATAATCCCTGTGCTGACGGCGCCGAGCCATAATAATTCAGGGAAGTTATTTTAAAGCCTTCTTTAAGACCGTCTTCTCAGAGCATTAACAGTCTGGAGATCAAGTCCAAACATTTCTGAAAATAGCTGCTCTGTCTACAAAAAGGAAACTCAACTTTAACCCGAATGAGTCCTTGTGATCGTCTGTTTCCTTTAAAGCTGCAACTGGACGTGTTCTGTGTCCATGAAGATGTTTTCAATCAATCAATCTTTATTTGTATAGGACCAGTTCATAACAGGTGTTGTATTAAGACACGTTACAACTAGGGCTGAACGATTTGAGAAAATAATCTTGATCGCAATTTCCCCCCCCAATATTGCGATTTACTCTGCAATTGTTTTAATGTTCCTCATCTTATGTATTCTTAAACAAACATAAGCAGTAGATCTTTTTATAGTAAAACAAATATGACATTAAATAATCTAAAGATAAAAGATTTCAGAAAAAGTGGAGAAGTGAAGAACAGAAGCAAAACAGGTACGAAATTGTAAAAACTGGGTGAAAATGGTATGAAAGCGAGAAAAGGTTAATAAATAGGTGCAAATTGGTATGAAATTGCAAAAAAAATGGGGAAAAATTGGCTAAAAATCCAAAAGTGGCTTAGGAAAATTGATTATGGCAGCAAAATTGGGAAATAAATTTGAAATTCAATTTCAAAAACTATGTAAAACTCCAAAAATGGTTCGGACAAAAAGATGAATGGGGCATAAAATTGTAAAAACGGGGTTAAAAAAAAAGGTAAAAATGGTCCAAAAGTATATGAATAGAGGTAAAAAATAGGCATGAAATTGCAAAAAACATCACAATGCCAAAATGTTCAACACATATTGGGCTACAAGTATTGAACCTCCCGTGATTTGAAAATTGCATCAAGCCATATTGCGATTTAATCTAATTTCCAATTAACTGTTCAGCCCTAGTTACAACAGAGCTGACTGAAGCCACACTCTTCATTTATACAAATACATTTAATAAATATATTTGCATACACATACATGCGTCCAGAGATGGATCTATCCAGGCAGAGACAAAGGGACTAAAATCACTAAAATCAATGTTTTAGCTTCTTCTCCAAAAGCTTTTTTCAGTCCATAAAAGAAATGGAGACTGAACAATTCAGAACAGAAGATGAGTTTTGGAGAAGAGGCGAAACATCTTAAACAGATCTAGACAAGTCCAGCTACTACTTTAGAGGAAACCTCAGATAACTACGACCTGAATGACAGAGATTCTACACAGAGTTTAATTAACATTTATTTTTACTGTTAACATCTATTAATATATAACTGTCTATTTTCTGCCAGAACTCTCACTCAAAATCAGCTTTAGGGCCTTTAAGTTTAAGCTTTACATTAACATATAACCTTCAGAACTTCAGATAAAAGCTTCTGCTGTAGAGAAATCTTCATCACCTTGTCAGTGCTAAACTGATTTAACATGAAGATGCATCACATTCAAGCTGACAGCAAACTAACTGAAGTGGGTTTAGACCTGCATCCGTTCTCAAACGGTCAGTCCTGTTATAGATCTTAGTCGACACACTTGAGCTTCCAGGTGGATTAGATAAAGGTGGATTGTTAGAGGAAGAACTTGACGGACTATAGAAGGGAGCAGTTTCCTCTCACCAGAGTGCAGTGATTCAGTAGTTTTGCTCCAGGTTTTTCAGACATTTTTGAGGCAGGACTTGCAGTCAAAACCTTCAATTTTAAAGGAAGGATTTCTTCAGAAAGGTCAAATAAGTGATTTTGCCCCAAACGTTAAAATGTCTCTTTGGAGAAGCATCAGCGCTGGTCAAGAGCTCCATCTGACTGCTCCCTAAACAAACCCTCAAACCAGAGTGATGGATGGAAGGTCCAGCCTCAAGCTCAAAAAAGATCAAACTGCTGTGTCGAGTTATTAAAAAATATATCCTTACACATTTCAGGCATTAATATAAAAAACTTTCAGGCAGAGAGAGAAGTCTGTCATACGTTTGTGGACTTGGAGGAAAGACTGAGTATTGCAGAGGCTGTGGAGGGAACACACAGGGATCTGGTGCAAAAGCGGTTCTGACACAGAACCACTGAACAACTTTATTGACAGGTTCTGCAGCTTACAGCTTACAGGACAAACTACACCAGCATACGTGTCACCGCAGCAACCGTGAAAGGCCTTCAGAGATCAACAAGTGTTTTCATGTACTGATGTGTCATTGAACTTCATGATCATGTCAGGGACAGAGTCACAGCAAACTCCCTTCTTACTGCTCCCCAAACCACAGAAGTAACAGAACACTTCAATGTAGAATCTGCCCCTTATTCAAACAGAAAAATGTTGAAATCTAAATTCTTTTCAAAACAAAAAACCCTTCAGGAGGACCTGTGACCCTTCAGGGTGTAGGTGTTATGTGCAGTCCATATTTATGCAGAGTAAAACATCCTCGATCGTACAAGACAGAACAGTTGACATTGGCAGGTGTTACTGAAAAACATGTGTGAGCTTATTTACGATTAGCAGAGTTAAGGTTTTAAAATAATAATAAAAAAAATCATTAAGTCTTGTTGTCAATATGAAAATTAAATACAATAAATCCATCACCATCTGGCTCTTTGAACCACATAGATAAATATTTTCACAGAAAAAAATGACATAGGTTATAAATACAAAAGACCATATTGTCCTCATACAAACCCTTTTATAAAACACATTTACCTGGCCTGAAACAGGCTACAAAACCATTTCATTGTGAAAAACATTCAGTTACACTTTAAATGGTTTCTCAATCACTTATAAAGTGACAACAGTTCAACAATCAATATGTTGGTAGCATTCAAAAACATTGTTGGCTAGTCTGTTGTTTCTCTGGTTAACCACTTTAACCACAAATCAAATTCTTTAATCTGCTCGACTCCACAACAACATCTGTTGTCTTTATTCCAGAGAAACAACAAACTATTCAAATTCTGCTTCCTTCATCAAACCCTCCAAACACATTGAATAACACGTAGAGGTCGAGATCTTAACACAGATGTAACCAACACACAGTGAACAGAAGATACACACAACTCGATATTTGTTGACAGGATGTTCTTAAGAAAGGTGACTAAAGCCAGAAAGAGCGGGAGAGGGAGAGAGGTGAGAGGAGGAGGAGGTGTGAGTGTTGATTTTGGGTTTGTTTTACATACGGGTCTAGAAGATCCCACCACAGCTGTGTCAGAACGATCTCTGCAGAGGCAAACGGGGAAAAAACACGATGAGCTGCTGATACAACTTCAACAGAGCAAGGCACAACAGCACAGCTCATTTTCTATCAACATCATCTTATAGATCAATCTTATTTATGATTATAAGAATAAAAACATTTATAAAAGTCTACGTACACAATGAACGTCCTGCCAGCAGGTTTTACTCCTCCAATGGGTATGCGGCGAACAATCACGGAAGAATGTTTCGGGATGTGGGCTTCATCATCAGTGTATTCTTTAAAACAAGAAAAAAAACAACAATCATGAAGTATCAAAAAATATGACAACCATTACAAGAGACATACATAATAATTCTTATGTTCAGTAGGGCTGGTATTTCGCGATACAATATGTATCCTGATACATGTAACCTGTGAGATCTGACTACGCTTTCATCAGAATTCCTGATTTTATTATGCAAGGAGACCTAAGTTCAAATTTATCATGATACTGGGATTCTACTTTGAACAGCATCTCTGTTAACAAGACCCAAAGAGTACTGACAACTGTCAAACATTGGGACCGTATCAGTTCTGTAGAATCCGTATCCATATGAATCCCAAAGGCGTGTTTGACCATATTTTGCCGCAATTGATATTTTGACACAGGCCTGGTGTTCAGAGTGGCCGCAGTTCTCAAGGTTTCTATTTTGGCTGTTCACTGGAGGTGGAAGCTCAGGTCCAAGACTCCTAATTTGCTTTTGACAACTTTAAAATACAAACAAAAAACATGTCTCAATTGCTGGAGTCAGTAGGTGCACATAAACTGCATGAAAACTACTGATCGAGCACATGATTGGAGGCATGAGGGAGAGCGAGAGTGGTGGGTCGCCTCCCCAAATGAACTGTTAAAGAAACACTGGGGGGCGTTTTCAAGATGAAATGTTCAATCTGAGGATTGCTTTTAATTCTTTGCAAGGTTTGGTTTGACAAAATCTTAGGGACACGGGGCTAAACTGTTGTAACTGAGGACAAATAACACTTAAAATGCAAAACCTATCCATTGTGATCTAAAGTGTTTTTCTGACCCCATGAGAGAAGAATGTTATGGGTAAGTATGATTTTTATTTTACTTCACTGAAATGAAAACAATTCCATATCAAAAACTTGTAACGTGTTCAAATAGTGATGCACAATATCATCAGAACAGTACTGATATTGGCAGATAATTGCCAAAAATTCATTATTCAGTATCTGCACATGATTTCATTTTTCTTCCAATATTCACGTCTAAGTTCTGGGCTTATATTGACCTTGTCTATCTCATATTTTGTCTGTAATTTGGTGTAATGTGCAATCATACCATAATATTTTACCTCATCATAACTGAATCAGCTTTCAAAGTTCAAAAGTAGCACTTATTAACAACAAAATGTATTTCTAACTTCACGTTTAGAACATAAAAATACTGTCACTTCGAGGAAAATAGGTCAGTTCTGGCACAGTGGAGGAACTTTCTGAAAGTTCAGCTTATCCAACAGCTAAAATAAAAAACATTGTGCTTCCTACTGTTAAAACAATACCAGTAATGCCTGGATATCCGTGGTACTGGATCTCTTGCAAATGCCAACGCTGACTGCAATAGTAAGGCTATTTGTCTAAGAGGATAAATTCCAAATTACTGAACAACTTTGACCAGACTTAAATGAGTAAACTTGAGATGCTGACTGGGCTTCAAGACAATAGTTTTCTCCTTTGACTGCCATAGTGAACAGAAGATAAACAAAACAGTAACATGATCACAGACACATCTCAGTGCAACAGTGCAGTGTTTTTAACACATAGAAATATGAACTGAAAAGAAAAGACGAAGTTTTGGGTCATTCTAGAACTAAAGGACATTTTGACCATCCTAACTACAAAGAATTCATCATTTGCTTTACACGGTTTTGTTACATAACCACAAAACTTGGGTGATAAACAATTAAATGATGTAATTGGTCCATCTCAGGTATCAAAGATATCTTTTTCATTCATAGTTTTGTTTTGTTGTTGGTTGTGATAAAGATGCCATACTATCAATACTCAGTAACCTGAAACAAGAGCATTTTAAGGTATATTTGAGAAATACTTTACCATAACGTAAAGTATCTTTGACATTAAATTGTTTAATTTCTGGACAAAAACTGACTTTTTAAGTCCAAAAGATACTTAAATTACATTCTCTTACAAAGCATCACGTACACATTTCAACAACTAAAAAGACAAGTATTGTGGGTTAAGATATTTTAGAGAAATGTGTAGCAATAATGAAAATGTTGCATACAATAACATACTAGACAGCACAGTGTCTGTTGTTGATGAAGTGAAGGAGGTGCATCTCTACTCCAATAAAAGTAACTGGGTTGCAAATCAGAGGTAATATTCAACAGTTTTCTCATAATTAACAGCTGCCATGTCAACAACTGTCAGGGCTGAAAGTCCATTAATGTTTACATGAATTAAAATTGAAAAACTCTACAATAAAATGAGTAACAGAGTTGAATTGGTTGAGTAGCTCAATCCGGCTGCAGTTTTAAAACAATATTCAGCTCTTACCTTTGGTTTAGCCACAGCATAATCAAAGTAATGTATGATTTAATTTCCTTACAGCCGTGCTGTTCCTCGTTCTTGCTCTTCTTCTGAATAGTTAAAATTGTTCCAGTAACAGGTTGCACATAAAATGTGACTCCCCTTTACATTTACTTTTGTTAAAACAAGTCTATGGTTTAAAAAACTAGGGATGCACATGATCAGATTTTTGCCTATATCTGATATTCCAAATTTTACGAAGTTATCACAAATACCAAAACTGACATTTTTTATCATGAGCACAAAAGTCTCTACATTATGAAAATTGACTGTGTGAGGAACATCTGCAAAACAAGAAAAATAACTTTTAAGTCTTAAAAAATGTTCTGTGGTTTCTAAATGTACCATTGCAGTGACTGTAAGGTGAAGCATCCCTGAACACATGTGTATTACCCTTATATTACTATCAATATATCATCAAAAGATTCAATATCAGCAGATACAGATATTTGGCTTTTTAGGTTAATATCTGCTGATACCACTATGATACCATTTATACTGTGCAACCCTAAACAAGACAAAAAAATTGAAAATCTCGTTCTGAATATTATATGTTGAATAAGAGCAATTGAATTAAAGGCTGGGACAAGAGAAAAGGCCTCTAAAGGGTGTGTGGATGGTTTGTTGCCATGTAAGATGATACTTAAGACTGGGACAGGAACAATCTTACATTCATTATCAAAGTACCAATGTAGTGACCACACAGGGTGAAGCATCATTGTACAGTCGTGAATTTTGCTGAAATTACTGCCAATATCTGCAAAACTGTCCATTATGGCCAATAAATATTTTCAACACTGCAGGCAAGCATCTGCTGCTAACATCATAACATTTGGCATCCGGCAGGCTTATTCAAATGCACTTTTCACAAAAACATGCAACAAGAAAAAATCATTTGAAATTAAAGGCTAGGATAAGAGATCCATGCTTTATGGGGCACCTGGGAGGTTTTTGGCAATAAAGATAACATTTTAGAAATACCTTAACAGCAACAACTTAAACAACTTGGTACTAAATATACCAATGCTGTGATTATACTAGTGCCTGTAACCTGATTGCAATATCTGCAAAAATCTCAATATCAGCTGATCTAAATATTTCGATTTTTAGGCCAATTAGTGCTGAGACCAATGTTATACCATTTATATTGTGCATCCCTAAAAAATGACTTATTTTTCAAAAGCATGACATTATCCACAAAAGCAAGAACAAGAAGCTCCAAAAGAAGATATGTTAAATAAGAGCATTTGAATAGAAAACTGGTACATGAAATAAGGCCTTTAATGGGGCAGTTGGGAGAATTTCATCACTTACGAAAATATTTTTGAATTACTTTGAATGTACCAATCCAGTAGTTAATAGGTAATATATTGTCTGCCAGTAGCTGTAAACACTTCAATATGGGCTGATGCAGATATTTAAATACGTAGGCCAATATTAATTGATAACATAATTTTATTTATACCGAGCATCCCTTTAATAAACTTTTTTTTAATTGGAAGACATCATTCACAAAACATTTTGGATAAATAAAATTTTGGATTTAAGAGCAGCTGAATTGAAGGGTAGGACAAGAAATAACGCCTTTTAGTGGGTGGAAGACATTTAGGATAGTTTAGAAACATTTTTCACAGCGACGACCTCAGCATTTCAACTACAGATAGGCAAAGTTTATACATTAATGCTCCCCTTGATTTTTTTGCATTCATTGTCTGCATTACATGAACTATCAAGAAAATGTCCTCAAACCCTCTGATATCCCGGTTAACATTTAGTCAACCTAACCCCATATTCAACACAAAGAGCTGCTGTGTGTATGCAGTCCCCATGTTCATGTAAACATAAGCCTAACATGTCGGTCACGTGTTTCTGCATCAGCTGACGTCATACCTTCTCGCGTCTGCGCGTTGGTGATCTGCAGGTCGCAGTCTGTGGCCTTGAGGCGCTCCCGGCCCATGATCTGCCTCTTCAGCTCGTTCAGGGTGATATGCAGCCCATCGAAAGTGACTGTGTTGTATTCCAGTTTGGAATGAAACTTATAGTGAACACACGACATGTTTACAGGTCTAGGATCTTATATCAACCAAGCACAATGAGGAAAAAACACAGGCCTGTGATAGAAACCAAATCAAACAGCGTTAACACTACACACAGGGGGCTAAATCTGCCGAATTTAATTAGTAAAGCTATATTATCACTGAAACAATGTGGACAGAGAAATGGGAAAAGGGTTTAGGTCGCAGATGAGTCCAAAAGAAAAATGCTTCAGCTGTTTAGGCCAGGGCGCCACAGTCATTTACAGTCCGGTACGGTTGGAGGAAATCCCAACAAAAGTCCAGAGAGGAAGAGAAAAGGTGGATTCACAGGGTCCGTAACGAGTTGTCCTTGTTGAGGAGCCCCGGCCGCCTCGCCACAAGCCGCTAATGTAGCTCGAAGCGGGCCTGGGGTTCCCTACAGCATCAGTCCGTGGGGGAAGAACAGTCCTCTCCAGCGGGAAACAAACACCACCGGGATCCTCTGGTCGTCCATAAAACAACGAAAACAGCTTCCACGAGTCCTCAAGTTTGACGCTGTCGCAATGACACCTAAAAATGATTATTCTGAAATCGAAATCTACCGAATGACAGAAAAATTAGCTCGTTAGCTAACGCCAAGGCTAACATGCTGCACCTCGAGATTAGCTAACATTTTAACCAAACAAAAGCTAACCGCTAACGGTCAACGGTCCAATCACTGCCCTCAAATATCGACGAAAACATACACCTGTAATGATACAAGGGCAAAGAAATAAACCTATGTACATGAAAAGCTACAGTAACAAAAAAATAAACGCATGAATCCAGTTAAATGTTGAATTTTAATCCATAAAATCCATTTTCGTTGATCCGTGTTGCGTCTCTCCTCGCTGTTTCATCAAAATGGCGCCGGCCGGAAACGGATGTAGCGAGAGTCTGAACAAAGACTAAAAAAGGGGACAAGATGGTTCACTCCAGACCGAATTCTCAGTATGGTGTCGACGTAATGAATCACATTTTTTAAATAAATATAACAATACATTTTTAAAAATCTCTGTTTTAATCCAACAATGTTGACTAGACGCACCCCATAATTCCAAGTTATAGCTATAGGTATGGGCAGTTCCAACTAGATTATTTTTATTTTGACAATATAGAAAAAAAAATTGCACAGCTATCAGTTTGATGGTTTAGCAAAACCACAAATCAACAAATAATGTTAGTTTTTCTTTGGTTTCGTTTTAACATTTTAGTAGAACAAATACACATACTTGTGAGTATGTGGTTATGATGACGAATACTGCATTAATAATTTTTTTGGTATTGCCTAAAAGTTCAAATGTGTTAAGTATGTCTCAACAGTATAACCTACATGTTTAATAGCTTAAAAAACGATGTTCTGAAATTAACTGAAAGACAAATACATCCGTATCAATTCATCACTTTTGTGGGATAAAAAAAACATACTTTATAAGTTTCACTGTGATGGTGCAGAAATTGTGTTGCAGTTCACGTGTGGTTAGTATTTAACATTTACCATGCAGAGAAACATTTGTTGAAGTGGGTGGTTCTAGAGACTTAAACATTTACATGGTATATTTTTATGTCATGATTTGTGTAAGAGTTTAGCCCCCTGGTCCTGATTTTCACATGACAAAGTGACCATTTTATCGTTAGTTTTAGAGAAATTGGTTTCTGCTATCTGCTACCACAACTTCTGAGAGACAATTGGGGTTTATCAAAGGAATCCTGCCTCTTGCTGAAATATAACTTTCTTGCCTGGCTTCAGTCATTTCAGTCTTGGAGTAATATACCCAAATCTCCTGCAGTTGTAGCTTTTGTTCTGGTTCTTAACGGACAATTGGCAAAGTCCCTCTGATCCGAGTCCCAAGCAAGTCTCGAGTCATTTGATCCGAGTCCCAAGCAAGTCCCAAGTTTTTTCTGTTGTGGGCAAGTCGAGTCGAGTCACAGGTTATGACGGGTCGAGTCCCTCACCATTGTTCACCAGTCCACCCAAAAAGCACTCAGATTTATATCTTGAATAGAGGAACCTCATCTTCCCACACATCAACACACGTACACCCTCTTTACTAATGTTAGCTTTGCTAGCTTCATATTGACCACAGGTCAAGGCTAACGTTCCTGCCATATTGACCTATGGCAGGAACGCTAGCTACCTGGCTAACGTTTGCAGGTTACACTCACTTGGCCTCATGTGTCCTCAAGTGGTGGATAAAGTTTGATGTTGTGCCCTCTTTTTTGCTTATCGAAGCGTTGCAGGTTGTGCACTTGGTGTGTCTTTGTTTTCCATGATTGAAATTCTTTATATGCAAAGAAAAAAGCTGGGCAGACATAGCGGTTGCCACGTTGAAGACCCACATCTCACGTACCCTGCCCACTGATCATCACTGTAACAGAAGCGGGTGTGTGGTAGGCACGTATGTGTGTAGTACTGTGTCATGTGTGGGACAATCATGGGTGACGGACAAGTGTGAATGGAGCATCAATAAAGTGAACCTAAAAGGAAAGAGCGGAGTATATCTCCTGTCTGGCTCTTCATATAAAGCCTGAGTGCGTGCAATTTTCTGAATCATGTTGTCTCAAGTCAGGTCGAGTCTGGAGACATATTCTCTCAAGTTCTTGCCGAGTCTCAAGCTTTAACCTCCCGAGTCCGAGTCCCTATGACTCGAGTCCAATTGTCTGGTTCTTAAATGGCAAAACAAAGTCCACCATTGAAGGCACAACAGTGAAGTCTTAATGACCTCTGCAAAATTATAATATCAAGGGGAAAATCCTGCATTATATTAAGAAAAATAGCTTTACACGTTGAAACAAGTAGCAATTTACTGCAGTACTCAGAAATAAATGTGTATTTCTATCAATAATCTGAAGTAGAAGTATAAGAGTTATAATATGAAAAGGACCATTTTCTTAACCTTCTTCATTAACCATTTCCACTTTACCCTCGTTGTTACCTTAACTGACTTAGACCTTTCTGCTGATATGGGCAGAGCTCTCTTCATTGAAAGAAAGGCTGTTTCCCAAAGCCCAGGTACCTTGCCTTGCCTTGCCTTGGAAGGCAGTGCCTTCGAAGCCACTTCCTTCCAATCCAAGGCAAGTGTCCTGCCTCTGCTCAAAGGAGATGCTAATGGAACAGCCTACAAAGGCATCCGGAAACGTCAGACCCGCCTCTTTGTGGAGTTTTATGGATGTGGATGCTTTACGAATTGGTTTATTGTTTCATATCTTGCAGACACGACCGAGGATGAATTGCTTATATTTTGTTTGCCTATGTTTTGATGATATTTTGGTTTCTGATATTTTTGTTATAATAAATGAAGGTACACAAAAATGCATGGTGTATGTTTAATATGAACTAAAGTAAGGTTCATTGTTGCAGCATTTTTTTTTTCCTGCAGAAATGGAGAAGTAAATCTGCTAAGTTCATCAGATGCACACATTAGTTTTATGCAGCTTCTTTGTGCATTGCATAAATCAAATCTCAATCTCCATCTTATTAATGCATTATTTCAGATGCAAATCAATGTTCAGCATCTGCCATCTTGTTATTTTCAGAGGTGTATTTTGTTACTTCTATTTGAATTGGAATTTACCGCGCCTCCGTTGGAGCGTCTCTCTGGTGCGTCTTTTCCTTCCATTTTTTCCCTTTTTTTCCTGTAGATTCGCGCGTTGCATGTTGGGTATTTATAGCCATGGCAAGGCAGCGAAGGATACACTTGTGTATCCTTGGTCAATTAGCCACATGCTAACCAAACGGAGGACATATGCCTCCGGAGGACATGAACATTGGAACAGCACTTGGGCAGCGACTGATGATGTGGATGCCTGCCCACGCCCACATCAGACTGATGCAAGGCAAGGTACCTTGGCTTTGGGAAACAGCCAAAATGTCAGCTTTAAGTATAACGGGGTACGTCAAAGCTGACAGTGAACTATCTTGACAGCGGGGTTACTCTTTGGTTTCGTCGTGGAGCCATGATGGGGGGTTTTTGTTGTCGTAGTCCGATACATATCAGGAAAACAGGCATCAGAACCCCGGAAAAGTGCTTTTAACTAGAGGTAATACAGTATATCACGTCAAATATAACAAAAATTGCTTTTAGAAGAGCTATTTTTCCTATTACAATAGCAAGCGTTATCGAGCGGTCCAAGGTGATATTGGCCTCTTTTTCCACTTCCCTCTTAACACAGCAAATAACACTGGAACATTTTCATGTCCTGAGCCTGTCGAGCCTGGGATCGGGACACACACACTGTCGCATACTCGGACCGGACTTGTTTCCGTTCGTTGACGTAGATGACCTTATTTGGACATGACTTCCGGGCCTCCTGGAATAACTCGCTCTGTGGTGCCATGCACGTTTCACCGGTAGCGTGGCCGAGCGGTCTAAGGCGCTGGATTAAGGCTCCAGTCTCTTCGGGGGCGTGGGTTCGAATCCCACCGCTGCCAGTGTTTTTTCATGCTACAAGTGAATTGCAAAGTATTACTGACGCTACAGCACAGAAACATAGAGGGGGACATGTTGCTCAAAAACATCTGCTTACAACAATTTAACAGTCGTTCAAACATATATGAAGTTCACCAGCACTATAATGAGCCTATAACCACAGATAATCAACCTTAGTCCGCTGCAGGCTCCATATTAAATAAAATGAAATTTAAAATCATTGTCATTCTGTTAATACTGAGGTTGCTCCTCCAAAATTATAGCCTTAATGTCAAAGACAACAATCAACATGGCCTTGAATGTGGATTTTCTTTTTTTTACCTGCGCCAAGGAGGTTATGTTATTGCCGGCATCTGTTTGTTTGTTTTTGTTTTTTTTTTATGTTTGTTTGTTTCTCTTTCAGCAACATAACTCTAAAAGTTATGGATGGATTTCAATGAAATTTTCAGGAAATGTCTGGTTTGGGACAAGGTACAAATGATTAGATTTTGGGAGTGATCAGGATCAGGGTAAAACCACCATGATGAAAAATGCGATTTTCATAAATAACTACTGAACTAAAATATATATCATTATGAATCCAATTGCTAATAATATGTTTGCATGGTCAAGGAATCAAAATATTTAGATGAAATAAAGATAGGACTTATATTTACGGTTAAAATCCCAAGATGGGTGCTTTTCTAGTCTTGGTGACCTTTTTAAACGCATTGACTTGAAGGTCCAAGTTTCATCACATGTAAAGCACACCTTGTAGAAAACTTGCTTTTCCTCTTCTTTGTTCCATAAAGAATCCATAAAGTGATTTTACTTTTTTCCTCACCCCATACTTCCTGGTGAAGGACTGAGCCTTTCATGGATGCTCCTTTTATACCCAATCATGACACTCACCTGTTTCCAGTTAACCTGCTCACCAGTGGAATGTTACAAACAGGTGTTCTTGAGCATTTCTCAACTTTTTTTCCCCATCCCAGCAAGAAAATGATGAGGTTTATTTGTTTGAATCAATGATCAATATCTTGTCTTAGTTGTGTACTATAATTATAAAGGCTGAAGATGATTTCAAAATCATTGTTCCATTTTATTTACACTCAAAAAAATGTCCCAACTTCAATGTAATTGTGGTTTGTATGCATGGTTTATGCAGAGTTAGACAGTTCTCTTTTCACCCAAATATGGCTGTAGATTATTGCACTTTTATATTTTTAAAACAACTATGAATATTAAGTTCACAGGCTTTACAGAGATACTGTACATCAACACCTTTTTTTGTTTTCATGTCTTTCCTCACTTCCGAGTCAATGACAAGAAGATAGACTCTATTCTTTCAACTGTGTGTGCATTAACAAGTAAGACACGAAAACAAAACAAAAAAGTTGGTCCGTCACTAAATGCTTTTAACTAAAAGTGTAAAGGCCTTATGTTGGTCTTCTCCCGAGGCCCCTAAATTACCATAACAGCCTTGGTAACTAACATAGATCCAACAATTAAGATCTTTGGGTCATTCTGGAGAGAAAAATGTCCCACTGCTGAGAACAAGTTATCTATTATAATCAGTTTGGGAGTAATGCATTACAAAAGTAATGTGATTACTGTGATGCATTCCTTTTTACTGTAACGTAATAACGTAAGGCATTACAAAAAAAAAGCACTAATATTTTACTCAGTACAAATGTCAGTAATGTAAGTTACATTTTTTTTGTTTGTTTTTAAACTTTGTTTAATACAAATGTGCCAAATACTCGGTGAGATCAACGGAGGAGAAAAGTCCTAGCCTTGCAGAGCAGACAGACCTTCCTGATTCTGAAATCCTGCAGCTCCGTCTTGCCAGCCTCTGTTGTCCAACAAATTCACTCGGCTGAATTCTTAACGGCCCAATCAGGGAAGAGAGGTGGGAGCTGCAGAATGCGGACGTGACGACAACCGGAAGTTGAGAACCGGAAGCTGAGAATGGACATGCCGATTAGCCTATTGTCCTCATGGCTACTCAGTGAAACTTGGCGAAATCTGCCCTCCTCAGAAGTTTACTTGTAGGGATTGTCTTTGACGAGGTTCATGTCACATATAAGTGTTAAATCAATCATCTGTGTGGTACAATTCAGTGTAAGATGATAGTATAAGGCCATTAGCTGTTAGCAGCTAAGCTAGCAGCTAGCGGCTAACGGTCATTAAGTGTTGTTGGCTGTTAGCGGCTAAGTTAGCTGCTATGGCTAATGTCCATGAACTGTTTTAAAGCTGTGGTCTACGATTTGAAACCGCAGCCTGTCCCCCCTTCCCTCACCTCTCCCCCCCGTGTTCCAAGATCCCGCCCCCAGCTCGTGTCGCCTCGCCTCTTATCAAGCCCCCTCGGACAGAGCTTCGAGCGACTAGCACAATATATCAGCAGCAAACTCAATCAAAAACAGCTCAGCTCAACTGAAAGTATCAAACACGACAGACATCCCCCTTGTAACACACAGCAGTAGCCATTTCAATTGGACCGGCGGCAATCGCATGACGATGCGTAGTGAGAGAGACAGGGGATTGGATGGACTCACGGACCAACTCACGGACCAATTAATAGTCGCAGGTTCTTAGGTTTGATTGGTCAGCTAGTATGCAGCTTTGCAGCGGATATACTGAATGGATTATTTTCGTTCTTTTTTGTCTTTATACTGTGTAGATAGGACCATAGGACCATAACAGCCTTATAAACGGTGTTATTAATATGTACAAAGCTTCCAAATCGTAGACCATAGCTTTAACTGTTGTTAGCCATTAGCCGCTACATTAGCCGCTATGTATGCTACATTATAGGAGGCAACTCTGCTTGATGTGGATTGGTCTGTGATGAATGTGACGAGCCAAACGATAGCGCAATCACAAGCTTGTGGTTTTTTTTTAAACGTTCTGCCCCTGAAAACTAATTTAAAGGGCTCCTACCCTGATGGACTAGTGAAATATTTCTGTGGCAGATATATTGAGCTGTCCATCTGGCTTGTCAGGTTAGAAAAGTCCTCAGCTAGGCCTAAAGTTACAGTATCTCTAACACAGTTTACCAGAATTTTACATTTTGTCTGTTGTTGCTCTGATGGTTTCTTGTATTGTGCAATGAGCAATCGATGTGGCTATTATGTTCTACTGTTTTTAGCCTTAAGCTGAACTCAGTCAGATAGCCACCACATCACCTTCCACTGGATGTGTAATGAGGGCCTAATGAGCTACATTTAGAAAGACAAATCCATGTCTTCTGTTATTTTGACGAGAGTGACTGAAAATATGATAATAGTGTAACATTTCAAATGCAGTAATATTATAATGTAACTAATTACTTTGAAATGACAGCAACAAGTAATAAATAACAGATTACATTTTTGAAGTAACTTGCCCTACCCTGATTATAATGTTTAAAGAATTATATAAGGTGTACACAGTGATAATGCACGCTCACAGTTGATGGTAATGTCCACAGACAGGTTTTTTTTTTTATTTGAGCATCGTCATCACACAGCCTCAGATCTTTGTCTGAAACATGTGATAGCCATGGCAACAAGTCAGGTGTCTTTATCTGCCCGCTGTTTCACTGTTCATCCCGTCCAATATCCTCTAATGCAGCTTATGCATACATCTTCACACACATGAAGTCCTCTGTGTTTCTATTACAGGAGGGTACATTATCATCAAGTGCCTCTTCATCTCCATAATTGTACCCGGCCACTGTTCCCACTTATTCAAGGACGGATTTGAAAATCTTCTTTCTGTTTCTCTCTCGCCAGAAATGCGTCTGCTCTGAGGAGAAGCAGCAGCTCTTCACCTTGACACACTCGTGTCTCTAAAAAGAACATTTTGTGTCAATTCATCGTCTTTATTTGAAGTAAACAGTCTCACTGACAGAATGATGAGGGCTGAAACTTTTGTCAAACGTTAGCTGACACGACACACTCAGATACACAAACAGAGTTTAAATATATTCACTGTGTTTTCAAATGAAAGATTTAGTCCATTAAAATAATCATTAGTCATAGTCTGTTAGTCCTTTTAAGTGTAAGGATGAGTAAGTTTCTTTTCTCTGCTCTCTCTGCTTGTCCATCCTATACTCACATTTATTTTTCAAAACACTCATTCACACAAAATACAGATATATTCCATACATGGAGCTCATTACAGTCAAGATGTAGACACACACAGATAACAAAACTATTACATTTAAACACAGCGTTACTATTTTCTTAATCTCCTTTGCTTTTTTCATGAACAGTAAACAAGACATGCAGACTGGTTCTGTTTAAAGCTGTATCAATAAGGGCCTGGTTGTTCAAAGATTAAATTGGAATTTTTCTGTACTTTATCTTGATTTTATAACAGAAAACTAAACACAGTTTATCTGGTACAGAAACAGACAAAAGGATCTCAAAGCCAGATTACCAACGAGTTAGCTACATGCTAAAATCTGCACAAAATCCAAATTGACCCATTAAAGAGGTCACCCAGACCAGGCTGCAAATAATCTGGGTCACAGAGCAACATAAGTTATATCATTTTCTTTACCGTTTCTTGAATAACGGAGATTGAAAGGTGTCTTATTTTAAAAGGATGACCGGATCCTCACATAGCAGTATGACCATGCACGGTTTACAAACAGGTCCTCTGACTGATGATTCAACCTGGGGTAAACTCACTGTTATACCTTCTGCTTATAACCTCTTTCATCTGTGTTCTGGATGTAGTTGTTGATATATTTCTCTCTGCTCAGAGTGTGTAGCTGGACAGCTGATGCACACAAGAGTGCTCAACTTATGTTTGCTGTTACTGTGGGTAAACTGATTTGTATTTGTCAAAACTACTGAGGTTGGTCAGCAGGATAATTCTTAATCATTCAGAAATTTGGATAATCATGTGGGATTAAGCATGTAGTGATATCAAACTGATCAACTTTAAGGAAACTCTAAAAGGACAAAGAACATTCCTCTCTGACTCTGGGCCTCCCTGCCATGACCCTAAATCTCCTAGAAGCATCTGAAGCCGTAGAGTCTGGCGTTAATGGCTGCAAGGTACCCCCAAACAGACATCGGTGTGGATGTTTACTCTTCTTCCTAAACAGCGATTGGCTGAGACCAGATAGTATGTTCGAAGAGAGTCCGTTCCCAAAGTCATAAACAATTCTTAGGTGGCACCTAAGTTGACCTTGGACCTCCCTGGACACGTGGATGTGGTCTCTGTCTAGCACAGAAAACCACAAACATTTTAAAACTCTCTAAATGAATCAAGGGACACTTCTAACAATGTGATGTTTTTTCCTGTCATGCCAAATGCTTTCTAATGATGTGACTTGTGTGTTTTTAACCCTAAAAATCCCCAAGTTAGGAGAAAGTTGGGTTATCACTCTGTTTTATTAAAGAATGCTTAATAATAGGATTGCTACACCTTGGGTTTGGGTTGCAAACCATCTTAAGGGCATGTTGACTGATATATCTTAAGTTAACCACATCTATTGTGTTTAATTGACTGTTTAATAAGATTTGAATTGTTTAATTCTTTCTTATACGTTAGATATATATATATTTGGTATCAAATTGATCACCATGAGATTTCCTATCCAGTTGGAGTGCTTATATTGGATGTTTAATCAAAATACAACTTAATATTGGCCAAATATTAGTTGATAAAAGTTTTGATCACCACAGAAGGCCCTCCTCCTCTGAGATCCTCATCAGGAGTTAAAACAGAGAGACATGCGGTCTTGCTGCTCTGCTCCTCTCGACTCTTCTCTTCTCTTGTAACCTCGTCTTTTGGTGTCTCATCTCTCCTTCTTCCTCCTCGTCTTCGTCACCACCTTTGATTTTCGGCTCCACATATTTTTCTTTAATTCTTTTTGTCTAAGTTTTGTAGCCCGCCGATTCTTTCTTTATAAGCCAGTAAGACTTCAAAGATTTGCTTCATAGTAATGGACTTTTGTTATTAATTTCAGAAAAGTATTCGTTTGGCCAATGAATTCTTGATTTTTGGAATTAGTTACAAATCAACTTTTTATACAATCGAGACACCAACGCCCAAGCTCCAGCTTCACCTTGTGAGAACCTGCAAGTCCAATCTAAGACTTCTCTCCCAGGGAATCTGGGACAGATCAGCTCGCATCGGAACATCCTCCACTGGATCCATGGCGCTGGATAAAGTGTGGACTTCACCCTCTGGACCGACTCCAAACCAGAAAGTCCTTCAGAATCTCCAGTAGCCCCAGGACCAGTCTGAGATCCGATCATATCAGCTTCACGAAGTAAGGCGTGGTTCTCCAGTTCTTTCAGATGGGCTTGAGTGTGTCTTGGTTCAATTCTCTAATAATTTCCCCTTGATTTGACCTTTTACAAGTAGGTTAATTCGGAAATTAATCCTCTATAACCACTCCATATGCTTAAATGTTCCTTGAGGGTTCATATCTTCTATCCTGATTGACAGCATCATTGATTTAGTACATCTCTGACATTTGTTCCTTCTTAAGTGTTTATTTTATTTTATTTTGTCTTATATATTCATTTTAATAAATCATCCTTATATATTTAAAGTTCTGTCTGTTGGTATTCTATTTGGAAGATTGACATCACTGCATGAGAGTTCTGTCTTTAGATCTGAGATTGATTAAACAACTGAAGTTTGACTTAATTGATTAAACTGATAAGTTTGACTTAATTGATTTATCTAATTTAATTGAAATAAATAAATAAATCAGCTAATTAAGTTAATTTTGCCTTTTTTGTATAAAAAGGATGGTGCCCCTTTAATTAACGAGAGCAAACCTGGTTATTAAATGAATATTAATTAATTTAATTAATATCCAGTAATATCCAGAAAATAATCGCTACAAGCATTATTTGTGTATTTGGCAAACTTCAAGTAAGAGTGTAATTTGATCCTTATGCATCTTTTTTCTTTTTTTTCAAGAAGGCGTCTAATCATCTAATCCCTTTGTTTGTATCTTGTGATGACCCCACACTGGTTTTGAGGCTTGTTTTCTCTCACAATTCTCTAAATTACGCAGAAAATCTGATAACATGTACAGAAATGTTTAGCATCAGCGTCTGTCCCATATTTTTCTGAACAGAGAGAGAACTGTGCTGTGACACTGTGGCACACGTCCAGGCTCATGTACTGTACCTCATGCAACCCCACACAAAATGGAACTATCCCTTTCTTGTGCCACTTGTGCCACTACTAATATATGAACAGCACAAGGTTAAAAAAAACAGACATGGATTACCAAATCATTACTGATTCTGAAAACTTTTTTTTTTTGGCCTTTGGCAAAGATCTCCAAGGGGAATGATTTCTTTGTTGATAAAAAACTCAATGGTCTTTTCCTCACAGGCCAAAGTTCAAATTTGTTTCAGTCTGACGCAGTATTAATTTTGACAACACTTTTTCAATTTAGTTTTAGTTATAGCCTTTTGCCTGACATATATTTTAGTCTTAGTCATAACTTAGTAATTTTTTCCATTTTATTTTAATTCAAGTTGATGAAATTTAACATTTTAGTTGATGAAATCTAATCTACTGTAGATTTAGTCGACTAAATTAAGAAGTGTAAAGTGTTAGGCATTTTGTATACTTCCTCGAATTTCTGAAGTCATGTTTTACATTTGGATACAATAAAACATCTCATAAGTCTTTAATAAATGCTATTAAAGTTTGAATATAGAAATTAACAGAAACAAATTTAACTTCTGAGTGAAATGCAGTCACCTTTTTTTAGGCTACCTGGCAGAGCATCTCAGTTACAACACCAGAACTGACAACAAACAGTGAACCTGCTCTACATAAATATATCAAATCATAAAGAGAGCAGCTCTGATTGGATCGCTCCACAAATTATCCCACCACCATGAAGCTAGGACTGGATGTCTCTCTTAACTCATCCAACCTTTCCACTCAACCAAACTTGTACCTACTTTCTACATAAAAATTAGGACTGATTAGATAAAGTCTAGTTTTTATTTGTTGCTGAAAATGCCAGTTAATTTAGTTTTAGTTTTTGTCCATGCATTGTTTTTTTTTATAGTTACAGTCTAGTTTTCGTTAGGGGAATAAAGGTTGTTGACGAAAACTATGATGAAAATAATTAGACAACAAAAATGAAACTGGTCTGACAACTGTTATCATGGTGAGGTATGGGTACCTTTCACATTTGAACTGATTCATACCGATGCCCGGTTCCTGGGAATCGGTATTGGTACTCAACGGTACCAATTTTCAGTACTTTTTTGTGTGTTTATGGGGTAATAAATATTAATTTGTTTAATGTTAAGATCTCAATTTTTTTCAATGTAATTTATTTCTCAATATGTAAAATTTGACGGATATATATCAAAACAACATTCAACTGTTTGTATTGTAACATTGTAGTTGTTCTAAAAATTTCTTCAACATGAAAACCAGAAACTAAAATGAACCACAACTTAATAAATTAACTGCAGCCCTCACTTTAACTTTAGGGCAGTTTAACAATGGGTCCGACAGAGCTGTCAATAAAAAAAGCATTTACATTAATGTTACAAAGTGAGAGGAACCGACCTGATAATGATAACTGACGCACATTAAAATGCCAAGCTAATACCATCTTAAACACAAGGCTTATTTACCTGGACCAGGTATCCTCCTTGTCGCATTTGCTGCCATCACCAAATGTTAAAGCCATTTCTTTTCCTGTGTTTCTGGCTGCAGACGACTAGTTGCCATTGGACACAGGCGCGTTAACAGTGCCGAATAAATCCTTTGTGGTCGTGGATCTGAGGCTATCAAAAATTGTGCACTCTTCAGCTTTAAGGAAAATTTTGTGCGTCACCAGGTGCTTCCTCAGATTTGAAGTATTTCCGCAGCTGGCCTTACACTTGGCGTCACAAATATTGCAGCGAGCATAACCTGCATCATGTTTAATAAAGTAGAGCCATACTTTCAAGCAATTTCTCTCAGCGTCATTACGCTATTGCTGTGCTGCATTCAAGTCCAGTATGGAAATTCACCTACTCTACACAATAGTATGGCTTCTTCCACGCCCTCACAGTCACAAGGATGCGTTTAGGTACCTAAACATGGTACCGTTTGATTTTATGTGAATCTGTACTCGGTAGTACCTACAGAATTCGGTCGGTACCTCTTAAAGTACCGAATCACTGCTGAACTATTTCTGAACAACCAGGCCCAGATGATTAGTGATATTGTTGTTTCATACTAGCTTTTCAAACTTGTGATGTTATGTTACTGAAAATCAAACATTTGTGGGTTTAAGACTGTTGGTCAACAGGAAAATCATTTAGAGACGTCATGGTTAGTCATCAAACACAGTGGTGGGTATTCCTATAGTTGCTCAATTTTTAACAACTCAATTTCTGGTCAGTCAACAAGACATGACTGAGAAGTTCCTGCTGAAGTTCATATCAGGCACCAACGACTTTCCCTTTTCTTTATGGATGTCTCCATGTCTCCAGAATCCTTCAACAGTGGCTCCTGTCCTCTCACACTGGTGTTGTCCTTCTGTTGGCGGCACAGTTCCCCGGCAGCATATCTGTGTTGTTATGAGCAGCTGGTGGAGTTAAATTTTCCACGTCCATGTCGATCTTACCGTCTTTGAGAGGCGGTGCCATAGTGTAGAGCATGAACTCTGAGCCGACAGTCACAGGCGATGTCAAACCCGCCATTGCGATCTTAGAGTCGTTCGAGAGGGACGGCTCTCTGTCTCGCACTAAGGATGTCTGAAAGGGGTGCGAGTTCGATTCCCCCATGCTGTGGTTGCTCCTGGAGCTGTACCTGCGGCTGCGGTTCTGGTAGTAGCGGTTGCGGTAGTAAGACGAGCTTCGGGAGATGGGCGGCTTCATGAGGGAAGGCCGGCCTTTGGTGCGCAGCTGCCGGTGTTTTTCTATGAAGACGTGCACAGCTAGGACGCCCACCATCTCAGCCAGCACGAAGGACAGAGCCCCGAAATAAAAAGACCAGCCGTAGGAGTAGCTCTTCTTGTTGTCGCTCTGGCTCGGGTCACCTGAGTTGGCTGATATGTACACGATGATGCCAATAATGTTGCTGAGACCTGGTGAAGATGACAAGGGTGCAGAGAGTCAGTTGGTTAAAAAGTTTGTATAAATTAGGGCTAGCATCTTACACTTGATATTTTCTCGGGGGCTGGATATAGAGGCCTGTGCAGGTGTGCAAAAACCTGTAGTACCATAAGTGTCCACTTGAGGCTGGCTGCAGACAACCGACACCCCCCAGAATTATTGTATTTGGGAGATACATGTTTTTTAGAGCCTTAAAGGTGTAATCAGCGATCTTCTAATCTTCTAATCTAATGCACTATTTGTCAAATTCACTGTATTTCTCCTCTCCTTCCGCAAGATGTCACCACTGACAGCATGTTGAAAAAAAAAATCCGGTTTCAATACACAGTCTTGACTCTGAATTTCAGCAGGTAAATACTGTGGCTCGGGCCGAGTTACCAAAACAGAGTACACCCCCCAACATCCAGGGGGCGATCATGCTCATGCGCAGATCAGACAGAGGGGGGAGGGGGAGTCGTCGGATGTGTAGCGTGCACAGTTAGCGTAAGAGAGAGATACAATAGGTGCAGTAGCGATAGCTGAAAAACAGCCCAAAAGAAAAAGGTCAGAGGAGCAGAAAGTGAAAAAGAAGGGCTAAGACCATGAAAGAACGAAGACCCGGGTCAACATTGTTGTTGCTCTCCGACGGTAGAGGGACCTCCGCAAATTTTAAGACCTGAAAACGGACACGGATGTCGCCGTCTTTCTGCAGGATAGGTAAGCAACATAGCTTTATGGTGCTTCACAGAACAGTAACAGCGTCGGGCATTCATCTTATTGTCTAATCTGCCAAAATATACTGTTGTCGTGATGTTTTCAATAATGTCAGTCGAGTTGTCTGACGAGTCAGGGTTACCTTAGCTACGCTGGTCAGCTACCCAGTTTCTACGGCCGTTTCCATGACGATGCACGTCCATCAGCTTTCGGGAGGCGGGTCTAAACTCGAATATCAACAAACCCTCCACTCGTTTTCTCCCACATCGCTGACTACACCTTTAATACACTATTTTCAGCCTGGTATTAAAAATCTTTGGTCTAAACATATAATACATCTGTGTGCTCTTACTGTAAAGGGGTCAACTTTTTTTTTTCTTCTTGAGGCTTACCAAGGTTTTGCTACTGCACAACCTTTGTGTCTGTGAGTAGGTTGAGCTTAAGCTCTGTTGATATGACATGGGCAGTATGCCAGTGTCCATTATAAGGCATCCACAATGTCCATGTTGATAATCGTGTCCTTATCCAGTTATTTTACAGTCTATGTCTCCTAGCAGACAACAATGACACCAAAACATCTGAGGAACGCTGCTTGGAAGAAGATTGTGCTGTTAGTTGGTTATGTGCAAAGCAGCTGGCTTACTCCTCATCCACAACAAATCAATTATTTTAGAATATAGGCGTGCATGTTAAGAAACATTAGAATTAAGCTTTTGGAAAAAATGACAGTAGTAGTATACATGTACATTAAATTTACCTCTATAGTTTTATTTTGAGTATTTCTTTTTTAAGCTTATTCACTTGTTTCAATTCCCTTGTCCATATTTACTTCTGAATCCTTCTGATTCCCACCCCATACCATTTTTGTCCAGCTCAGCATTTCTCACCCTTTTATTGCTGTCATGGCACCTTCACGGATGTGAAAAATCTCAAGTCACCTCAGTTTAGATGATAAATCGGTATTATTATATGAATTTTAAAATGTACATTGACTATTTAAAAGGAGCATTGTGCAGTTGTCTTACTATCAAATTACACTCTGAAAGGTTAGATGTAAATAACCATTAATGGAAACTCTGGACCTGAGGCAATAAACACAGACTTAGTCTTACTGCGGCTGCATGGGGGGTGAGCCACCCGGGTTCTGCTTTTGTCAGTGTTGTTGGCCTTTTAAATCAATAAAACAGCTGCTATATCTTCTTATTGTTCACAGTTTTGATGACGGAAATGCTAGCTTGTTTGCAGCTGATTAAGTTTATTGTATCACAAATACAGCTAAGCTACAAACCCATATTCCAATGAAGCTGGGACAGTGTGTAAAATGTAAATAAAACCAGAAAAAAAAGTTTTAAAATCATTTTTAACATTTGTTCAACTGACCACACTTCAAAGTCAGGTATTTAAAATTAAAACAGACAAACATGATTTATTTTTGCAAATAGTCATTTTAAATGTGCTCCTTTCAGCATGTTCAGAAAGGCTGGGACAGGGGCATATTTGCCACTGTGTTACACCAACTTTCCTTTAACAGCACTCAATAAGTATCTAGGAAAGGTTGGTTTTTATCCTTGCCACTACTTCAGAGTCTCAGAATTTTTTTTATGCTGTTATGGGCTGTAGACGATGAATCCCTCCCATTCCTTGCAATTGAAAACTGAAAAACTTTGTTCTTAAGTGGTTAGAATACTTGCTCATTCAGTTGTTCACAGAATGATGAACCGTCTTGTTTACCCAATCATGACACTCACTGGTTTCCAATTCACCTGTTTACAGGTGTTTTTTGACATTCACAGTCTTTTGTTGCCCCTGTCCTTACTTCTTTGTAAAGTATTCCAGGCATCACATTGAAAATGCATCAATATTTTCAACTAAACACTATTCTTTGTCAGTTTTAACAATGAATATCTTGTCTTTGCCATTTATACAATCGAATATATGTCAAAAAGGACGAAGAGAGGAGTTAAGGAGTTAAGTTTTACGTATTTTGAAGGCACCCCTGGAACAGCTGAAGGGGACCCTGGGATGTTATGGTAGCCCTGCTGAGAAAAGCTGATCCAGCACATTTCCTGGGTTGACAGGGAAACCCACCATGAGGGAGCTGTTTATAAAATATGTGAGAAAAATCTGCCTTGGAACAGGTTGAAACCTAAAGCAGAGCCAAACTGATCGCTGGCTGGGCTAGGTGAAGAAAAACTAATTCAAGGGGGACCAGAAAGAATCAGAGACAGAATGGATGTAGACAGACATGTTGACAGCCAGGAAGATACAGAGGCTGACTAACAGACAAATAGGAAGACAGACAGACAGGCAGGAAGACAGCCACAGAGGCAGTCTGACAGGAAAGCAGAAAGATGGACAGAAAGGAAGATTGGAAGCTGAGAAGACAGAGAAGCAGACTGAGAGGGAGTTAGGCGAACAGGAAGACAAAAAAACAGACAGGCAGTGAGAAAAAACAAACGTGGGACAACTGATGGATGGGCAGATGGACAAACAGACGGATGAACAAACCCAAACACAGAAAGAAGATGCAGATAAAAAGACAGACAACAAAAACAAACTTGGGGGAAAATCATCTAGTTTTGGGCCGGCTTGAGGCTATGCACAGAGACAAATGGGAGGACAGACTGGCAAACAGGAAGGGAGGAGGACAGATGTGAAAACAGAAGAATCACACAGTCAGAGGGACAATAGTTAAAACACACAGGGAGAGAGACATGAAGCCAGACAAAGAGACAGACACAAGCAAGGCTGCCCTTGGTCCAATTTACTTAAATGGTTCAAAACACAGGAGCCAGAATAATAAAACATTTTTCAACTAAAACACCCAGCATTACATAATCAATAAAAGTTATGAAAAATTAGACAGCTTTAAAACACCCAAAATCCTCAACTTAAAGGTGTTATGAGGAGAATCTATTACTGGCGACATAAAGACTCTGCTACCCATGAGCACGCATGGCGACTGTCGTAATGCTGCATTCCAGTAACCTCGGAACTGGGAGTGACATCATCTCCAACTTATCGGCGTTCCAGTTGAAGAAAACATGCCAGTCTACCAGGCTATTGTTTGCTGTTGTTAGCACGCCCTGCGTTGTTGTTCACAAATATCTCACGAAGAATGTGATTATCACTATGGCAGCATTTTTGTAAATATAAGTCTAACAATACTATGTATACAGCTGATCTAGAGTGACACACCCCAGTCAGAAGTACAAATAAATTGATTATTACAGGAGCTAAATAACTGTTCACACCGGGGGCATCCATCTTCGATTGTAAACTCTGGGGTGGCGAGGTTTCACCGAGTTCACAGTAGGAAATTCAGACTCCGGGGGGCGTTCCAGATGTAGTTTCCTACTCGGAACCCGGAAATTCCTACTTCTGACTACAACTGGAACGCACCAAAAGACGTGACCCAAGCCAAAGCGTGTGTTTGTTGTGATGCTAAATGTAGCTTGGACCTTCCTCAGAACTCTGCATTGCTTCACAACTTCTTTTTTCAACAACTGACAGGATGCAAAGCGACAAGGTAATGTATCTCTTTCTAGTTACATAGCGGTAGTTTTTGATGTGTGACAACAAGCAATTTTTGGAAAACTTAGTGTCGTAGTTTTGTAGCCGGCTATATATCGCTACTTACAGCCCGGTGCTCTAAGACCTGTAATATAAATAATAAAATAATATAAATTTGCTCTAGTTTTAATTGTCTTGTTCCCGAAGTTGAGTATCCAGGTCAGTCCAGCCCTGTCCGACCAGACCGCGAAGCTAAGGAATAGCATTTATAGATAACCTATTTTGATGCTATAAACTCATCTTAAAGTGTGTATTTTGATCAGGCATATATCTAAAAGTGAGACTTTTTTGTAATTACTTAGAAACTCCTCACAGTCCCTTTAAGACAATAGGTGAATATAGATGGTTGATGACTTTTTGAAATTTGAATACTTTAGAATCCTTCATAAACTATCACACCAAAGGCCTGCACATCTTTCATTTAGGAGCAATGCTGTAATACAAATTGCCTGGAAAAACGAACGGCTCACTCACAAGTGTGAATCGGTTCTCATCATTCACTTTAAGGAGCTGTTCAAAAGGTTTGAATCATACGCGATCATTAATTTACCTTTTCAGTTGTTCTTTTTTCCTTTGTGTCTAAACTCTTGTGCCTGTTGTTAAATTATTTTGCAAACTAATGTTTTCAAAAGTGCTATACAAATAAAGTTTATCATAATTATCATTATTATTATTAGTAGTAGTAGTGGTGGTAGTAGCAGTAGTCGTAGTAGTAGTATTATTATCCTATGTCTGGCACAAACCACTGCAGACATGGTTGCAAACAGTTCAGCTAAACAAAGCCTCTGTTTACGAGCAGAAGAAATAATACGCTGAAAGTAGAGGATAGTGAAGCCTAACACTGTAAAGAAAGACTCACAAAATCACAAAGGATTGTTTAGAATTGCTGAAGAGTTTATCTGATGACTGTGGGAAGAGGCAGGCTAACACTACCCATTGACTCCCACTGTTTGAGCTAAGCTAACTAGCGATGGGCAAGCTTTGCCTGTCTCTTCCTTGTTACTGCACGCACAGTCAGAAGAATGGTGTCTATCTGCTTGTTATGGACTTGGGAGAAAGGCAAGACATTAAAACCAAAAAAGTTGGCGTATCTTTAAAAGGGAGTGACTGTCTCCTGATAGATTTTATCCTTAAGCAGCATGACACACAAAGCTGTCAAGACCTCTTCATGGACAGGGTCATGAGATGTTTTTGGTTTAATTAAAAATGACTGATTAAGTGATTTGTGTGTTTCTGACCTGCAGACACGAAGAGTATCCCTGCACTGAGGATGACATTGTAACGTGACTTGTAGAACTCGCTGGCAGCTACACACACTCCTCCGAGGAATAATAACCCCACACTGAGGATGGGGAAGAGGCTGGAGGCTCGTACTGCTCCTGAAGATTTGAGGGGAGAAAATGAGGCAGTCATACAGTTTCTACATACAGTCCCCAGAAAAGTTAGATAACTTTATTTTGGTCGATTATTTCTATCCTTTAATAATACCGATTGTTACTATATGCTATATCACTGGAAAGCCTAATTAGTCGACTTTACAATGAGGTAAATAACAATTAGTATTATTTAAGGGGAGAAATAATTGGCTGCAATACTGTTTCCAAACTTTTTTAAATGAATGAGTGTGTGGGCATTTCCAACTCACGTAGTAAATACTCAGCAGCGTCCTGCTCATAATCTGCATCCTCAGCAAAGTGGTCAATGTCCTTGCAAACACCTCGAAATGTCCCTTCAGAAACACAAACAAACACATTACAGCACATTCACGGATGACGACTGTGGCTCTGCACTGGTCTGCTCCTAATGATTATGTAACGCTGCAGTCATAATGAGGAATGTATAGAGGTCACATCCTGTTTGACCCACTTAACTCTGCAGTATGGACTTGGATTGTGCTGGATGGGATGCTGTCAATCTGATTTACTGTTTTGAATTTATTTTCATAAACATCACCAAGCCTAATAGTTCAATTCACCTCTTATGTACATACAGTATGGTAGACTGAGTGAAAAAAAAATAGCTCAAAGAATCAGTTTTCAGCATTTCCCCCCCTAAACTTAACAACTTATTTCATAACACTTTCTATAAAACCTGACAAAACAGATGTTAAGACATTACACATCTGAACGAGTTCATCTTCTATAAGAAAAGCAGTTTTTTTTCTTTTTCTCAACTGTTGGATCTGTTGTAAAACAATTTTGCCTTTTTCAAATTAAGTTTTTATATCTGTTATGTACTGGTTGATGTACACATGGTGAAAATGCTAACAAAATATATATTTTAAAAAAGAAAAGCAGTCTCTGTTGGACCTTGTTACAGACAGCACGAGTGTGAATCAAAAAAAAGATTATCATTAATAATTGTTACCAGATATTTGCATTGAGGGACAATCTCAGCATCCACATCAGTAATGACAGTATGAGTGAGCCTGGGCTGTGACTTGAGGTGCAAAGGAAAATCTGAAGTTAATTTCCAGAAATTTCCAGCCCTAACCCTTACTCTTTTTTAAAACAGAAAAAAACATATAAGTAGAGTCTAATATTAAATTCAACAGCTTTTGTGACCTGGGTCACATTTCTATGGAAGGCTAAGCTGGGGAATTTTTGAAAAGATTTCAAACTGGAAATTTTACATGGGAATTTATGGGATTACGGAAATATTGACAATTTATGGTAACTTCTGGATAATAGGAATTATGGGGATTCAATTTCATTTAGGGGAAATTCGAGGGGTTTATTGAATTCATGGAAATCAGTAAAAATTTGGGGTAATTGAAATAAACTGTATTATATTCAAATATAAATATAAACATTTTGTTTTGTCATAGGTGGACATAATTTCAACAGATATATTTGTAAGTAAAACTTTCTATTACTTTTCTTTTTCATTTTTTAATTTTAATTCTTTCGCTGTTTAATTTTTTTTAATTAATCATTTTTAACTTCACTCCATATGCCTGAGATGTTTTTTTTATTCAAGATCATGCTAATATACCTTTTCCCAACTATGTTAAAAATCCCTGTGAATGGCCAACCATCAATGTTGTAAATTCCATCTTTTTTCCCCCACTTATTCCCATTTAGTCCTGCATATTCCCACAAATGTCTGTTCATTTCCATCGAAAGCTAATTTGGAAAATCTCTGGAATTTTACAACCCTAGCTGTGACCCCTTAAAATCACTGATCAAATCTTTTGTTTTTTACACATAAATATGTAGGTGGAAGTTTATCTTCCTTCCATATAATTTTCTTTTGTCCTGCCATTGAGTCCCTGCCCTTCTACACATCATATTCAGCAATTTGATCATTATTTTACATTTCTGCTTTCATTTCTATGTCACTTGTTTTTTATTAAAACGCTCCTGATATGGAAAATTCAAATGAATGCAGTGATGTCAAACATGTTGTAGGCTAATTACACAGACAGCATGTTTAAAAGGCTAAAATGAAACCCTAATCAGTCCCTCATCAGACCAACCAGCTCCTCAAAAAACACATTTCCTCTCTAATAATCTACGGAGGCTTTTATGCGTTTTAACTCCCACTTTGATTGTGTAAACATTAATGAAGCGGCAGCTCACACGTTTCCTGTTGACACTAACCTTTGGCCCTGCTGTGCCTTTCAGCATTTGCACACACATAGGGATTTATTGACAGGCCTGTCCCTGTGCGCTGTGCTGATTGACCAGTTATTGATGGTGTGACTGTGTCGCCATGGTTACAAAAACAAAACTCGCTCTGCAGCTACAACCCAGAGCCACAATGAGCCGGGCAGAGTTAGTGCGGGGGCTTTTATTCAAATAATTGTGAGGGCACAAAGAGCCATGAGGTTCAAACCTTTTCTCCACATTAAAACCAAGAGTAGGTTTATATTTGGCAGCACATTGTTCTGACTGCTAGGTACCGTTTTTTCTTTATCCGGGCTGCTATTCTAGGGGGAAAATTTGTTAAAACATGAAAAGAATTTCAGCCAAAATTCACCTCGACCTCACACTACTTTCAGGTGATGGTTTCCCGAGCGGCCCAGCATTTTGGGAAAGTGAACACTGCAAGCTCTGAGAGATGAATTGATGCCTGAACACTGAGAGCTTTATACTGTATGTGAGAAGAAGAATCGAAGCTAATACACCATTCATGTGATGTCTTCTCTTAGTTCTCATCAGTACACGAGCTGCAGCATCTTGAATCAGCTGAAGAGATCAAGACTTAACTGATGAGGTCTTGGAGGTTAAATGTTCATCTCTGTTTGTAAACACATATCTCTAAAACATCCACCAATCCATTTTCTATACCACTTATTCCTTTCACAGTTGTAGAGGGGCTGAAGCCTATCCCAGCTGACACTGTGCGAGAGGCAGGGTCCACTGGAGGCCAGTCAATCACAGGGCCACATGGAGAGACGGACAACCGTTCACGCTCCCACTGATACCTGAGATAAATTTAAAGTCAACAGTCAACCTAACGAGCTTGTTACCTCCATTGAGGAGGTAATGTTATTACCGGCGTCTGCTTGTTTTTCTGTTAGCAACATAACTCAAAAAGTTATGGATGGATTTTGATTAAACTTTCAGGAAATGTCCGGCTTGGGACAAGGAACAAATGATTTGATTTTCGGAGTGATCTTGATCAGCGTAAAACTGCCGTGATGAAAAATGGGATTTTTGTGAATATCTACTGAACTAAAATAGATATCATTATGAATCCAATTGCTAATTGTATGTTTTCATGGTCAAGGAATCTAAATATTTAGGTGAAATAAAGGTAGGACTTATATTTAAGGTGAAAATCACAGTATGGGTGAGGACTGTGGCGCTGGCAGGGGTCTGCACTCTTTCGAGTGCTTTTCTACTGTTTGATCTGTGGGAGGAAGCCGGAGTGCACGGAGAGAACCTATGCATGCACCAGATGAGCAGGCAAACTCCACACAGAAAGGCCCTGACCGACTAGGGGATCACACCAAAATCTTACTTGCCAGTTGAATTAACATCTTGGAGTAATCTGTCATATGTTTCAGTCAATATGCAACATGTTTAGAAGAAATTCTTGCCAAGCTTTGTCTAAATGTCCACTCTGACCCAAGAGTGACCTATGGACTAATTTATGTAGCTAATAATTAGGCAGGACTAATTTTGGGGCGTCAGTGGCACAGTTGGATAGTGGTAGGTGTGACCTGCGGTGTAAAGCAGCTTTGAGTAGTCAAAGACTAGGAAATCGTATATAAGCTCAAGTCCATTTGCCATCTATGGAAGTTTTGAGGGTGTTAGGTCAAGATAATAGGCCTAAACTTCATGACTTGTTTGCCCTGTTTATCTAAAACACTTCCTATCTACAGAATGAAAAAAAGGGTTTTACTTTAAATACTGCCTAAGGGCCCATGTACACAACAACAAAAACAGCTGAAAACAGAGTTTTTGGTTTGTTTGTGCCTTCTGTTTACATGAGAACGGTGTCCAAAGTGCCTGAATCTGCAAACCTTTAAAACCAGGGTCCAGAGTGAAAGTTTAGAAACATTTTCATTGTCGTCTCTGTGTAAACAGGAATCCCTGTTGTCAGGGAAATGGTGATATGCAGCACGTGCACAGTACTCTTTCAGGTAAAGGTAGCGCACACCTAGAACCAACAACAACAACAGCAGCAGCTATGGCCAACGACTGGGCAACATGTGTGCTGCTAACTGTGCCTGGTTTGTTGTCACTCCTCCAACAAAAAGTGGATTTTCTGCGTCAACACTCTGACCAGCAAAGATACATTTGTATATTCGCTAAGGACACTACAAACTTACACCGCCAGCTACAGGCCTGACATGCACTCTACCTCATTTTCAGTCATTCTCGTGGATCCATGTGAATGCGTATCGCTTTTGAAACAAGAAAGGAAAAACTTTTGTGTTTCTGGTAACAATATTGTATAAACAGGCCCTTAACTCAAGGGTGAAATGTTCAGACTTTAGAGCTTAAAGGTCATGATCGCTTTAGGGTCTGTGCTTGGAGAAGGTGCGATGGAGGGTAGAGAGTCAGAGTCATCTATTCATGAGGGACGCAGCTCTGTGATGTAAGGTGTGAACATACAGAGCTCTGGAGCGTTTCCCAGGTGACAGGAAAGTTAACATTTTGTTGAAAATGAAGGCCATGGCTCTACTCCTGCAGCCTGTCTCCTAGATATCCTCCAAATGGGGGGCAGATGATCCTCTCTGCTGTCCTAACAATGTCCTAAAGCCACTTCCTGTCTGCTAAGGGTCCGCAGAATAACACGTGGCAATGCGGACAGGGATTACAGACTCGAGGGCTGACCTGCTTCACCAGCAGTATTCGAAGACATCTTGCTTTCTTCAGGCTCTTCAGGAAGTGCGGCCTCTGGAGTCCTATCCTGACCATCACTGTGGTGGTGATCATCCAAGTAGCATCTCAACTTAAGTCCACTCAAGGTGTTTGAAGTTCAGCAATCACTCTTCCAACCTTATCCTGATTCATTTTAAGCTTTGCCCAAATGTTATAATTAGAAAAATATTTTGTTAATGTTAGAAAATTAGATTTTGGGAGTGATCTGGATCAGAGTAAAACCGCCATGAAGAAAAATGTGATTTTTGTGAATAACTACTGAACTAAAATAGGTATCATGTAACCAAGTGCTAATGGTAAGTTTTCATGGTCAAGGAATCTAAATATTTAGATAAAATGAAGGTAGGACTAATATTAATGGTCAAAATCACAATATGGCTAAGGACTGTGGCGCTGACGGAGGTCTGCGCTCTCCGAGTGCTTTTCTAGTTTCATTTGATTTTAAAAGGTCTATATTAAAAGGTCAAAGTCAATGGGTCTTGTTTATCTCTTTCCTCTGAAGGTGATATCTCAAATCTTGTGAAAAACTATGAACCAAAGACATTCAGTAGGATTTCTACCTATCAACAACTCATCAAACCATCCCACCAAAACCCTAAAACTTTTTCACAAAGGCTGCATAGAGAAGCATAAACAACCAACTTCCTTAGAAAACTTGGAAGCTTTCATCCTGTCATCACCATTTCATCCCTCCAGATTCGTTGTTTTCTTTGCTTTGGGCCTTTCATTAAGGACACACACACACACAGACACTCAAACACAGAGTCTAGCTGAAGCATTGATGTCCTGTTCATGTTTTTTTCACCTATCCATTAAACCATTTGGGAGCTTAGAGAGACAGCGAGGCCAGCAGGAGAGGGAGGGGGTGGGAGAAACACAGGGATGAAAGTGAATGAAATAATGGAGCTGAACTTTTTCATTTCATTCGGACAAATTGGAAAAAGCCGTCAGAGGGTTGGAGGAGTGAGGCTTCTATTAGAGAAGTGGTAAATTATTGATAATGTAATTTCCTTGATGACATATTCAAGACTTAAACTACCTCCTCTTTGTCTGCCTCTGTAAATTGCATCTTCACAAATTCAGTCCAAAACAACCTGAAACTCCAGCCGTCTTAAAACGAATGCAGAACATTTTTGAGGACAATTGGGCCAAACGCAGCCTTTTGCAGGTAAAGAGATCATAGACAGAGAGATAGTCTCAAATATATTGAGCCAAAAAGTCTGTTTTTATAGGAATAAATGGACCCCAGGGTTTTAAAGTAATTGGGAGCAGTTGGAAACCCCTGTTCTGACTGTAAAAGGGATATGCCAGCATTTTTTATTGTTCTCCTATCTCACTCCAGAGTCCATGAAATCATTTAGACACTATTCTTTGGACTGTGCATGCAGTAACAAGGACGCGATGGGCAGAGCTCACCCACCACTAAATAGCTTAGCTCAAACAGTGGGAGTCAGTGGGTAGTGTTAGCCTGCCTCTGTCTACAGTCATCAGATAAACTCTTCAGCAACTCTGAACGGCCCTGTGTGCTTGTTGTGACTTAATATTTTATCACAAAGATTAGCAGTTTATGTTTAGTTTGCTTTAGTTTAGTTTTGCATGTATTTCTTTCAAAAATTATATAAAGTCAATCAATCAATCAGTCTTTATTTGTATAGTGCCAATTCATAACAAGTGTTATCTCAAGACCATTATTAATAAAAAAATTAAATCCCATAAACTCTGGACCTTTGGCTTGAAGTACCACAATACTAACACACCTACATGCTTTTGGACTCATTCCTGCACCACTATACAAACACCATTTCCAGTGAAGTTGGGACATCAATCAATCATTCTTTATTTGTAGAGCGCCAATTCATAACAAGTGATATCTTAAGACACTTTACAATAGAGCATAAAGCTCTTCATTTTGTGGATACACATATATGCATAGATACATATATACATATAAAGATACACACACACACACACACACATATATATATATATATATATATATATATATATATATATATATATATATATATATATATATATATATATATATATATATATATACATACATCTAACATCCAACATGAATCCATATAGCCAATCATGGATCCCTCCATCATGGTGGCAAGAAAAACCTTCTGTTAAGCAGCAGGAAATCTTGAATGTGGATCCCAGTCTCATGATGAACAGCAAATCCACATGATGCTGTGTTGGGTGTGAGGGCAAAGGAAGGGAGGTAAGAGGAGACAAGTGGACTAAAGTAAGAACTAAAGTTAGTGACAGATCCATGTACCATCGACCTGTCGTCTGATTTATTAGAGGTTAGCCTCTTGAGATGCTACATCTCATTTTCTGGAGGGTCCTCATGTCTGAATGGTTGTGGTCATTATTTTATAGAAGTATAATCAATGATATTGTTACTGAAAATAAGAATTTATGGTAGTTACGAACTCATGGATGCCCAGACCACAAGGGCATCCCAACCATATTTGTCTCCATTAAGTATAAATTTGTTAAAGGCCTCTTGAGATGTGACATCCCATTTTCAAGAGTGACTTCATGACTATGTGGTAATAAAAAATAGATACTGTAGATGTATTGATCATGGATAGGGAGATCATGCTAATATCTACATTAACAGCTACAATGATAATGGGAATGGAGTGTTCCTAATGAAATGGGCAACTATGTGTCATGTCTATAATTGTAGTTTTTGAGGCTTCGTGACTCCACAGCAGCAGGCAGTCTCCACAAAGTGCTAATCTTAGTCTAAAAATATGTAAAATAATGTAACATGTGAAAAAAAACAGACTCCTAAGTCCTCAAAGTACACATTGGATTGTGATTATGTTTTTAAGTTAGTCATAATTTCATTGTAATGCTTATCTAATTACAGATGTGGATCTGGGATTGGTGTGGAGAACTTTTGGTTTCAAAGAAGTGCAGAAGAAGTCAAGATTCAACTATTCGTTTCCTCACGAGCCCTGAAGGCTTCTGACCCTCACCTTGTTTCCAAATTTTGTACACTGATTAAAAATTTTAAATCAGTGTGTAACATTTTGAAACCCCTGGTCTAAATGTCAAACACATCTGTCTTGACAACATGGCTGGTTTTGGTGTTGTGTTTATCACTGCTTATCTTGCGCAGCAAATGGATCCACCTGATTCAGTGTCTGTAATCAGACAGACCCAATTTACCAAGCTCAGATCTGTGATGGTTGTGAGCAGCTCAAAGCCGGACGGCCCAATCAGCTACCCTAAAAGCAAGAGGAGGTGGCAATAAATGACTGCTGGTACAGAGATTAGCATAGATGCTAACAGCTTCAGTAGGGTTTTATCAGATTGTGACCAGATTTCTTTATTAAATGAATAACAAATAACAGTGACGGCACTTCATGATGGAAAGATATTTTTGATCCACTTCTGACATGATTTGGCGAGAGTTTGTACTTCTCCCCACCACTGCAGTTTTGCTCATCTACTACATTATCTGATTGGCCTGTAATAAATGTGATTGACAGAATGATTGTCCAATCACCAGCCAGATGTGCTTTTGAAAGGTTCTGCCCTCCCAAAACAGTTAATTTGGGCTCTTTTCCTGCTGACTAGTGAAATTCCTGTTATGACTGCATTAGTATCACTATTTCTATTCTTTGTTTAAAGGTGCTATGAGGAGAATCTATTTGCAGCGACATTAAGACTCTGCTACCCATGAGCACGCATGGCGACTGTCGTAATGCTGCGTTCCAGTAACCTCGGAACTGGGAGTGATATCATCCCCCACTTATCGGCATTCCAGCTGTAGTCGGAAAAAAAAACATGCCGATCTACCAGGCTATTGTTAGCTGTTGTTAGCACGCCCTGTGTTGTTGTTCACAAATATCACATGAAGAATGTGATTATCACTATGGCAGCATTTTTGTAAATATAAGTCTAACAATACTATGTATACAGCTGATCTAGAGCTACACACCCCAGTCAGAAGTGCAAATAAATGGATTATTACAGGGGCTAAATAACTGTTCACACTTGGGGCATCCATCTTCCATTGTCAGGTTTCACCAAGTTCCCAGTAGGAAATTCTGACTTCGGGGAACGTTCCAGTTGCAGTTTCCTACTCGGAACCCGGAAATTCCGACTTCTGACTACAACTGGAACGCACCAAAAGATGTGACCCAAGCCAAAGCGTGTTTGTTGTGATGCTAATAAATGCAGCTCAGACCTTCCTCAGAACTCTGCATTGTTTTACAACTTCTTTTTTCAACAACTTACAGGATGCAAAGCGACGAGGTAATGTATCTCTTTCTAGTTACGTAGCGGTAGTTTTTGATGTGTGACAACAAGCAATTTTTGGAAAACTTAGAATCGTAGTTTTGTAGCCGGCTATATATCGCTACTTACAACCCGGTGCTCTAAGATGTGTCTGAATAATATAAATTTGCTCTAGTTTTAGTTCTCTTGTTCCCGAAGTTTAGTATCCAGGCCAGTCCAGCCCTGTCCGACCAGACCGGAAGGCTAAGGAATAGCATTTATAGATAACCTATTGCATAAAGTGTGTATTTCGATCAGGCATATATCTAAAAGTGAGACTTTTTTGTAATTATTTAGAAACTCCTCACAGTCCCTTTAAACAGAGAAACTTATTCATGCTTGTTAACTGTGTTTTTTAATGTTGACAGCTGCAGCTCATCCAGAATGCTGCTGCTTGAGTAGGGATGGGAATTGATAAGACTTTATCAATATCGATGCTGTTAACGATCCTGCTAATCGATCCAATTCTTTAACGATTCCCTTATTGATTCCTGCAGATTTTCCATGTGAGCAAATGTTGGTCTGATTTTCAGTGGCAACAATGTCAAACATGTCACAGCATGTATAACTGCCTCCGCAAATTGCTGGTGTGTCCACTCACTTAAGGTTGTGTAGTAGGTGCAGTTAGGATTAAGTCACAATTCTGATGCTTCTGAACCCTGTCAGTGGAAGGAATTGATAAGGGAATTGATTAGCAAAAAGATTAATGATATCGATTCTTTGATGGAGCTGTTAACGATTCTCAACTGGAATTGATTTTCGATTCCCATCCCTATGCTTGAGTCCTAACCAACACAGAGAAAGTAGACCAGATCTGACCAGTCCTTAGATCACTACAGTGGCTTCAGGGACAGGACTAATCAGGACGAGGCAGCTCTTTGTTTCTTTGCTCCTCACCTGTGAAACAAACTACCAGAGAGCTGGAGACTCTCTACATCAGTGAAGTCTTTTGAAACAGGTCTGAAAACATTTTTGCAGCCTTCTCATAAGATCAGCTCTCTTTTTTTCCTCTGTTCCTTTAGTCAAGTGTTTTTTTTCTCAAATTTTACTCATTTTAATCTTAAATTCCATCATGTTTCTAATTTTAGTGTCTTAATTCATTCCAATTTTATGTCTTTATTGCTCTCAATGCCATATTGTCTCTGTACAGCATTTTAAATGACTGCATAAAAAAGTTGTCTTGGTTTGTGTTAAGACTGTCTGATTATGGAAAAAAGTAAAGTCATGATTATTTAACTTATTAAACTGCATGAACTGAAAACCAAATAATCAAGACAATTAAAAAGTCTGAACACTTTGACAAACAAGCTGAAAACACTTGAAATATTAAAATCTTTATCTAGTAATGTATTTAAATAACAAAAATAAGACTGATACAGCATATTCTTTAACCTTGATTATCTTTTTCTGTCTTTATCCTGGGAAGTCATAATTGTAATCAAGATTAAAACTCATTTATTCCCTGCTCCTTCATTGTGAACTGTGTCTTTGTAAAGCACTTTATTACACACTGAGGAGCTGAGATTCATGCTAGTTCATTTCTAACTTTACAAAACAACACATTTACTTCCTGTGTTTGTCTGTCAGTCCATACGTCCATCTGTGAGCTAGATTTCTCAAAGAAGTATCAGTCCCGGAGGAGGGAAAAAGCGATTTGTTTTTGGTGGTGATCCAAACACAGCAGTGGATCAAGGATGTTTTCAAATGGATTTATTAACACTGAAAGATGGGGCCGTTTTAGACTTTTAATAACAACTTGAAATCAGAAATGTTTCAGTGGAGGTTTGTGCACTCTGAGCACTTCTATTTTCTTACAGAGTGAAGTACTCTGATCAAGTTCACACAAAAAAGTGATGTCAGGATTGAGAGACTTTTGGTTGTTTCTGATTTATTTGTAACCTACAGACACAACAAGGAGTCTAACAGCATTAATTGATCCACTTTTTACTCCCCTCTGGGTTTTCTCTGTAAGACAGAGCTCTGTAGAGATGTAACTCATGTTTGTCTACTCATCTCTAAAACATCCATCCATCCATTATCTATACCGCTTATCCCTTTCACGGTTGTTGGGGGGCTGGAGCTTATTCCAGCTGACACTGAGCGAGAAGTGGGGTAACCAGTTGGCTCTGCAGAAAGTTGTCGACCTCTTTGCACTATGCGCCTCAGCATCCACTGACCCCGCTCCATCAGTTTACGTGGTCGACCACTTCATGGCTGAGTTGCTGTCGTTCCCAAACACTTCCACATTCTTATAATCCAGCTGACAGTTGACTGTGGAATATTTAGGAGCGAGGAAATTTCATGATTGGATTTGTGGCACAGGTGGCATCCTATCACAGTTCCACGCTCCTGAGAGCGATGCATTCTTTCACAAATGTTTGTAAAAGCAGTCTGCATGCCTAGGTGCTTGATTTTACACACCTGTGGCCATGGAAGTGACTGGAACACCTGATTCTGATTATTTAGATGGGTGGGCAAATACTTTTGGCAATAAAGTGTAGAAAGAAGAGAAGAATTAAAGCTAATTTAAGCTTCTTTAAAAATTGTTAGCCTGTCTCCCCCTAGGCATCAGATCAACTCTTCAGCAACTCTAAACAGTCATGTTTGCTGATGATCTGAATCTTGATGTGGATCCAAGAATATCTTAAAGGACTTTCTTAGGACTTCTAGTTGGAAGTTTTGTTTTGTTACATGCAAGTAATTAAAAAGATCTCACTTTTCTCAAATTGTTGTTCTAAATAATAAATTAAATTATTAGAAAATGGAGCATATTTTTAAAGAAGTCAAGAAGGTTGACGGGTTGATCCCTGTGTCGATCAGGGCCTTTTTGTTTTGAGTAGGCATGTTCTCCCTTTGCGAACATGGGTGCTTTCCAGGAACTCGGGCTTCCTCACAGACCAAAATCATGCTCATTTTGTCAACTACTGACTCCAAACTTCGATTCGGTTTGAGCGGTATTGATAATGGATGATTGGATGAGTTTGACATCAACCTCTTCTGCTGTTAAGTGTTGTGAGATAACATTTCTTATGCCTTGGCGCCAAACAAATAAAGATAGATTGATTAATTTGTGTCTGACTTAAAATGTACGAGAAATTTGACTTTTTTGTTCATTGATATATAATTTTCCATAAATAGCATCACACAGTGAGTAACATTTTAGCTCTCAGGCAGGGACAATGTTTAATGTAGCTCTCAAAGCATTGTTAATTTTGTTAACTTATTATTTTTGTCATATTTTTCGTCAACAGCCTATTTTCCCTTGACAAAAACAATACAGGTTTGTCATGTAGAAAGTAGAGACAAGTTAGGAATATATCCAATCACAGCAACTTTGGTTGTGTGGAAAAGATGGATGAGTTAAGAGGGACATCCAATCACAGCTGCCTTAGCTTCATGGTGGTGGCATAAGTGATGGAGCGATCCAATCAGAGCTGCTCTCTTTATAAATTGATATTCATGTAGAGCAGGTTTACTGTTTATGGTCCTTTCTGGTTTTGTAACAGGTAGTCTCAATAAAGGTTAAAACAAAAGTTGAATTTGCTTCTGTTAATTTACACATTTAAACTTTATTAGCATTCAGTAAAGGGTTATTATATGCATCATTATATCCATGTGTAAAACATGAAACATAAAAAATGTTTTACACTTTACCCATTATATTTTAGTCGACTAAATTTTCAGTAGATTTCGTCGACTAAAATGTTGTGGAATTTCATCAACTAATACTAGACTATTAAATCAATTTAGATGAATAAATTATGACTAAAAAATAAAAGATATTTTAGGCAGAATACTAGAACTTAAACTAACACGGTCTCAAAGTAATCCAAGTGACCCATCTCTGATCTAATACACATATATGGCAGTAGTATGAACTGCTAAAGATAACTCAAGCTGTTTTGCTGTATTATTATTATTATTATTATTTACTTTTTCATTGCACAGCCCAGCTCAAAGTTAAGTCCAGGCCTCTGTATCTCACCCTCGGTGCAGCAGGTCCTCCAGAGCCCGGAGTGGGTGAGCACCTCCTCGTTCTTGCGCACCGTGTCGTTGTCGTTCTGGCTCTTGGAGCGGCACACCCCGCGGGAGTACAGCCAGTAGTCCGTGCCCACAGCGATGGTCATGAGGCTGAAGGCGCAGAAGGCTCCGGCCGTGGTCAGCAGCATCATCACGCCGCGGTTACACACCCTCATGGCGGCCTCCTTCTCTCCGGGGAGTCCTCCAGCGGGCTTCAGAAACTTCCCACAACTCTTCCTCGGTGTTTCTTCTTTGTGTGGATCCAGTCTGCGCAGGAAAACTCGGACATTTTCACAAACCTGCGCTGTTTTGGTGGATATCTGTGGAGGCTTCAGGGCTCCACTTAGGGTCCCACTCAGGGGTAGGATATATCCAGGTCAAGGGCGCAGAGGAGGATCATGGGACGTTGGTTAGTCGTCAGTAAGTAGAAAAAAAGGTAAAAGCAGATCGGGAGGTAAAAAGACAAAGAGAAAGTAAGTCTTGATAAAACAAAAACTTCTTAACTGGTCTTGACTTTCTGCACCAGCAGGTCTCATCTGGACTCTGTTCAGTGTGATGCAGCTCAGCTGTGAGTGGAACTAACTGACCGATAGCCCCGCCCCCTGCTGTGCGCGCTCCTGTCCACGAGCCTCCAGCCTGATCCGCTCCTGCTGCTGCTCACGGGTTCAGCACCACGGACAGCAGCTCAGGCCGCGGAGCTCTGCTTTGGAAAATATAAAACTAAAACAGATACAGAACAATGATCTGTAATTATTTTCAACCTATATTCAGGTTAATACGTTCCAAAGACAAATATTTAATGTTCAAACTAAACTTCGCAAATTTTCACTCATTCCTAAATTGTTGGCAGCAACACACTCCAAAAAAAGTGGGGAAAGGGACAACAAAAGACTGAAAGTTGAGAAATGCACATAAAACACGTTTCGATTATTCCACATGTGAGCAGGTTAAATAAAAACAGGTGAGTGTCATGATATAAAAGGAGCCTCATTGAAAAGTTCAGTCCTTCACGAACAATAATGGGGCAAAGTTCATCACTTTGTGAAAAACTGTGTGAGCAAATCATCCAGCAGCTCTAGAACAACACCACTGAACAAACAATTGCAAAGAATAATATTATTTTGTCACACAGTCAACAATATCTAAAAAGATTCAGAGAATCTGGAGAAATACTTTTGTATCCGCATGTTAGCAGCAAGGCCAAAAAACAACAATGAATTCCTATGATCTTTGATCCCCCAGGCAGCACTGCATTAAAAACATCATCCTGTCATGGATTAATAACTCGACCATATAGAGCCAAAGCCAAATATCAGCAACACCCAGAAACACTGCTGGCTTCTTTGGGCCCAAGCTAATCTGAGATGGACTGAGGCAAAGTGGAAAAGTCTGCTGTGATCTGCAGAATCCACATTTCAAGTTAGTTTTGGAAAACATGGTTGTTTCCTCTGGGCTGAAGAGGAAAAGGACCATCAGAATTTTTGTCAGAGCAACATTCAAAAGCCAGCATCTGTGATGGTTTCAGGGTGTGTACGTGCCCATGGCATGGGTTACTTGCACATCTGTGAAGACACTATTAATGCTGAAAGGTCTAAACAGGCTTTGAAGCAACGTGTGCTGCCATCCAAGGGGCATCTTTTTTAGGGAAATCCCTGCTTATTTCAGAAAGACCAAACCAAGAAACACTGTGCACTTGTTTTTAGAGCAGGACTTCAAGAGTCATGTCCTATCAGCAATGTGTGGCGGATTGTGAGGTGCAATATTCGAAAATAGACACCCTGGACTGCTGAGTCACTGATATTGTCCATCGAGCAAGATTTGGAAATAATTCCATCTACAAAGCTTCAACAATTGTCCTCAGTTCACAAACACTAAGTGTTGTTACAGCTTTTTTGTGAATTTTTGCAGGCGTCAAATTTAAAATGAGTGAAATATTTGCAAACAAAAATGTTTTTATATCAGTGTATACATTAAATATTTTGTCTTTGTGGTGTATTAAATTGAATGAACTTCGAAAAAAGACGAATTATTTTACTTTTTACACAATGTCCCAACTTCACTGGAACCGGGATTTGTACAGTGGTGCAGGAATGAGTCCAAAAGCATGGAGGTGAGTAGTGTTGTGGTACTTCAAGCCAAAGGTCCAGAGTTTATGGGATTTCATTTTTTTATTAATACCTAAGATCAGATATGTGATGATCACAAGCCCATGCCATTTAAATGTTTCCTTTTACATCATAAAATGTTCTTTATTTAAAGTTTATTTTTAACCTTCTTACATTGCCAGTATTTCCCCTGATGTGTAACCATCTCAGCTCAGAGCTTGTCCAATGGGTCATTTCTTCTGTCTGATAATTTTTTTTCTCTCTGAATCAGCAGTTGTGTCACACATGACTGTAACAGAAAAGCTTTTGCTGTTAAAATCTGTTTTTCAAAGATCACACATTGATGGAAGATGTTTGTAAAGAGGGATGATTTTGGACCGATGTAAATTATCTGTGACTACACATTTTTATAAATAGAAAAGTTGATTTCACTTCATGTTTTTACTACTTAATTTGTTCAATTCCCTTAAAAATAGTTTTTTTTTGTCAAAATTTCAGTTGAAATGAAAATAAAGATGCTTCTTTTATCCTCAGCTGCTGAAAGGTCTCTCTAATCCACAATATTTATAAGTTGCTGTTTAATTAGGTGTAAGATACAAAGTCCTCCCTCTGTGTGAAAATTGTCATTGCACATTTAGTTTCTGACCCGTGTTTCAGCAGCTTGACAGGAAGAGGATCGACTGAATAAACATGAAAAACACATTTGAAATTATGCAGTTTATTAAAGTCAACTAGAGGATGTATTTAAAAAGGGAGTGCTTGATATTTTAGGTAAGTTTTAATTTAATAACAAATAATTTAAGATTGTACTGGAGCACAAGCCTCTGTATTTTCTCCCAAAATGTGAAATATCTGAACATTCAACTTATCAAGCTTTTGTGAAGCTATTTACGCCTCACATCCTTTAGATGAATATCATCATCCGATTCCACTCATAATGAAATGGGAGAGCTGCCTCTGCATATGAATAAATAAAAGAAGAAATGAGAATATGATTTTATGGCTTGTGATAGATATATATTTTATATAATATATATATGAATCTATTTATTATTATTTGAATAAATGAAATTTGACGATAAATGAGGTGTAAAAGAAAAACAAACATTGATGATTTGCTAAATACAAAGAAAAGAGATTCACTCTTAACCCTACAAAGAAAAGATCTTTAACATTAAAAAATGATAAAAATGCCCAAGGTTTCAAAACCAATGATAAAAATGCCCCAGTTTGTCTTTAATTTTTGCACAGGGTCATGGTTTTGTCACTAGATGTGCAAATTTCTCCAGATTACACGTTCCTCGAATTTTTGACATTATAGACTGTAGATGAGGAAATTTTTTTGCTGCTTTACACTTTTGAAGAATCTGACTCTTGAACTCGCTGAACTTATGACACAAAGTGGTCCTACTGCTCACCTTTCAAAAGGGTGATACCCAATGCAGGTGTTTCCCAAATGTGAGTATATGGGCATATACTTTTGTGCATCCCCTGTTCCCAGAAAGTCCCAGGAAAATGTGGCAGGCACCAGATTTGGCTGGTGATCCAACCTCTACACCAAGTTCCAAACTCACTGGAATTGGGGTTTGTAGTTTGTCTAAAATGTTTCTACTTGTTTTTCACAAGGATGGACAGTAACGATGTAGATTTACTTGCGTCATGTACTTAAGTACATTTTTTTGCTCAAATCATCCCACCAACTTCAGTTCTAATCAAAAATACCAAATATGTAAGTATTTATTTTATTTTAACCCTTTAAATGCCAACTTGATAACATGATGTACGAATTTTAATGGAAAAAACCCCCCCACAAAAATTGAGTTATCAATATTATAAATGTTGAAGGCCTGAGGATTTTTTTCAAAGATCAGGCTTACATGTACTTAAGATCAATAACAAAATTGATTTTCATGCATTAATTTTTTTGCAGTGCCCAATTCATAATTTACTACCCTTTGAGGTTATCTGAGGACATTATTGTCCTCTCCCAAAGCTGCTATGAAAACATAACAGATTATGTGTTGACTTCACAGTGAGCTCTGTGAGGTGCAGCAGGGCTCATCCTCTGATTCACTTTAGAGGGTGCATGTATGTTTGAGTGTGAAAGTTTGGTAAAGACATGTTATCAGACATTAAAAGTTCTACAGTAAGGTCAGGCAAAGGTCAGTCTCTCCACCTCAGACACACACAGAGTCACAGACGATGCATAGACCTCCAACAGGAAAAATGTACTTCAGTGTTGACCTCTCCATCCCCTCTTCATACTGTCTGTGTCTTCTATGTCCAGCTGATTCTGAGTGTTGATTGTTGTTCACAAAATAGTTGAAACATGGAGGATAAATGCTCAAATTGATAAATACAATGATGATTTTAAAATTGTTTTAGGGAAAGTGGACAACAGCAATGCTAGAGTATTTTCATTGTTGTTTTTACCACAAAGAATGACCATTGTTTTATCCATTATTTATCCATAATGTATTTCAATTGGCATTTAAAGGGTTAAAATGAAATAAATAATTCTATATTTGGTATTTTTGATTAGAACTGAAGTTGATGGGATGATTTGAGCAAAAAAGTAAAAAAGATAATAATCTCATGTTTTTATAGCAGCTTTGGGAGGGGACATTAATGACCACTACTGAAGGGTAGTTAATCGTGAATTGGGCACTGCAAAAAAATTAACAATGCATGAAAATCAATTTTGTTATTGATCTTAAGTATATTTTAGCCTGGTCTTTGAAAAAAAAAACTCAGGTCTTCAACATTTATGATATTGATAATAACTCACTTTTTGTGTTTTTTAATCATTAAAATTTGAACATCATGTTATCAAGTTGGCATTCAAGGGGTTAAAATAAAATAAATAATTCTATATTTGGTATTTTTGATTAGAACTGAAGTTGACTGAATGATTTGAGCAAAAAAGTAAAAAAGAAATAATAATCTGTTATGTTTTCATAGCAGCTTTGGGAGAGGACAATAATGTCCTCAGATTACCTCAAAGGGTAGTAAGTTAAAGCGACCCTCAAGGGTTAAGTAAAAATTTGACTGAGCAACTTTCACTTGTATTGGAGTAGTATTTGAACATAAGTATCTATACTTTGACTTGAGTACTGGCATTGAGTACTTTGTCCACCACTGGTTTTTCATCTGTTTCCAACAGACTGATACCGTGAATGGTGACCATGAATGGCGACAGTCTGTGCTTTAGCTGAGCGTGTTTGAGTTTGACTCAGGAAAGCATTTCTTTTCAACATCTCTAACACATACATGGCTAAAACGTTTTATCTTTCCACCACATGGTACCAGAAATATTGTGACCACAGGGTTTGGGTCTAATTTATTTAATTTTCTTTAATACAGCTCACTGTTGTTTTTTTAAATTTAAAACTGTATATGTTTTTGAAGAATTAAACTATTCTTGAAGAGAGTGTGCATTGAAATTGTTGTCACAGCTCTAATGTTACAGGAGAACTACACACCAGAGTGTTTATTGTAGCTTCGGTATATTATATCACTTAAATATAAATAGTTGCACAGTCCCAATCTTTTCAACTTCTGCCCTGCTGGCTCTGGTAAAACCTCATCAGTCCTCTCCCATCATAACAAGTGTCACCTCTAACAGTGGAGTTATACTAAGCAGTAAACACAGCAGCCAGAGTTATTGAACGATGATATTTCACTTTAATGTAAGTATCATACTGTGAGCTTCTCTCACACGCAGGTAAAGACAGTGCATGCAAAACATGTATACTGCCCTTTTACATTATATCCTCATTTGCCTTAGAAAAGTTGCCCTCTTCTCATCTTCTTCTCCGTCTGCCTTTTGCATAGAAAACACTTTATTCTCCCCCAATTCCCCTCTCCCCCTTGTCTCATTTTTCTCTGTATCCCAGATCCTTCTCCATAAAATAATGAAAGTTCTGGTTTTGTGGGGAGGGACGATTTGGGAAGAAAGGATGGAGAGAGATTAAATGAAGAGAAGGGGACAGTGAAAGCTGAGAGCGGCAGGGATAAAGTGCAGAGAGGGAGGGAGACGGGGCAGTGAGGAGTGACAGAGAAGAGTACAATCACACAAATCCACTTCTAGCTCTACATCCCACTCCTATTTACACACACTGAAACACACAGAGGTATAACATGGACTTTATAGTTTCAGTTTACTCATATATTCTTGTCGTCCAAACCATCTTTGTACAGCAAACTCTTCAGCCACGCTTATTTTGACACTACTTGATATGGCGTACACAGCATTCAGGTGGGAAGAGAAAAATGATTTGAGCATGAACATTTCAAAACTCACTTGCATCAATAAATACAACACCTTGAGGATTTTTATTTCTTCCTCCGTGATGCCAAAAAAATAAATTTCAAGGAGCTACTGTACCAACAAATATGGCATGCATAGAGGAGCTGCACCACAAAGACTGTATAGGCCTACACAGCACTAACCCACTGCTTAGACAGTGCCATAGAAAAGAGAGAGAGAGAGAGCAAGAGGAGAAAAGACAGACAGTTTGGATATCGCTGCCTAACAGGCATTTTGGGGATTTCTCTTTTTTTTTTCCTTTTTTGTTTTTGCATCAGTTTGGAAGACAAGACTTGCTTACGACTAAGTTTGAGACTTACTTAGACATCAGCTTATTATTCAGCACTTTGATCCGTCAAAACTCACGTACTGTGTACAGTCTCACTCGGCTGCTTCAGAGGTGGAGCAGACAGATTGATACCAGGCGGCTTCAACTGGTGACAAAACGTGTGTCCCTCGCATGACAAAATATAGACTCCTAAAAAAGTTTGGAAACAACACTTCAACTGATTATTACCACTATTGGGAGTAATGCATTACAATACAAATGTGATTACTGTAATGCATTCCTAAATACTGTAACATAGTAAAGTAAGGCATTACATAACAAACCTGTACCTCGGTACAAATGTCAGGAGTGCAAGTTACAATGCATTTTTAACCCTATAAGGCCCAAGACCATAGATTATAGCCAGGAAATTCTAATTTTTTGTAGCTGAAATGTTTGTTTCACTTCCAGCTAAAATCCATAAAAATCAAAATGTCCATAAAATTCAGCATGTAGATTTTTCGTATCTCATTTGATACATTAGGTGTTTTTGGCAACTGATAATCCATTTGAGGACATTTTTTTCATTTATCTGATTGTATTCAGATGGGGTTTTTTTGTAATTTGTTGATCATATTGAGTAGATAGAGGTATTATAAAAGTATGTATCAAATATGATACAATTGGCTTTATAGGGTTAATTAACCCAAAATGAAGGGGAGCTTTTTTTGTTTGTATAAATACAAATTTGCCAAATACTCTGTGAGATCAGCAGAGTTGAAAAGTCCTCCGCTAGGCCTAAAGTTACAGTATCTCTGACACAGTTTACCAGAATTTTACCTTTTGTCTGTTTTTGCTATGGTTACTTCCTGTATTGTGCCATGAGTATCAACGTGTCTACTGTTTTTAGCCTTAAGCCGAACTCAGATAGCCACCACATCACCTTCACTGGATGTGTAATGAGCTTTTAGAGCGTAATGAGCTACATTTACAATGACAAATCCATTTTTAGTGTTATTTTGACGAGAGTAACTTAAAAATAAAGTGATAGTAGTGTAATGCCTTACATTTCAAATACAGTAATATTATAGTGTAACTAATTACTTTGAAATTATAGTAACAAATAATTAACAATGCATTACATTTTTGAAGTAATTTGCCCAACAGTGATTATTACCACATAGAAATAATACTAAATGCAGTTGTATTTTATAATGTTAGGCAGCCTAATTAGTCTCTTTAAGAACGACATACAACTTGTAAGGATTGTGCATTTTTGGAATTAGCAACACAGCTAAACAGGATATAAAATACAACACTGTTCAGTATAAAAGGGGAGTGAGAATTGACTGAAATAATGCTTCCAAACTTTTTTTGAGTATATATTTCTTTGTAAACAGTATGATGGGGAAAGATTTAGTTAGGACCAATGACAGTCTTAAAACAGGAATGTAAATCAGTGAAATATCCTCACAAATTCCCTAAGTCAACCTGTGTGTGTGTGTGTGCACTTGTAAACAGGTCTCCATGAGGACCAAAACATTTTTCAGTCTTTTGTAAAGTAAGGACCATCTGAAAAGTGAGGGCGTTTTGGCTGCTTTGTTTTTAAAGTTAGGGTTAGAGAGGAAAGTAAAGAGTTGCTGAGTGAGGCTAGGTTAATGAATTACTAAGGAGCGAATGGTTTATTGGTAACAAAACTCCATTTGAAGCGCAAAAACATGACTTGGGTCAACATTTATTTTCCGGGAAAGATTTATTTAAGGCACACAAATCCCTTAAGCAGTATTTCCACCAAGCAGTCTGGTCGAATTAAGCATAGTACGGTATGCAATTACAGTTGTTTCCACTGTCTAATCATGAGGAAAGGTACCCAAATAAATGACCCATGCCGTCTCACTTTTACCAGACTGAACCCAAAGAATGGAGCTGCAGTCCAAAAGAAATTCTCATGTGACAGCAGTTAAAGAAATGCCGGGTCATGTTCAAATAGCCATGGATTTAATGATTCGTTCTGCTGTTGCTGTAAGTATTATCTGTACAAAGCATGTATAATGGAGAGCTATAGTGCTGGAAGTCCTTTATTGTTGGATTTTGTGAGATCAAGCATTTACATAGCAGGAGGAACCGTCTCTTCCTGGCTCATTTCCCTGCCCTCAATGGAAGATACAGCTGGCAGTCAAACCAAATAAGACCACTCGGTGGAAAGGCTTGAGTTTACCGTGTGTGCATATGTGTGTGTGTGTGTGTGTGTACACTTGTACTCAGGTCTTCATGGGGACCAAGACCTTTTTTTTCTCATTTAGGTGGGGACCATCTGTAAAGTGAGGACATTTTGGCTGGTTCTTTTGGTAGAAGTCAGATTTAGTTTGCATCTTATCTGACTCTGTGAAAGTCAGATAAGAGACCACAGTCAATGGGAAATAGTTTAGAAAAATCTTTATCATTTAACCTGTTCAGCCTCTTTTTAAGCCCTCTGCTTGAACATGACAAAAGAGTGTATCTCTGCAACCACAAGGTCTATTCTAATGATTTTGGTATCATAATAAAAATAACACTTGAGTGATTTGTCCATATGTGGAATTATCAGTATATGTGTTACTGGGACAGAGTAAATTAACATAAAAGAATAATTTGAAAATTCCATCCTTGCCTAAAAAACAAGTTTTTATTGTGAATATCTCTTTGGAATGATGCAGTTGCAGCTTTAGAACTCTGTGAGTGAATGTAAAAATATGTGAACATTACTTCGGCCAAGTTTAAGTCTGATAAAGTGAGGAAGAGCAAAGTTAAATAGGTTTTACTAAAGACTGGTCAGGCGGAGTCTTTGCACAGTTTGGCACCATTAGTCCCATTTGCAATTTCTGATATACCAAACTTTATGTTTCACTTTATGTCGCTTTTGGTGGTCATTACACCCAGTTATGACAGTTTTTTTTCTTCTTCTGATAATCTGTGGCAGTTTTTGAAAAAATATTTAAAAAAATATTTTTTGTTTCTGTTGGAAAAAATCAAAAAGAACTCTATACATTTTCCCATTCAAAGAAATCCATACAAAACATCCAAAGTTTGAATCAAAGTGAAACAGATTTCTATATCCGATATTTCATTTGCTTGTTGTTGACGTTGTGCTTGGTGTGTGTAAAATGTCTTATATGGTTGTATAACTGAAATTTTCCTGTTTAATTTGATGCAACATGACTACATTTCTGCATGAATAGTTCACTTCTTCTTACGTTTTTGTTAAAGCACCCAAAATCAGGTACTTTGGGGCTGAACAGGTTAATTTGAGAATACCTTACAGCAGGGGTGGGCAAGTAGTGGCCCGGGGGCCAATGTGGCCCTGCACATCACTAAATGTGGCCCTCCATTCATTCCCAAAAACCAGCAGCTGTAAATATGAAGAAAACTCAGATATCCAATAGAAATAATTCTATATAATCTTGTGTAAGTTATTTACAACCTTACTTTGCTCTTATAGTGTCTAAATCTCTTTCATGAAGCCTTTAACATTATATCAAGTATTACTGAATACTATATTTAAAAATGGCAGCAGCAAAATATTTGAGCTTTATAAATTTGAAAAACACATCATTTTATTGATTTGAAAATAGCTTAATTGGCTTTAATTCCATTTATATTAGGTACATTTACTAGAATTTTGTATCAAGTTCATTTGTATTTATGTTCTAATATATGAATATTGGTATTCTAATTTTATGACAAATTTATATTCTCATTTGTTGTTTATCCAACATTCTTTTTCATTATCGAGAGTTTCTGAAAATGTGTAACAATGTGGCCCTCAGGCTGGGAAAAATGGTTTTATGTGGCCCTCTTGGTAGCTAAAGTTGCCCACCCCTGCCCTACAGTGACTTAAGGGGTCATTTAAGTGTGTTTGCTTTTATTTCCTGCAGACAACCAGCTGTGAAGTATCACAATTTGGTACTTCTGAGTTGGGCTGTCATGAGACGTAGGGAACATATTATTTGGTAGATTGTCCAATGGGTAACAAAGCTCTGTCTCTCAAAACAAGTGTAAAGCAGCCACATGTCCTCACATAGTTAAACTGTGTTCACACTTGCATATTGGTCTTCATGGGGACCCAGATAAGTGAGGGCTGTTTGTCAAGTTGGCACCTTTCTTGTGTTAGAGAGGATCTTAGTAATTAAAATTGAACAAATAAAACACAAACATGACTCTTAAAATATTTTTTACGTTTACTTTTCCTTCTATATTTAATCAGACCACCAAATTTGGCCTAACGCTTTGAAGTTAGGGCCATGTGGGGGGTAAGTGTACTGTTAATATCAGTGACCTTAGTTTCAGAGCAAACATATCTTGGTCATTATTTATGATGTGGGCCAGGTAAAATTGTAAAATGTGAAATTTTATTGTAAGTTCTTTAAAGTTACCCGTGTATGCACTTGTACACTGAGCTTTGTGAAGACAAAAGGCATTGTCCCCGTCACTGAGACAAGGACTGTGTGTGAGGGAAGGACATTTAGTATGAGTCAGGGCCAAAGAGCAAAAGCTACAAAGGATAACCAATTAATTGGCAGGAATATAAATTACTTAAGTTTTCATTTATTTTTAATGAAATTGAAGCATTAGATCCCCACAGTGACTCCTGGGGTCAGCTTTGTGTTGTGGTATTTCTTCCACATTATTGCAGACATTTATTTTTAAGTAAATTTTTATGCTAGAAGCACGGTTAAATTAAAGTTAAGAAAAGGTTACTGACAAAGATACGCGATACAGTGAAAGGTCCTAACAATTCACTTAAGTAATCTGTGTGTTTGCAAACTTGTACTCTAACCTTCATGGGAACCCAGTTCTTGTTTTGTTTGTTTGTTTAATTTCAGTAAGGGATGTCTGATATTTTGTTCATTTTTCAGGTCCAGGTAAGAACTATAGAGCTACTGGCAGGTTGGAGACTTGCAGTGAATCTCTGTTAAACATTAACCAATATAAATTTGAATAATGATAATAGGAATGATAAGGAAGACATCTATCTGTCTAAATGCATACAACAGTTGACAAGCTTTAATCATAAACGATGAAAAAGTACTTGTGTATGTGTTTGTGTGTACATGTACATGGAAAGTGCCAATTGAGGAACCTTATTGGCACTACCTCTCACTGTAACCCTATCCCAAACTTAAGAAACATTCAACAGTAAGGACCATTCAAATTAACTCACATTTTAAAATATCCCCCAGATTTCGCCATTTTTGGTCCCAACAAAGATTTATGCACAAGTTCGAGCAAACAAGTGTATTTATACTAACAATGTGTAAGTGGCAAGCACAAGCATCTGAGACAAAATCAGGCTTATAACAATGAATCATACGTGTCCTAACTGCCAGTAAGCAACACAGAGCGATGCTGTGCAATGCTGTGAATGTTTTTACCTCAACACTCTGTCTCTTTTTCTCTGTTGCTTGTTTGACATGGAGAAGGAGGAAAGAAGGATTTGCTGAGATGCAGGAGTGTTTATCGTGGTTTATTTTAGGATAAGATATACCTTTATCAGTCCCACAGGGGGAAATTCCAGCTTTTTTTCTGGCTTTTCTTACTCAGAAGAGCTTAAACATGGTGGAGATAGCGGAGCATTCATGAGTTTTGGTGAGTGAAATGATTTACTTTTACTTTCAAGGTGGTAATTTTGTTTAGCTCAAAGAGACCTTTGTATTTAAAAGCCTATAGACCCTTTTCCATTAGCCCTACTATACTCTACTCGACTCTACCTGGCTCTACTCTACTCGCCTTGTGCTGCTTTTCCATTAGCCCCAGTCGCCTGCCCAATAGGGTGCAGTGTCGCTGTAAACAGCTGAGTGGCACTGTGGTGACATCATTTTCAGCGCGACACAACAATCTGTGGCTTTTTGTCACAAACCGAGTACAAAAGAAAGGCAGAAGAAGGCTGCAGGTGGCAGGAAGAAATACCCCTTGAGAAGCACAGGAGAGTTTTGGAAGCTGTACAACAGAATGAAGCCGAGGACGAGAGCAATCCAGCTGCAAAGAAAAGACGTATGAGGGTAAGCTAATGGTACCGCTAGCATGCTAGGTCGTCGCTCTCTTGACTCATCGATGACAACATTGTCTGACCAATCAGTAGCGGGCAGTCTGTGACGTCATCTTTTAGTATTGACTCTGCTCGCTTGGAACCAGAGTGGAGTAGGTACTAAAACTAGCTTGTTTTAGGAGGTACCAGGCCAGTGGAAACACGCTGCAAATCGAGTAGAGCCGAGTAGAGTAGGGCCAAGGCGAGCTAGTGGAAAAGGGCCATATGAGATCACCGGTGGTATTGTAGCTCAGTCTGTGAGGGCTTTGGCTGGAGACTGGTCAGTGACTGAAGGGTGGCCAACCAAAACATACTTGGAGGTTGATTTGGAAGCTGGAAATGCAGTACGGCAGTTTGTAATGCAGCTACAGGGGGTTGGTGGTTTGCTCCCTTGAACTTCATAATACGATGATTGATAATTCATGAAGTAGTGGTGAAAACAAGAAGAGCCGACCAGCTATGTGATCCCAAACGGTTTTTCCAGCTCTACAGTAAAAGCACGTGATGTACTGCCTACAAGAGGAAATAAGGGGCACTGTTTTGTATTTCCTCGATTTCTTCCGCAATTAACTTGACATCTTTGTAAATGAGGATGCCCTTCAATGATTTCTCAAGTATAAATTAAGGTAGGATAGTTGATTGAAATTATATTGTCATTGAATTCAGAGTGGACAGCAGGCATGCAATGCTGTGCGATGCAACACGACATTTGACAATGTTTGTAGTTGTACTTGTACGCAAATCTTTGTGGGAACAGAGGTAAAGCTAATCTTCAGAACGAGGGCCCTTTGAAAAAATAAAGACATTTTAAAAGTCCTTATTTTTTAATTTACAGGTTCTCAATGACACAAATCAAGTATAAAGCAGAAGAGTGTGTGCGTTTGTGAAAACATACATGACTTATTGATCATGGAATGCCCATGATGTAACTTTTACTGGTTGAAGATGAAAACAAAATCAAGTAAACAAACACACTAGAGTTGATCAATAAGAGCACATACATAGAGATGCACATTCACAGTGACTCATGGTTGCTGGCCGCTGTATTGACCCGCTCACCACGAGGTCCTGTGAATACTACACATGCTGGAGTTTTCTGGACACTGGTCCCAGTTTACTGGTCAATCTGTACTAGAGTGACTAACCAGAGGATAAAGCTGGCAGCAGTATGGTCTCACTCTGCTGTTTTTGCAAATGTGAAAATGTAACAGTGGTTCGTTAGTATCTTCCATAAATATGCTGGTTTTAATTGACTTTGAATAAACTGCTTTTAGTTTATCTTCATAGATCTGAGTTGATGTGTGAGGGTATACGTCTGATGGGTGGGACTGGAAACAAAAGTCTTGTCCGACATGAACTCCTCAGACTTGGATGATGAACTCGGGGTTGGTGTAAGAGAAGCCCTGAAACTCATTCTGGTCCAGATTCATAATGAAAAGCTTGTCTGTGGGCGTCAGCTCCACGGCCATCTTTGTGAACTCCTTGTCGAAGTTGCCAACATCACGGCGAGATTTCTGTAGTAAAGACAGAAGAAGGGAAGGAAGGAAGGAAGGAAAGAGGGAAGACAAATATGTGAATCTAAAGACTGGGTCATTTTGTTCAGCTTTTTAGGCAAATAGAAAGGATAACAGCAACAAACAAAATGTACAACTGCCCCCTTAAAGCACAACGATGACGAGGTAGAGAAGAGACGCTCGACTGTTTCAGCACACAGAAGACACTTTAAGCTCCAGAGGTGGGAAAAGCACGATACACTGACTGCAGACTTAAGGACAAACAAGTCTAGAGTCAACAAAGTTCCTGGACTTGTGTTGAGCGTTCTAAAAAAATAATTAAATGTGGTCATGTCAAGGTCGTCATTTTAAACTTGCAAAATTCTTGCCAGATGTGTATGTAGTGTAACATAAATGTGAAGATTATTTTTAGTATTATTGAATTTAAGCACATTTGTATTTATTACAAGAATCGATTAACTGAACCAGCCTCTTAAAGCCAAACATTTCGCGCTCCTCTTTTTGACTGGCAGCAGTATTTGTCTTAAGCTCTCCTTCTTCGTGTTGATTAACAGGACTTTGGACAAACTACTAAATTTTATACTAAACACTAACCCTCCTCTAACATCGTTTTGCCATGTAAGCTAGTTTTCTTCCTGCTTGTTTGTGCCCACTGTTTGTTTTTTGTAAAGTTAAAAAATTGTTGACATGAATGAGGTCAAATGTGATGTCATGGATTTCATTCTAGTGTTTGTTTACATTTGACATTGTGTATGAACATACCCCATGTCTTCCTTTCAAGTTTTGGTGTATGTCTGCAGCAGAGCTACAGCGCCACTTGTAGGTCTGGCATATGTACTACAGTGTTTTCAGCGCTGATGGGCACCTGTACTTGAAACGATGCCATCTTTACAAAGGACATTTTCAATATGAAAACGTTTTTGCCTCTGTGTGGACGGAGCCTTAGTTCATTAAAGCAAAGATATTTGTTGCAAAGTTTTTCACCATCTCATAGGTTCATCATGACAGTTTGTTAACTCTGTCAAGGATTTATGTTAGCAAAAGAGTTCTCAACATTTTTTGAAGACATTAATATAAACTTTGGGTCATGGCACAAGGAAGAAGTGATCTGATTTTGGTTGTTGCATTGAGTTGTAAAATGTCAAAACCATATAGTTTGACCTAAGTATTAGAGATTTCATACTATATTATAAGAAGTTTTAAGTCTGCTTTGCATCAATCCAATGAACCAGCTTCTTCCTTTTTGCGCATGTCTTGGCCTTAAGTCATATAAACCAGTGCAACATGTTGGGGTACAGTACAGGCCAAAAGTTTGGACTCACCTTCTCATTCAATGCGTTTTCTTTATTTTTTATCACTAATTCCATTGTAGATTGTCACTGAAGAAATGATGGCCACTCGTTTCTCTTAACTTAGCTGATTGTTTTTTGCCATAATATTAATTCTAACAGTTGTCTAATAGGGCTGTCGGCTGTGCATCAGCCTGACTTCTGAACAACACAAATGATGGTCCCAACCCCATTAATAAGGCAAGAAATTCCATTAATTAACCCTGGAAAGACACATCTGAGAAGTGAAACCATTTCAGGTGACTACCTCTTGAAGCTCATCAAAAGAATGTCAAAAGTCCGTAAAGCAGTAATCAGAGCAAAGGGTGGTTACTTTGAAGAAACTAGAATATAAGACATGATTTCATTTATTTCACACTTTTTTGTTAAGTACATAATTCCACATGTGTTCATTCAGTTTTGACACCTTCAGTGAGAATCTACAATGTTAATAGTGATGAAAAAAAAGAAAACACATTGAATGAGAAGGTGTGTCCAAGCTTTTGGCCTGTACTGTATGTCAAAGGAGGTACTTTCTGTTTAAAATTTTATGCAAATGGGTACTGATTTTTAGATTTTATGCCTCCATTGTTAATGAAGTATTTCTTTCAATTATTTAGTTCAACTTTTATTTATTTTAACTACTGCTCAAGTACTTTGCTGTGTAGTGTGATCTTTGTTGATCTCTGTCTCATTGCTATAAGCATCATGTTTCTTGAGCTTTGGACTGTCTCGTGTGTACCTCTGATGTGGTCTTGTGTACTTGTTGAGCACTGATACCTGCAACAGATCTTGAATTTCTTCAGGACTAAGATGAGGCATCCAGTGTTATCCATATACATGTTGTGTTTTTGTGTGTAATGAGGACTTGTGTGTATTTGGTTTAATGAGGTCTCAGTCAAATCTGGTCCACACCTCTGATCATCTGTGAATGGTGGCAGCACAAGGAGTCTAGACGCTGCGATACAGATTACTGACTCCATACAGGACTAGGTGACAAAAAACAAACACACCCTGCCAAGAGCCAAGAAGTACAGCCAAAAGATGGAAAAGACCCACCAAAACATTTCAACAGCAGACAACAAAAGATGTGAGAAAAAGATTCAAGACAAACTTCCAAAGCCAGAGAGGAAACGTTTCAGTGCAGAACAGACAAGGATCGGTAAAACAGACCAGCTGCAGACCAAACCACAACCCACCAACCAAAGGATTCGCACAGTGAAGGTGAAGCAGTGAGCCCCAGGCAAGACAGAGAATCACAAAAACACGCACACACAAAGCGTTTTGTATCCTACCTCCTCCATTTGTCTCATCACAGGGCCTCCAGCTGAAATGTGGGGGGCAGGGAACATCCCCGCCTCTACAGCTGGTCCATGAACTCAGGCACTAATTCAGTTATTTTGTGAACAAAGTTGCTTGATCCTCAGAATTTATGATTGAAAATGTGTTTGACAGATTTTGTTGTTAGTTAGAATGGCTGTCTGGCATGTAATTCTCCAATGAGGCTGCAATTTTTCAGTTATTAACCAGAATGTACGTCTTGTGTGGTAGCTTTGTGCTAACACATAATAAGAATTTTATTAATGGAGCAACCACTGGTCATATTAATTTAAGGAAATATCTACTTTACATGAACTGATTCCTTCTTATGTTAAGAACCTTTTTTACAAATGCAACCCTAAAAATAACAGGCCAACCCACAGAAAAATTTATGAAAGCCCTTTCCACATTGAGGAAAAATTGAATTGAATTTTGGATTTTAAATTGTTTTCTGCAAACACTGCATTACTTTAAGAACGAAAACACTTAATTTATTCTGGATCTAGTTAAAAATGTGCGTTTTGATGCTCCCAAAACACAGGCTCTATGTTGACGAATCACCAACACGATAAAAGTCATGTGTTGATATACTTCTAAACTCGTCTCTGTGTGGATGGCCGCTAACTTACTAGTTCACAGCTGGAGGATTTCTAGCTGTTTGAATGTCAGCTCACGGTCTGTGGGGGAGGGATAAACCTCAGGGGAAGCATTCACACATGCAGATCGTTTGTGTAAATTCAGGAAAATGTCGGTTTCTCTGCAAGTGTGAATGAGGTTGTTCTTGCATCCTAAAACTCTACAGTTGAGATAAGTTTAATTTCCACTTGAATTTCATCTTAAACCCTCCCCACATTTGCAGAAAATATTGAACATAAAAAAACCTGACAAAAATTCAAACATCTTATCTTCTGCTTAGTAGACAAGTGGAGTAACCCACTGAGCCATCCTGTCAGTTTTCTTTAACTTCACCATGAAATTTTCCTTCTATATTTGAAGCTGTCATGGAAGATATTTCCCGGGTTTATTGTCAAAACACCAAACTGGCAGGCCACATTAGGGGAGGAGGAGGGCCACATGTGGCTCCTGGGCCGCCAGATGCCCATCATTTAGTTACATTATTTTTTTTGCTGGTCATTTTTCAGTCTGTTGTAAGGATTGTACCAATGTTATGTCCATTTAAGCATACATACATATTATTAGCTCTCTAACCATAAAATAGATTTTTTAAAATTATCGAAAAATTAATAGAATAAAAACTATCAAATCCTCTCTGATTCTCTTATAATGGAAAAAATACATTTTTCAAAATCTTGAATCATTTCGAAAGAATGAAAGGGTAAAAAAATGCTCTTCTTGCTGTAGAGTAGATTTTACCTTGTCAACCTACAAGAACAAAAATGTAAAATCCCAGCTCTAAGCACAGGGAGATCCAAACAAATCTTCATTTTTTGGAGGCTTTTCCGAGGATTCTGAATGTTTTAGTTTAAATAAATGTTACTTGCTTTTTTTTCTATCTACACACACAACAGGAGTGCAAATTTCTGTCAAAATGAATCATTTTTTTAAAACCAATTTTTTAAAAAGGGTTTCTAAACATGGTGATATTGGATAGTTTTCCTCGTTTTTGACAATAACTCACCCGACAATGTTGGCAAGTCCTTGGTGGAGGTTTGTGCTCTCAGAAAACTGTTGAAGTGTTTAATTGTGTTGGTTGTCATTTTCATGGCAGCATAAACAAGTCAGACACAGGTGTAGTCTGGTAGGCACCAGTGAGTATATTATCAGTTTCCAGTCATACAGGACAATTACACGATTCACAGAAGCATCTCTCTCATCCAGAACAATTATTCCAAATACCTCTCTGATATATTTATTCATATTTGTTAATCTCTCTCTCTCTTGTTGCTTGTTGTGTTACGGCTGTTGTGTCACCATCATCACAATAAGTGCTCTCATGTTCTGAATTATTGTCTTTATCGCTGAGCATCTTTGTATGACAGAAACATGTCCGCGATGCCACCTCCCTTTTTTTGATACAAGCTCAAAGAACAAGATTTGACACGTTACTACCCTGCATTGATACACGGTTACAGAAGAAAAAAAATACAATCTGCCTCACAATAAAACATCTCTGTCAGACATTCATTTTGTACATGAAAATAACTTCCCAAAGGGTTTGTGTCGTTGGAAAACAGATAAGCTATAATGCATATTCTAATAGTTACACGTACTGCAAAATGGCACAAAATGGCTGCACTTCATCACAGTTGTTGAGGATGTTTTTCTCTTTTCAAACATCCTCATGATTCTGAATCCTGGTTTGGCACTTTTGAACATCTTGTTGTAAGCTAACAGACTACCACCCTCACAAGAATTGACGGAGCTTCGCGATATGTCAAATCCTCCAAAAATGGTTGTTTATAACCGAAGAGATATGCCCTCTGTTAATAAAAGCACAGTGTTATGTGGTGAATGTGTAAAGAAAGTGAGAAAAATAACCTTTCAGTCAAAAACCACTGACTTGATGCAGATTGCGCATATACAGACTTCTATCCTCAGTCTAAATGAAATCAGTAAAAGTTTGAAGATAAGCTCACCACGGCACTGACTGAACATAAAGTGTAAGAGTTTTTGGTCCTATTGAAAAAGGAAATTCAACATTAGGAGACGGATCAGTACTCAAACAATCATAGCAAAGCAGGTTGTCAGTTTTCACTTACACTGTATGGAGATTAGCAATATGTGATCATAGTACACTCATCAATATCACTGATAGGTCGTCATAGTCAATATGCAATCACAGGGAGGGTGACACGGAGACGGAGCAGGTTCAGGTCAGGCTGTGTATCAGACTCAGACGTGAACCTGCTGCTGTGAGCAGCTGGGCGGCATTCAGGAGCAACATTTCTGCGCTGACGATGGAAATACAGCCAGTGGAGCTGAAGTGTGCTGAAGCTCTCAGAAGACGTGCATGTTCAGGTTTTATTTTCATCTGTTTTCTGCTGATAATGAGTGCACACTGATCATCTACTGAGATTTCAACTGATTTTGGGGTCGTGTTTTTCAAAGAACACAACTGAATTCAACTCACTGACAAGTACTTGAAGGAAGACTGTAACAAATGGACCAGGATGTGCTTTGAGTTTGTTCGCTTGATGCTAACACATTATGGAAATCCCCTTTGACTGGCTAAGAGATTTAGCACCAGAGTCGTGCATTTCATTTAAAGGTCCCATGTCCTGATGTGTTTGATAATTTGAATCATGTCTTGAGTGTCCATTAAGCAAGCACTTTATTTATATTCAATAAAAGTTAAAAGATTTTTCTCTATAGGGGATCAGATGTAGCTCTTATTCCCTCCCCTTTGGACACACTCGACTCTGATGGGGTGGCGAGGCTATAATCAGCTTTGCGCTGATTGGCCTCCCAATAAAGTCTGATGGGAGCCTTACGGAGAGGCTACAGGCCATGAACTGGACTTCCACAACAGTCATGGTATCTGCCAGCAACAAGCAGAAAACACATGTAGGAGGAGGCTGTATAACTATGACATCACAAACCCCAGGAAATAAATAACAGAGCGTTTAAAGGGGCATTTTCTTTACAGAGGTACAGCACATTTCCCCATGAACTGAGAGCTAGTTAAACGTGTCATGTCCTCCTGCTCCTCAAGCCAATTTTGCTATCATTAAAAGCAAACATCATTCGATTTTGCAGGACCTGGGACCTGTTAAGAAACTATCTTTTACCCTGGACAATATTGAAAAGATCAGCGAAATACCTAAAGTTTGATTCCTTCATCCTCAGAAGTGTCATGGATAATTGCTGTTTACTTCGTTTGTCATTAAATAGTGATAAGCAAACATATGACAGCAGCAGTAAGGATGGGAAACCAATTCCTGGAAATTATAACATTCATTGTTTTGCTAAACAATTCCTTAAGCTTTGCTTTGTTTGCTTGGCAAATTAAAGATCTCAGGCTCTAATCAGAGGCAGCCAGCAGAAACACAAAAGAAGCAGTCAAAATTATGTCTTAATTTTCATTAAAAGGACGTCTGCAGAAGTTGAAATTCAGGAGTGTTTGACATTTTTGCCACTGAGAACAGAATATCTGCAGAAATTGATAAGTGTTATTGTTGACTGCATTGGTAGCAATAAATGATACAAATTCCCGATGCAGCAGCCGTCACTTCTAATGGGACAAATGGGTTAAATTAATATTGACGTTACAAACATTAATTTCCAATAAAATTTTGAAAATCTTTACTGACTCCATACTTCATTATCTCTTTATATGAGAAGAACAAGTTGGAATTGCTTTTATCACAAATTATTCATTATTATTAGTCATTTTCGCTCAAGCTCAAGAAATGAACCAACACTGTAAATTTAAAAATAGGGTTGTTAAAGTGTTGAGATCTCCAGAAGGAAAAATAAATCAGGAATGACTCATTATCACAGGAAATCTGAACAGTATAAATAAATACACACATGAATGTACGCCGACTCAGGGCTTGTGTATTAGAGAGCAGCAGTGTACCATATTAGCTAAAGTAAATCAATAATCAGTTTTATCACTGGAACCAAAACCAGGTTCATACTGACAACTTGACACTTATTTCAAAGATAAAAAGTCTTAGTAATTAGTACTGGAGCACCTGTCTGCATTTCCATCTGCATCTTATTCAAAGAAATTGTTTTTGCATTTTGGAAAACACACTTATTCAGATTTATTTCTGAGGATTGAGATGATATGATTGATGTCGCTCTTGAGTGGTAACAAAAAGTACAGAGCAGGAGTCATGGGGAAGACTGGAATGTAAACAGGGCAAGGGTCATGCCGAGTTAGCCGAGAACACTGAGAGTTAGCTGCTAGCATGCCTACAAGGGTCGTCATGGTTCCAGATGTGTAACTTTCATATGATAACAATAAAAGTAAACTATGTTTTATCCTCAGCTCACCTTTGTTGAGCAGATTTAGCTATTTTTGACTGTGTTCATCATCTGGGTTTAGCGAGTTAGCATGCTTATCACTGCTTTGCTAATCACGAGTCTGTAAAAAAGTAAGGCTAAAGATGATACTACTGTTTTTTTCTTAATTTTATTCAAATCACAGTGATGAGGTTCTGCTAAGCTACAAAGTTTTGCTTTTTTTCTCTCTGCTGTCACCAATTATTATCTTCTTGACATTCATAGACAAGCTAGCAAAGCTAACTATGTTGCTTTATGTTCTGTGTCCTCTTTGAGCCTTTTTTTGGTGCTGGTAGTTAGAATCTTTCGCTCCGAATTGGCAAAAAATGTAACTACATTAGTGTAAGAATGAGATGTAAAAATTAAGGTATGGACTTTTCTCATAGACACACAGACTGTAAAATGCTGTGCCCAATATTCATCTTTTTTATCTTGTCAAATAAAATATTTTACACATCAGTGGATCAGATTTATCTCAAGTTTCATGGTTGTTTTACTCTAAATCCCATCCTGGGGTTAAGTGTTGATCAACAGGTAACCTTATGTTAACTTACACAATGGTAACACATTTGCTGCATATTTTCTGAGCTGTCTTCCAGTAAAAACTGTGTGTACGTTGACCCATTTTATTTGGAGTTTATCAATGAAGAAGTGACATTTAGAAAAGGACAGAATTGCTTAATTTCAATTAGCTGGTGAAGAAGAAAGATCCGTGATAAATGAGGCAGTGTTCCAAAAGTTGAACTTTTTTTTCAACTGAGTTGCTGTGACCCCTGCTTTAAGTAAAAGTGACACAGAGGACACTGAGCATTAAAATGCCGACAGTGTTTATTTAACGTCTTTCATCAGCAGGATAAGGTGATGTTTGTTTTTCCAATACCTGTAATAAATCAAGACTATTTAAAAGAACATTTCAGTGCCTTAAAGGCTTGATTCTTTTAAGGGGAAATTAGGCATTGTTTACCATCATCCTTGTCCTGGTACATGTGATAATACCTCTGTTGTATGTAATGCCTGTTCATTAGCAGTGAGCTAATATTGGACAGCTCACTGAGCTAAGAGGTCCCAGCATTTTTGGCTCTGACATCCAGTTAAATAGCACCAAAATCTGTGTCATGATTCAGCTCAGTATGGATTAAATGTGCTGGTACTGACACGTCCTTAAAATCTCAAAAGTATCAGATTTTGATACCCATCTCTTATCGCCAGGTGGCTCCATTTTGCAGAGCTTCAAGCTTAACTGCAGCAAAATCAGTGCCCTTTGAGAAGAGGTCAAAGCAGGTGTGGTTTGACCGTGCCAAAAGGGAGAAGTGACTGCAAGCCTACAGTAAATGCTTGTCTAATTACCTTAGAAAGGCTTTCTAAATGGGATGTTGCCTGTACTAGCCCATGGATATGTGAAACAGTCCATCAGACAGGCCACATCAGCGCTATATTTGTTCTGCATTAAAATGAGCACTACCAGCCCAAAAAAAATATGCTAGCAGCCACAGGCCTCAACAATGGCTCTGTCTATGACGTGACCCTTGCCCTGAAGTTAAAAAGGAACCAAAGAATATTATTTTTGGAGTTTTAATGAGTCTTTAACTTATCTTTTTTTCTGCAAATGACAACTGTGTTAAGCGCCACTGCTTGTTGGCCTAAAAAGATTTTCCATTTTGTAAATGGGGACGAAAAAAGTGATTCTCTATTAGCTTATTTCCACATGCTTTAGTCTGTTCGATAAGTAAGGCCTTACCCCTCATGACTGTAGCTCCGTATTTAATGAACCAAAATGAGACAGACATCAATCCCCTCATCTAACTCTCAGAAAAAACAGTTTTCCCAAAGATGTGTAACAATCCTTCAGCGTTTCACCCCTCTGAATGCAGCCTGTAGATGATAACATGGAGATTTCTCTTTTTATGTGCTGTTTTTCACTTCGTACCCGAGGTGTGTGTGCTTGTGTGTGTGTGGGGCAGGGGGGCGGGGGGTTTCTAGTGCAGCCCGCTGAGATGTGGCATGGTCAGTGAGTTGTGTGAGGGTACTCAGGGTTAACAAATGAGAAGCCTTGGAACTCTTCCTGGTCCAGGTTGGCTATAAGCTCTTGATCTGGGGGGGTCAGCTCTGGGGGGTGGCGTGTGAAAAAGCGATCAAAGTTCTCCGCCTCACGCCCACACTGCCGTGAAAAAGTAGAGGAGAGAAAAAGAGAGAGAGGGATGGAGAGAGAAATGGATGCAGGATGGGGTGAGTTCAATGAGTTTGTGAAAGAAAAAAAGAGGAACAACAAACGACAAAGAGGAAAAAGAGAAATACAACTAAAACATGGCATCAACCAATCAAATCACTCACAGCCGAGACTGTGGATTTCCATTGGTCCGTTTGTGAGTAAGTGACAATTCAGCTTCATCATTGGTGACTCCACTCACAAATCTTTGCTCAGTATTTGTCAGTGCAGTGACCAATGGCAGGCGATGGTTGGGTTAGGAGGAATGAGGTTTCTAAAACTTTACGACTTACCTTTGAAGTTTGTGACTTAAGAGTAACTCTCTGGCTAAAAAATTCACAGAATTCTCAGTGTCGAAAACTAAAGAGAGAATATCTTAAATGTACTCACAGCTTTAGGTTTGAAAGGTGGCTGGACCTCTTTGTTCTCCAGTTTTTCCCAGTCTATATAGCGGAAGAAGGCGTGCTCCTTTATGTCTCTCTCCCCCTCTGGACCGCAGCCGAGACGCTTACCTGGGTGTTTGGTCATCAGCTGAAATCACAAACGACAAACCAGGTTAGCTGAGACATAAGTATGACATCTTTTTAAGCACACCTTACTTGTACCAGAATGCTACCAGCCACCTGAAAGACTGATTGGTACCAGATGTATGTGACAAACTAACAGAAGAGGAAATAGTATTTTGAAATACCAGTATTGAGTTTCTTTGGATGCTAAGTACAAGTACATGAGCACATTACAGGCAGACTTTATCAAACTTGTTTTGGCTGAGTGATAAGAAGAAAAGAGCTTTGGGGTCATATCAGGACTTAGTCTTAAGGTAGTACAGTCATAAGGATTTTCTAAATCTGAAAAGATTTTTTTATCTGTTGAAAACCCCACACGAAAATAAAAAAATCACACATTGAACAGTTTTGTGTGTCCCACTACAGACCTAGAATCTCGTCCTCCAAGCCAGAAATCTCACGTGATCAAACATGATCTAACAAAACGTAGATGTAAATGTAGATCAGGGGTGGGCAAGTGGCAGCCTGGGGGCCAAATGCGGCCCTCCACATCACTAAATGAGGCCCGCCATTCATTCCCAAAAACCAGCAGCTGTAAATATGAAGAAAACTCAGATATCCAATAGAAATAATTCTATATAATCTTATGTAAGTTATTTACAACCTTACTTTGCACTTATAGAGTCTAGATCTCTTTCATGAAGCCTTAAACATTATATCAAGTATTACTCAATCTTATATTTAAAAAATGGCAGCAGCAAAATATTTGAGCTTTAAAAATTTGAAAAACATCTTTTTATTGTTTCATTGGCTTTAATTCCATGTATATTAGCTAAATTAGTTTGAATTCTGTATTAAGTTCATTTGATTATGTATATTAAATTGTATTTATGTTGTAATATATGAATTTCAGTATTCTAATTTTATGACAAATTTATATTCTCATTTATTGTTTATCCAACATTCTTTTTCATTATCCAGAGTTTCTGAAAATTGTAACAATGTGACCCTCAGGCTGGGAAAAATGGCTTTATGTGGCCCTCTTGGTAATTACAGTTGCCCACTCCTGATGTAGAAGAAACATAACAACAACTACAAATGTCTATTGTCTATGGCAAAAAATGGAAAACAACACGCAACGTGGGAGAGGACATATAAGAAGAGAAAATGATGGTGGTCTTCGTACCTTTTTTTTTTATGTATTTTTTGGGCATTTGTGCCTTTATTGATAGGAGAGAATGACAGTGGATAGGCTCGTGAAAGCAGGTGAGAGAGCAGTGGAAGACACTCTGCAAACTGGGCACAGTTTGGATTCGAACTTGGGCCGGTAGAAGTATGTATATATATATATATATATATATATATATATATATATATATATATATATATATACATACATATATATGGGACGTGCCTGGTTGCTAACCACTCCACCAAACCAGCACCCACTGGGGCTATTTTTGATGGAAAGTCAGAAACTTAATAAAAGAAAAGACTGTGGAAATACATAAACTCGTGGGCTGGTCCTCTGTTTCTGAGGTCCACCAAACTTTGTGTGTGTTCCAGCTCGGCCATGCTTGTTTTCGTTTACGCCTGCTTCCTTTTTCCTCAGTCAGCTTGCTTCTTGATTGGCTATGTTTTGTTCCACGTCACAATTCACAGAGTCATGACTCGCAATTTGTAGGCTTTTCCCACAAACATGAGGATTTTGGTCGTAAATTTACGATTGTCAGCCCTGACCTATTTTGGAGCCGATAATCAGGACAAATTCACTCTTGACACACCTCAGACCAGGGGACAATCTTATAGGATAATCTTCTAAAACATAAAATAATCTGGTGTTTGGTGTCCTTGGTCGGGAAAGGGGGAAAGTCGGGGCAAAAGCAGCCCGATGTTTTTATGTGTGCACAGTATACGAGTTGAAACGAGCACTCACCCCCTTACAGATAGCAACGGCCTCTTTGGACATAGATTTAGGGTAAGAAACATGATGCTCCATGATCGACTGGAACAGCTCGTCTTCATCCTCGCCATCGAAGGGTGGCTGAATGAGTAAAAACAAAAGCACATCAGCACTTCCTGTTCTGGCATCTTTTCCGAGTTCAAACAGGTGAAAGCCTACAGACCTGTCCAGCAAGCATTTCATAGAGCAGAACTCCAAACGCCCACCAGTCCACTGACTTCCCATACGGCTGATATGCAATGATCTACGGGACAGAAAGGTTCACAGTTTGAGCCACAGTAGATAAAAAAACATGAATCAGCCACCTAAAAAAGGAAACCCACCTCTGGAGCAATGTAGTCTGGTGTCCCACAGAAAGTCTTTGTTGTGATGCCGTCAAGCATGTTCTCTTTGCACATGCCGAAATCAGCAATTTTTATATGGCCTTCAGCGTCAAGCATCACATTATCCAGCTTCAGATCCCTGAGAAAATACAAACACACATCAGTTTACACAAGTACTGCAGACAGCTGTGCTCTGAATGAGCGTGAATCAGCTCAAACTGTTAACAAACTGACTCACCGATACACAATGCCTTTGGAGTGGAGGAAGAAAAGTCCGATGGCGATCTCTGCAGCGTAGAACCTGAGGTGTTGACACACAAAAGTTTGTAAATTTATGCTGTTCGTACATATGTGAAAAGACATCATGGTTTGATGGATGATTTAAAAAAAGATTAAATTATTATAATCATATGTTTTAGAGTAAAACTTCATTTAAGAGTGTCTTTTTTAATTAGTTATATAATGTAACAAAAGCTAAGGTAGAGTTTGCAATCAGAATTTATACCATTATTTGTTGATTGAAAAAAACAGTCGACAAGAAAAATCATCTGTCTTTCAAAATGTACACATTATTGTACCAGAACATACCAACCACAGTTCCAGTGAAGTTGGGACATTGTGTTTAACATATATATAAACAGAACACAATGATCTGAAAATGCTTTTTGACCTATATACACCAAAAACACAAGATATTTAATGTTCAGACTGATAAACTTTTGAGTTATTTTGTAGCAAATAGCCAATCATTTTGATTTTGATGCCTGCAGCATGTTCTAAAACTAAAAGAAGACTGTGAAAGTTAAGGGAGTCTGAGAAATAATCTGTCTGGATCATTTCAAAGGTGAACAGGTTAACTGCAAACAAGTGAGTGTCTATACATACAACTCCAAAGAATTTAGGGATCTCATTATTTACAGTCTGTTATCATCAAAAAAATCAGAGAATCAGGAGAAATTTCTGCATGCTAGCCATCATTTAATGCCTGTGACCTGTGAAGAGGAAAGTGTGCTGTGGGCTGACATGTCTGCATTTCAAATTTTTTTGGAAATCATGGACGTCTTGTCCTCCGGGCTAAAGACGAAAAGGACCATCCTGATTATCAGCACAAAGTTGAAAAGCCAGCATCTGTGATGGTATGGGGTGTGTTAGTGCCTATGGCATGGGTAACTTGTGTTTCTATGAAGGCACCATTAATGCTGACAGGTACATACAGGTTTAGGAGCAACATGCTGCCATCCAGGGACAGCCCCGCTTATCTAAGGCACATGGTCCAGATGTCTTCCATTGAAAATATGTGGTTCATTATGAGGCAAAAATACAACAATGGCCTGTTGAGCAACTGAAGTCGTACATCAAGCAAAAATGAGGAAGAATTCCATCTTCAAATCTTAAACACTCTGTGTCCCAGAAACTTCTTAAATGTTGTTAAAAGAAAGGTGAAGTCCCTGTCCCAGTATTTTTGAAACGTGTTGCAGGCATCAAATTCAAAATGAGTGAACATTTGGAAAAATAACAGTAAAACTTATAAGTCTGAACAAGGGCCCGACCGATACATCGGCCGATATAATCGGCTGATTATAGCTCTTTTGAAAGTATTCAACAGCGGCCAGAGTTTTGCCGATTTAACACCGATATATTCTTAATTTCTCATAAAACAGTAAACGCTGTTCGGTGTCCAAGCCGCGCAGAATGATGACTTGGAAAATGGCGACGCGCGTTGGTGGCGGCTCTTCTTAGCTCTCTGCTGATGCTGTGTGTATAGATGACTCGCCTACACTCACACGGAGTTGTTCTTTTAAGCCTGAAAGTCCGACATGACGAACAACTTTCCGGGGTGCACAATGTCCCACTGCTGCTGGACACAGAGAGACGACCAAGCTCTCTGCTAGTTCGGCTCAGATCAGCCTCACAGACAGACCGGGCACCGCCGAACAGTTTTCTGACCAACGCCGCCTCTGTCGTTGTCAAAACTGATGAATTGGACCTTCTGGTGACAGGGGATCAGTTTGGCCTTGACTGTTTTATTGTGATTATGATGGAAATCTGGCTTTATCCGCTTGTTCCCGACACGGACTAACTAGCTAGCGAGCTAACTAGTGTTAGCACAGCTCTTCGGAGGCTACGTCATCATAAGCAGACTCATCCAGAGGAGACTTCAGCGTAGCTGGTGACTTTAATCAGGCTTAAATAAGTTTGTGAAATATGTGCAGTGTCCCACAAAATATTTTGATTTCCTCACGCACATTACCCCATGTTTACAATAAAAAAGTGATTCTACCTGAACTAAAACCTGTATCTGAAAAACTAATGAGGACTGAAAGGCTGATGTGAGAAAGCGTTCATAAACAATCTATATATTTACATTTTTAAAAAGGCAATTTGTTTATTTTGAAGGAATTTGCCTCAGTTTAGGATACTCTTTTATATTGTACTTGAAAGCTGCAGAGAAGAAAAATAAAAGATGCTTATGAAAAGAATGTTACCTTAAGGTGTTCCTTTCCTGTTAACAACTTTTTAAAAAGTTGTTCTGTCTTTACAATAATCTTCCTCTAATTTTCATCAACAAGAAGTACAAGATACAGAACGACTCTTTTTTTAAGGTGATATAATTTCCCAGAAGTTCAGTGCATTTTTGCATGTTTTTGTACTCCAAATGTCCTCTCTGGTGTAAAGTTTAACAATTATTAAAGGACAAAGTATTGTGTATGTATATATATATATATATATATATATATATATATATATATATATATGTATTTATATATATATTTTTTCCTCAATTAACCGGCTGATTAATCAGTAATTGGTATTTCTTTCAGACAAATATCGGTATTGGCCTCAAAAAATCCATATCGGTCGGGCCCTTGTCTGAACATCATGTTTCTTGTGTTTGTGGTGGTTTAATCTGAATGAAGGACAAAAAGGATTAACAAATCATTGTTTTCTTTTTTTATTACATTTTACACAGCGTCCCAGCTTCATTGGAATTGGTGTTTCTAGAAACAGTCTTTATCTAGTGGGACATGAATAAACATCAGAGCAGCAAATGTTCTTTTTGATTTATTTGTCTGCCTGCCAGTTGAGTATTTGTGAGTGTACTCACACAGCATGGGGCTCCTTGAACTTGCCGACTTGTTGAATTTGATACATGAGATCCCCACCGTTTATGTACTCCATGACAAAATACAACCGGTCCTGCAAGGCAAAGATGAGGTACTGCAATTAAGTATTGAAGTGAGTGAATGGCAGACAACATTAAAAATGGTCTGATTAAGGAATTTATCTAACAGCATGACTCTGTATCGGCCCTATAACGAAACAGTTACTTTACAAACAAAAACATACACGTGATGGTGTCATGTGACGTGTCCTACCATGGTTTGAAAACATGAGTGCAGCTGAGTGAGAAAAGGTGGCTTCCCCGACAGGGCCAGGACTCTCTTCTCCACCATGGTGCACTCCACGTCATCGTCCTGGATCACCACGTCCTTCTTCAGGATTTTAATGGCGTACAACTCATCCGTGCCCTTCCTCTCAGCCAGCATCACCTGAGGGAAGACGGCATCAGGACAAAAGCTTCAGAGGGACTTCACATCCATCCACCATCTTTAAAAACATCTGAATATGAGCACCACCTTGCCAAAGCTGCCTTTCCCCAAAACCATGATGAAGTTGAAGTCTGACAGTTTGACCCGGTCCTGGTTGCCGTTGCTGTCGTATTTGCACACCGCAGAAGAAGAAGACGAGTCTGTGGGCTTCCCTGGGCCCACCCTCGCCCTCTGCAGAGGAGAAAAGAAGAGGCGATGAAACACACAGAGCAAAATCAATCAGTTTGTTTTAATTTAATGACTTAACAATCTACCTCAAACTTTTGTCGTAGCTCCTCGTTGCCTTCCTCTCCTTCTGGCTGGACGGGAACATTAAAATATTCTCCTTCCTCCTGGGACAGCAGCTTAAACCTGAGGCCAAGAATTAAACAGAAATTTATGAGACAAAGTCCTGAATTATTACCAGAACAGCACAATAAACCCTTAAATAATCGCTCCCCATTTCCCCAGGCCTTCAATGACTTATTCTTTACTGTAATTTCCACACATTTGTTGCAGTTTTTCTCCTCTTACCATCCATCTATTCCTTGTTTCTGCAGCTCGGAGATCCCAAAAGACAAAGAACCCATGAAGTCATTCCTGCTGGTCAGATCCCAGTCCCACACCTCCACAGACAGACGGCGGTCTTTGTCGCTTTCTTTTAGGTTGCTAATAACAAGAGGGAAGTGGAAAGAGTCAAATTAGAGACCAAAAAGATACAGGATGGACTCAAAAAGGGACTTTTAATTTGTTTCCCATTATTTTGGGCTTTTATTCCACTTTAACTGCTACATTTCTTTCTTTTGTACGTGACTGTATTCCTTGATGGTCATTTTGCCATTGAAGTTCAATGTTTCACTCCTTTTCAACAACAGAACACAGGTTTACCAAATCATCCACTTAAACATTGGATTTTGGCATCTTTATAAACCCCTCTGTTTCAGCCCTGCTCAGAACAGGCTGTTGTAGTGTAAATCATCATGAGCTGTTTCTAGTCAACCCCTCTCAAGAAATGGACGTGACTTTGGCCTTCTAGAGTGATCAAACACCTGGTTAAAGGAGATGACATGACCCCGATGACATACCGTCATTTCTTGATTAAAACACTGTACTCAAATATAACACGCACCAAAATTTTGCCCAAACTTAACTCTCTCACACAACTCAAAAAATTACATTTATTCAAAGTTTTAATCAATCAAATTTCAGTGTTTTCTCAACAAGAACCATCCACAATTATATTCTTTAAAACAGATGTGTTTTGCTTCACGCATGGGTAATTACTGGATCTCTGCCCAAGCAAGCACAGTAGTATTGTACCAGCCAATCAGAGAGCAGCTATCACCATGTCGATGTCTTCAACCAATCACAGCGCAGCTATTTTGTTTCCCGTTGCTCACAAGGATGGCAGCGCACTGTGTTTGCATGTGTTTTTGTAGAGAAAGAGAATACTTTGACTTTTTGAATCAGACTTAATGCAATTGCGATGTTGGCAAGACGAAATATGGTATTTTGCTTGTACTCGTGTATAATACGCACCCGAAAAATTAGACCTTATTTAACAGCAAAAAAATGTGTGTAGTAATCGAGAAATTATGGTAATAAGGGGAAAAACAAACAATGTAAAAAAAGGGTGTTTTGCATAATATAGGAGCTTTAATCTTCAATCAAGAAAACTGAAGATTTTGGTTTGAACACAACTTTTGTCACCTTTTCGTTCTCTTTCTCATCTCTGAATGTGCCTTTCTTTAAAATCTTTTCATGCCTTTTGGCACACTTCTTTTTCCCCATTTTTCATAATATAAGAAGCAGAACTCTTTATCACCATTATGTCATGATTTAGCCTTGCAGTGCAGCTGGATCTGCCCTATTGAACGTCTTTGACCAGGCAACTTTAAGCTGTTTGTAAAGATGTGAAACATACAGCACTGTCTTGTGGATAATTTAAAGGATTGATCATTTTCTGGAACTTTTTAAATTATTGGTATTATGTGACTTTTGTACAAAGCTCTAGTTTATGAGTTGTTTGTTTGGTTGATGGTTTCTGCAAATATGACATTTTTTATGATATTTTGGCAACTCAAACTGGCTACATATTTCTCACATATTGGAAATAATAGTGGCAGAATGTACAAATAAACCATATCAGTTTATCTCATTAGGGATGCATGATATTGGATTTTTGCCTATATCCAACATGCCAATATTGTTTAATTCATTATCACCAATACCAATACTGACATTTCTGGTCAAGAGCACAAACTCTGTACTTAAGGAAAATGGACTTGCTTCTTTCAGTGTTACAGTAGATTTTTGAGAGGAACAGATGTAAAACGAGAAAATCAGCATTAAACTCTGGCAAAAATAAAACCCTTGATTTTTAGATGTACCCATGAAGCAATGAGATGGTGCATCATTCCGATATATGGCTGATATGTGTAGCCGATATATCAGGTGTAAATATCTGCAAAAATTTCAATAAAGGCCGATATGATACTTAACTTTTTAGGCTGATATTAGCCAATACCAATCAGACGTATAACTTATCAAAAAATAGAATAGGATATTATTTTTTGGCTTCATATCTGTTTCTGACACAAATTGACTGTTTCCATAAAAGGAAGTTTAATTTAAGTAAAAATGAGACTTTGTGCTCTTGAAAAAAATGAATGTATTTATAGCAGTATTATCAATAGTGGGTTAAGAAATATCTGCATATTGGATGTCAGCACAAATCCAGTCGTGCACATCCCAAAAAAAATTGGGGATATGTATGACCAGGCAAGAACCTGCAGAACTTCACCCCTCAAAAACACAAAAATATTAAACTTCTGTGACTCAAAATGGGCTTAAACTAAAGATTTTAAACCAACAGAGTAATCCTCCTGATGGAGTATTTAAAACCTTAAACATATTTAACATATTTGACACAGAATGAGGAGGGTCTCACAAGGTGAAGCTCTCGTTCCAGACGGGGTTGAGACAACATTTGATGGTCTTGGTCTTCTGTTTGCTCTCACTCTTGGGGTCTGGGATCAGCTTGAGCTTGACGTAGGGGTCTGACAGGCCGTTGGGGTCCATGGGCACCAGGTTCTTTGCCTCTTTGACTGTGGAGGACAGGATTTGAAAAGACTGAACATCTATAAATAGCACACACATGTAGACATTTGGATTGGTTCTGGATTTTGTCCTTTTCTAGAGGACAGCAGGACCTGTGGGTGTTGATGAGTCCAGTTGTGTCCTAAATAACACACATCTGACAACACTTAACAACAGTTTAGTTTGTGTTCTATAATCAATCCACAGCTGTCTGACAGAGAGAGGGGACACGTGGACGCATGTCCCAGTGGAGATGTGGGTCAATCGTTGGACCATTGATCGACTAATGGACTTTCCACTTATAGTCTTATGCAGATAGAGAGGGGCTCAGTGTACCCGTGTGTGTTTCAGAGGGACTAAAGTGAATGAAGAGAGCACACTCACTGGTGACGCTGAGGGCCTCTCCGCTGATCTGGGCAGAGATGTGGATGCGTCCTCTCCTCTCAGTGTGATCTGTCCCACACAGACTGGGGACGTTGGCCACACATCGTTTATGGATGTTCATCATACAGTCTGCAAGGAGGAAGACACAAATATAATACGTTAATCTTGCTACAAAAGCTGCAAAATTGCAACTCTCAACCTTGACATGCCAGTATTTCAGATATTATATTAGACAATTTTACGAAAGTTTCTTAATGTCAAGAAGCTTAAACTGAACTTTTCCTCTTAACATCACAGTCTGACAGGAGTTACAGATATTTCATGATTCAAACTCTGTAAATGAAAGATGTAACATTACATAAATTGATATTTTCTTTAGATTATGTGTCTTATAGGCTTGTGCTCAATAAACTGATCAAGCAAAATATTGTCACAAACTCATTGCCAATACTGTATTGATACAGAAATAATAAGGCTAGGGCTGGGAAATATAGCAACTAAGTCAATTACTTTGAATTATTTTATTCAGGAGATTCAACAATGAAAAATCTAGATTTTTGTCTTAACTTACTCCAATCATAAGTGTAAATACTGAAAGTGCCTACCATCATGAAAAACAGTTTTCTTAGTGGAAGGTTTTGCACAAGCAAATTTTAAGCTTGTATTTGTTCTTTAACTCTCAGAATAGAAGTGCAGAACTTCATTTTGCAGAGAAAAGTGAGACCATAATGAGTGAAAATGTGGCAGAAGCAAAATAGCCAGAAACTGTTTGAGATTCAGAGGGTTAAATGAGATTATATTTGATCAGATGTTTCCATGTTAATAATCTGTGAAAATAGTTCAGCCTTCAGTGTTCATATAGACCTAAGTTCAGACTACAAAGTCAACGATTCTGGAACATATTTTAACAAAAAAGGGCAAAACTTTGTTAATAGCTGTTGCAAAATCATATTTCTATTTCTCATATTACTTGTTATAAAGGAGTCTTGGATTAAAAAAAACAACAACTAATATCTGCCCTTTTTGTAGTCTCACATCACAGATGGCTTAGCGGCCTGTTAGTGCAGCTTAAAAAAAAGTGAAAAGTGATTTTAATACCTCAAACAAAAGCAGACGATGTGATGTGGACTTGAGAGTTTTGGATCAAGTCTGAGACAGAAACAAGCATTTTGAAGCCAAAAACTTGAAGTGTACCTCTACATCTGAACAAATTATTAAGACCACATGAATAAATAAACGTAAACTGTTAACTCATTATGCATAACACTTCTCATGTTCATTGACATTTTGGTTGATGTATCTCAATAATGAATCAAACTGTATTTCTCTTCAAGCTTGAGAAGATAAGATACTCTCTTAGAGGGTCTGTTTTAAGATTTTATGAAACCTGGAACCCTTTCTTGATGTTTGTTGAGAAGTTAGGAGTGGAAAGTATAATCTCATCTGTCCAGTGGGTGGGTTAATGGGTGGGACTTTTTATTTTGTTTGTTCTTGTTTTTATCTTTGACAGTTTGGATGTTTCTTCTATACACTTTTTTAATATTTTTTTTAATTTTGTATATTGAAAAACTTTCGATAGAGAGACATTGATTAAAAAACTGTATTTATCATATGTAATATAAAACTGAAGCTCTCGAGGTGTGTGGTTTCTCCGTTTGTCCACTAGAGGTCAGGCTGCTCTGACGTTCATGTTCGAGGAATCGCTGCAAACCTGAACTATGAGGAGCTATTTTCCAGTCAAATCATTATTTAAAACAAGTGTCCTCTGTACAGTAAACTCTATAAAAATCATACCATTTAACCATCGGCAGGGTTTTCCCTAAGAGCGCCGTGTCTCCATTCATCATCATTTCCTATGAAGGTTGTAAAGACGTAAAGCTGAATAATCACTTCATGAAAACAAACCTGAGGCACACTGATTTGTTTTGTCTTTTTAAGAGTAACTTTTGCAGATTTAAAGAAAGACATGAAATTAAATTCAAACTGAATAAATGGTTAAATTTTAATTTAGAGCTGATGTCCTAATCCAGTAGCCTGGGATCATTACTGCATCACTAAATTAAACTGGATCTGATTAGATTGTGTCCAGTGAAGGTTTTGGCTTGAACTACGAGCACACCCAGATTTCAGTCACTGTCTGCCAACATATTGAGAGGATTTCGACAGATTGTTCTGTGGAATTTCTGAATTCTGATGAAGGCTGAGTTTCCGCAGAAAGACAAATCTGAATTGTGAGTGCAAATGGTCGAAGGATCCTGTTGTGTTGTTATGGTTCAATGTCCTGTCCTCTGATCAGGATATATTATATGATTGAGTCAAACCAAAAACAAAATACAGAAGCCCTTTGAAATATATCTGCTGTATATAAGTGTTTAGTTAACTAGCCTTAAAGGTACAGTGTGTATTATTAAATGCTATCTAAAATAACAGACTTGGTAAAAAATGGAATAGATTACTTAAAATTATATTTAAATTAGTTTCTAATCAGCCTTAAATAATGAATGTTTTGTTTTCATTACCTTAGAATAAGTCATTTATATCTACATAGGAGCGGGTCCTCTCTTATGGTGGCTTCCATCTTACGTCGCCATCTTTTCTACCGTGACTCAGAACAGACAAACTAAACGCTTTCGCGTTTTTTTGTTGACGTCTACCGGAAATGCACAGTTGTGAAATAGACGAAGAGGAAGAGAGTGATTACCAAGCAGCTGTGCTAATACAAACAAACATGGAGGACCACTAAGTGGAGCATGAATCATTGTCAAAGAAACGAAAACGCGACGAAGCCAAATGCAATCGGGACAGAAAAACAAAAAAAACAGGGTCAACATCGGCGCTGCCTTTCCCAGATGGAAGTCCCTGAAGGATAAGTCTGCAGACAGACGCTGAAGTTGCCTGTTTTTTGCTGGACAGGTAAGACTAAGTGTCGAATTGTACTCTTATATGGAGCCGAATTTATTTGTTTACTTTCGGGAGAAGTCGGAGGAAGACGCAGAGAATGTATCTGCTATGAGAGGCTTATTTCACGGCCACAAGCAATTTGAAATGATTGTCTCTTCCAAACGACCGGTGTGAGCGTTAGCAAGACTGAAAGACAATCGGGAGACAACGTCGTGCTAAAACTCCACGATTTATTCATTTTCTGTGGCAGTAAGACAAAAACTAGGCTGATAACTAAGCTAAAAACACTTTTTGTCCTTGGAAGGCCACCGTAGCTCCGGAGGTTCTCCGACAGGGAGGGGGGAGCGCCGGAGTGCTGCAATCTCAAACCTCACCTTTAGATGCCGCTAAAAACTACACACTGTACCTTTAAACGTGTTTTTTGAGTACTTTTTATGAGTATTTGATTAACAGAGCAAGTCTAATAAAGGAAAGCTTTGATGATATTCGCAAGTGTGTATGAAAAACCTGAATAAAATCTGCTTGAACATGTTAAAACTAGCAACAATTCCACATTCCACTGTAATTGTTTATGTGAAACTTGTTTTAATGCATTAGGAAAAAAAGTACAAAGAATCTCCTTTTATAAGCAAAAAAACACTTGTTACCTGTGTCAAAATATCAACTGTTACTGGCTTGAATGCTGTTTTTGGTTCATTAAATTAAATGTTACTAATCACAATTTAACATATACAAATGTTGATGATGTAACTTTTCACAACAGCTCTATAAACCCAAATTCCAATGAAGTTAGGATGCTGTGTAAGAGATTAATAAAGACATAATACAAGTTGAAACATATTTAATCACACACACTAGAATTACAAGATATTTAATGTTCAAACTGATAAACTTTGTTTTCTGCAAATATTCACTCATTTTGAATTTGATGCCTTCAACATGTTCCAAAACAGCTTGACATGTTTACCACTGTGTCACATCACCTTTTCTTTTAATAACACAACCATAGAGACTAATAATAGAGCCTTTATAGGTGATATTCTTTCCCATTCTTGCTTGATGTCGATTTCAGTTCTGAGGTCTTTGTTGTTGTATTTCGTTCTTCGTAATGCGCCACAAATTTTCAATGGGAGACAGGTCTGGACTGCAGCAGGTCAGTCTAGTAGCTGCAATCTTTTACCACAAACCTGCACTGTTGTAACACTTATGGCCCTTTTCCACTAGCACGCCTTGGCCCTACTCTTCTCGGCCCTACTCGATTTCCAGCGTGTTTCCACTAGCCCTGTACCTCCTAAAACAAGCTAGTTTTAGTACCTACTCCGCTCTGGTTCCAAGCGAGCTGAGTCAATACTAAAAAATGACGTCACCGACTGCCCGCTACTGATTGGTCAGACAATGTCGTCATCGATGAGACAAGAGCGCGACGACCTAGCATGCTAGCAGTAGCTACCGTTAGCTTACCCTCATACGTCTTTTCTTTGCAGCTGGATTGCTCTCGTCCTCGGCTTCATTCTGTGGTATAGCTTCCAAAACTCTCCTGAGCTTCTCAAGGGATATTTCTTCTTGCCACCTGTAGCCTTCACCTGCTTTCCTTTTTTATTCGGTTTGTGACAAAAAGCCACAGATTGTTGTGTTGCGCTCAAAACGACGTCACCGCAGAGCCGCTCAGCATCCCGTTGGGCAGGCGACTGGGGCTAATGGAAAAGCAGCACAAGGGGAGTAGAGTAGAGCCGGGTAGAGTCGAGTAGAGTAGAGTAGGGCTAATGGAAAAGGGCCATTACAGAAAGAAGCCGGTGGTGTTTCTGGGTGTTGTTGTTTGGCTTTGTTAACTGACAATAGTTTTCTGAAGCGATCCTGAGTCTACGTGGTAAAATCCTCTACAGAATGAAGTTGTTTTTTTAAATGCAATGCCAGCTGAGGGTTTGAAGGTCACGGCCATTTGCTCACACAGTTGTTTGTCCATTTAAGTATCTTTCAAGTTACTTAAATTTGGGCTTCCAGTCATGAGAAAAATGTCTACATTGCCTTAAACCTTGAGTGTTCAAAGTTGCCCATCCCCAGAGTAAACAGGGATTGAAAATTGAATACAGTGGTTTCATTATCAACATCTGCTAACTTTCATTCATTCATTTTCTAAACAGCTTCTCCCTATCCCAGCTGTCATGGGGTGAGAGGAGGAGTACACCCTGATCTAGTCGCCAGCCAATCACAAGGCCACACAGAGAGACAGACAACCATTCATGCTCACACTCACACCTAAGGGCAATTTTGAGTCACTTAAGAGCATGCTTGAGGTCTGTGGGAGGATGGCAGAGTGCTCGGAGAGAACTCACACATGCACAGGAAGAACAAGCAAACTACACACAGAAAGGTCCTGTCCAGGGATTGAACCAGCAACCTTAATGCTGTGAGGCACGTGCACTACGTGCTGCACCAGCGTGCTGCCCTTTATCTGCTAACTTGAGTTAGGAAATACCAAAGTACTGGCACATCAGTAAAAGTTAATTGTTCTGCCCCCATAATTTAGACCACATTACAGGACTATCAGACCATGTCTGAAATTCAGGAATTTCCCTTTTGGAGTCTTGGAACAGAAAGCAGACAGGAATTAGCGAGAGATTTCATCCGTCTCAGCCAATATTAAACATGAAAAATCTGTGTTGCCCAAAGGGGGATTGTCTTTATTTTTGTTCCTGTTTTGCTGTTATTGTTTGTTTCAACCATGAAAAGTCAGAGTTTGTTTTCCCTCTGCCGTGTTGAAAAAATCAGAGCCAAATTGTACCAACAAAAATTCTTTTTTAACCATGTGAAAATGTCACAAGAGCACAAAACAAAGCAAACAAAGCACAATGAAGGACAGCAGGGAAAACTTAGATCCTGATCAGAGGAGAAAATGATAAAAGTCCTGCAGAGAAACAGGAATGAAAAGATAGCACTTCAATATCATGTCTGAATATTCCTCATATCAACAAAGAGAGAATTAAAACACTTCATATTTTAATGCAGCCTTCACAAACTATCTGTGGCTCCATTTAAATAAAAAGAAGTCATTGGATCAGCTGAACAAAATTGTTCTGCGTCTCTTCACGGTGTTTGTTTAGGTGAGCTAATGAGTAACCTGACAACACCTTTGTGTAATCAGCTGAAAAACAGAAAAGAGACATCACTGCATTGTCTTCCTCTGACTAGCTATAAATGTGTTAAACTCTATTGGTCAATAAACACAGGAACATTGAGGATGTATAATAAATAGTTACAATGAAGGACGCAGAGTTAAAGCAACTTTCTGTTTGTGTTTGTTGCCAAGAAAAACAAGTTATCATGACAGCAGGATGCTAAAAAGTCTTCAATCATCCCCATGAGCTGCTGATGATACCCCTGCAGCAACCATTCAGCTGATGGTATCTGTGTCTCTCATTATTATGACTCATGAACATGTTGATTACTGTAAACGATGGATGGGATCTAAATTTAGAGGACAACTCTGAGATGAGCCGCAGTCAACAACAGAAAAATACAAACGACATGTTGATGATCATTAAATACTGCAGAGTCAAACACCTATTCATCCATCAGCTCTTCTACTTGTCATGTGCGGGGGCTCGGGGGGCTGGAGCCGATCACAGCTATCACTGAGCAAGAGGCAGGGGACTGCTCATCAGCCAATCACAGGGCTAACATCTGGAGTTAAAGATGCTATGAGGAGTTTCTAAATAATTACAAAAAAAGTCTCACTTTTAGATATATGCCTGATCGAAATACACACTTTAAGATGAGTTTTATAGCATCAAAATAGGTTATCTATAAATGCTATTCCTTAGCTTCACGGTCGGGTCGGACAGGGCTGGACTGGCCTGGATACTCAACTTCGGGAACAAGACAATTAAAACTAGAGCAAATTTATATTCTTCGGACACGTCTTAGAGCACCAGGCTGTAGGTAGTGATATATAGCTGGCTACAAAACTGCAATACAAAGTTTTCTAAAAACTGCTTGTTGTCACACATCAAAAACTACCACTACGTAACTAGAAAGAGATACATTACCTCGTCACTTTGCATCCTGTAAGTTGTTGAAAAATGAAGTTGTAAAGCAATGCTGAGTTCTCAGGATGGTCTGAGCTGCATTCATTAGCATCACAACAAACACACGCTTTGGCTTGGGTCACGTCTTTACAACAGTCGCCACGCGTGCTCATGGGTAGCAGAGTCTTTATGTCGCCGGACATAGATTCTCCTCATAGCACCTTTAAGCAACTATTCATGCCAATCTTCACTCCTATGAAATAAATGGAGTCTCATATAAACGAGAGCCTGTGTTTGATATTTTTACAAGTGAAATTCAAACAACATACACTTACCCTGCTGTACAAGAACATTGTTGTTCTTGTTTGTGATTGTTTTTAACGTGAATGGGGTGCTTGACGCTCATTGAGATCTGTGCATTTCCCTTCTATTTCAACAACACCTCCACTAGAGGTGTGAAAAAATATCGGTATCTCAATATATCGCAATATTTTGACTCCCAATACAATATCGATATTTCAAATCTTAGTATCAATATTTTTGTAAAAATAAAACCTCATATTTTATCAGAGTTGGAAATAAAATACAACGTATAAATATGTATACACAGGTTTTGTTGTATGCAGTCTATTCAGTTCAGACAGTGACAAGAGAAATATGTGTCACAAATGACCTCCTGCTTGCATCTGACTCTGGTTCCCTCCCCATACTCATCCGCCTTTGACATCATCAACCATTTCATCCTCCTCCACCACCTTCAGTCCATTGGTGTCTCTGGTTCAACCCTCTCCTGGTTCACCTCCTACTTCTCCAACAGATCTCACGACATCTCCATCGACAACTGCTCATCCCACACCTACCCTGCTACTCATGAAGTATCCCAAGGTTCAGTGCTTTGTCCCCTTCTGTTCATCCTGTACACGCTCCCACTTGGACACATCATACGCAAAAATGGACTTCACTTTCACAGCTACGCCGACGGCACCTAGCTGTACCTCTCCACCAAATCCATCTCGCCCAGCTGCCTCTCTGAAATAAAACTGTGGATGACCCAAAACTTCCTAAAACTCAACTGCAATAAATCTGAAATCATGATCATCTCCCTCACCATCGACAACCAAACAGTCACCACCTCCCCGCAAATCAGGAACCCTGGACCTATCTTTGATCCCACCCTCTCATTTAAACCCCACATCCAACTCATCACTAAAACAGCTTTTTTTCATCTACGCAACATCACCCGCCTCCGTCCCACACTCTCCACCTCTGCTGCAGAAACACTTATCCATGCCTTCCTATCATCCAGACTCGATTACTGCAATAGCCTCCTCTATGTTCTCCCTTCCTCCGATTTACAAAAACTGCAATATATCCAGAACTCTTCACCCTCACCCTATGAAGAGACCACATCACCCCTGTCCTCCATCAGCTCCACTGGCTCCGCATAAAAAGTGCATCCCCTTCAAAGTCTCGATCATAACATACAAAGTCCTCTATAGCCTGGCCCCTCCATACCTCCCAGCAAATACCACTAAACAGCCAATTAAAACTGATGTACTCCTATTTTCATAAAATATTAACAAAGAATTATCCTGTTAGAATTTATTCTCACGGCAAAATAAGTGCAGAGCGGAAAAGAAAAGAAAAGAAATCTCAATTTTTTATATCAAATCTTGCATATTGTCATTGTTGTTGTCTGTTGTGACTTTGTTTCTTGGCTATTATCTTGAACATATTGTAAATATTGTGTACCTTTCATTTCATTATTTAAAGATTAATTCCTGCTTTTCGATTTTCTGCTTCTGTTCTGTTTGTATATCTATATAAACTCTACTGTATATCTAGTGCGTACTTAGAGATTAAAGTAAACCAGTGTCAAATTTCTCGTTTGTCTAACATACATTGCCAATAAAGCTGACTTTGATATTTAAATTAACTGATATAATCCATATATCGGCCAGCTCAATGTTTCATTACTCACTGTATCTGTGGCAGATCAACACAAGGCACAACAACATCAAGAGAATCAAAAACTGGTTTAGATCCCAGAATTTGAAGCAGCTGAATTTATCTTTTTCAAAGCTGTTCTCTACTTGACAGTCTCTTCAAGGGCACTGCTACAGGTGTTACGTTGTAATAAGTTACCATGCTGTCTGGTGTCCGATATGGTCCACAGTAGATTCTGGCAAGCATTAAAGCCTCACTTCATCTACCGAGTTTGTTTACACTTTCATCAAAGGCATGCCACACATTGACAAATGTTCATCAGTAAAACCTTACATAGAATTTAAACAGCCCACTTTGAATCAGAGTCATTCAGTGCTTAAAGCTACATGCTAACTCCCACAGTGCACAGTGCAACTTGTCATCATAGCAACTCTAACTTTGACGTAAGGGCGGCTCGGCCTTTTGTCTGATCCTGCCTGCTTCAGAATACTGACGTGTGAACACAAGAAACGATTCGAAGGAAGTTTGTGGATTTTTTTTCCAAACGAAAGGGAACAAGGCAACTGTGCTGCAGGTGTGAAAACCACCGGTGTCTATGTGAGAAACTGATGTACTCCCAAACTCAGGCGGGGAGAACACTCAAACTACACACAGAAAGGTCTGTCAGAGCAGTCAGCTGTGCCACACGTTCAAACTGTGTGATTTAACCAACAAAAATGTTCTTGTACATACGGTCACACTTCATGCCCTGGTGGATCAGCCCGTACAGCAGAGATCCGCAGTGGTCGCAGAACGTCGGGCTGGAGTAGGTGTGCACCTTAAACTTGTGTTTACTTCGTGGATCCTGCAGAGACAGAAACACAAAGAGGAAATTCAAGAGAAAATTCAATATTTTCAGTCAAATCATGGTTTAAGGATCGACTCTCAGCTTGACAGCAGTGTAATGAGAAGGATTCTCTAGTAAGTACATGCAGAAATCACTGGTAGACTTTGCTGTCCGTATATTCAAATTGTATTATAAGTGCTGCTATGTAAGGATTTAACGTTCTTAAAACTTCCAGTTACACTTATTGTACTAAAATGTTCTTTTCTATGGTTGTCAGGTGTCCCATCCCTTCATCCATCATTTATGCTGCTTATCAAGAGAGGATGAAGCCTGCCCCGCTGTCACTGGACAGTGAGTGTACAGTCTGAACCTGATGACAGACAGTCACGGAGCTGACATACAGAAAACCTTTGGGCAATTAAGAGTCAGAGTTTGCCTAACAGGCATGTTTTTTTTTCTTGACAAGGAAGCAGTGGTACTTTTAAGAACAGTTGAATATGTTTTTAATATCCTAAACAAGTTGTGTGTAAAATTTTGTAATAAAACTGTAAATATACTTTAGAGCTGAAAATACAGTGCAGCAAAAGTCTTAAAGCGCCCAGTCCAACACCAGGGCTCTCCCTGCACAGACCAACAGTCTTTTGCTTCCTTGACCTCAACAAAGAAAAAGCAGCAGTAAACCTCGAGAAATGGGAGGAGAGGCAAAGCCACTCCATGGAAGCACTCTGGGCTCCACATTGCCTATTGCAAAATAAAAAAATAAAAAAACAAAGACTGGGCTGTGTGTTGAATAGATGCAAAGCACTGAGCCCTGTTTGAGTTAGGGTTTTGTGACAGCCCTAATGTATGAATGGGGAGAACATGCACACTCCACATAGATGAGGTCCTGCCTGCTATGAGGCTAAAACACGAGTGACTGTGATAAACTTTTAATATAGACAGAAAATCAAAAAGCCAATGATGCAGGTATGTGCAGCATTAAAGAATGAAAGCTCTATTCCTTAAATCTTTTTTTGCCCCAAAGCCGCCCTGTCCCCTCAGATCCAAGTCAGGGATCCCACTCTTTTCTAGAAATAATTTTCAAGGACTTTTCCAGGACGTTTTCACCTGTTACAATATTGGTGTGGACTATTCTCAGGTTAATTAAGCCTTCGAAAAAGTAAGATTAGATGATAATGACTGGTATCTCCAGCTAATCCCACTGTATCATATTTATTCAAAATTAATTTATTTCTAACTTTTGGGCAGAAACACAGTCTGCCAAATTTTTCGAGTCTGACTTTATTTATGTTTCATGATTATTTTTTTCATCTTTAATTACTCTGCTTCTTATAAATATATTTTGTTGATTTACTGTTTAAGTAGCCTAGATTTTATTTGACCATATTTTATCATTTCATTTTGTCACCTATGATTTGAGTTTTTATATTTAATTCCTAAACTTGCATTAGGGCTAGGCAATTAATCGAAAAATAATCAAAATCGACATTTAGACCCTGTAATTGAAGTAATTTTACTCATGGCGATTATTTTGATTATTTTCCCTGTGTAAGTCACATGACCGCGCCCCTTCCATACAGTCTGCGTTCACTTTCGCCAAGAGTGATGGATGCACCTCCAACATGGGGGAGACATGTGTCAATCTATCGGGGGACGTTGTAGCCAAGAAAACTACCGCCTCCATTATTGGGCACATTTTGGATCCTAAGCAGACGACATTGAGCAGAAAGAAGTTAAGTGTGAATACTGCAAGGAGACCATTTGACGGCCATCGGTATCACCACTAATTTGTTCCAGCTTAGCATAAAAGAATTGTTCATTAATCGTAATCAAGGTAAGAGCTTCAATTGATTGTCATATTGAGATTAGGTAAAATCGCCCAGCCCTAACTTGCATTATTTAATCAACATTTTTACTTCATTTCCAATGTTTGATTTTTGTTTACTTACAAGGTAGAAGGAAGATAAATAATTTTCCAGAACAATTCAATCTTTTCCAGGACATTTTACTTTTATCCTAATTTCCTGTATGTTTTCCATGACTGGTAAATTGGTCAATCATTTTCCAGGATTTCCAGGTTTTCCAGGACATGTGGAGACCCTGATCGAGTTTTAAAAGGGGAGGGGAAAAGAGCTGTATCTGATCCTCTACATAGACAAAAAGTTTCATTTTCCTTACACAGCTTTCATCAGATCCCTGCTACATGGTGTAAACAGTCAAACAGAGCAGGACATGGGACCTTTAATTCATAAGTACTAATAACTGAATGTTCACAGAGATTTTAACATTTGATATGTGGCCCTTTGACAGGAAATGTACAACTACTGTGCCAACCTTAGTCACCACTCAAGGTCTGAATTAACAAGAAGTTTTACAAACACATCAGTTTCCTGCAGAGATCTGACTTCAGTGTTGAGTCTGCTATCCTGAGGTACCAGAGCTCTCACTCTCCGGGGAACAGCTTGATGGGTGTCTTCTATTTTGGCAAAGCAATCATTTTATCAGGTGCTCCGTTATAACAGAGATCAGATGTTAAATAACTGTGAAATCAAACCACTGATGGATGAAAACTGAGAGACGATAAAACAGAATTAGTGATGTAACAGCAAAAGAAAGGCAGAGGAGTTAGAGATTAATAAACATCAGTCATATGACTTCAGATCCACGCTGACTCACAGATTGTGTGTGGTTGTGTTTTATTTGTGTGAGTGTGAATGAGATACTGGCTCATTAACCTGAGGCAGCCAGGCAGCACATTCTCCCTTTACTGACACGTCTCTGTGTGATCGTGGGCTGACAGCTCAGCAGGAGAGAGGGCCAGAGGTTACATCTGTGTGTGTGGTACATGTGCATGGCCATCAGGCAGCGTTAACAGGAACTACACGGACGGACATCAACACTAAAGTAAACGCTGACCTTGCCGTTGTTTTAAATGGACCCTGAACAGGAAACAATCACTAACCGTTTTGGGTTTGTTCTGTTCTTGACCCTTCAGATGTGGACTGTGAGCTTGATATGATTTCAGTTATTCACTTATAATCTGAGTCTATTTGAATAATTTTTGATCCTTGACTGTAATTTAATGGGAAAAGGAAACAAATCCTGCCCCAACTTAAGTGCGGCACATAAGGATTTTCTAAACCTGAAGAGATTTTTTTTTTATCTGCTAGAGACTGCACACAAGAAGACCAACAATCAGGCACACCACACATAACGATTCTGTCCCACTACTAGGGATGTAACAATATGAAAATTTTATATCACGGTTATTGTGACCAAAATTATCGCGGTTAACATTATTGTCACGGTATTGTTACAGTGTTCTCAAAATGTTCAACAAGTAATGAAATCATATAACCCCTTTAACATTATAATAACAGTTCTTTTGTCTTTTTTGTCAATTAATGTCAAGAAATGCCCTTTTAGTACATTTTATACCCTTCTCCCATGAGAAATAAAAGTTAACAAGTCTAGCAAGTATTTGTCATTATTGTGTAATAAATGCAGTGTGTAATTACAAGAAAAGAAAAAAACAGATATGAACTTTAAACAGGATTCTCTTCATAAACAATTGTAAATGATCTGCCCTTTCAATGGTAGATCTCCTCAACATCTCCTTTAATATTTACAAATTACGATCGATTAAATCCATAATACACAAACTCTGATGGAAAAAGTCAATCTATTTCAAAATACAGCGAATATGCGGCAAAAGAACTGCAAGAACACACTCCAGAATGATCCTAATGCTGTTATTTACAAGAATTACACATTATTTAGACAGAAAATACTGATAAACCACCTGTTATTCACTCAGGCATGGTTCACTGAATCTTCACTCTCTCTCTCTACCTCTACGGCTCGGTCAGTTCATTTACTCGAGGAGTTGCAGCTGTTTTAACCACGCACGTCTTTTTCTTTCGCCATAGCTTCATGTTTAGGCAGGGAGACTGTCTTCTATAAGTTTCCCCTCAGTATCCTTGTAAAATCCAAAATTCAACCAGACTTCAGAGTCCGCTTTGAAAGGAAAAGTCTCCACTGTAGTGTCTCTAAAACTTTCGTTCTCAGACTCAGAGGCCAAACAATGCAAACTGTGCAAGTGCGCCTCGCGTGAGGCTGCTTAACCGAAGACAGATACATAGTTCAGGCTTTTCCACTCAAAGAGCAGCATCACCGTGCGTTATGGAGGCAGCGTGGTGATCAAACACGGTATAACGGTAATTTTAATAGGACACGGTAATGATTAAAGTGGGAAATGTTACCGTGGTTTACCATTAACCGTTACATCCCCACCCACAACCGACCTAGAATCTAGTCCTCCAAGAAGGAAATCTCATATGATCAAATGAGATCCAACAACAGAGACAAAGGAACATAGCAACATATGGAAAACACAACAGGCAACGTGGGAGAGGACATACAAGAAGAGGGAATAATTGTAGTTTTGGGCGTAAACTTTTGATGGAAAAATCTTGAACTAAAAAATTATAAAAGGCTGTGGAAAGCACAACATGAACCCATGAGCTGGTACTCCATGTCTGAGGTCCACCGAAAATCAGTTCGACTATGCTTGTTTTTATTTATGCCTGCTTTGTTGTTCATCATCCAGGAGTCGTCAGCTTTCCCACACACATGAAGATTTTGGTTGTAGATATTGAACAAGTTTAATATTTACAATTGTTAGCCTCAACCCATTTCAGAGTTGCTTATTGGGACAAATTTTCTCTGGGTCCCAAAACCCTAAAACTGTTGAATCAGATGATATGTAGATAATCACAAATCAAACAGCCTGAGGGTGGGATTAGTATAAAATTTGACTTGATGTAGAGCACACAGAACATCAGTGCCTGGAAACTTTTTTTTATTTATGAATGAAATTTCTTGTGTAGAAATGTTGAAATGACCTTTATGATCAATTCCTCGTTATCAGGAGCTGGATATAGTTGAAGTTTTATATACTTTATATACATCATACAGTTTGAGGGCTGTCCTTTTTCCCCAAAAATCAAACTTCATCAGTTTTTGAGTCCTTTCAGCCCTTTTCCGTAGGATCATTTTACAATTCACATTCATCTCCCAAGGACACCTGAACGAATCCTGCAGTCTTTCCCAGGAGGCCTGCCAAAGAGGATGGGTTGTACAGGGCTGAGCATTCATCTGCCACGGCTATGGAAGGTTGAAAATGAGTTGTCATGGATGAGGAGTACTTCTGCTGCTTTGGCCATTATCGACACACAGCCTTTTTTTCTTTCTTTTTTTTTTTTTTAATTCTTTATTTATCGATTTTAACATTTTTCATTGATGGGTACAAATTCACTTGTGCCAACATGTGCACTGGTTTACACAATACAATTTGAATAATGTTCAAAATAGAAACCAAGCTACATAATGAAGCACATGCTCCAAATTTGAACTTGTCTACCATCTTTATCTTGTGGGAAATTCTGTTAGTATTATCGTCAATGATATGCATATTGGGATACATATCACATCGTGAGGTTGCTGTAAATACCCAGTCCGACTCTCTGTAGGAATTTTTTATATTCAGATGTTTATTTACAGGTTAAAGGTGTAGTGTGTAGAAGTTGGCAGCATTTCACCAAACAGAAACGATGAATATAGGATACAATGTTTCTATTTGTACGTAAAGTCTGTTGAGATACGTGTACAATCATCCTCATAAAACTTTGGTTTTCTTTTTGTTAAGTTGGGAAACATTTTTTATGTCTATGTACCGCAGGTCTCCCCTCTGTGGAGGCTGACATAATGATCCACCATCTTGTCAACTGGTGGGTTTTGGGGACAAAAAGAGTGAAATGTGGTTTTTGAATATGAGTTTACAAAAGTTTACAAAACCTATAATCATCATCTAAACTGACCTATAATCTTTCAAAATATTTTTTACAAATATGAATGAAAAAACCCCACCTGTTAACTGTTGTAAATGATGCCCTGCTCAGGATCCTTTTTGGTCTTCACCGGCTCCGTGATGTTGATATTTTGTTCCAAAATCTGGACGCTACATCTCGCTAAAATGCCAATTTCTACACATTGCACCTTTAATTGTGGAGTTTTACCCCATGCTTGAACAGATGTTGGAATATCGAGTATAAGCTGACTGTCCTACACAATATCCTGTGAGTGTTATATGTGTTCAGCGGCAGCATGAAGGGCAGGGTAGTTAAATGAGCTGGCTGAAGTTTGAGCTGTTTAAGAAAAGAGGGTGAACTCATCCATGTAATGAGCAGGCACCAGCCTGACAGTGCACCTGAGTCTAAGGGAGTCTGATTGGTTTGATTCACAAGTTTTTAAACTATACCGATGTGTTAACAAGAAAGTTACTCCAAGTTCTTTTTGCTCTGTGCGACTTGCAGAATGTAGTCTGGTTTGTCTGGATTCAGCCTGACCCAAAAGCTTCAGACAGCACACTTTATATAACCAAAACAGGGCCTGGATTCCTCCTCAAAGTTCCTCTTTTAGAATCAAAATGAAAGAAGAAATGTAGATCTATTTTGACATATATGTGTTTGTCTGTGATATTTCTTGTGCGTACACTTCCTCTACTTACATCAGAGGCAGGTCCTTTGTCGGCCCCCGGACAGGAGAAGGTGACAAATTCATGACAGCGCTTATGGACCACGAAACAGCACACTGTGGAGGGAGAGAAAAAGACAAAAAAAATTCAAATGTCAACTCAGGCTTCCTTGCAAAGCCAAATAAGGCGACACACAAAAGCAACAAAGAGATGAATCAATATGTCAATTATGTGGCATTAGTCATTGCACAATAGGCCTCTCATTTTTCAGTAGTTCCCTTTTGCTCCTTCCGTGCAGTCGACACCTATATTTAGTTTTATTGCCTCGGTTAAGAAGAATTTATATTTAACTACAGAAAGCTTTGTGGAATATCTCGAACACGTCCAATGACATTAAAGCTGCAGCAGGAAACTTAAAACAGAAGCTGATCCAAGAGACAGCAGGAGATGTCACAGCTTGAAATCCAAATCATTCAGGACAGTACAACCAAAATACATATCCTGCATGAAGGACAATTTTTGGTTTGCTTAGTGCAGATCACAAAATCTGGTATTGAAGACACACATGCAATGCCTGTGTTTGTCAGTGTCACCATTATGCTGGGACATGATCTGTCACTGCTTCAAACACACTGACATCAGGGTCTCAAACATAAGGAACACTTAAATGGACAACGCAGGTACATTGACACTCCCAACCCCAACCATCTTTCCTAATATTCTAATGAGTCCAGAGTCAATAATCTTATCCACAGCAGGAAGCTCGTAGTTAAATTGACTGTAGTGGTAAATTAAGATACTTCTTTTCATATTTTTGGATGCACAACACATTTATCCACTTATCAGACAAGAGCTTTAGAGTTTTTCTGCTGAGGTGGAGAGCAGAAGAGAAAAGGGATGCATTATCAAACCCTCAAGACAAGATAACTTAATGAGAGGATATAACGTAGGGAAAATTTAGGCTATAATTCAGTTTAATTCACACGTAGCTGAACAACATGATCTATGAGGCATCGTCAGCTCAGTATTACAACTGAGATCAGAGGCTCTGGCTGTCACATACTAATCTGTCATTGGGCACACTTAATGCTAAGTTGCTCCCACTGCTGTGTCAGTGGAGTGTTGATAGGTATGAAATGGTGTAGATATGTAGTTAACACTGATGGACAGCTTACATGGGCACTTCACTCAGTGAGTGAAAGGGTGTGAATGTGTAGATGTGACCTGTGGAGTAAAAAGCACTTTGAGTAGTTAGAAAGACTAGAAAAACACTTCAAAAGCTCAAGTCAATTTACTTCACGTTTAAAATATAGCTATCAATATCTGATATTGATTGGCTGGTCAATGATTCAGTCAGAGAGACTGAAAGTCAAAGTATCAATTTAGGTAGTCAGTCTTGGCACCCGGGCCCAACTGATAAATCTGCTGATTACAGCCCTTTTGAAAGTATTCAACATTTGCCAGAGTTTGGCCAATGTAATGCCAATATATTCTGAATTTCTCATAAAACAGTAAAAGCTGTTTGGTGTCCACGCCATGCAGAATGATGACGTTGTGGAAGACAGCGGCTCGAACGCTGTTGAAGCGGCTTCGTTCTCTGCTGGTTGCTGCGTGTATGGATGACTCGTCTACACTCACACCGAGTTGTTCTTTTAAGCCTGAAGGTCCGACATGACGTGCCACCTTCAGCTTTGCACAACGTCCAACTGCTGCTGGACACAGCGAGACCACCAGGGTCTCTGCTCAGCGACAGATCAGCCTCACAGACAGACCGGGCACCGCCGAACAGTTTCCCTGACCAACACCGCCTCTGTTGTTGTCAATACAGATGAATTTGACCTTCTGACTGCAGAGGAGCAGTTTATCTGAGACTGTTTTATTGTGATTATGACGGAAATCTGGCTTTATCCGCTTGTTCGCAACACGGCAGCTAAACTAACTAGCTAGCGAGCTAACTATGCTAGCGTTAGCATTGCTCCTCGGAGCTCTTCGACGTCATTAGCAGACTCATCCAGGGGAGACTTCAGCGTAGCTGGGGACTTTAATCAGACTCTTCAAATAAGTTTGTGAAATATGTGTCCCACAAAATATTTTAATTTCCTCATGCCCGTTACCTCATGTATAAAATAAAAAACAAAAAGTACAACATACAGAGCGACTCTTTTTTTAAGGTTATATAATTAATGTCCCAGAAGTTCAATGCTTTTTTGCATGTTATTGTCCTTTAAATGTTCTTTCTAAAGTTTAAAAAATACTAAAGACCAAGTATTGTTAAACTATAAAATGTTATGCCTGTAATTCATAGATTCATTGTTGTGTTTTGGGTCTAATTAAAAAAAAAAAAAACATATAGGCCTATATATTTTTAATTAATTGGCCGATTAATCTGTAATTGGTATTTTTTTCTGCCAAATATCGGTATGGGCATCAGCCTCAAAAAATCCATATTGGTCAGGCCCTACTTGGGACCAAAGGTTGGCCGGTTCAAGTCTGAACCAAACCATGTAAACCATGTTGGAAAACCTGGTTTGGTTGTTGGAGGGGTGCCAGCTGACATCCTGGGCACTGCTTAAGTGCCCTTGAGCAAGGCAATTAGCCCCAAAACTACTTGGTAGCACTTCTTCAGGAGCAGACAGCCATCACTCTGACATCTCTCCATTAATGCATGATCATCGGACCTGTTGTGCATGTGTATTTCAGCCCGTGTGTGAACAACAAAGTATGAATAATTGAATTTCCCCATGAGAGATAAATAAAGTATGTCTTCTTCTAAAACGCTGTCTATCTGATGCAGCTTCGCTTTTGAAATTCCAACTACATGTCAGTATGACAGTTTCTGCCAAACTGTGTCTGTTTCCCGTGAGCGTAAATGACCTCGTGGTAGCCTGAAGCTAGCAGCTAGCACCTTAGCTTGAAGGGAGGATGAAGATAATATATCTAGTCCTTTCTTAGCTGTTTCACAACAGTTCTTTTCAACAAACAACTAATTAAACAACACAGAAAAACAATCTTCTCTGGGTTCAAAAACCGACCATTCAGCACTATCATTGAGCTTGGTACAGACTGTGGATGAACAGGCAGAGAAAAGCCTGCCAACAGGTCTCTGCTTGAATGATCTGAGTGTATTTTTTGTCACAGGTAATATTTCTAAATTATGACCTCCAGAAGACAAAAGTTCTGTCTACAACCTCCTCCCCTCGACTTACGCAGCCATTCTGTGTCTATTAAAACAACCCCCCAACGTCCCTATTTATTGAAAGCAAGACAACAGAAAATAAATCAAAATGTTAACTTTACCAAATATGACACAATCTCACAAAAAACATATAACCTACATGCTCTTTATAACAAATAAAAGTGGCCGAGCAATAAAAAAATACCTACTGAGCTCTTTCTACATTAAAATAGAAGCACTTATGCAATAAAATATTAATAACTGTTTAAGTTGTACACAATATCATCCTGTGTCAATTGCAAGCCTCTTAATCATAATGAATTAATGTCCAATTATGTCTTTTTAAAATCTACAAATATCATTTTCTTGTCCCAAAAATCGATATTTTGTACTTTATCATGCTGAAAGTGGAGATTAACATCACTGTCATCTACCATTTAATCTGAGTTCCAAATTCTCTGATTTAAACTGTTGTTCACAAGGAAATGACTCTAATTATACATAATGTGTTGCAACAAATACCTTAAACAAAATCTAACAAACCAATTTTTTGGACAAAATAAAAAAAGGTTTCACTTCGAGCTTTTCAAAGCCAGACTTTGATTTATTACCAGTATCTCTCTTTCCAAATCTGTTGAATTACTGTAATTCAAGACCTTAAAAATTAACATAAAGCTGTGTGGTTTTCAGGAGTTTCACATGAGGAAACAAAAGTCACGTAATGAATCCTCATGAGTCTGTAAGACATTTTACTAAGAAATATACAATGTGACGGAAAAAGACTAGCCTCAAAACCTCAAAACCAGAGCTGAGACACTTGTGATTTTCACACAACACGAGTTATTATCATCCAAAACCAGGATCAGCAGGTTAAATTCAACAGTCACAGCTTTAACACAGTTTGGATCATTGGGAAATGAACATCAATCCCACATGTGACAGAATACAAAAAAATGCATGAGGTCTTAAAAATGCATGCAAGAGTCATTTTTATGTTTAAAGCTTCATGGACATACATAATAAACACACAAGACTCTCTGAAGGGAAGAATCTAGCAAACACAATCATGCATTGACACTCTGTGCCTCTCTCTGGACTGCAGAAAGAAACAGTTCAGTCCAGGCCTTTAAAATTTGATCAGACTCTTCATACAGACAGAGATGCGAACATGACCAACAGAGAGACTCCCTTTAGATAAATAGGGCAGAGCAGCCTCCTCTACTGTACATCAGCAACTCCTTATAAGAGCCATTTTAAGTCATTGGCTTCAAATTAATCCTAGTTTTAGTGTTAGAACTGTAAATCATATGTGGCCAACAATGAACAGTAACATCAATGAACAATAAGATGGTGATAATGTATTTAAAACATTTGCAAACTAAAACATTTTTTTAACTGAAGAAATTATAATGGTCCCTTAATTTTAACTCAGAGGATCAGAGACTTTCAGTGGCCCTGAGTTCATAAACTCATAGCTGACAATGCTGTAAACTCCAGTGTGACGTCATTCCAGCTCCAACAGCCGGGTTCAGAGGCAAATAAGCAAACCCCAACTGTTGATGTTTCTCAAACAACCTCACTTCTGTACCAGGACTGTCACTTTGTGATTTTCCCCGTAAATATTAGTCCTACCTTAATGTCATCTAAATATTTTGATTCCTTGACCATGAAAACATACCATCAGCATTTGGATTCATAATGATATCTATTTTAGTTCAGTAGTTATTCTTGAAAATCACATTTTTTGTCATGGCGGTTTTCTTCTGGATCTAGCTCCAAAGTTTTTGAAGATACAACAAATCCGATTGAACACTCCAGATTCCACAGTATCTTTGGCTATATTTTGGCATTTGCTGTAAAGTCTGTGTGTTCATTTGTTCCCTTGCTATGACAAAAATTCCAAGGATATCTAAATTTTTCTTGCTCTGGATCAGAGAATCCGAAATTTTGCTGGGATCCAGATCAGTCTTTGATATCTTGTAAAACCTGTTGGAAACTTGTCCTGTATTTTTTTTCCCAAATGGTCTGACTGTATTAGGCGATGTAATGTGCACAAATGCCAAAAATGGTCCTATCTCACAATGTTAAAGAATACTTTAAAAGAATCCTGGATCCAGACGGTGATCCGGATCACTCCCAAAATCTAATCATTTGTTCCTTGTCCCAATCTGAACATTTCCTGAAAATTTCATCGAAATCCATCCATGACTTTTTGAGTTATGTTGCCAACAGAGAAACAAACAAACAAACAAACAAAACAACTCCAGCAACATCATTACCTCCTTGGCAGAGATAAAAACCAAATTAAATCTGTTTTTAAGCGTACAGGCTAATAACCAAACATTTTCTTAACCCCACCGTATCATTTTTCTATTTACTTCTCCAGAGGTCACACGAGATGGCCCCAAGTTCTTACATATGAACCTTGCTATTTCGTCAATAACAGCCTTTTCCACGCCTCTAGAAAGAGGCCTGCTCAGGAGACTGTGGTTGTACAGGGCTGACCTGCTTCACTAAGATTGAAGGCTGACAAATAGGCCCACGGATTGTTGTGGATGGGAGTAAGCCAGCTGTCTCGCACATTATCAACACGGCCTTCGCTTGTACTGTATACGTAAGTCAAATATTTGTTCACAGTTCGAGTACAGATTTTTAACTCCAAATTAAATGGATTTTCAAAGACAAGAGGAAAAATCCTCCAAGATAATTATAAGGCAAATTGAAGATTTTTCTAAATACAACCAAACATGTGAACACTGGTTTCTTCATTTTGAATAAGTTTGCAAACATAGAAATACATAGAATTTATTTGCGCTTGTCATATCAACTCATATAATTAAATTTTAAACCTCATTCTAGGGAAATTAGCTATTAGGCCTTGAAGTAAAATCTGAGATTTTTTCCTCACATAAGTTTGATTTCCAGTTTTAACTAATGTTTTTGATGTTTTTCCCTCACAAAGAGAAAAATAACCCAAAAAATGCAAATGGCACTTAACTTATACAAAACAAGTTTTGCCTCAATTTAATTGAAATATCTTACAAAACAAAACTGAATAAATCTCTTTAAATTAGAGGGTAGACTCCCTTTGTAATCAAATGCATAATTATGCAGTTTGGACATAGGCAGGGTCATCTTTATTACTAAAAGCTTAAATATTGTTACAAAACATTAAAATGCATGTCCAAATGAGTGGGTAAGTCAAAGGAGAAAAATCTCGATTTGATTTTTTTTATCTACTGCAACGAAAATGGAATTAATCATTTTAATCAATCTATTAACCAGTCCTTACCCATTCTACCTTAAAAGGTAAATTAACTACGTGACATCTCATTTATCTATTTCTTTCAAGGCTCTAATAAAAATTTAAATCAAGAGTCTGTTTCAAGTTCTAACTAATTTTCAACATTAAAAAGCACAAAGCTAAAAAAACAACAACTAAACAGCCCACAGTATCCTGTTGTTACACAGCCCACATGGATTTTTGCATAAAATCCCACCTCTGACATGGCAAGTAGCCAGAATTTTGGATTGGAACAGGAGCTGGTAAATTAAAACTTCACAAGCTCCTGCCCTTATATGGTCACAGCCATGCCCAGGTAGCCCAAGTAGGTTGAGCCGCCCCCTTTCTATTTGAGAAACACTGCTACGATAGCATTTAGCTAACACCGACAGTGACAATCCAAATGATGGCACTGCATTAGGGCTGTGAAACTGATCTTGACTGTGATGAGTCTTTGCATTAAACACATCAAAACAGACTATGTAAAAAAGATCTTACAAAGTGGATTTACAAAGTTTTGTGGGATAACAGCCCTGCTTTCACACCATTTGGTGCAGAGAAATAAAGCTAAAGCTGGCTATAGGATTCCTTCACATCATTTGAGCCAGTTAAGAGCAGATGAAAAAAAGTTCCAGCAGCAAATGTTATATAAAAAGGGAAAATAGCACAGGCTTGGACACTAATAGCTTAGAGACATTCTTGCAGTCTATATTATTATCACAAAACTAAACTAAGCTTTTGCTCACTGCATGTTTTCCCCATATTATGCAGGTCAACTGCATTTATCAAACACGTGCTGAGGGGTGAATTCATCATCCTGACCTGTTTGGTTTCATATGGACGACAGCCAGGCCGCCCTGGCTGCTCCAACCGTCTGGCTATACATCAGTGGAAAACCCTCCACGCAGGGCCGATTTAAATCACTTCCACTTTACAATAACTTCCAGTAAGAACTAAAAATAGAGAATGGTTTCACTTTTAAAACCTGGACACTTGATTATGAAAACATTTACAACAGCAGCCACTTCACATTAAAACAGAGCCACACACACACAGGGAGACATTACGCTCTGGTTTAATCTTAATTATTCACATTCTCGTTACATTTTCATGAGGCAGCCGAGGCAACAAGCTGCACTTTCTGCCTCTTTCTCACAGCTAAGCACCGGGAGAGCAGCCCGGTTCAGTCACGTTTGAGCACACCTGGACCGTCGCACATGTGCTGGAGACTTTGATGAATGCAGTTTGAACTTAAAAAAAAGGAGAAATGAGGACAGTACGGTTGGTGTTTGGAGGCTGATTTGAGTCCGTCTGTCGCTCTGCACAATGCAAATGAAAGACAGTCTGTGAGTGAAATAAGGAAGGAAGGAAGGAGCGAAGAAGAAATCAAGTCAAAGATGGAGATAGACGGAGTGTGCGTGTGGGAAGGAGGGGATGGGGGCACAGCTGGGTTTGAGGCGGTGTGAGGGGGTGTGAAAACAGAAATGGATCAAAACACAGTCGCACTTTAAAGCTTTCAGTCCTAAATCTTCACCGTCACACACCTGCATGCACAAACACACAAAAACACACGCTACTGAAAGACGGGCCTAGTGACCTGCCGAGGAGGTCTTCGCTCTGTTTCCTAGCAACGTGGCTGAGCCCTACAGTACAGTTTCTCTCTTCATGCACACACGAGCCGCCTAGTTTGTTGTGACCGACAGCGATCGCAGCAAATCAGAGCTGATCTCCAAAGAAAAAAAACAAACAGGATCCTCTGCGATGGAGAGCCAGGACGACAGCGGGACGACAGACTCGCATCAACTGGAGCTTCAGGAAGTTTCCTCCATCTTGGATCATCAGAGCTGATCCAGAAAAAGACCCACAGATGGAGGCAATTGTTAGCATCACACACGCTTCAACATGCCCGAGGAAATACAACCACCAAGATCAAAATCTGTCTCAGGAACAGATCTCTGAGGAGTAACAGCCTAACACTTCCTCCACAGTGTATTGATCAGCTGATTGTTTTTTTTTTTTTTTTGTGGAATCAATGAGCTGTTCGGTCGATACAGTTTCAGACATTTTAATCAGCCGTCCCAAAGGTCAACATGATTTCCTCACATGTTTGTGAGATAAGTTTTCAAATGAATTTTAAGGTCTTTGAGCACTTTTAAGACAACAGAAGTACATTTAAACACACAAACACTGTAGAGAGACGAGGCAGAAGTAAAAGAGAACGAAGCAGTAGGCTGATTCCTCCTCCTTGCGATATGCAAAGCCACTTGATACACAAGAGACAATTTGCAGCCGAGAAAAAAACGACTGATACTGTGATTGGCTGAATCTGTAAGTATGAGCATTATATTGTGATGGGTGAGATTTAAACTCAAACAACGCTGCAGAATGCGGTGAAATGGCAGAAAGATATCAAAATAATAGGTCTTACAGAAAAAAAACTGAACTGGGATATCACAGGGGTTTACAGTATATGTTTTCAAACAGAAGACTGAGCATTAACATTACAATGGTAGGGCAGGAATTTTGTGCACAGACACATTTCTAAACTTTGAGTCTTTTTTACTCAATAAGAGTAAATAATGAGAGGAGACTAAAAGAGGATCTTTAACCCTGGTTAATGTATTTGACTTTGGTAGGAGTCAGGGCTGAACAATTCATAGCAAATTAGATTAAATCGCAATATGGCTTGTTGCAATGTTCAAATCGCAAAAGGTTCAATATTTTTAGCCAATAAATGTGTTGAACATTTTGGCATTATGATCTAGTTTTTTGCAATTTCATGCCTATTTTATATTTACCTCTATTCATACACTTTTCCCATTTTTGGACCATTTTTACCTTTTTTTAACCCCGTTTTTACAACTTTATCCCTTTTTTGCCACAATTCCTCTTTTTTTGGCAACTGTCGTAATCATTTTCGGATTTTTTACATCATTTTTAAAATTTAATTTAATATTTAATTCCAAATTTTGCTGCCATAATCAATTTTCCTAAGCAACTTTTTGATTTTTTCCCCAATTTTTTTTTGATTTTATACCTATTTTGCACCTATTTATTAACCTTTTTCTGCTTTCATACTATTTTTACCCAGTTTTTACAATTTCATACCTATTTTGCTTCTGTTCTTCACTTCTCCACTTTTTCTCAAATCTTTTATCCTTAGATTAATTTAATGTCATATTGGTTTTACTATAAAAAGATCTACTGCTTATGTTTGTTTAAGAATACATAAGATGAGGGAGTATGAAACCCCCTAAACACTTGTTCTCTCAACTCAAAATATTAAGTTTTGACCCAAAACTCAAAAATCTTGTGATCTTTAAATAATAAAATAACAGGATGTTCCTCAGTTCCTTGATGATGATCATTTACTTTTCTGAATTATTAAATAAAATTACATTAGAACTCATTTTGTGCTTTTTCTGTTTCAGTTGGAGTGTTTTTTTCTTTGGGAAGAAAAAAACTATTTTAGGCCATATTTCCCCGCCATACTCTAATTTATTTGCTGTAACAGATTTCATTCATAATTCTGGAGACACCCTGCTCGGTCAAAAAGCTGATCGTTATCAGACGACATTTATCAGACACACATGATGGGCAAATCAAAATGATACGATCACCTGAGTTTAAACTCCACGCTCACTCTCAGGTTGTAAACAAATCCACCCACTGGTCCACTCATCTGCTGAGGCTCTAACACTCCAAAATAAACTGTGATAAATGAGTCTCTTTTTCACGTTTTCAGTCAACATGTCACATTTTAGCATCTTGTACCGATTACCAAAAATACTGAACAGACTGAGCTCTTATCCAGTGTTTACTCCAGTGTGGTAGGAGAATAAAATCTAATGCTTGTGTAATCATTACAACCACATGCCCAAAAATCATGTGCAGTTTTCACACATTAACACAACTGCGGTTTTTACATACATTACACCAAACCAGAGATTAAAAACCAGCCTGTCCTGAGCTTGTTTCTTTGATGAAAACACCTCCAGCAGTGCATCATTTCAGTGTCCCTGAGAAACCGCTCAATAGTCTGATATTTTCAGCACTTTTGATAAAACTGTAGCTCTGCATTATTGTCTCCTTTTCATACATGTGGTCAAATTTGAAGACATTTTATTAGCTGCAGGTCGGCTGTCTCAGCCGCCATAATAGATATTAAAAAACAGAAAAGCTGTCTATCCTGTACAGGGCTTACGTAAGACCTGATCTAGGTCAGCTGAGTTTATCCTAACAGTGATTAACTGAGACTTTAATCAAATTAATACCAGGTATTGATGAATGACAGCAGGTTAAGTGACCACCTTTAAAACTGAGCAAAAAAAATAGATCATGTGCTCTTTAATTATGTTATTGACAGAAAAGGCATTTCGGTTAAGTCCTGTTTACTTTTATTAAGTGACCCATTACATTAATCATTGTGTATTGACTGAACCCTCTCAGCCAACATGACTGTGCTGCTCACAGGAACAGCTGGATATTAACACTTCACACTGTCCTGAGCTGCTGTTTTGTGTTTAGATTTTATACTTTGTACTTATTAGAATGTTTTTCAGCCTTTAAGTTGTAATTTAAAGGTGCTATGAGGAGAATCTATTTCCGGCAACATAAAGACTCCACTACCCATGAGCATGTGCGGCGACTGTCGTAAAGATGTGACCCAAGCCAAAGCGTGTGTTTGTTGTGATGCTAATAAATGCAGCTCTGACCTTCCTCAGAACTCTGCATTGCTTTACAACTTCTTTTTTCAACAACTTACAGGATGCAAAGTGACGAGATAATGTATCTCTTTCTAGTAACGTAGTGGTAGTTTTTGATGTGTGACAACAAGCAATTTTTGGGAAACTTAGTATCGTAGTTTTGTAGCCGGCTATATATCTCTACTTACAGCCCGGTGCTCTAAGACGTGTCTGAATAATATAAATTTGCTCTAGTTTTAATTGTCTTGTTCCCGAAGTTGAGTATCCAGGCCAGTCCAGCCCTGTCCGACCCGACCGTGAAGCTAAGGAATAGCATTTATAGATAACCTATTTTGATGCTATAAAACTCATCTTAAAGTGTGTATTTCGATCAGGCATATATCTAAAAGTGAGACTTTTTTGTTATTACTTAGAAACTCCTCATAGCATCTTTAAGATTCAGCTTTTATTTCCTGTTTAAGCTGTACTTGTTTTTATACTCATGTGTAATGATAATAATAATAATGATAATACTTTCTATTTATAGAGCACTTTATAACAGATAAACGATTAAAGACGCAGTGCAATTTAAGTGTATGCAAGCTGAAAATCTAAAGATAAGCTGTTTAGCCATTTCCAAAAAAAAAGTTGTGAAAGAGTCTTGTTACACAGAAACTGTCATCACAATTTAAGATATGTTGGTAGGGCTGGGCAATATATTGATCAAGTACAAGAATTTGAATTATTTTTTGCAGAAGAAAATAATGTCGAAAATAAATATTGAGGTTTTCTTGACTCCATTTTAAGTTCTTACAGTGTTTGTTAATATAAATACTGAAAATCTAGGTTTTACAATGGAAGGCCCTGACATATATTGCACAAACACATGTTTGGGTTAATTACCTCCGCCAAGGAGGTTATGTTTTCGGGAGTTTGTTTGTCCATCCGTCTGTCTGTCTGTCTGTCTGTCTGTCTGTCCATCTGTCTGTGAACAAAATAACTCAAAAAGTTATGGGTGGATTTTGATGAAATTTTCAGGAAATGTTCAGCATGGGAAAAGGAAGAACTGATTCAATTTTGGTGTTGATCTGGATCAGCGTCTGGCCGCCATGACGAAAAATGTGATTTCTGTGAATAACTACTGAACTAAAATATAAATCATTATGAATCCAGTTGCTAATGGTATGTTTTCATGGTCAAGGAATCTAAATATTTCAATGAAATAAAGGTAGGACTAATATTTATGGTCAAAATCACAATATGGCTGAGGACTGTGGCGCTGGCGGAGGTCTGCGCTCCCCCAGTGCAGGTATATGTTTTCGTTTTTTTCAATAAGAATTAATATCAATCAGTGTCAGTGAGTCCCAAGTTAATACGCTGTGTAAATACCTCAGATTTTAGTGTTTATGTAGACAAACCACATACTCATCATTTTATGATATGCACTAGGGATGTAACGATATGGAAATTTTGTATCACAGTTATTGTAACCAAAATTATCACGGTTATCATTATTATCGGGGTATTGTTGCAGTGTGCTCAAAATGTTCTAAAAGTACTTTTACACAGAATTGAAATCATTTAACCCCTTTATTGTTATATTCATAACAGTTCTTTTGTCTTTTTTGTCAATAAATGTGTCAGACTCAGAGGCCAAACAATGCAAACTGTGCATGTGCACCTCGCGTGAGGCTCCTTAATCGAGGGCAGATACATAGTTCCGGCTTTTCCAGGCAAAGAGTAGCATCACCGTGCGTTGCTGAGGCAGTGTGGTGATCAAGCACGATATAACGGTAATTTTAATTGGACACGGTAACGATTATCGTGGGAAATTTTATCGCGGTTTACCATTTTACCGGTAACCGTTACATCCCTAATATGCACTTTAACTTTAGAAAACAAACAGGTATTTTATTTTTAGGCCATATCGCCCTTCCCTAACATTCACTTTGACTCTAGTTTGCAGTGGAGTATTATGTGTTGTACACATCTGACATTTAAGACTGTGTTACAGCTAGGAACGTAATGGTTTATGAATTCATACCCAACATTCATTATGGGTCATCTGTTTCAGTACAGATGTAAACCCACAAAGACATGCACACCTGCTTTGTCACAGTTTTCTTCAAGGACAAAGAAACTGGAGCACAACACACACCATACCGGCAAAATTTAACCTTTCCTTGATTTCACATAAGTCTCTGCTCAGAGAATACTTGTCCTCAATTGTGAAAACAGTGACAAAGGCAACAGTGATGTGTAGACATTATAAAGTTTTTTTGTCCATGAGCAGTGACCTAATCTGACTCATCAGATGGACAGCTTATATGTCTTACTGGTCCATCTCTGAAAAAAAACAACAGAAACATGTGGGCAGGTCTTTCAAAGGCATGGCAGGTGATTGGACGATTTTTCTGTCAATCACATACATTACGGGCCAATCAGATAATGTCGTTTTTAAAGTTAATACAGGAACCATTCACTCTCACACTCACAACTAAGGGTGACTGAGAGTGACCAATTAACCCTAATGAACATGTTTTTGGTCTGTGGGAGGAAGCTGGAGTACCTGGAGAGAACCTTGGCATGCAGGCAGAGAACAAGCAAACTCCACAGAGAAAGGCCCCGCTCAGCCCCGGGATCAAACTGGGAACTCCTTGTACTACCTGCTGCGCTACTGTGCCACCCAAACACCCCACTCTGAGTAGACTATCTTGCATTTTTATATGTTTTTGAAGATATGTATATGTACAGTAAGTGTATAACATCTGCATTTGTTCATGAATAACTGTTTGATAAAGGAATATGTGATTAGATTAAGTTGTTTTGTTTTGTATTTTTACGTCCGCCAGGAGGTTATGTATTCGGGGAGAGTTTGGCTGTCTGTCTGTCTGTCTGTCTGTGAACAAAAAATAACTCAAAAAGTAATGGATGGATTAAGCTGAAATTTCCAGAAAATGTTCAGCATGGGAAAAGGAAGGAGTGATTCAATTTTGGTGTTGATCCGGATCAGCGTCTGGATCTGCCATGGCGAAAAATGTGATTTTGCGAATAACTACTGAACTAAAATAGATCATTATGAATCCAATTGCTAATGGTATGTTATCATGGTCAAGGAATCTAAATATTTACATGAAATAAAGGAAGGACTAATATTTATGGTGAAAAAATCACAATATGGGAGAGGACTGGGGTGCTGGCGGAGGTCTGCGCTCTCCGAGTGCTTTTCTAGTTTCTGTCTTTGACCGTGATTTTACTTTGACCTCATGTCTGTATTAAATGTCAATCAAATCAAAGATTATTTTTGGGCATTTTCTGTCCTTATTGATTGGAGAGAGTAAGACAGATGTGTTTGTGAAAGGGAGGGAGAGAGAAGGGGAGGACACTCTGCAAACTGGCCACAGGCTGGATTCAAACCCGGACCAGCAGAAGCATGAATATGGGTCGAAACTTGCTGCTTACTACTCTGCAAAACCAGCATCCCCATGTTTTATCATTATGAGTTTAACAAAAGTAGTTAAAATCAGTTTAAATGAATAAAACAAGGTATTTGCTTTGTTACTTTTATTAGGTTAACAAAAAAACAAACACAAAAACAGTTTGCAGCTGTACTGTCAATTTAAATGTAAATATTGGATCGGGACTCCAAAGTGGCAGATACGTGATTTTGATTTGATTTGATTTGAATGCTTTATTTCAAATATGTGCTAATATCACACGAAGTGGACAAAAAAAACAAACAAAACTAATGAGAAAAGTCAAAAAAACAATAATAATATGAACCTAACATGTTGAAAGGAGTAGGATGAAGCATAAGCTTATTTAAACCTGCTCCTTCTCCACTACTCAATTAACAGGCAGTCTTTCCCAAACATACTTACTTTGGATCAGAATGGGAAAGCTGATCAGGACAACCCTAGAGGATAAATATCTTGAGCAGAAAAGCTGAAGATCTTTTAGCTTTTAGAAGCTCAGCAGAAAAGGTAAACACGTGCTGATTCATTGTTTTAAAATGGAAACCTCTCCAGCTTCAGGTCCCTGTGCAACTGGCCTTTTGGTCAATCACACAGAAAGTGGCCTAAATGTTTCCAGATTTAACATAATTTACGTCAAAGCACTGACAGTTTGTGGCTTTTTAGCAAATTAGATTGTATGTTTATGGTCAGTAGGTAAAACTAAATAAGAAAACTTAAAACATCTGTAACTTTGAATAAATTCTGAAGTGAAGTTATCATTAATAATTAGTACGGGTCTAAAATAAAATGCTTTCTTTTCTATTCTCAAATAATTTCCATTGCTCAGTCCTTCTCAGCCCTGTCCCACTTAAGTTATCCAAATTTCAAGTCCTATCCACTCATCTAATGAGACATCTGCCGCTTGGAAAATGTTTCAACTTTAAAATTCACAGTGAAGAACTTTTTCTCATGAGCAGGCACTTCACTGTGCACTCCTCTGCTCCGTAAGTCTGTCTGCGTGTTTGTTTTGTCAGCCAAAAACCACACAGTCACTAATGATCCTGCAATGCATCTACCCTAAGGTCTACAGATCGATAACAAAGCAACTCCTTTAACCCCTGATCAGTCAATAATCAGGATTAAGTGTCAACCGCAGATCAATACAATCAACGACTGCGACAAGCCAAGAAAACGTGCTCTCTCTTTTTCTCTGTTCGGTGTTTCTCTTGTGTTAGAAGCATTCAGGCTGTAACAGTTGTAACGTGGGCACAGAAACTAGAAGCATGATTGCAGATTTCTGTTAGAAAGCAGATTATTAATGTGGTCAGCGTGAAGTGGAAACGTCAGTGAGTGAAAAGGACTTCTCTGGGAGCTGGAGAACAGTTTTGCTAAAATCAACATACAGTGGAGTCAAGACGATGTTTCTCTGAGTCAGAAAAGATGCTCTTAAAAAATCTTCTATGACAAAATATGGATCGATCTTAGTTCAGGTCATGTTGATGCTTCTTAGAGAAGGCATAAAAGTTTCAAAAGCACAAGAAGGTTGGGCTAATGGTAGGGCTGGGCGATATGGCTAGGGAATGAAAAGTGAAAAAGTGACCACACGAAGACAAAACGCTTAACAGTTTCCAAAATGATCGTCCTAAAGACGAAGGCATCTCAGAAAATGTGTGGGTCTACATGAAGGTACTCGATACGCATGAAAACGCTATAAAACATATGCCAGACTACTAGGGGCGCTGTAACGATATGACGGAAACAAGCGGAAACAGACGGAAAAACAGTGGGCATGAGCACTTGCGGCAAAAGTTGTAAACAGAGATTGTGATGAAGGGATCATAAAGTGCCGTAATGTGTCCTCGATAATTGTTTGTTCAGCTCGGTGGTGATTGAGAAGAAGGAGATTTGGCTGCAACATGGATAGCAGGGTCACTAGCTTCATCAGCACATGCTACACCATACTCCGCCATTGTTGTTGTCGTTGTCGCGTGTGGCGCATTCGTGTTCAATGAAGATATGAAACTATGACGTAAGCGTATCTGAAAACTTGCAGAGCCAGTAATCACAGAGCTGTGTATACGGCATTTCAAAATCTTTCCACTCTGGAACCTGGTTTCAAAAATGAGTGTTTACAGACCCCCAAAACGCCGTTTTCATATGGATGATGCACAGATTTGGCAAAAAACGTATGCATTTAGACCTCAGTTTGGCCAGGGCCTTAAAGTGATATTCCGGGATGGAACAAGTTGGGTCCTATCACAAGGTTTAGGGCAGAAATTACCCCTACAGCAGTGTTTATGTGCATCAGAAGCCCAGGGCGCCCGCACCAAACACCCCCTCCCTGCTCGTCTGCCAGTTTCCTCTGCACTCAGACGGGGCCATATTTTACTTGACCAAAAACACAAATAAACGGACTCCCACCGAAAAAATCTGATATCAGTCACGCTTTATTTAGAGAATTTTCAGCGCGTTACTTTCACACAAAAACACTGCTAGAGCTGTGGCTCCGCTGCAGAGCCTCCGCTGCAGCTGTGGCCGAGCAGCGGAGGCCGTTTCACGACCTGATGAGAACTAGAGCCTTATTTAGCGGTGTTTTTGTGTGAAAGTAACGCATGAAAATTCTCTAAATAAAGCGTCAATGCAGACCAATATCAGATTTTTTCGGTGGGAGTCCGTTTATGTGTGTTTTTGGTCAAGTAAAATATGGCCCAGTCTGAGTGCAGAGGAACTCTGCATACGAGCAGGCCGGGAGCAGAGAGGGGGGGTTTGGTGCGGGCGCCCTGGGCTTCTGCTGCACAGAAACACTGCTGTAGGGGTAATTTCTGCCCTAAACCTTGTGATAGGACCCAACTTGTTCCATCCCGGAATATCACTTTAAACATCAGAAACTCTCACACAGAGCACTGAATCAAGGTGTGAATCTCTCCTGTTCAAGGCAAATGGATTCACACCTGATATTATAGGGCTGTGAACCCATTACTGTTACAATACTCCATGGGAGTTAATGGGAATTTACAGGAATAAATTGGAATAAACCTGGAATTCTATATTCAAGCCTTCCATGATTTAAGGTTTTTATTTAATTCTTTGTACATGCATGGCATAGAAAAACTGAAGCTGCATTTCTCGCTTCCATCATGATTACAAGACTGAGTTTAAAATTAAGACAATTTCACAATCCAAGGTAGTTTCTGTTATGTTGTGAACATGCACTCAGCACAGAGAGAAGTAGGAGTGGCAGAGCATAAATCTGATTAAATGCAAAATTATGATGGTAACAGCAGTAACAGAGTATATATCGACGGTGTATCTATTTTGAAATGTATTTATTTCAAACAGTCAGTACAGCTGTTGGTTCAAAAGAAACAAAATCAGTTACTGACGCAATGCTGTTGAGCCACGTCAGATCAGTGACGTTCATTTTACAGGAGAGTAAACAACTATATCTGCACAGAAGAATGACACAAAAGCACCATCTGCATTTACACACATTGTGTGGACTTATTTGGACTTTAAATGGGACATAAAAGACAGACACAGGGTTTGTAAAGAGTGATTCATGAAAGTGATAAAAGATTAGACTTATGGCAAATTTCACTTGGCACGACCCTGGGGTGGTGAAAGCTACAGCAGCAAAGCTAACACTGAGCTAAAGAAAATGATAAACCAGCAGACACTTGGCACGCTTGGCTTGTTGAAGCTGCCTCCCAGTTCTGAAAAAAAAAGCTCAATTTTTGAGCAGTTCTGAAGGCCTCACCATGTTGTGGAAAATAAAGGCTTTACAAACTAGGTGGAGCCCAGTGAACGTTCTAAGTATTACTTCAACAACAGAAGTACCAAAGCTCATCAGAGCAGTGAAGCTAAAGTTTAAGAGGCTAAGTAAAGCAGAGCAGGCTGGATTATGTGGACATCAGTCTTTGAGTTTTTCCTCATGTGACATGATGAATAAACAGAGTTATTACTTATTCAATTGTGCAGAATCTTTCTGCTGTGGAAGGATGCTGATGGGGCCGTGCTACTTAAGTCCGAGCACAGTCATAGACTGGAGCCTATAAGTTTGCCATTTGTTTGTGAGATTTGTCAATACTGATCATTTTGCAGTATTGCTGTAATATCTGGATGGACAATGTAATAAAATTTTCTTCACTAAGGATATCTAAATTACACAATGAAATGATTCATGATAACATTTTTTATGTAGTCAATCTTTTCACAATACCAAGAAAAACACATTTTTACCACCACTCGACATTATTTATTAAAGCTTCAATCAAAATCAAATTTTACAGCTCTGAAGAGGACATTAAAACACTTAAGTCAATCTGAACACATCACAATGTTGCACTATGACAATTCCAACTCGGGCTGTCACCTTATATTTGATATCCAAATTACCGTTTGAGCACCGAGATAAATATCTGCAAGAGTAACTAAGTATTCAAATGTAAAATATTGAGATTAGTGGCACATCAGGGTGCCTGGAGCAGTGGACTGTTTGATCCAACAGAGGGCGCTCTCAGTGCAACCTGACCGTCAGCCACATAAACTGCTCTCTTGACCTCAGTAAACAAGAGTTACCACTTCAAGAGGACAACAACAACACTGAATATCTTCAGTTATTTGCATGTATGCTCGAAAACTGTTTGATTTTGAGGACTACTGAAAGCCTCAATACCAACCCGTGGGAAAAAAAGGATGCTTTTTGGATGCTAGCATAAAACTGACGCCATTTAAAGAGATAATAATCATTATCTTAATACCAATCAAATAATCGTGATTATCTTGGTTTTTTTGGTTACAGAATGATAACCTTTACTGATGGAGAAAAATCTAATCTTTCAATCTCACCACCACACAGACCAACCCTTCCTCTTCACCCACCGCTGCACTGTAACAGTCTTCATAAACTTCACAGCGTCACAGCAGCTCCAGTGTTTAGGTACAGCTTCCTGTTGATGTTAAATCTTTATCATATTGAAGGGCTTAAATACAGTAAAGGATCAAAACCAAGAGCTGTACAGGCCTCTTACTGAATGAAAGCTCATTCTTAATGTTGATTTAAGACTGAAGGGCTTAAGTTTTATGCATTTAAAAAGTCTTCTCAGAGTCCTAATCAAATGAAGAAACCATTTTGGTGTTTGTTGCTCTGAACTCTGATCTGGAGGTAGCAATAAGAAAAGAGAAAAAGAAAGTTGACCTGTGTCACTCTGTCCAAACTGTGATCAGACATCTGGATTAGCAGGAAACAACTCGAGCCCAACTTCCTCTTTTTGCTCTCTGCACACTCACACAGACACACACAAATGAACAGCAATAAAATAAAAAAGCTGAGGCTTCCAGAGAAAGAACAGAAATCTTTAGCTACCTGCAGAACAGGTATTCTGACTCTCCCACAATGCACCTTTGTCACACAAACACACAAAATAACTGGAGCTGCACGTCTGAGCACGTCGATGCCACATGTCTGAAATTCCTCCTTTCAAGGATGAGTGTTGATGTGTGTGTGTGTGTTTGTGTGGGAAAGGGGGAGCATACTACTCTCATTCATGCTGCTGTGCCTCAACGCCCTGCATGTGTCTGTACTTCTCTTTCAGAGACCACTTTGCATTAATCCTCTGTGCTTCAGGTCAGCCATTTTTCATTAATGTTGGATTAAAGTAAAGATGCCCTGATCTGAACTCGACACACCAAATGGACCATTAAATGTATTTCATTGTCCTATCTGGGAAAGAGCCCAAAGAAAGTGTTTGAGAATAGACCAGACCTCTCAAAAGCGTGTCTGGCAGGTGATTGGACAATTGTTCTGTCAATGACGTTCATTACGGGCCAATCAGATAATGAAGCAGACAATTGCTACAGCCGTGATTCAAAGGGTGAAACTCAAGCCTTTTGTTTAATGTAGAAATATGGTCCAGATTTGACAAAACTGCTGCAGAACCTGTTAGCATATATGCTAATCTCTGACCAGCAGTCACTTCCTGCTGTCGTCTTGCTTGTAGCTCCTCCTGTTCCTGCTTTGAAGGACTCTGATGGGCCGTCCAGCTCTAGGCAGCTCACAATTGTTGCTGATTGGAGTTTGAAAAGGTGGATCTGTCCGATTACAGACACTAAATTGTGTGGATCCAGCAGCGCTGCAAGGCTGCCAATTCCCATCATCTGTGAGATGGCAGGTGCTGGATGAGCATTGCTGTATAATATCCTACATATTTATTCTATATATTTCATTTTTTTATTTTTGTGAACTAGCAAAAGTACTGACAGACTGTAAAATGATCAAAAAGGCAAGTCTTGCATGTCTGACAGATGCTCATTCCGCTATAAATCAACTAAATCCGCTACAGAACCGATGCATCCCGGTGTTAAGAAAGATGGACAAAGTGAGCCATCTTCTCATTCAGCCTCCTTGGTAGAAAGAGAAGATGGCTCACTTTGTGAGAAACACACATGCACGTCAGTTTATCGAGGCCGGAGAACTTACCGAGGGCGTTTTTATTTATCGTTCTGTGAACTGATTTATTGATTATCGTGACAGGCCTACAAATTACAAATAGCGACACATTTAAGAATCAACTGTTGTATGATGTTACTGACTCAAATATTTCATATTGCCAAGAAAACAAATTTCACCACCACTTGCCATCAAGTATAAAAGCTTCTGTCAGAATAAAATTTTCCAGCACTGTAGATTACATTTAAACACATATTATTAGCTTCTTCAAATACTCATTTCACCGAGCCAATCTGAATACATCACATTTTGTTCTCATATTTCATTTTATTTTTGAGCCCGTTCTATTATAATAGCGCTACTTTGGTGGATCAGTTTGTTCTACTCTGAAACATTATCAAGGTGGCACTTTTGATGGTATAGAAATTTGGTGCAACATATTTGGTGAATGAGCAATAGAGTTAGAAAAGTAGCAATATACTTAGAAAATGTGCAATAGACTACACATTACCAAGTTTTTAGTTTAGCAATCACCTTAATGTAACATTGATAAATGCATCTTTTAGCTGTACAATAATATATATATTTTTAAATTCAGCTTTTACCTTTTCTTCCTCAAGGCACATCTAAGAGAAAACAGATGGAAACTAGCCATCGGCTATAACCTGGCTTATTTACTTTGCTGTATGTTAATGTATATGAACTCACACTGCTCCCTCTAAAATAAATAAATGTATATAAATGTTGACAACTAGACCTCAAACATGTCAATAAACAAGATGTGCATTTGCAATATGTACTTTGTTTGGCTTAGACGATTAGCTTTTATCTTTCTATTTTTGACTAAAACAACAGAAAAAAAAGTTTTGGGGACAGTTTATAAGAGGATGACAAAGCAGCAGAAGCAGCAAAGGAGAGGACGAGTTAATGACATTCAAAGGTAACTAGAGAATTTGCATCTCCATGCAGGAAATATGTTGAAATGCTGACTCAGCATTTCAACATAATTATGGGGCTAACAGACAAGTGATCAGCATCGGAGACTACATTAGGAGGGACTAAGATCAGAAAAAGAAAGTTAAATGTCCAGAATAATGTAAAATGGAATTACATTTGCTTTAGGAATAAAATGAAAATATACACTGGCTAGTGTAGAATCTTTTTTTGTACCATAATAGCAATACATATTATGAAAGAGAGAAAATATTGGAATTAGGGCTGAACAAAGCCCATCACAAATGAAGTCTGTGAACTAGGGGTGTGCGTTATGACGATATTAAATCGTTAAGGATTATAACATGGGGATGATCTCATAAAGCAGAAAGATCTTCAGATCGTCTGTGTGGGCACAGAGGCTTTGACGCACACCCGACTAACCAATCGTAGCACATTACGAGCAGTGCATGGTGCGATCTCCTGTTTGGTTATGTAGCGTGAAGCCATGGCGGAAAGAGAAAAGGAGATAAAAGCTTGAAGATGTCTGAACAAAAATCTGTTCTAAAGCAGCTGTATTATTCACTCAGGTTATAGACATTGCAGTTCGATAACATTTGTTCTAAATTGTTGCACTTTAAGAGATAATGTTGATATTGTTGTTCATTACCTTTTATGTTTACATTTATTGCACATTTTTATGAAAACTGCACTATTTAAATTAAAACCTGCTCAGAAAGTTTCTTTGGCTTTATTTTTTTTTTTTTTCTTTTAGGGTTTTACATGTTTTATATATTAAACATAGGGAAAAAATGGTCAAACATGCAAATTAGTCCAGAAAAAATCAAAGTAAAAAAGAATCGTGATAAAATCGTGATCGTGATTTTACTTTAAAAAAATCGTGGTATGATATTTTTGCCATATCGCCCACCCCTACTGTGAACTGATAAACAAATTATTAAAACACTCACCAATGGCACCCGTAGCCTCTGTGAGCAAATCAGCAGTAGGCTTAAGATTCTCATCAGAGAGGACGGCCAGCAGCTGTACCTTTAAATATGACCCTGTCGCTCCGCTGTTTTAAACATTTGTGTTACAGGTTTATATGACGTTTCTCTGCAGTCCTTTATTTTATCAACACATCTGCTGCAACTGCAGAGAGGAGAGAAACTATTAAAACTTAGCAAAACTGACCTAAATTCAGGCTTTTTCAGAAGAAAACAAACAAAGTTACAACCCAGGTGGGCTTGTTTATAATTGTGTTGATCTACAGGTGGTCTTTAAACAGGATGTTTATTAAAGAGGTTCAATGTGATCTTTACACTGCTCCCTTTTCTCTGCCCTGACCTGCAGCGTCACATAAAGTATAAACACAGACACCTTCTCATCACAAACTGTTTGTTATTTACACCATGAACTAGCTGCAGTGCTAACAAAAACTGGCGTTAGTGCATTTAGACAATAAATGGAAGTTTTCAGGCTGCGTATTTATCAATTGATCAAGCATCTCGTCACTTCTCTGAAAGTGAATGAATATACAGTTTAATATGACGGAATGTGACGCCAAGATAAGTGTGTGGGAAGCACTGCTTGTCTAATTTCCTTGTAATACTAACCATACAGACTCCTGTTTGATGGGAGGATAAAGCCCGAGCAGATGTGATGTTTAAATTACAAAATATGTGAATCTGCAGGCATAGATGAAGTAGTTAAGACAGATCAGAGTTAAGGCTCAATGTGAGAGAAATCCAAACAAACTCTGGGGGTTAAATTTACATTTCACACACTTTTTTTGATCATCACAAGAATTATTGTCATCCAAATACTGAACAGTGTTAATGCAAATTTATCTTCTTCATATTGTTCAATGTGATTTTTCCAAACAAACTTCTCAGGTACCTCCTCCATGAAAACAACTACAGCAGATTTCAGGGATGATCTGCTTGTTTTACGTTTGTCTTTTTTATTTTCTTCTTCAGGTATTTAATTTGGGTATCAAAGAAAAGTAGGTCACGACTTTATATTCCCTTTTTGAGTTTTGCTTGAGTCTGTGTATCATCAGTGTTCACAGAATGTGTTTGTGTTGCTCTGTTTGTTTGTCCACATTCAAATGTAAAGATGAAGGACAAACAAAACAGGTCACATGAGTTCAGCTCCACGCTCTGTTCAGTCACAACATCATCAGGTTAAGTAACATTCTTCACAGGAACCCTAAAACTTGTTAATTTTTTTATTCATCACAATTAGTCTGACTAAGATTAAGATCACAATTATAAAAAATCATAGCAACAGAAATCTTAAAATAAATTAAAATTAAGTTGATTTCCCAGAACCATTTTACTGCAGGATAAAAAAAATGAACTTAGTTTGCAGTATTTTGATGGGTAGCAATAATGAATGAACGAATGAATATTTTTTTATTGTTTAAATTGTAAGAGAAAATAATAATTGAAAAATTTCTGGACAAACACAAAAATCAGTACAGTGAAAATTCAGCAGTTTTAGAAAATGATCCAAAAACAAATAGAAACAAACTGTGAAATTCACAGTTTAACTTCTTTTACATTTCAAAAAGGAGTGGAATGAAGTAAAACTGTTTAATATCCAACCCTTCTCCATTGCTGAATAATGAAAAGAATCCAGTCAGTTTACCTCCAATAATAATAATAATGCTATAATAATTATTATATATATCTATAGATATTAGTATAGTACATAGTATATGCACTTGTTAACCCATGTATAGATAGATAGATAGATAGATAGATAGATAGATAGATAGATAGATAGATAGATAGATAGATAGATAGATAGATAGATAGATAGATAGATAGATAGATAGATAGATAGATAGATAGATAGATAGATAGATAGATAGATATCTCCAAACCTATACCCTGAATCTTTCTAAATATTTGAAAATATTTTCTAGCATCCAACATATATACATGACTGCATGATTTATGGGTAAGTAAGGCATAACAATTTATACGTTATTGCATGCAGGTACCCTTTAGTACTGATAGCCCTACAAATAGATACACAGACACAGACACACACATCAAGCAAGAAAAAAGAAGAATACAGGAATGAAAAAATGATTTAACTTAGAAATAAATTAAAATAAGATTTTCTATCTGCAAACAGTTTTATTTCACAGCTTTTTCTATTTGAAGTTTTTTATTTAGCACTCAGACACTGGCATTTTGACGCAGCTCTCAAGTTTTTCCTCAACCTAACACGGGGGTTTCAGTCCAGCGCTGTCTGTGTTTTTGGTGAGCGTTTTTTGATCCATTTTGCAATGACGTAATTTCAGGCTCCACAGCCCACACTGATGACAGAGTACAAGCCTATTGACCTGTTCACGTAATCCTGAATACAGTTCATGTTTATTAATCTTCACTTAAGTCTTTAATCCGTTTTTTGGATGGTCGCTGTTTTTTTTTTCTGCTGGTTAAATAACTCCAAAGAGGATCTCCTGTCCTGCTGGTCTGGGCTCAACATTGTTCTTTCTAGGAATGTGTGAAATATGCCTGTGTGGTTACAACAACTAAGAGATGAGTCAGTGTTTGGATCATATGGTAGCTGTTGAGTTAATCGTCATTTTTTACCTTAGCTAAGTAAGTTATGTTGAGGGGGAAGGAGGGCATTAGCTCTAAGCAAACAATGAACTACTGCTGACATAACAAGTACTAAAACACAGGAAGGAAATGTGACAAGATTGTGGATCATAGAAAATGAAATACATTTAAAAAGAACATGAGTTATATTAGTAAAAGCACATTGGTACTGTGTAAAGTGTTTATCAACATGAAGGCTGTATTGATGTGTATGGTGAGTGAGGGGTGAGGCGGCTTCATGAGATTTTCATTTGTCCAATCGGGGCTTGTCAAACTGCTAAGGAACTACTCTGTTGTAACCTTACAGTGCAGATCAATCAGTCTGTGTTAAATGAGGAGAATCTATTTCCCGGTACATAAAGACTCTGCTACCCATGAGCATGTGCGGTGACTGTCGTAAAGACATGACCCAAGCCAAAGCGTGTGTTTGTTGTGATGCTAATAAATGCAGCTCGGACCTTCCTCAGAACTCTGCATTGCTTTACAACTTATTTTTTCAACAACTTACAGGATGCAAAGCGACAAGGTAATGTATCTCTTTCTAGTTACGTAGTGGTAGTTTTTGATGTGTGACAACAAGCAATTTTTGGAAAACTTAGTATAGTAGTTTTGTAGCCGGCTATATATCACTACTGACAGCCCGGTGCTCTAAGACATGTCCGAATAATATAAATTTGCTCTAGTTTTAATTGTCTTGTTCCCAAAGCTGAGTATCCAGGCCAGTCCAGCCCTGTCTGACCTGACCATGAAGCTGGAAACTCCTCATAGCATCTTTAATGTCTGCAATAAGGCTGAAAGATTCATTGTTTCTGGACTGAAATTGCAGTTTCAGACAACGGAATCATGTGACCGCCATAGAATCACTTTTTGCTGTGCTTCTGACTGACCCAAGATCTGTTGTGTAGGGATGGGATTTGAAAACCGATTTCAGTTGAGAATCATAAATAGATATCATGAATCTTTTTGCTAATCAATTCCCTTATCAATTCCTTCCACTGACAGGGTTCATAAGCATTAGAATTGTGGCTTAAGCTTTTTACAAAAGGCGCCTACTGCACAACCTTAAGTGAGCGGAAACAATTGCAGAAACAGTTATCAATGCTGTGACGTGTGTTTGACATTTTTGCCACTGAAAATCTACCAGCCAACAATTGCCCACACGGGAAATCTGCAGGAATCAATAAGGGAATCGTTAAATAATTGGACTGATTAGCAGGATTGTTAATAGCATTGGTATCGATAACATGTTATCAGTTCCCATCCCTACTGTCGTGTCAACTATTTTACTATGTTACAAATTTGTATTTATGAAGTGCTGGTAAGCAGGTCAAAGATACAAAAACTCTGTTGAGGAGCAGAAGTTGGAGTATCACTTAAATAATGAAAACAGATTATTTATCATAAATATTAGATGATAGATAATGTGTTATGTGCTTCTGCTCATTGATTTCCTTACTATTGTTTATACTGTCAACATAGTAAATATTGTACTGAAGATTGATTTGAGGAAAATTGTGAATCAAATTGAAATCACAATATCTGCCAGAAAATCACAATTAGATCTTTTCCTAAAATCATTTGGCTCTTGTCTGTATTTAGGCAGATCCATCTTGCCAAGCTCCAGCTTACAACGATTGTGAGCGGCCCAATTCAGGACGGCTCAATCAGCAACCATAGAGCAGAAAAAGGAGGGAGCGCCGAGAAAGTCAACAACAGGAAATGACTAATTAGCATAGGCGCTAACTGCTTCAGTAGCAGTTTTATCAAATCTGGATGGCATTTCTTTAAACACTATAAACCTCCCCAGTTGTAAGGATATTCACTCCACGTCTGACATGTTTTGGCAAGTCTGTTTAATGACATGGTTCCCGTTGTGTCCTTTTCACTGTGACAGGAGTGCCTATGACATTATTCAACTGGCTCGTAATAAACGTGATTGACAGACTGTTCAGTCACCTTCTGGATAAGCTTTATGCTTTTGAATGATTCTGCTCTTTCCCAAACCCATATTATGGGCTGTTTCACAAATGAACAAGTGAAATACACTAAACAGTCCACCTGGTGTCGGGTTAATGTGTTGATCTTTGTGAGAAAATAAGTTCTTGTCAAGCTTCTTTTGGCTGGGATAAAAAAAAAACATTTGAAACAATGACATTTCGTTCTTTTAGCACTAATTCACATTAGCTTTTGAGATTCTATGTTTAAAAAGCCATCTTGTCCATGATGGCTTTTTCTGCACCTTTGGCGTGGGGCCTGCCAAGGAGGGGGCGGTCACACGGGGGCTGAGGGCTTGACGAGTGCCTCCTCCTCCACCGCTGCACTATGATTATTTTAAAGAATAAATAACTAAATATAACAAGATGACAGCATCGAGCTCACCTGTACAGCATCAGATTTGTTATGACTTGGCTCAGACAAACACAGATTGATTAGGATGGACTTTTTGTGTGTAGACGCATCAATCACAAAGGCACATTAAAGACATATAAAATCAAAAACAGCATAATATGGGCTCCTGTCCTGTAGAAAAAAGGCCAAGCTCTTCTATCTTCACAGATCTGTCATGTCTCATGTCTAAATAAGACAAATTCCACAGCAAAGCAGCAACATCCTGCTCCACCTCTGAAAACACTTTGTGAACTTTGTGACTCATCTTCTTCACTGCTAATCAAGCCCTGCATCAAACTGGTGGGTGGGAATCTCTGGGTTACCAGTGAAACAGTGTGATGTAAAATGAAAAAACACCGAAGAATCATGATTAAATATGACTCAATACATCATGAAAGACGAGATCATTGATCACAATTCTGCAGCCAGCACACCGAGGGCCAAACATCTAACACTACATAAACATATCCCAGCTGAATATTCCTTCTATGGTAAAGTGCAGAATATATACAGTGTGTTTTGTCACAGCAATGTTTTCACCAGGCTCACCTCTCAGCACTCTCCCTCCTCTTTACCATCATTTTTTTAATCATAATCTTCTCATCCTTTTCTGGCCCTTGATCACACCAGAGGGGCCACTGCGAGGAGATATAAGCAACAGCAGAGTCCAAAACAAGAGAAAACTTGCTTCAAAATATCAATATTTGGCAAGAGTAATTTTCTTATTGCATCATACAGTCTATTTTTGTTCTCCAAAAACTGAAAAGCTTTTGCCTTCGGTCTCTTGGGTTTATCATGGTCGAGGTTCTCAGACTTTCTCTGACTTTGGTAAAAGATCTCTGGATGTTTTTGATCCGCTGTCTCAGTCTGGTGTAAAGTCACACTAAACTACAGTGTTGTATTAGTTTAGGAGATTTTGAAACCAGAATTAAAGATTATTTCATCAGCTTATGTAAAAGTTTGACTGTTGACTGCTGCTGATTTACTGAATCTACCAAGAAGGTTGTGTTTATGCAGCCACTTGTCCGTCCACTGTGAGTAAGATCATTTAAAAAGTTCACAATCAATTTTGGATATTTTTAACATTTCTTCTTGAACTGGTTCCATCCTATCCACAATCTCCTTTGCAGAAATCAAGGAGCACCTATGACTTATGCTCTTTATCACTTCAATGTGCCCAGAGTCCAAACTGAGCTGGGTAAACAGGCTTTTTTTCTTATGCTGCCCCCACAACCTGGAATAAATACAGACAGAACTGAAAATGTCAGAACTGGTTTCGTTTAAAGCTTTTTCTTTCATTTTACTCGCAATAGCAGCGAGAATCCTATGAGCAATGCCTATTTTTAAATTGTTACTGTTCCCTAAAACTGTCGCACTTTCACTGTGAATTTATTGAATCTCTTGCCATATTTATTGCATTGATTTGCGATTTATTGCCTTAAACTTTTATCATGAATTTGTATTTATTATGACATGTGCTGCTGACCTCTTGCCCAGGTCACCCTTGTAAATGAGATCCTGAGCTCAATGGGATTTATCTGGTTAAATAAAGGTTAAAAAAAATAAATAACAAGACATTTTGGTCCTGGTATAAAAAATTATTTGATTTTGGGCGCAATCCAGCAAAAGAGGCCTATCGAAAAACATATATATTTTTTTTTTAGAGATTCACATTTTTACTTTAAATCTGACTTTTAAAAAAATGGCCTCGAAAAAATATTTGTCTGTGGCCCTAATCCTCTTTTTTATGACCAAAAAATGAATAGAAATCCTGGAATTTTTTAAAGGTGCTATGAGGAGAATCTATTTCCGGCGACATAAAGACTCTGCTACCCATGAGCACGCACAGAGACTGTCGTAAAGACCCAAGCCAAAGCGTGCGTTTGTTGTGGTGCTAATAAATGCAGCTCGGACCTTCCTCAGAATTCTGCATTGCTTTACAACTTCTTTTTTCAACAACTTACAGGATGCAAAGCGACAAGCGACTAGTTATATAGTGGTAGTTTTTGATGTGTAACAGCAAGCAATTTTTGGAACACTTAGTATCGTAGTTTTGTAGCCGGCTATATATCACTACTTACAGCCCAGTGCTCTAAGACGTGTCCGAATAATATAAATTTGCTCTAGTTTTAATTGTCTTGTTCCCAAAGTTGAGTATCCAGGCCAGTCCAGCCCTGTCCGACCCAACTGCGAAGCTAAGGAATAGCATTTATAGATAACCCATTTTGATGCTATAAAACTCATCTTAAAGTGTGGATTTCGATCAGGCATATATCTGAAAGTGAGACTTTTTTTGTAATTACTTAGAAACTCCTCACAGTCTCCTTAAGAGTGAGGCTTCTCTGCATCTTCCTAAAACCAAAATAAAGAATAATTGCTAGTTTTTAGCACTGTTATTTAGCACTAGTAAGTCAGCATTTTTTAACAAACTTTTACTGCTGATTAGTCCTTAAAAACTTGATAACAAAAACATTTAGAATATAAAAAAAGGTTTAAAATAACAAAATATGCGGGAGCTTGCAGCAGGTCTCTTCAGTGAGACACATTATCTCCCGTTAAAAAGCATCAGCAGGGACAAACTGTGCCACACCGGACAGAGCGGTCGGAAACAGAGACTGCAGATGTTGAGATCTTTGACTTGCAAATCCTTAAATCAGACCCTATTAGTGCTTCATTTGTGTGGCTGATCTGTGTGTTTAGTACTTCCTGTGTCTTCGGCGTGAGTGATATCTACTAGCATTGCAAACCAACCTTACAACACATAGTTTGTGTAAAAGGGCGGCCTGTGTTCAGAGTTAACTGTTGGAAACTCACCACGAAACCCAACCTGACCACAGCTCCACCTGTGCCACGCTCTGATTGGTCACTGCTTTTTAAAGAGCATGTGTGCGTAAACAGCTCTGGGTAATGCCTCACACGGCAGCTCAGTTCAGGTCAGGAGTCACTGGAGCACATAAAGCTTTGACTCTTCTCTGCTTATTTCCTGTATCACCTCCAGAGCCGAAGCTGTGCTGGATGGAGACACTTCAGCTTTTTTTACTGAATAAAGAATAAATTACTCAACATACATCCTCAAACGCATGCATGCATCTGCTGTTAATAAACTGAGTCTTAAGCAAGAGAGTGATGTGGAAACTCTGGTAATTTTCTCCCTCGTCTGGTCACACGACTTTGGCCCAATGAACTGAGGTGGGTGTCTGAGGGAAGAGGGCCGATCAGTGCAGAGGAGGAAGTGATACTGCGAGAAAAACAGCGTTTGCAGCAGTCGTGCTGAAGTCTACGTGAGACTGAGGGGTGTCAACATATCGGAGGTTTAAATTTATGTAGATAGAAACAGAAGTCCTGGTTATTCTTTAAGTTTGATCATCCAAAACTGCAGATAAACTCCAACACTGTCTGAATTCAACAAAGTTATCACAAGAGTTTGTCTGCAATTTTTGAAAAGTAAACACTATAAAAAACTTTACATTGGATCTTTAAGACTTCTGTTTCTGTTTGCCATGAAGCCAAAAAAGGAACCAATATACTTTAGTGACCTCTGCTATGGAGTTTCTGCAGGCATTTCTTAGTTAGATGGTTTATTTGTTTGTTTGTTTGTTTGTTTGTTTGTGAACAGGATGACTCAAAAATGAATTGACTTGGATTTTGATGAAATGTTCAGTCTTCCTCGTTTTTGCTAATAAACTCAAAAAGTTCTCAACAGATTAAGACTAGAAAAGCTCTCGGAGAGCGCAGACCTCCACCAGCGCCACAGCCCTCACCCATATTGTGATTTTCACCATAAATATTAGTCCTACTTAGGGATGTATACCATGGACCGGTACTTTCATGTACCGGTCCACAATTGGGTCAGTACCCGAAGACTGTTAAGAATCTGGAAAAACGGACGGCAGTAGTTATGACACTGCCGCCGTCTGGCTCAAGCATGTCGGTGAGGGCTAAGCGCTCGAAGGTTTGGGCTCACTTTAGCAAAGCAAATGGAAACTCGGCCCGATGCAATCTTTGTCAGAGAGAAGCTGAGTCCAAGGGGGGAAATACTAGCAACATTACCAAACACTTGGAGCGTGCGCATAGTATAAAGCTAAAGGAGTGCGGGCTGTTTGATTGCTATAGCAACACGAGTAGAGTTAGCAGCACGGCTAACACTAAAGACTGCAGCACCGACAGAGACAGAGACTCTATTATCCGCCCCCTCGGTAAAAACCCTGCCAAAAACAACACAGTCACACGGGGTTAAACTCTTGACGAAGCGCCGCTGCACTCGGCCGTATAACTTGGATGAAAAGCCGATGGCACAGCTCTCTTCAGATGAACCAGAGTTACAGTATTAATGTCCACTCGGTGCAGAAACTCTTTGTTTCCTGAGGTCAAGAGAGCACCGGATGTGACTGACAGTCAAGCTGCGCTCACAGCGTCCTCTGTTGGATGAAACGGTAACGATAAGGAGTATCGGTATCTATATCGGTATTGATAAAATCATAATGATATACATCCCTAGTCCTACTTTTATTTCATCTTAATATTTAGACTCCTTGACCATGAAAACCATTGGCAATTGTATTCACCATCTAATATGTTTCAGTGGTTATTCATGAAAATAGCATTTTTCGACATGGCAAATCCAGATGCGTGATGAGGATCACAGCCAAAATCTAATCATTTGTTCCTTGTCCCAATCCAGACATTTCCTGAAAATTTCATTGAAATCTGTCCATAACTTTTTGAGTTAGGTTGCCAAAAGTGAAACAAACAAACTGACAAAAAAAAAAAAAAAAACGAACAAATAGACGCCGGCAATAACATAACCTCCTGGCAGAGGTAATAACATTTTTGGGGAAGGGTTCATCATGGCACAAGGACAAATTTAACTGATTTTGGCCTTGATCTGAACACAAAACCAGCGGTGTTTCAAACGATTCGTTGACAGTGGGAAATAGAACAGTTTGACATTTTCCTAATGCCTGTTTCTAACTGGAAGAATTTTATTTGCATGCATTTGCCGCCTGGTCAGCACCAGCAAGTGTCACAACAGCTTTCACATTAGATACATGAATGTCCTGCGGCTCCACTGTGTCTCCCTGCTGTCACAGCTCCATCTCTCCCAGCTCTTATCACCCCAATAATGAAATGACATCACTTAAAAGAGAGTCACTTTTCATACTTTTGGACCAGTTAAACCCATTTTAAGGACATCCAGAAATTCATCCACCCAGGCAGAGACAAAGGGACTTAAAATAAGAATTTATAATAATAACACACCCATGGACGCTCAGATCATAAATCTGCCCTTATCACATTTGTCTCTGCTAAATTGACTACACTCAGTCAATCAATCTTTTTTTGTATTGCACCATATTTGTTGAATACAAATATATTAAAGGTTAGCCAATTGAGATGAGGCATCTCATTTTCAAGAGGGTCCTCATGTCTATATGGTTGTAAAGATAGTTACTTTGGAATATAATCAATACAACTGCGTATAGAGAGATCAATCTAATGCTAAAATTAATATCTATAGTGATATAATCTGGAGAAGAACTAATGTTGGAAATTCTTATGTACAGATTATGATGACATTTTCAGGGAAAGTTGGCACTAAGAAAACAGACTGGCTTTTGGTGTTGATCTGAATCTGGATGAGGATATAGGATGTTTTAAATGACTTCTTAACAGCGCAAGAGAGGTCAGTTTTCCACATTTTTGACTATAAATCGCTCAATAATGTTAGAAATGCCTTGGCCATGGTTTGTGCTCTCAGGGCACTTCTAGTTTATACATTTCTTTATTCAACTTTAACTAAATGTTCTTGTGTTGGAGGCATATTTGAAAAACTGTCAAGCTGTACATGGGACATCCATCAAGGGAAAAAAAACAGTCAATAAAAATGAAAAAAACCTTTGTTTTCATAGTCTAGTTGCACCCAAAAATGAATACATTTTCTAAAACGTTTTTTAAAGGTTAAGTGAAAATGAAAAGTGGTCCTGATCTGAATATGGATGCAGATCCAATTACTGTCCCATAGTGTTAGCAAAGCCTTGGTAGAGGTTTGTACTCTCTGAGCACTTCTACTTTATCTATATTATTCATGTTCTCTCCGCGACATTGTTTAAATCTTATCAAAAATATGTCAATATGTCTCAAAAATCTAAATATTTTCCAAAGCTTTAAGGAGAAAACATATGCAATATTTTATGGCGCAAGGCACCTAACTCGACAGAATTATGTAAATCAACAAGAGCAGTCATTTAAAACATTAAATAAAAGACAAAAATTGTCTAATAGATAAAATTCAGAGAAGTCAGTGCTCTCACCCTGACACTTTTTTTCATCTTGTAAATATTTAGAAAAATCTAATGAGGGATAAAGTCTAACGGTGTTAACTATACCAAAGTGGTAAAATTCATGCCAATTATCTTGTTCTGTGTGGCTCACTTCATTTCATCTCCTCTTTTTATCAAGCAAGCATTAAAGTATCAAACATTTTGAAACTCTTGGTCACTCCGAGGGGGCTTTTAGTAAAATCATTCTGTGCAGAGGTCCAGACTCCCACCTACTCACTAAATCAACCAGCTTACAAATCCAATCAGCTGTTAGCAGAGGTAAAGAAAATCTCACTTCCTGGTACGTCTCCCTCTTCTTTTCCTGCTCAGGCCAAACGTAGACATCTCAGTTTTCAGCCCTCCGCCGACTCTTCTACTCTTACATCTCACACTGCCTCTGCTGCCCGAGCCTCTTCAGAGGATTCTCACTCTCATTTATCACTGTTGGCAAGCACCTGCGTCGAGTTTTGACACCTGCCTGCCAACACCAACACGTCGACTATGAAAAAAGAGCCAACAGGTCACCGAAACAGTGCGTAGACCAGAGGGGCCCTGAATTACACCAAACACAAAAAAAACAACAACAAGATAGCAACAGTCTATCTGCAGACAGAGAACATCCGTCCACACTCCCACAGCCATATGCAGCACAGGGATTTGTGAATGAGGCACTGCTCTTACCTTGGCACTGGAATCCCTGCTTCCCAAAGCCCCTGTGGACACAAGACAAGGAGGTGAGAGTTTTAGGGAGAAAATACACAGGCGATGACGTCTGAACACACACACGGACATCCAAACACACCTACACATATAAACACCAGGGCTGGGCAGTATGTCAAGTATTTCTACATCCAGATATGGGCATAACACAAATATCCATCTCATAGCTAAATATGTTCTTGCAGAGGGTGCATGAGTGTTTAAATAGATCTGAATAATGTTAAACTGCTTGGCAACAGCACATTACTCACCATTTTTTAAATAACATTCTGGGTTTTCCAGTTAAATGACTGAAACGTGATTATCATATAGACATAAAGCATCACTGACTCATTCATTCAAGCAAAGTGTTACCTATTTTGCTATTGTCCAGTGTTTTGGTAACTTTTGGTGTGACATATTAAACTGCTTTTCAACAATACAAAATGAAAATTCATCCAGACTGCAGCAGCTTGGCAGTATCTGACTGTTCTGACAGCACAATGAAAGGCAGCCTTTCAAAGCAGGCATCCTTTCACCTAAAAAACTAATATTGCCAACTGGAAATCTGAGAGGGCACGTACTGTGCTTTTTCAGGTACTTCGTGTCTCCTCCTCATGATAGAACACTTCTACGCTCAAGACAAAAGATCCACAGTACAGGGACTTCTCCGTCTCTCCTTGTTTACTTCTGGGTCCTACCGCGGCGGTCAAAACCGCTTGCTGTCTGCCGCCTGTCCCTCATTGAAATGACTGGAGGTGGCATGTTGCCGCGCGGCAGCGTGAAGGGGAGTATACAGACACACACACACACTCACACTCAGGCGGTGGAGGAAGGAGCGACCATAACGGTAAAAAAAAAAAAAACAATTTAAACAAACATTAATGGATGACCAAAAGCTTACCAAACAATCTCCCCAAGCAAAAATCTCAGCATTTTTAAGCTAACTGCCCTTACTAAGAAGGGAAGCACAGCTAGCATTGTAAGAAACTTTCAGCATGTAGTTTCTCCTTATTGTCAGTCACTATAACTTTATTAAGCATGATTCATCTTCTCTCCACCTGCTGAGCTTACATGGTTACATGAAATGTTACATTCTTCCTGTTTTTTTAATACTTTTTATACTTTATGCAGTGTATTCTAAATTTTTTTGAGAATGTTGTAGTTGTATGAAAAAGTGCTCCATTGCCAAAAAAGTGAACAAAATTCAGAGCTCACTATTTATTCAGATCTAAATGCTCTGTAATTATGATATTACGGAGCATTTTTGACGAACCATGCTCCCTCCAGCACCAGTACCCCCAAGGCAATGAACAATGAACCTAGGGGAAACACTGTATATTATAAATAAAGATCAAATGATGCAGATACCATGGCATTCATGCTGATTGTGTACATCTGTAGTAATAAAATAAATTCCTTCATCCCAAATATTTGATATTTACAGTTTATTGCAATCAAAAGTGACAGACTATCATGTTCAAAATCCAGTCTCAAACTAACATCATATCAGCACAAGAAACTGAGAAGCTGAGTTTTCAAGACTCAAAGCTGTCTGACAAATAATAACACCATGCAGGATTGTAGTCATGTCAATGAGGTCCTGAAGGGGATATATGGATGGAATTCAAAAACCAATTCCAGTTGAGAATCGTTAACAGTACCATCAAAGTATCAATATCATGAGTCTTTTTGCTAACCAATTTCCTTATCAATTCCTTCCACTGACAGGGTTCAGACTCAGAGGTGTCAGAATTGTGGCTTATTTTTTTTTTACAAAAGGCGCCTACTGCACAACTTTAAGTGAGTGGAAACACCAGCAACTTGCAGAAGCATTTATCTATGCTGTGACATGTGTTTGACATTGTTGCCATTGAAAATCTACAGGCCAGTATTTGCCCACGAGGAAAATCTGCAGGAATCAATACGTGAATTGTTAAAGAGTCGGATCGATTAGCAGGATCGTTAATAGCAGTATTGATAAAATTGCATCGATTCCCATCCATAGATATACAGCACACATCATGACCACCTGCCTCATATTGTGTATTTTGACACCTATCAGAAACAGCATCTCCTACAATGTTAGCAACAGCAGCTCTTCTTTGAATTGGACCACATTGAGCCAGCCTTCACTTTCCATGTGGAGCCGCAGTTTTTGAGCTGCTCTGACCCAGTCATCAGGCCATCACACTTTGGTCCCTGTGAAGCCTGCTCAAATCCTGACACTTGTTTATTTTTCCTGCTTCTAGCATCAACTTTAAGGACAAAATGTCTCCTTGCTGCCTAAATATCCCACCCACTAACAGGTGCCATGATGAAGATGATCATAGTTACTCACTCCACCTCTCAGTGGTCATAATGTTATGCCTGATTGATGTTCTAGCTGTTTACCGCTCAGATGTTTGATGGTTGCCATGCATTCCTTGCATAGATTCAGCAAGTCAGTTGTGCGTGTCATCCAAAATGACCAGTCTACCTACGAAAGCTGCAGTCTACACATGACTTGTGGGATCAGTGCAGATGCACAAGTCCACAATCATCAGCGAGACTGCCGGACACAAACAGGTCCAGTCATCCAGTTGATGATGCAGAAATTCCCTTTCAAAAATCAGGAAATGAGGACATACATTCAGCGTATCGATTCAACCTATGACTGTGTAAATGGCTGACTTTAAGTGGACACCATGGTTGACTTTGTCCATGGGTGTTAGCTTAGTCAGTTATCTTACATATAAACTATTGAAGGTGAATGCCAACATTTTTGTTTCCTGTCTTGCCTCACTCCCGAGTGCATGACAAGCAGATAGAGCCATTCTTCCAGTGTGTGTGCACTATAAGGAAGAGATGAGCAGAGCTCATCCACCACTTACTAGCTTTGTTTTGCTGATCTACTTACAACCACGTATTTGCGATGCACCCTGCGATTTAGTTTCTTATGTATTTCTTCATAAAGTGCTCATCTTAGTCTAAAAATAGATAATGTAACATAATGCAGTAAAAAACTCACAGTTTAGATTTGCTGAAGAGTTTATCTGATGACTGTAGGCAGAGGCAGGCTAACTAGGAATGGGACGATACACTTAAACTCACGATACACTGCACCTCGATATGCCCGGGTCAGGATACGATAAGTCACGATACAATATCAAAAAAGTAAAAAAAAAAAAGGTATTACTGTGTAATTACAACTTATTTGTTTTTTGTTTAAGTTGCACACAGGAAAACACAAAGCCTAACAGGCCAAACACAAACAATAACACTCTCTCCAACCCTAGAGAGGTTAGAGAGAGTGTATGCTAACGAGCGGTAGGCTCGCTTTCGCCATCTTCGTCTTTTTTAATGAGAAAGCCAAAATACTGCCAGACAGATGACTTGTATCCAGGCGGAGCGTCCTCAATTTCGACCCCATTTGACTCCATCATTCGGCTTTGTGGAGGCAAGGTAGTTGGTGCTAATGTTTGTTGTTGTCACTTCTGGTCACATGCGCTATTACTGGACGTGACGTCTATATTTCGCGATCCATTTTTTCCAAACTCGATACATTTCGTCACGTACTGTATCGCGATATATGCCAAACGATATTTCATCCCATCTCTAAGGCTAACGCTACCCACTGACTCCCAGTGTTCAAGCTAAGCTAATTAGTGGTGGGTGAGCTCTGCCTGTTTCTTTAGTGTTACTGCACGCACAGTCAAATAGATGGTGTCTATCTGCTTGTCATGGACTCAAGAGTGAGGCAAGACATGAAACAAACAAAAAAATGTTGTATCCCTTTAAAAAAAACCTTCACAATGAAGCACTGATGAGCACAACCTCAGTCCTGCAGAAGCTTTGACTAAAACACCCATCAGCACAGTCAGCCAAAAGTCATCAGTTAACATGGTCACTTATTAAACCACAACACCGGGAAAAGACAGAGAAACAAAGTGCAGACCACGCCGATGTTGAGGTTTTGACCACTGAGCATCAGCTGCTCACTCTTCTCTTGAACTCACACAACACGTCCCTCCTGAGATTCAGTCCTGTGCTGTGCTGTTGTAAGCGTCAACGAGCTGCTGCTGTTCTCATGCTTGTTTGAAATCACACAACCGCAGACACTGCATGTTGCTCACTTGGTTTTGGCCTGTTAAATTCAGCCACACTTTAGACCACTTCTGTCTCCCGTCTGCCATGATTACTTCCTCAATATCTTGCTGCCGCTCGTGCGTCGGCCTACTAAAGGGAATCACTGAGCTTAAAGGCAAATTCTGTCTATTCCCCAAACGAGTTGGAACAGAAAAGAGACCCCCACTCTAACTCCAAGTCCCTTACCTCTCCTCATTATTTAACAAACTGGAATAAATGCATTTTCTTGACGGGCATCACAGCTGCCATAAAGATGCTGGACTTATGCTGGAAGCTCCCACATACACCTGCTCAGGCTCAGTGGATTAACACCTATGCTGACATTGTCAATATGGAGTTATCAGTGGCAAAAATGCACAGTGCTAGTGCAGGTACTATTCTGGCATCGCTTGTGTTGGCAGATATGATCGAGGGGATGTTGTAACCACCATTTCCTGTCTCTGTCTATATTTATAGCATTTTTGACTGTACTAATGTGTCCTGTACACACTGTAAAGAGATCCACAGTAAAGGGGTGGGTGGTCGCCGTGGGATTTTTTTTTATTATCTCCAGATTTATATAGCGTCTTGTGCACATTTTGTTACTGCTGTTTTCGCCATAGGTCTATTTTCTGTTTATGTTGCTGTAAATGTTAAAGTAAAAACAGTTGATCACAAAATAAAATCACACCCCTTCTACTAGATAACTTCATCATGGGTCCCCTTAAACCCCAGTGGAAACAGCAACTGCCCTTTTAATCCTGGTAAAATATTGTGTGAGGCGATTGTTACCTCTGTCAAGGAGGTTATGTTATTACTGGTGTTTGCTTGTTTGTTTCTCTGTTAGCAACATAACTCAAAAAGTTAAGGACGGATTTCGATAAAATTTTCAGAAAATGTTCGTATTGGGACAACGAAAAAAGAACTTGATTTTGGGAGCGAACCGGATCAGCGTCTGGATTGAGGAACTTTTTTAAGGATTCTTTAGCATTGCAAGATAGGACCATTTTCCACATTTGTGCATCTTTGTATGTTTTCATGGTCAAGGAATCTAAATATTTCAATTAAATAAAAGTAGGGCTAATGTTTATGGCGAAAATCAGAATATGGGGACTGTAGTGTTGGCGGAGGTCTGCGTTCTCCTGAGTACTTTTCTAGTTTTGTTAGTAAATTTAATGAGCTCTATAATAAGGCTGGCGTGATATGAAAGCCATAAGCCAAAATACATCCCTACATATTATTTCACTACTCCCTGCTGTGATTGTTTTGGTTGTTTTTTGAGGTTTTGATTTCTTTTCTAATGTCTTTTGTGATAACTAAGCTGGTTTTCACATGACAATGGGTTGATATCTGAAGATGTCTAAGAAACAATGATGTATGTTTGTTATTACGGGCAAATCACTAAAACGTAAATGGGGAAATACAGACTGTATACCACCACTGATTCCCAAACTTTTCTCTTTGAAGCCCACAAAGTTAATTCCCCCTGCCTACCCAGACTTATATTAGATATGTTTCTAAGGTAAATTCCTATTTAAATTTATTTAACACACCGAATCAAGATGACATAAGCGTACACCTGCATGTAGACTCAGTTTTGACAACCTTAAAGCTGACTTTGCCTCGCTGCCCCCCAGAGACGCTCTGGGGCTCTTACTCAGGGAGGGGCAACAAGTCAACCGAGGAGCGAGACCATTGGCTCTTCGCTTTTCAAAATGTTTGCAGAGTAGTGTGGGGTCACCAGGGGAAAGGCAGCATTAAAATCAGGTATTTGTTTCTGGTTTTTAATCACTACCTTGGCCATGGATGTCATGCATGAGAATAAACAAAAGTTATCACAGAATTTGGATTATATTTTTAAAGGAATGTTGGTCATAGCAGAGAGAAGAAGATAGTAGATTTTGGTGGTGAACTGAATCCACATGCAGATTCAGGATTAGCTTAAATGATCTGTTATCAGTGTGAGATAGAGCAGATTCTTACAGTTGGAAAGGGCTTGTTGAAGGTTTGTGTTTTCTAAGTACTTCTAGTTGTGTTTATTCCAATTTCACAAACAAAAATGTTGCGCAAGAGCTACATCTGAAAAACTGTCAGGTTGTACAAGGGCAATGTATCCTCGGGAACATAAGCCACTGATGAAAACTTAAATGCTTTGAAAATGTGATTGTGTTATTTCATCCTAGATGTATCTTAAAATAACAATGAATTAATTTTCAAACTATTCAGATGCCCTTTAAGGGGCTAAGTGTATATGAAAAAGAAGCCCACTGTGTCTAAGTGAGTGGTTGCTTGTTTGGCTGTCAGCTGGTGCTTGTGGAAAGCCCTGATAATACAGAGACTTCAGCCTTGCTCAACATTTTACACAGCTGCTAGAATAATTAATACACGAGATAAAATAACATCATATAACAGAATGAAACTGCTTTTTGTTATCATTTAATAGATCTGGTTAGAGATGTAAGATATTGGATTTTTGCAATAATATATATTTCCAAATTCATTATCCCTGATACAGATATTTTTAGTTGAGAGCATACAGTCTTTGCAAAAATTGACTTGTTTCTTTTAATGTGAAAAATTGAAACTCTTGAATCAAAGTGTTTCCATACAGTGATGATAGGGTGAAGCATTATACATTCGTGTATTTTCGCAATATTAAAGCCATTCTAAGGAATATATATGAATGATCTGTGCGGCCGATAAAATAGTTGTAAACATCAACAAAATTTTCAAATCAGCCGGTACTGATATTCAACTATTTTGGCCCATATCTGCTGATACTGATATTATTATGATGGTACTGTGCATCCCTATAAGGAATATTTCTGTATTTATCGGTTAATGCAGTCAATAAAAGTGATAAATACAGCCAATACATATGGCTGATATATTGGCTGTAAATATTAACAAAAACATCAATATTGGCCAATATTGATATTCAGCATTTTAGGCCAATATCTGCTGATACTGATGTTGCATCAATAATATTGTGCATCCTAAGTTCTGGTTTAAAAAAGGGTAAATGTTTATTTTATAAAGTAAATATTATTAATCATGTACCCTCTACAAACTGCAGATCTGGGATGAATAACAGCTACAAACCTGAACCAATAAATACCAGAATATCCAACCATAGAAGGGTCAGGAGGATAGATCTTTTGAGAGTTATTCAGCTTAAAAAAAATGGGACATGATATTTGATGCATGTTGCCCAGCCCTAGCAGATCTCCAATCACACCTCTACACACATCTATAAACACACACACATACAGCTGCTGCAGCAACAGAGGGGCCCTATGCGTTTGTCTCCAGCTGCATTCCTCCACCAGACCTCCACTCTCAGAGGAGGGTGGCGGGTCCGTGATGCGGTAAACGCCGAGCAGCAGCGACTGCTCTGCGGCTGCCGTCATCACCTCCCCCCGCCGGGCCTGCTGGTGCTGTCGCATTGTGCAGGAGAAGTGGGGGAGATGGCGCATCGTTTTTGACAATGACAATGAATGAACCACTGCGGAGTGTGAGGAGGCCGAGCGGAGCCGCAGCAGCAAGTGAATCACCTGTGTCCTTACGCACGCACACGCACGCTCACGCACACACTCACCAGATGAAGTCCGTGCAGTGGCTGCAGAAGGTGGGCTGCTTGAAGAAGCGCGCGATGAACTTGTGGTTCTTCACCTCGTGCACGTTCTTCTGGCGGAGGGCTCCCTGACGGGCGAAGCCGCGCGCGCTCTCCGGTACCTCTCCGTCGCTGCTGGGGTCAGCCATCTTAACGAGGAAGCGGTTCGAGGGAGACGAGGGGGTGAGGGAGAGAGTGGGGAGACGATGGAGGCGGCGGGGGAGAACGAGTCGCGGTGCAGGTGCCTCCTCCTCCTCCTCTCCGCCCCGCTGGCCGCCTCGGTGTCGCTCGTGCTGCCGGTGTTTGGTCGGTCTGTGTCTGGCTCGCGCTGCTGCTGCTGCTCCTTCTTCCGGCGGGTCCCCGTGCCGCGCGCCTGCCTGCCCGTCCTCCTCACCAATGTTTCTGCAAACAACTCTCTCTCTCTCTCTTCCTCCCTCTCTCTCTCTCCTTCACTCCTCCTCTCTCCTCTCCTTCACCCCTCCTATCCCCTCACTCCTTTAGATCAAAACTACAGCGCGTGCATGTGCGCGTGGGAACAGCTGTCAACATGTGTCACGCCTCTGAAACAGTCCTTCCGCGTCAATGGGTACACAAGTTAAACCACAAGTGCTGCATTCTTCAGCTAAAGCAGAACTATAGGAGGCGAACACACCCTCCGAGGGGGCGAGACCACTCACCTGGCAAGGTGGGAAAACTCTGCCCCTGCCGCCGGTACGGTGGCCCTGAAGGATAAGAGCAAAACAACTTGAATGCACCACACAAACAGATCTTCTGAATCTTCAAATCACTTAATTGAGCACATGAAAAAAACTTTTATGTAGCCTTTAAATGAAAAGAAAACCTTTGTGAGACCCACAAGAAAAAACATAAATGAAACAAACCACCTAAACACGTTTTTACTTACTGATTGACTTATGGAATAGCTTATTTTGAATGTCCAAATGGGAGAGAAAAAGGACTAATTCCTTGGTTCTGTTTCCCACAAAATAAAGTTTTTGTTGTTGTTTTTTGTACAAAACCTTTAAATCCTTCTCTGGCTATGTTGTCCCATTTTATTGCATGTTTCTGTGGCTCATGGGATGTTTCGTCCTTCTCTAGGTGACCTGTTTTTGTACTTCTCAAAATGTACCTTGAGTTTTAAAATCTGTCTAGCAGCATTACTGTGTTCAATTAATTTATTTTATTTTATTTTTTTCCGTTGACTGTCGAGGCCACCGTACCGTGCGTCCTCCAAGCATTTCAAACCCTTGTGTTCATCAGTTACATTCACACCAAAGTATCATTTTGAAAATGACATCGTAGTTATTTAATGTTAATGTGGTAAATAAAAAATGTTATTTTTATATTTAAAGTTAATTAAATGCCAAATCACATCCTAACAAATCTTATGAATGAGCATTTTAAGAAATATTCTTTTGTACTCCACTATACTTGTTGGGCTGCTCCTGACCGCATCCTTCATCCTTTGGTCACATGATATTAAATAAAAATTCACCAACCTCCATATTATTACAGCGCTGCAACTTAATATTCAGAATAGTTTGAACATTTGTGGTAACTGCCTCCTTGCCAAGATTTTGTTTTGACAATTGGTGCCTCTAACAAGTTGTTTCTTTTATTGTTCTACACTGATGATAAACTGCTCAGACGAACTTTGCTGTATGTATCGCATGCAATGACAATAGAGACTTTTCTGTTCTATTCTAACAGTGCAGGCTGGATTCACATTAGTTTACCGGGAAATAAATTAATTGTGGTTAAGACGTCATCAGGCAAAGATCCAGGGAGCCAACCTGAAACACCAGAAAGTCACTGCTCACAGCCAAGACGTGGTCCTGAGCTAAGACATGAATCATTCTCACTGTACATATTTCTGAAACTGTAATTAAGCAAAAGGAATATCAATCTAATTCCAATTCTTGCTTGATATACATCTGAACAGTTTGGGGACTCCATTGTCATATTTTGCACTTCATAATGTGCCACACATTTCCAACAGGAGACACTTCTGGACTTCGGACTCTTGCAGAATGTGGTTTCTTATTGTCTTGCTGAAATAAGCAGGGACATCCTTGAAAAAGAAGTTTCTTGATGGCAGCATATGTTGCTCCAAAACCTGTGCTGTTCAGTGTTAATGGTGCCTTCACAGATGTAAAAGTTACCCATGCCATGGGCACTAACACACCCCCATACCATCATAAAGCTGGCTTCTGAACTTTGCTCTGAGGACACAATGATTTCCAAAAACTATTTGAAATGTGTATTCATCAGTAGGGCTGGGCAATATATTGTTATCATGCCTATGTCGAGATATGAACATTCAAGATATTAATATTGAAAAAGCAACAATATAAATGATATAGATTTCTAATGAATAAAACTGCACTTTCCACATTCTTTTGTATAATGTTATTTTTCTGAAAAATGCATGGTTTTTACCGAACCCATAGTCATATCGAATCGTATCGATATCGAGATACTTGGCATGAATATTGAGATATGAAATTTTGTCCATAACGTTCAGCCCTATTCATCAAACCACAGCACCCTTTCCACTTTGCTTCAGTCCATCTCAGATATTCGGACTCAGATATTCTGGGTGTTATTGATTTGTGGCTTTAGTTTTACTTGATTGAATTTAAACTTGCTCTTATAGATGTGGCGACAAACTGTGTTAACCACGTGATAATATCATTTACGTAAAGATGTCGGTTTTTGATGCAGTGTTGCCTGAGGTATCAAAGGTCATGGGCATTCAATGTTGGTTTTTGGTCTTGGGGCTTTTTTTGCAGAGATTTACCTGATTGATTCAATATTATCTATCTTGTCTTTATAGTTTGTTCAACTGAATGGGCCATAAAAGATTCACAAATCATCCTATTCTGTTTTTATTGTAGTTTTACACAGTCTCACAACTTCATTGGAGTTGAAGTTTGTCAATCAGTCAATCAATACTTATTTGTATAGCGCCAATTCATAACAAGTGTTGTCTCAAGACACTTCACAATAGAGCATGAAGCTCTTCATTTTATGGATACACATATATCCATAGATACATATATACGTATAAAAATACACATATACATATATATACAAATATATACATCCAACACCCAACATGAATCCATATAGCCAATCATGAATCCCTCCATCATGGCGGCAAGAAAAAACCTTCAGTTAAGCAGCAGGAAATCTTGAATGTGGATCCCAGTCTCATGATGAACAGGAAATCCACACGATGCTGTGTTGGGTGTGAGGGCGAAGGAAGGGAGGTAAGAGGAGACAAGTGGACTAAAGTAAGAACTAAAGTTAGTGACAGCTCCATGAACCATAGACCTGTTTGTAGATGTAATGGGTGTAATATCCTTTCAGTAATGCAGCTCTGATGTTAAAGGGTCCATATACTAACATAAAAAAACTGCTATTTGTATTATTTGCACATATATTGGTAAGCAGAGTGTCTACAAACCCATCAAAGATGAAACTACCCAGCCCAGTCGTTTCTTCGTGGTCCTCTTGTGCCTGAAAACATGATGGTCTATTCAGAATCTTTGCTCATGATATCACTGTGAGCCTTTTTAAAACACCCACTCCTCACCTGGTCTCTCACCCATAGATCTCTACCCACAGCTGTGCTCTTGTCAGCACAGCCCCCGTTTGTGACGTGGAGCGAGAAGGAGATCTTCCACATTTAGGTCACCTTCACACCTTAAGTTCAAAAGACTCATTCGTGGGTGAAGTCGCAACGTTGTTTCAGTTTTCACTTTTTTTCCACACTTTACAGCGCCAGGCAAATGAAAGCCAGTCCAACGAAATCTAATATAGCCTCCCACCACTAGTGGGAGCTGTAGCTGCAGTCGCCACTCCTGCCACCCCGCTCTTTGGTGCACTATGACTCGGAAATCCATTGTATTGTTTAGCTTGAAGAAGTTCAGAAGTTTTCTGTGCCATAAAATAAAAATTAAGTTGTTGTTCTTAACTAACCTGGAGACTGGTGGTGCAAGTATTACTAATGTTAGCCAGGCTCTTCGTGATATTGTCCAAGAGTGCTACGCTAGCATGCTTACTGCTTGAGTTCATCTAAATTCAAGCCACAATTCACTGTGATTTGATTTGCTTGCCTTGTTTGATTCAATAGCTTTCATTCTGTGTAAAGACAGCTGTTCTCCTTGTCTTCTTGTTGCTCACGAGGGTCAAAGAGGAGCAGAAGACTTTGCTGTTCAAGCCAAAAAACTGATAACTAGAAAAGCACTCAGAGAGCGCAGACCTCCACCAGCGCCAGTCTTCACCCATATTGTGATTTTCACCATAAATATTAGTCCTAACTTTATTTCATTGGAATATTTAGATTCCTTGAAAACATACCATTAGCAATTGGTTTCATAATGATATATATTTTAGTTCAGTAGTTATTCACAAAAATCACATTTTTCATCATGGCGGCCAGACGCTGATCCGGATCAACACCAAAATCGAATCAGTTCTTCCTTTTCTCTTGCTGAACATTTCCTGAAAATTTCATCAAAATCCATCCATTACTTTTTGAGTTATTTTGTTCACAGACAGAAGGACATGGTCATATTGGTGTTGCTTGCAGGGTCAGTCAACCTGGGTCAAAATGCCAATTAAACCTTTTCAAACTGCTGACAGGAGCTGATTGTTACCGGATTTAAACAGGTTTTTGGCCAGTCTGAAAGGGGTTTAAGTCAGAAATCTCCCGTAATCAAACGTGATCTAACAAAAAACTAAGAAAAAGCAACATCAACACAGAAAACACAACACGCAACATGAAAAAGGACTAATGGCAAGTGGGAATGATGGTGGTCTTTAACTGTTTAACTGTTTTTGATACAAAAATCCTGAACTAGAAAAAAAGAAAAGCCTAGAGAAAATCCTGGAAACGGTGTGAGCACATGAGCTGGTCCTCCATTTCTGAGGTCCACCGAACATTCAGGTTGGCCATGCTTGTTTTTACTTACACCTGCTTCCTTGTTCCTCAGTCAGCTCACTTCTTGACTGGCTTCATTCTGTTTTGTGTCACAATTCATAAAATCATGACATGGGAGTCGTCAGCTTTCCTAACACAAAGATTTTTTTGTTGTAAATATTGAACAAGTTTAACATTTATGATTGTCGGCCCAACCCATTTTTGAGTGACAAATTCACTCTTAACACACCTCAGACCACAGGAAGTTCTTCTAGGGTAATCTAACAAGACATAATATAGTGTTTGCTGTCCTTGGTTGGGAAGGGGGAAAGTCTGGTAATCTTTATGTGTACCCCACTGTGATGGTCTCTGCCCTCCCTCCTCATGGCTAATATCTCCTCTCTCTTAGAGTTACCTGTGACCAGCTATGATTGGATCGCCTGGTACCAAAGCCCTACCCGTTTGCTGCTCTCGCTCTCTCTCTTTCTACCCTGACTCACCTCAGCCAACGGATGCACCTTTTGATTTAGTCTCTTCTCCTTATCAACACCCCACACACCCCATCACACTCATATTTGCAGTTTAATAACCTTGGTTGTTTTCTTTTGTTTGTCAATAAATCGCATTATTTACTGCAAAAACAATGTGTTCCTATTTGTCATGGCCCTGAGCCAGGTTATGACAAATTGGGGGCTCATCTGGGATTAGGACCTGTGACCTCTCGCTTAATACTTCTTTTACCTATTCCTTCCACTTTGTTCTGCATGCCTTGTAAATCAAGGATGTCAATCTCTCATCAGAGGTAGTCAGCAAAAGTGATAAGAAAGAAGTCAAATATGTACGTTTGTTATATTTTAACTTATTTGAACCCTTTTATTTTGTTTTATTACTACATTTCTGTTCAGATTTTTTTTTTGGAATTTTATCCTGTTAAATGCTTTTCCTTTTATTATCCTATAAAGCTGATTTTATTATGCACCTGATGTTACACTTTCTCATTTTACTATATTACTTATCTAACTTTTATTCTATACTGTTATATTATTTTATTTATTTATATATTCACACATTTATTTATCTTACCCTCTAGTATTTTCGAGTATTTTAAAGTATTATTTTAGTTTTAGCTCCTGTGTTTCCTCATTTTTTTTTAATTCAAGATAACATTTCCTCAGTCCTCTAATTCTGTTTTCTGTCAGAATTTCTTTTTTATGTCTTTGTGTGTTTGAGTAAGTGAGTGTGTATATTGAATGTGATTTTGGGGAGGGGGGGAAAGTGGGGGTCTTATGTTTTCATTTTATGCAATTATGCAATTTTCTGCTTTTTATTCCACTTATTGTTATTTCATTTTATCTTTTTCTCACGTAAAGCACTTTGTATTACAAAGTCCTGTATGAAAAGTGCTATACAAATAAAGTTTGAATGATTGATTGATGTAGTGATCAAAATTGATTCTTAATTACCTCCCCCAAGGAGGTTATGTTTTTGGGAGAGTTTGTCCGTCTGTCCGTCCGTCCGTCCGTCTGTGAACAAAATAATTCAAAAAGTCATGGACGGATTTGGATGAAATTTTCAGGAAATGTTCAGCGTGGGAAAAGGAAGAACCGATTCGATTTTGGTGTTGATCTGGATCAGCGTCTGGCCGCCATGGCGAAAAATGTGATTTCTGTGAATAACTACTGAACTAAAATAGATATCACTACGAATCCAATTGCCAGTGGTATGTTTTCATGGTCAAGGAATCTAAATATTTACATGAAATAAAGGTAGGAGTAATATTTATGGTCAAAATGACAATATGGCAGAGGACTGAGGAGGACTGGCGGAGGTCTGCGCTCTCCGAGTGCTTTCTAGTTTTCAACATTAAACAGCATTTAGTGGGTGGAAACACCAGCAACATTCAGAGGCACGTATCAGCGCAGCAGGACATTGAATATCAGGAGATGTTTGACATTGTTGCCACTGAAAATCTGTGTAGGCCAACAGTCCAGGCAATGCAATATATTTTATACAAAAGAAATGAACATGAGGCCCAAACATTTTGTCCTTTGAAAAACCTGATCCATTAATCCTGACGTCAAAGACAGCAGTGAATAAAGTACTCAACTTCAGTTCTAAGTAAAAGTATTGACCTTTAAACACCCCAACACACTTGAAAGATGCTCAGATGATGAGTAAGAAGTGATAGATTAATGTTTTTAAAAACACGTGTTTTCTGTCATTAATACATCAGAGAAGACATTTTGAAAGGTTTAAGAGGTTTTGATGTTTGCCTTTTAAAAAAAATGTATATAATGTCAATATCAAATGATATGTGCCCCCCGCCTAAGCTATTACCCTCATAAGAATGACAATTAAGAGACTTACATCACATTGATATTAAAATATCACCTAATCTATTTTAAATTTAGGCAATATCTCATCAGTTTCGATGACTCCTAAATTTGTCACCAACCTCTCATGAACAGTCATGCCATGTGTGGGAGGTTACGTGTGAAACCACTGTCTCTGTCATTTATGTGAACCTGTGATGTTCCAGGTTCAACGTGAGACTGTGGTTGGAGAAGGTGTTCATCTGTCACCTGCCCACAGCTCCAGTCGTCTCAGCCTGTGGTGAACAACCACACACATTCTAGTGTGCTTCTCCAGAGCTATGCAGATGATTCAGTTGTTTATGGATCTGGTGACCTGAGATGGTTTATCAGATCATTAACTTTCAGTGGGGGCTTATGTTTTCATTGTATTCAATTTTCTACTTTTTATTTTCATTCTTTCATTCATTTTCTTAACCACTGATCCCTTTCGGGGTCGGGGGCGGGGGGGCCTGAGCCTATCCCAGCTGTCACTGGGCGAGAGGCGGGGTCAACCCTGAACTGGTTGCCAGTCAATCACAGGGCCACATAGAGAGACAGACAAACATTCACGCTCACACTCACACCTAATGCTGCGTTCACACCGCAAGCGACCCAGCTACCAAAGTCGCGTCGCCCACTGATGTAGCGTTGCGCGTCCATAAATACCTCATTTTGGTAACAGCTGCCATCTGCCGTCGCTTGGTGACGTCACGTCCGCTCGAGTTTCAGCGCGATCATATCATATATCATAGCTGATGCCCTGCAGCAGCATTATCTGTGAGTTTACCGCGGCCCGTCTAGGTGGAACTAATGTCCTCACTGACAATAGTTCCGCCTAGACGGAACTCATCCGCCCTGTAGTCCAGATGAATAACTGTCTGTCTCGGGTACCGTCACACGTTCACACACCTCTGATTGGCTGTTGCCGCACAGCCACACACGACATCACCTGAATAGATCATAGATTTTTAACTTTGACATCGCGCAACGAGTGAAGTGATCGCATCGCGGGAGGGTTAGCCCCACCCCATCGCGGCTGTACATTGACTACGAATGGAGAGTGATCGCCGAGGTAGTACAAGTAGCGTCCCATGTGAACGCACCATAAGAGTCACAAATTAAACTAATGAGCATGTTTTTGGTCTGTGGGATGAAGCCGGAGTGCCAGGAGAGAACCCACACATGCACAAGAAGAACATGCAAACTTCACACAGAAAGGCCCCTGTCCAACCCGGGGATCGAACCAGGGACCTTCTTGCTGTGAGGCACGTGCACTGCCTGCTGTGCCACCGTGCTGCCCTACATTATTATTTTACTTATCTGTATATTTTTTATGTATTTATTATGTAAAACACTTTTGCTAAAAGATATCGTATAAAAAGTGCTATACAAATAAAGTTTGATTGATTAATTGAATGAAACATACAAAAAAAACCAGCTTCATGCTTCTTGTTAGACTTGTCTAGCTTGACATTAAGAACGTTGAGTCCATCTGTCCATGCATTTCCTGCATTTTTGAGATTTTTTACAAGCGAGGGACGGTTAACAGGTCCACAACCTTTGACCTAATATCTTCAAAATCTTATTATTTCATTCTTGACAACAAACCTTTGGGCACTAAGTCGGCTTATTTGACTGAAATTGTTGCATGAATAGAAAAATGGAAGACATGGGGAGCTGGTTTGGCAGAGTGGTAAGCAATCATTAGACTTAAATACATGCTTCTGCTGGCCTGGGTTTGAATCCAGCCTGCAGAGTTCCCTTCTCTCTCTCACACCCGTTTCACAAGCCTATCCACTACCTCTCTCTCCTGTCAGTAACAGGCAAAAAAATGTCCCTGCCCATCAGAAAAAAAAAAAAAAAATACAGTCAAGGAAATAAATATTAACAAAAAATTATGGCATTATCTCATGTTGTGTCAGTAAGGCCTGAACAAGAACTCCAAAACTTTCAGAACAGGTTCAATTTCCTTCATTTTCTTTTAGCCTATTTCACTGGAGTTTTTGACAGTTTAGAGCAGTAACTTTGACAAGAGGCTCAGCTGCAGCAGCCACAGTCATAATACTCCATGTTACGTGCTATTATTTTGTTTGGTTGCTCTTGAAGGCTCTCTTGTCTGCTCTTGGTAAGATCATGACCGCGTTTATACGTCAGCTCAATTAGGTGTGCCATCCCTGCCTGTCATGGGTCAACATGCTTCGACAAGTGATAGACTGTGAATGAGGGCGATTCCCTGTTTTAGGAGCAAAGTGTCAGTGTGTGGAAATGCCCAAACTCATCATGTTCCAACCAGCCATGTCACGCTTCTCTTTGTTCTGTTTATTTAAGAGGGTTTTTTTAAATTACTGTAAGTGCTTAACAGTGCCATTACTCTGTTTTTATTTACAGTATTATTACTGTTTTCTCAAATAGTTTTACTACTGTAGTTTTATCCATTTACATCATTTCCGCTTTCTACTCTACTTCTTTAGTGCATTTTAAATTACATTGAATTGCTGTAATTTAGCTTACAGTACTGTCTTTACCTGTTTTACTGAAGATTTATTGAAAAAGTATCATTTTTAAAAACAAAAAGAAAAATGTACTTAAACTAGAGATGCCAAATAATTGCAATTAATTGATTATGCGATTAACACGTTTTTTTAATCTCATTAATCTCATTTTTAATCTCATTTCTATGTTTTCGTATTTTCAGAGGGCAGAACCTTAAAATACCAGAGCAGCTGGTGATTGGATGATTAGTTTGCTCGTCACACTCTTCACAGACCAATCACATCAAGCCACAGTATGACATAGCAGCTAGACCCTGTTGTTAGCCGTTAGATCAAACTTCGAGAACTTCAGTCCTTAGACCATCGTCTTATCTTACATTAAATGATACCACACAGATGTGTCATCTACCACTTACATGTGGCATGAATCTCGTCCCACCACGTTCTCCCGGTAAACTTCTGAGGAGAGCAAATTTCTTAACGTAGGGTAACCATGACTACGGCATTATTCTTATGGCGTTTCTACATCTCTCTATGCATCCCAGCAGTGAAGAGGAAAATCATAATTTCCCTTCAGACAGCATAAAGTGACATTCTTCACTCCTCTTTTAAAAGAGAAATTAAGTCCATTTCTGATAAAACTGCAGATCTTGCTGCATCCATGGAGATCACTTTCACACACCGCTGTTGTTTTCAAACATGCAGCCACTTCCTGTTGACGTCACACCCGCAGCCCCACCTCTGTCCCCTGACTATCTGTTAAATTTGGAGAGTTTTTATGCATTGTGCTTTAGTTCCTGGGGGTCGGAAAACAATCTTCTAATCTGCCACAAAAATCTTATGACTTTCAATTAAAACACCTGAAGTTGAGGCTTTTTTCATCAATTTTTAACGTGAGATTAAAACAGCGATTAATTCGATCATTTAATTACGGGGTCATTATTAATTAATCTCTCAGTTTCTTTATTCTCTTGACAGCACTAACCTAAACATCATTTACAAAAAGAAATCCTGCCTACTCTTGATCAGTTTTCCTGGGCAAAATTGAGTTTTCTCTTGATCCATTGCCCTTTTCAGTAATTCACTGTGTTGACAGTTTACAGTTGGATTTCTTTTGCTGTTCATTTTACAGGAATCAGTTTGTTTTCCCACATTTTTTGGTCATTTACAGTAATTTACTTTAAAGATATTTACTATAAGTTGCTTTAGATGTTACAATAAAATACTGTTTAGTTTACAAAACTTAGTTACGGTGTATCAATTTGTATAGTGCCATATAATAAGAAAACTCAAGAAACTTTACAATAGAGCATGCTGAATACTCTTCATTTGATACATATGCATATACTTCCACACTCAACATGAATCCACAGCTCATGACCAAAGGTGAGGGTAGGAACTAAGATGGAGAGCTTTGCCTTTCGGTTAAACTTCCTCTTCACCGTCAGTGGCGCAGTTGGATAGTGTGCTTGGTCAGTGATTGGGAGGTTGCAGGTTCAAGCCCAGCTCCAGGCAACACATGGTGTTGTGTCCTTGGGCAAGACACTTAACCCCAAGTTGCTCCCGCTGCTGCGTCAGTGGTGTGTAAATGGGCATGAAAGAGCGTGAATGTGTTAGAGAGACTGATGGATAACTAATGTAGAAACTCTGAACCATCAGTGAGTGAATGTGAGAGCGAAGGGGTGTGAATGGGTGGGTGTGACCTGCAGTGTAAAGCAGCTTTGAGTAGTCCAAGACTAGAAAAGCACTATATAAGCTCAAGTCCATTTACCATTTGCCATGTCTGCATGTCTAAATGCATTAAACTACTGCTATGTGATTCGGTATTGGATTGCAATGTGGATGTCAAATTAGCTATTTGAAGTCCACATTGCACCATTTTTATTAAATAACAGTTTGGCTTTATTTCCTCATTCAGATGTTGGTGGTGGGTCCTGAGGCTAAACCAGTCGAGAACAACTTGTTTAGGAGAGCTGCTCTCTCTCCGTGTTCTCTGAAAGCCTCTGTGACAGCTCATTGAACCAAACTCCTGGCTCAGAAGTTTCTAGAAGACGTGTAGTGGAAAGATCAGGTCCTCTCTGAATAAGGCCCTGAGGTCAAACAGCAGAGTTTATTTTTCCTCACCTGATTCAAAGGCAGCAGAAGCCCCCGCAGGCGGGCTCAGAGTTTAAAGAGGCTGTTTGTCCTCAGAGTCAAAACACCAACGAAAAACCAAAGAGGAATAACTGTTCACAGGGCTGGAAATCACACCCACTTTCCACCAAATTTTCGCACAGGCATGAAAACTGGCCGGGCTCCAGAAACATCTCAAACTCTTTTTCTTCCCACAGAAGACGGGCCGTGCTCACTGCTGAACCACACACTCACCTCAGAGCCTGCGGGCATGAAGAGGAAGAGAGCGTTCAGAGACAAAGCAGGATTTTAACATGGATTAAGGTTTGTATTTAAAACAACAAATCAAATTCAAATCTGGACATGTTACTTCTGCTGCCATGTTCTGATCTATACGACTGTCAAAAACATGCTGAAGCTTCAAAAGATACACAGCAAATTTCACTAGGCAACAGCAAATAAATAACCCAGCAACAGACAAACAAACAAAAAGGTAAACATCAAAATAAAAAAACACAACAACAAATTTAAAAACAGCAAAATAAACCCAACTACAAATAGAAAGAAAATACAAACACCAATGAATGAGCAGAATAACAAATGAAAAAACAAACTTAAATAAGAATAAAAATGCAATAGCAAATAAAAAGCAAATCAACCACAAAATGAAACTATTAGATTGAATGATAAAACTCAACACTCAACAAGCAAATGAAAAAAGCAGATAAAAATACAGCAACAAATAAAAATAGAAAATCAAATACAAAAATAATACTTGAATATAAACATATAGATACATAACACACCAACAGTTAATAAAACAAAAGATAGGTTAAAATACAAAATAACGTAAGAAATAAAGATCACAACCACAACTTAAAAAGCATAAGCATATAATGACACATCAAATAAAAAGCAAAACACGTCTAAAACATTTTCTCCAAAAACCTTTTAAAAACATAAAACATAAAAAACATGCAGCTCCCAAATAAACAACTCAACAACTAATAAAAAACACAATGAAGCAGCAAAAATTATGTCCAACAAAAAACCCACAACTAATTGAACAAGCTGAAAGGTAAATAAACAACTCTACAACAAAAACAAAACAAATCCAAATATGAATAGCAAATATCCTGAAAGGCAACAATTGAAAAACACAGCAAAAATGGAAAATGCAACGTAAGAAAACAATGAAACAACAATTTTATAACACAACTGGGAAAAACAACACAATGTCATTAAAGGAGACATATCATGCTGATGCATGATTTAATACTTACATATAATATAATAAATTTGAAAACAAGACCTTACACCCCCTTAATTTTCAAAAAATGAGATATTGTATTTTTTCTGATATCCTAGAACAAGATTTGATGCCTCTGAAAATAGGTCATTGTGAGATGTCCGCGAGAATTCAAACGCCGTGATGACACGAGGTACCTTACTTTTTATTGGAGTAATCTGATAAAACACTTCCTCCTCTGTGATGTCCGTCAGCCCCAAACCCTCACTGAGGAACACATCCAGCAGCAGGGGTATAGAGCTCCCTCGCTCACATTCCCTCATTACCAGCTGTGGCCTGTAGGGGGACTCAATATGCGGTTGCTGCTTTGAGCCTGCCGGAAAATACAGTAGAAGAAGAAGGACAGGCTGGCTCAACCCCCGATAGAACTGACCAATCAGAGCAGAAAGGGCTGTGACATTGTGAGGTAACTTTAGGTCATCCTCAGATCCGAGTGTTTCAACAAGAGCTTGTTAATGGCCTAAAATGAGGATATTGAGAACGCTATTGTGGGGCAATGAAGGAACTAAATGACTTGTACTGAGGGCAGAAATGCTTTACAGGCATCCTAGTCTGGCATAGTGAAAAGGAGAAACAAGCATGATATGTCCTCTTTAAGAATTAAAAAATAAAAAATTAATAGCAGTTACACAGCAAGGATACAATTAAGAAAACACAACTTAAAATAAAAAAATAAAAAAAGTCACATAAGAAAAACAAAAAACAATAGAACAACAAATCAAAAAAATGAAAAGCAATAATATGGCAAGGCAAAAATGGAAAAACTCCACTAAAAATAAAAGATTGCAACATAAAAAAACCAACTTTTAAACAACATTTTAAAATGCAGTGCCAAATAGGCAATCAACACAATCATCAACCCCACCCTCCCAAATCTTGTTCTGGGCAGGGTTGATACTGAGGGGTTAATTAGGAGGGGACAAGTTTAAACTTGTTTAAATATCAAACCTTAATAATCTTGTACTGACTTCTAAGAAGTGCATTGACTTGAAAAGGCCACTTTATCTGTTTGTTTCTCCAAAGTCAGCCATTGTGTTTCAGTTGCTTTACGACAAATGATTTCTCCTTCCTGTGTGAAGGCAAACTTCAGATGTTGGGGAGCAGATTCTTTTGCTTGATATTTTTAACTGATGTTGTGCATTTAAATCTATGTTACAGTCTTTAAAGATACTTTATTTTAAATCACAGAAAAGGTGGAGGCAGCCAGCATTCAAAATATATAAATAAAGGATTCAAACATCAGTCAAGTGGCATTCAGCACATCAAACTAAGCAACAAAATGATGAGTTAAATATAAAAAAGTCCAGCATTTACACCTGACTACGAGTGCTGTGTGCATTTAATGGCTTATAGATGTTAAAAATCAATGACTGCAGCCTAAAGAGCTTATATTTAATGCACCTTGTGTTTTCTTGTCCTTTTGCTCTATGATGTTCTGAAACTTCTCTCACACTATACTTGAACAAGGGCTCCCTCTACTGTCCATATTGATTATTTCAGACTTTCGATAAAATAAATATTTTTTTACATAAGTAAATGTAGATACAGCTGTGTAGAAATGTTTGTTAAAGATAAAAACCCGTAATTCATATTTGACCAGAAGTGAAACAGTTTTTAAAGCAGAATTGTTATTTTAAAGCTCATGGGAGAACTTTTAAACCTTGTCATGAAACCTACTGAAATAAGCCTCCCTATGACCCATGACGCCACAAGATTGATCATGTCTTCAGAGTTATTCTTAAAGTCTGTAAACACTGTCACGAGGCGTCAAACAAAAGAGCACTCAGCGTGCTGCAGAAACAGGCTCTGTTTACATTTTTCACTGCAAATGTTCACAATGAGTAATTCATGGTTTAGAGTCAGTAAAAGGGTATTATCAATCATAAAACCCCTCTCAGACATGGAGGACACAACTAACATGGGGATGGGATCTCACTTTGTTCACAGAGGAAACAAAATCAACACAAGCTAAAAAATTCAAAGAGCCTTAACCCTTAAATGCAAAAGTTCTGATGTCAGCTCTCCTCAAGATTTATTTTTTTTAATCTTTTTTGACTTCCTGGCTTTTATTGATAGCAGGGTATTAATATCAGGGTCTCAGTAATGGAAAGCATATAATAACAACCCACTCCACCACACTGTAGCGCCATTTTAACTTTTTTTAGAGTCCAAGAAATTGTTTTTTAATCACAGCATGTTGCAATGTTTTTAATGCAAGTTAAAACTTACAAGAAAAATCAATTCATGTTATGGAGGCAGCCAATCAAAAAGCAATGATGAAGAACACATCGGAGAGAACCAACATCATCTAAACTTCTGTGCTGGCCAACACAATTGTGCCAACCCTGTATAGTGATAAGTGCAAAAATGCAGACTTGATTGAGCATTGTACTTCCTTGTTGGTTCTCAAGGCCAAAAGTAGGTGGGATTTAGAAAACCATTTTGGGATAAGTAATAAAGTATGTCATCCCCACCTTATTCCAGATTTTCTTGGCAATCAAATAAACAGTGACGAAGAGGAATGTTAAACAGGTCTACCTGGTCTTACCCCTACTACCTGTCCATCACTTCTAGGTTTCCTTTGCATTTCTTCTCTGTGTAAGAGCACTGTTTGGGTTTTCTAGTGATGTTTTGTTTTGTTGTGATGTGTTTTATTGTCTATTTTCAACACTGTATCTGTGTTGACATTGTATTTGTCAAATGTCTGTGTATCCTGTCACACTCCAATTTTCTTGTTTTTAATAACTGAGTTTGTTATTGAATCATATTTATTTCAAATATATTAAAAAGAAAGACAAAAAATACATACATAAAAGAAAGAATATAGTGTCGTGGTTACATACAATAAACATTTGATTTGATAGAAAAGTCCAACCCCTTCTCCATCAGTAAATTAAACATGCATGCTTACATATTTTCTAATAAGATATATTTTCAACTCAAATTTTGTAATCCATCAAATGAACAAAATGAAGGAAAAACAGTTACAAACAACCAACAAAACAAAGTAGTTCCTCAATTTAGTGTAACCTCCTGTTTTATCCATGTATCTACTGACAATTACATTTTCATAAATCATTTCTGATTTCATCAGGTATGAGAATTGCTTTATATCCAAAAGTTTGTCATTCTTGTGCTTGACCTAAGAATTTTAAAATGAAAATGTCCACTTAAATCATAATCCCCGTCTCAGTGTCTAAAAAGTTTTTGGATTTTAGGTGGTAAAGAATTATTCTTGGCCTTGTACATTATTTGTTCTGTTTGCAGCTCTACAGTGTCCATGAATTTAGCTAGTTTTGACCTAAAAAAATAGTGAATTGGTGTGTTCTAGATATCCAACATTATGGATGATTTTTACTGCTTTTTGTAGAATAATTTGGGTTGAAATAAGCAACTAAACTAACTTGGCTGTCGATGCACAGGAGGCCGCTTTACTGTAGACGTTCTTCCGGCGCCATCTTGTGGTTGTTTGCAGACCCAGCAGGGACGTTGGGACGCGCCCATCATCCGACAGCGACGTGTCGTAGAAGCACATGGTTGGATAGAACGTGCTTACGTCACCAACCCAGGAACTCATGCAAACATTGTGTAAGTGTCCCCATGCCTTTACCTAACCTACAGACCAGTAAGTTTGAGTTTTAATCTAAAATTCCTCTTATAGAAACACGTTATCGTTTTCATTCAGAGTTCCTGCAGAGATGCCGACGTCTCCTGTCAAAACGAGGATCCCTCTGACCAGCTTTGGTCATCTAATCACCGAGGTGAAGGTAAGAACAGGGCTGGATTTATGCATAATTATTCTGCAGAGAAAAGACAGGAGATAAGATTGATTAGGAAAAATGTTTTGCTTTGTGTTTTTTGTCCATCACCAAATGGCAGAATATCACCCATAGACACTTTTAACATAAACGTATGAATTAAATGTGTGGCCTTCTGACACCAAAAAAGCATCAGATTATCATCTGACAATAAGAACTTCAATTCATCTTCCTGTTTTTTTTATGTAATAATCCCATGACGTTATTCTTATTAAGTTTTGAAGGTAAAATCTAAGGGAAACCTAAAGCACATTCATGAAGACATCCAGATACTATTATAAACATGTAGATAAAATCACTAGAAGCTGTAGCAATTAGTTAGTGATTAATAAATGAATAACAAGCAAACTCAATGGATTTAAAAAAAAATACCAATAAGGGGAAATACATGACAAATACGAAAATATAACAACAAACTAGAGAAAGTATGAAAGAAGGTAACACAGCCATAAAAAACACGACAAATCATTCAATCATAACAGCAAGTAAAGAACATAAACATATAAAAAACTAAAACATTACCAAAAAACCCCAGAAAGAACCAAGAAAACAAACCCTCACATATAAAAGCTCAATATCAAATAATTTCAACAATCAAGAAACTTATCACTAACCAAAAAAACTTGAAGCCAGAACAACAAATCAAAACACAGACAATTAAACAAAAGGTTGATAAAGGGGAAATGCATAGATGTATTTCAAACTTGAAAAAAAAAAACCAACAAGACCTTCATCTTTACTTTATTAATTGTTCCTTAAAGGGTGATTTGTTTTGCAGCAGTAAGTGTAAGTGTTTCGTGATCACACAAAGTATTTATAATAGACAGTAAAACTCACAATATAAACAGCAACAAAAAAATAAAAATGAAAAATAAAACAAACATGAAAACCACGAAAGGTAATCAGAACATAAAATATTTAGAACACGGCTTATCCAGTTCAAACAGAGGCAGTCAGGTTCAGTTCAGTGCAACCAAAGCAGCTCTAACAGCTGCAGAGCGTGGCTTTAAAAAGACTGTAACAGTGTGATTATCTACTGAACATATCAATCAATCAATCAAACTTTATTTATAAAGCACTTTTCATACATAAGACATATAACAAAGTGCTGAAAATCAAAATAAACAAGCAGATCAGTGTAAGGGGATACAGAATAAAATAGAAAACCCCGCCCACCCTGCCAGCCCACACTTAACACAAACAGCCAATCACATGCAAACTCATGTACCCAAGCACACACACACACACACAGACACACACACACACACACACACACACACACACACACACACACACACACACACACACACACACACACACACACACAAGGACTCTTAGGACTCTTTAGAAATCCACAGAGGGCTGAGGAAATGCCATCTTGTACTGAAAATGAGGAAACACAGGAGCTAAAACTAAACTGACTAAGTAGATAAGTAAAACCAAGATAATATATATAAAAGGTAATAAAATGCTAAGAGTTGATTAAAATAAAACTCTTTTTAAACCAAACAATAAATAGATAAAAGTGGTAAAATATAAAATAGTAACTCTGAAACTAAAGTGGAGTAAACCCCACATGATGCAGATTAAAAGAGTAAAACAAAATTCAGCTCAAAGCCAGATTAAAAAGGTAGGTCTTTAGTTTGCCTCCTTTAAAAATATGAACAGTAGGTGCTGCTTTCAGGTCTTAAGGTAGACTGTTCCACAGACGGGGACCATAATAATTAAAGGAAACTTCACTATATGTTTTAGATCTAACTTTGGGGACTATTAACAGAGCACTACCTGAAGACCACAGGGCTCCACTGGGCTCTTATGGTAAAAAAAAATCATATAAATAAGAGGGACCAAGACCATTAAGCGAGAGACTTAAAAACCAATAAAAGAACCTTAAAATCTATTCTAAAAGATACAGGAAGCCACTGCAGAGACTTTAAATCGGGGTGATGTGGGCTCTCCTTCTGGTCTTTGTCAGCATGTGAGGAGCTGAGTTTGCAGTTGTTACATCCTATATCCCTAACACACCTTTATCCCTAACACACCTTTATCCCTAACACACCTTTATCCTGAACACACCCTGTACAATTTACACCATAATAAAGGATGCTTCACGAGAAGCTGACAGACAGGATAAGGTGCACTGACAGCAGCAAACAAGAACATAGTTAATCAGAAACAGAGCACTATCTCAAAAGTTACCACCTCAAATAAGCAAACACAACTACCACTTTAAAACACAAAAATACAAAACATTACTGAATAAGAATAAAAAATGTAGCGATGAACTCTGTTAGCTGATGGTGTTCTTAAGTGACCCTGAGCCTTCACACTCATACCTTTTACAGAAAGATGTTGGTTTTTGATATAGTGCTACATAAGGGATGGAAAGGTCACAGGCATTCTATGTTGGTTTCCAGTCATACATGCAGAGATTTCTCCAGATTCTCTAAATCTTTTGATGACTGACTGTAGTGGAGTGTTTGCTCATGCACTCGCTCAGGGACGCTTCTTTTATATCCAATCATGTCTTTTGTTTCCGCTCTCCCAGCTTTTTTTGGAACATGCTGCTGGCGTCAAACTTAAAATAAGTGAAAATCTGGGACATGAAAGCACTCAAGTTGATTAGTTAAAACTACACATCTGGTCTTTCTGGTGTACAGTTGAACAATAGGTTTGTCGTTTCTGGTGTACGTGTGGACAGCTGCTGCTGATAAAAGTTCCTTTTTTGGTTTGGTCTGTGGGTTTGACTTACAACTGACTTCCTTTAAGTTATTTTGAAATAGAAAAAAGTATGATGCCTTATCCCATGATTTAATGTTAAACTTTGAAATAAAGATTTGTTTTGTTTCATATTATCCAATGCCGGGTAAATTCAACATGTCAGTGGTACAGGTCATGTGTGAAGACATGATTTGTTTCTCCTGAAGAATTTTTTTTTAAATAGTCCTCTGTGTGCAGTGTGAGGCTCCAGCAGCACATCAGCCTCATATTTTGTTAAAATGAGAATGGAATATTAATAAAAGATCTCTTTATAAATGAATCATACTAATATCAACAAGAGCAGAGCCTCTGATTCTCGATGAATTCAACATTGGGATTCAGATTTGAACCATGAATCTCAGTTTTTGTTGTGCTTTCTTCTGATTAAACCATTTTCAGATTTAATGTTTAAAATAAACAACGAAGAAAACTTCTCTGTCATGGAAGTCCTTAGACTCTGAAGTTCACCTGTTTTCTTTACCAAATGGACAAGGACCCTCGGTCATAAATATACAAATGAGAGCCCTCTGTCATTACCGCACAGATGAGGGCTCTCTGTCATTACCGCACGGACAAGGGCCCTCGGTCATTACCGCACAGACGAGGGCCCTCGGTCATTACCGCACAGACGAGTGCTCTCTGTCATTACCGCACAGGCGAGGGCCCTTGGTCATTACCGCACAGACGAGGGCCCTCGGTCATTACCGCACAGACGAGGGCTCTCTGTCATTACCGCACAGACGAGGGCCCTCGGTCATTACCGCACAGACGAGGGCTCTTGGTCATTACCGCACAAACGTGGGCTCTCGGTCATTACCGCACAGACGAGGGCTCTCGGTCATTACCGCACAGACGAGGGCTCTCAGTCATTACCGCACAGACGAGGGCTCTCGGTCATTACAGCACAGACAAGGGCTCTTGGTCATTACCGCACAGACGAGGGCCCTCAGTCATTACCACACAGACAAGGGCCTTCAGTCATTACCACACAGACAAGGCCCTTTATCATTACCACACAGACGAGGGCCCTCAGTCATTACCACACAGATTAGGGCCCTTACTTTAAACAAAAACAAAGGTGGCTTTGGTCATTGCCGCACAGATGAGGGCTCTCAGTCATTACTACATGGACAAGGGTCCTCAGTCCCTACCACACAGAGGAGGGCCCTTAGTCATTACCACAGAGATGAGGGCCCTCAGTCATTACTCGATAGACAAGGGCCCTTAGTCATTACCACGGAGATGAGGGCCCTCAGTCATTTACCACACAGACGAGGGCCCTCAGTCATTACCACACAGATTAGGGCCCTTACTTTAAACAAACACAAAGATGGCTTCGGTCATTGCCGCACAGATGAGGGTTCTCAGTCATTACTACATGGACAAGGGTCCTCAGTCCCTACCACACAGAGGAGGGCCCTTAGTCATTACCACGGAGATGAGGGCCCTCAGTCATTACTACATAGGCAAGGGCCCTTAGTCATTACCACAGAGACGAGGGCCCTCAGTCACAACCGCACAGATGAGGCCCTCAGTCATTACTACATAGGCAAGGGCCCTTAGTCACAGCCATGAAAACGAGGGCCCTTAGTCATTTACACTCCGATGAGTGCCCTCAGTCATGAGGGATGCCTGCTGCAACATCTCCTCTTAGCCAGCCATTGGTTGATGCCCCTGCACAAACCTGAAGCTAAATTGCGTGTGCTCTCTAAACACTGCTGGTTTTTGTTAAAAATTCTGAGCTCACTGAGGTGGGACAATAGACGATTGAAGGATAATTTCGTTTTTTTCTGCCAAAACATTAAACACGCCGTTCAAAGTCCAAACCAATCTGCATGAAATTTGAATGTCTATTATTTTTGTGATGAGACTGTGCCAAATATGGAAATGTGTTCTGCATCATGACATCTCCACTAAAGCTTTTGTGGCTCTTTGTTGGAGCGTACAATGGAAAACTAAAAATCCTAACATATGCATTCAAAACCTCAAAAAGGAAGTAACTGCTTTAAGCTTTTATCTCACCGCCTGGCTCGATTGGCGGAAACAGTCTGAGCAGAATGAGCTCAGAGCTGCCAGACGGTCCAGGTGATTAGCAGGAATTCCAGCAGATGAATTATTCAGTTTAATCTAGTTTAATGTGAATTTTGAATGTGGCTTGTAAGACCATTAGTTTCCTGCTTCGTCATGGCAGCCAACATACCAACTGCTTCAACATGGAAAAGCGCTCAGCGTCTGATTTATGTTCTCCTTTCATCACTCACTTAGACTTCGAGGAAATTGCTGGGTTTCTTGTTACTGTGCTCTTTTGTTGTGTTTATTTGTGTCATTTTATCATAGCACCCTAGACTATACTCCCTGGAGATCAGTCAGTGTTTCACTTTCATTATGACTTTGTGTTGATCTCTATCTGATAAAGTTGGCCAGTCTGAATAGTGAGTATCCTGCTCCATACTCATAATAAATGGGCAAAAACATGCCCATGTCAAATTAACAAATGCTTTCCTGTCATAACATCCTCAGGAACAGAAGCTCAAACAGCATTATAATGTCAGTGCAGTTCCTCAGATTGTTTTGTGTCAGAAGATTTTAAAATATGTTTTAGATTCAGAATCAGTCTTATTGCTCTCTTTTGACAATCATACAAGTGTTATACTGAAATAAAAAGCTATAATTGTGTGTGAAAATTAGGGCTGAACAATTAATTGCAAATTAGATTAAATCACAATATGGCTTGATGCAATTTTCAAATCACTGACAGTGCAATATTTTTAACCCAAAATATGTTGAACATTTTGGCATTGTGATGTAGTTTCTTGCAATTTCATGCCTATTTTAACCCTTTTTAATCCAGTTTTTACAACTTCATGCCTATCTTGCTCCCATTAATCTTTTTTTTGGCCACTACCAGATAGGGCTGTAGCGATACACTTATTTTCCGATACGATACGATACACGATATTCAGCTCACGATACGATAATATCACAATATATCACGATATCACAATATTGCGATATATTGCGATATTCTACATTAAACTAGGAAAAACCTAGAGACAGTGAATATGTAACTTTTCCATTTTATTGTTATTGAAATATGTCAAATGCAGCGTTACATACATACACTTAACACAGAGTGCATCAAGTCAATTAAACTAATGTTGCAAAGAAATTGTGCTTGTTTTCCCTTTAACTAAGTGTTGTAATCATCCTAACCTGTAGTGCAGCTCAAACTGTAATCAAACCCATGAGAAACAAAGAGCTTTGAGTTACTGACATAACAACAGTAAGTTAAAAAAAGTCACATATTTCTCTTGTCACTGTCTGAACTGAATAGTGCATTAAAAAAAACAGGTGCAAACATCTTTATAAGTTGTATTTTTTTCCCAACTCTGATAAAATATGAGTTTTTATTTTTACAAAAAATATTGATACTAAGATTTGAGATATCGATATTACATCGGGAGTCAAAATATCGATATATTGCGATATCGATATTTTACTACACCTCTACTGCCAGACCATGTTTGGAATTTGTACATGGTTTCTCAAATTTAATCCCAATTTTGCTGCTATAATCAATTTTCTATAGTGACTTTTCAATTTTTTTTTTTTTTTTTTTTGCAATTTCATACTTATTTTGCACTATTAACTTTTTTCCACTTTCATACCATTTTTTTTACCCAGTTTTTACAATTTCATACCTATTTTGCTTCTGTTCATCACTTCTCCACTTTTTCTTCAAATCTTTTATCCTAAGATTGATTTAATGTCATATTGGTTATACTATAAAATGATCCACTGCTTGTGCATGTTTAAGAATACATAAGGTGAGGAACATTAAAACAATCGCAGAGTAAATCGCAATTGCAATATTGGGGAAAAATATCGCAGTTAGATTATGTTCTCAAATCGTTCAGCCCTAGTAAAAATGAAAGAAAATACAAATTAAATGTGAAGCTGACGTTAATAGAGCGACAACAAATAAGCCTGCATAAGGAATGCATAAGGTTAGCAATACATTGTCAGTATCTGCAGATATTTAAAGCTGATATATCTGTCATTCATATTGTCCTTATGTATCCCATATATTGGCAGCAATATTAGAACATACACAAATGAACCACAATGCTTCACCTTATCATCCCTACATGGGTTCATTTTAAAAATCAAGTTTCTTTTTTTTCCAAAGTTAAGTGTTGTTTGTCCTGTTTTGCATTTGTTCCTTAAATATATACACTGTCACACTGAAGCAACAAGTTAATTTTTTACAAGGTTAAGACTTTATTCTCTCGATGAAAAGTAGTATGCGTGCAAGTTCCAGAAATATTGGCACGTCGGGCAAAAAAAAAAAAAAAACGATATTGTGCATCACAAGCCTTCATTGACAGTAGTTCAATGATCAGGAGCACAATGGATGCTCAGATAGACTCACATAAATGTTGTTTTGGTCTTGTTGAATTTTTTCTAATAATTTATAAAAAACTGAAGCCTTTAAAGCTTAATCAAGTTAAAACAGATTTTCAGCACATCATGGACGATCAGAGCATTGACGAAGCTAGGTTAATGTGCTTAAAGAGAATTGAATTGGAATCTCAAATAACTTCATACATACCACATTCTGATCAGGAGGCAGTTTCACATCTAAATGTGGTTCCTTCAGGTCTCAGCAAATTACCTCAAACCAAAACTATTCACATGACCTTACGTGTTCCTCCAGACCAGGAAAGGACAACTGGCTGTCTGGCGTCACAAGCAAACCTTCCTTCTCCCTCTCTGTGGCACGTCAGGTAGCTAAAATAAAAACTGTAAATGCTCCGAGAGCACAAACCCCCACCAAGGCATTTCCTGCATGTTGGGTGAGCTGTTTTTCAAAAATGTGGAAAAACTGCCCCGTCTAGCAATGTCAACATGGTTTTTATAAACTCATGATAGGGTTGTAAAGGGTAAATTTTCTGGTAAATTACCGGACACTTTCCAGAAACTGTCAATGGGAAATTAAGCTGGGGAATTTTAGAAATATTCAAACTCAAGACCTCTTTAGTCTGGCTTTTACCTGAATTTAATGTGTTTATCTTAATCTGTATTAGTAATTAAGGTTTTACCTTATTCTGTTTGAACTTCAGAATTATCTTTTCATTGTTCTTCCTGTTGTCTGATCGTTTTTCCCAAAGTTTAAATTCCCTGTTTTTGAGGTTACCTTTTAGTGTTTTTATTCTCATTACAGCACCCTTTTCAATCAAACCAATCAATCAAACTTTATTTATAAGGCACTTTTCATACTTAGAGCAACACAAAGAAACATGGCTGTGCACCAAGGACTGAGGTAATATAATTGGGGGGCCATCAAGCCATCTGAGGAGGCAGGACTTCCCCCCACAGACAGCAGACTTCCGCCACAGTGCAGGAGCACCACAGTGCAGTGACCACCAGCCCCACCCCCCAGCACACCAGTGGACCAGGAGCAGCTCCAGTGTGATCATACTAAAACACTAAGAATAGAGATAAAACAACATAAAATGGATAAGTGAAATAACGTAAAAAGTTAAGAATTAAATATGATAAGTATTTTGACTAAAAGAATAAATAAGATATACAGTAATACAATAAAACAATAAATAATAAAGGAATAAATAAGTCGATTAAATCAATTAAAAGCTTGATTAAAAAGGTGGGTTTTAAGCCTCTTTTTAAAAGTATCAACAGACTCTGCAGCCCTGAGATTCTCCGGCAGGCTGTTCCACAATCGGGGGCCATAATAACTAAAAGCCGCCTCCCCGTGTGTCTTAGTTCTAACTTTTGGTATGGTTAAAAGGCCAGTGCCAGAAGACCTTAGGGTCCGCGAGGGCTGATACGGTAAAAACAGGTCAGATAAATAAGAAGGCCCGAGGCCGTAAAAACATTTATAAACCAGTAAAAGAACCTTAAAATTGATCCTGAAACGCACGGGGAGCCAATGCAGCGATTTTCAAACTGGAGTAATATGTTCCCGCCCTGTGGTCCTCGTCAGCACTCGCGTGGCTGAATTTTGTAGTAATTGTAGGTTGGAAATTGTCTTTTTGGGAAGACCAGAGAGCAGGGCATTACAATAATCTAAACGAGAGGAGATAAAAGCATGCATTAACACCTCCGTGCTGGCCTGAGAGAGAAACGGGCGGACTCTGGCTATATTTTTGAAAAGATAAAAACCAATCTTGGTTATGTTCTTAATGTGTGGAATAAAAGAAAGCTCAGAGTCAAAAATCACGCCCAGATTTTTTGTTTTTTGCTCATTTGTTACTTCATTTCACTTTGTTTTTTATTCTGTTTGATATTTTTTAATTTACACTTTAACCTAACCTCTAGTGTTTACTTTAGGATGGCATAAGATGGTGTTTCCCCAGTTCCTTCTGGGTACAAAACTGTTTACCAAACAGTGCTATATAAATAAAGTTGGATTGATTGATTGATTGATAGTCCAAATAGGAAACTTTCCATGGGAATTATGGGACTTAACTGGAAATTGAAGATCATTTAAATGAAGAAAAATAGATATTGATGCAAAATAGTACAGTAAAAACATTACATTTCAACAGATTGAGGTGCAGGCAGAACTTTGTCAAGTTTAAATTAATTTCTTGAACAACCAATTTCAACTTCACTTTATGTCCACAGGCTCAAATGTGCAGCTTTAATAGTCCAGGGTTCAAAAGTAATTCGTGCATGTGATAGAGGGACGGACTCTCCCAAAAACATAACCTCCTTGGCAAAGGTAAAAAGTAGAGACAAGTTAGGAGTTTATGCAATCACAGCTACTTTGGTTGTGTGGAAAGGTTGGATGAGTTAAGAAGGACATCCAATCACAGCTGCCTTAGCTTGGTGGTGGTGGGCCCTTGTGGAGCGATCCAATCACAGCTGCTCTCTTTATGAATTGATTTATTCATGTAGAGCAGGCTCACTGCTTGTTGTCAATTCTGGTATTGTTACTGTTAGCCTAAATAAAGTTGACTGTATTTCACACAAAATTAAATTTGTTTCCGTTAATTTAAACATTCAAACTTTATTAGCATTCAATAAAGCGTTATTTGATGTTTCATTATGTCCAAGTGTAAAATAAGACTTCAGAAATTCAAGGAAACATAAAAAACACCTAACACTTTACAACTCATATTTTAGTCGACTACATTTACAGTAGATTTCATTGACTACAATATAGTGAAATTCCATCAACTAAAACTAGACTCAAATTAAAATAATTAAGATTACTAAAACTAAAAGGTATTTCAGGCAAAAGACTGGAACTAAACCACAATTATAACATGCTATCAAAGTTAACACTGATGCACAGTGCATGTAGGAGGTGTGTGGCCTCGGTACTCCTACAGTACACAGTTACTTGCATGTAATTTAGGACTAACGGGGATGTTAGGTTTAGTTAAAGTTAGAATTGGTTCATAACTTTTTGAGTTATCCTGTTAAACTGACAAACTAAAACTGCTCTCAGTGATCCGGATTCAAAATATTACCAAAGTCCAGTCACTACTTTCTTGTGCTGTGACCAACACTCCCTGCAGTGTCCTTTGACATCCTTTCTGTTTTAGTTCAGTTTATGAGCAGCACTGAACCGACCAATCCCCACTGAATGTAATGGTCAAGGAATCAGCAACCGTTGAAAAACTCTGTTGTTTTTAGAGAAATACTGCTTGACTCTGGCTGCTTCTTGAGAAAGCATACTTCTGGTTTTGTGGTTAACTGTTTTTGTTTCATTTTCACATGTGGTTTATACAATGAACTATTATCTTTGACTTCATTTAAATGTTCTGTTTCTTCATCTATACAGTTAGATAACTTGCTTTACTTTGTCTTTGAATGATATTGACTGTTTTCTTTGGCCTTTAAAACCAAAACTTGACGAGTCTTGATAAAAACAAGTTAAGGCTGCAGCACGTTCTCCCTCTTTTTGTGTTTTTAGAAGCAGCTGTTCGGCATCGAGGCTCCGGCCACAGTGGAACTGACGGGTGTGAAGAAGTACTTCAACAGCTACACACTGCAGGGTCGCAGAAATGTAATTAAAAAACACTCTGAAATACAGTGCTGTGCAAAAGTTAAAGAATGAGTAAGAATGCTTTTCAAAGTATAAACTGAAATCAATCTTTAAAGTGCAAAATGCAAAATGAGATAACAGGAGAAAATTGAATCAATATGGTGTGACCAGCCTTTCCTTCAGCTCTTAAAGGCACACTTACACATGTCAGAGATTTTTCAGGATTAAAGTGAGGTGTATGACCTAAAGTTACACCAAACAGGTGCTACAGATCACTTTCATACGAAAGTTGAAACAGTTATCAACTGAAACAGAAGCAGCTGTGTGGGAGGCTTTAAACTGGTTGTTGTGCTGCATTGGCAAGATACACAAAGATCTCAAAGCAGACCAGGGTGTCAGGATGTGCTGCTTTAACCCTGCAGCTTTAGTCACAGTTTTACCTGATCTTCACTGAATTTCTCTATCAACTGAAAAACAAATGTCAACACTACAAACACCTCTGTAGAAACCGAGAGTTTGTTTGACAAAGTGGCTCACATTCTGTCCAGCAGCACCCACCTACTACATTTTCTGATTGGCCCGTAACACAATTGTTAATGGAATGATTGTTTTTGAAAGATTCTGCCCATTTCCAAACACTTTTTACAGTTTCCCAGAAAGACTGGTGAACTTATTACCTCCGCCAAGGAGGTTATGTTTTCGGGAGAGTTGTTTGTCCCACCGTCCGTCCGTCCGTCCATCCGTCCGTCCATCCATCCGTCCGTCTGTGAACAAAATAACTCAAAAAGTAATGGATGGATTTTGATGAAATTTTCAGGAAATGTTCAGCATGGGAAAAGGAAGGACTGATTCGATCTTGGTGTTGATCCAGATCAGCGTCTGGATCTGCCAGGACGAAAAATGTGATTTTGGTGAATAACTACTGAACTAAAATAGATATCATTGTGAATCCAGTTGCTAATGGTATGTTTTCATGTTCAAGGAATCTAAATATTTCGATGAAATAAAGGTAGGACTAATATTTATGGTCAAAATCACAATATGGCTGAGGATTGTGGCGCTGGCGGAGGTCTGCGCTCACCGAGTGCTTTTCTAGTGGAATGGTCCACCTAGTGTATCAGGTTAATGCTGTTGAAGCTCTTTTGAAGAAGCACAAAGAAACAGGCAATGTTTGGGATATTGGCGCAGCGGTCAGCCAAGCACACTCAGAGCAGCAGAAGAGAGAGAAGTCAAGCTTATTTCCTTGAAATTCAGACAATATAATCAGCAATCAGCTCAGAAAAGTCAGAAACCAGAGGCACTGAGGCACACCCATCTAATATAAGGAGAAGTCTGGCCAGAAGTGGCCTTAATAGATACCAGAAAGCGATGACTTCAACTTGGAAACAGTGTCTCAGTTATGTTAAAAAAACATTTGTAATGTCTGTCTGTAGCAGAAGGCAGATGTTCGCCAGAGAGCAATTCAATAATAATTGTCTGGAAGCAACAGTGAGGCATGTTGGAGGTTCTTTGCTAGTTTTGGCAAACAAATGTGGATTCAGACTGGATTGAGAGTTATCTTCAATGCTGAGAAACACAAGCAGATACCCCTCCATCATGCAGTACCATCAGAGGGGCGTCTGGTTGGCCCAAAAACTGTCGTACAGTGGGACATCAACTAGAACATTCAGTCTATGTGACTTAGAGCTATATTTTTTGTTTCAGCTCCAATGGTGATGTATTGAGCCATGTGTTTCTTACATTTGTTTGGGTTCAGAAGGTTCTCACAAAGTTTTGATGTGAATATATGTCTGCATAAAGATTAGGATGGGAATTGATGAGATTACCATCAATACCAATGCTATTAACAATCCTGCTAATTGATCCAATTCATTAACGATTCCCTTATTGATTCCTGCAGATTTTCCGTGTGGGAAAATGTTGGTCTGTAGATTTTCAGTGGCGACAATGTCAAACACACGTCACAGCCTAGATAACTGCTTCTGCAAGTTGCTGGTGTTTCCACTCACTTAAGGTTGTGCAGTAGGCGCCTGTTGTAATAATTAAACCACAATTCTAATGCTTCTGAACCCTGTCAGTGGAAGGAATTGAAAAGGGAACTGATTAACAAAAAGACTCTTGATAATGATTCTTTGATGGAGCTGTTAACGATTCTCAACTGGAATTAGTTTTCTCAAATTAAGATGTCTAGTCAGTAGGCTGTGCACACCCCTGCTTGTCATTGGATTGACAACTTTGGGCTACAATAGATGAGCTGCAAATGAGAGCATATCCAAATTTAACCAGCAAAGTGAAGTTACTGCAACGTAGAATCCCAAATCGATCAACTTTGAACTGGCATAGTCAGCTCTGCGTTTGTGTGGCTTGTATCATGGTGGTCCATTGTGTGCTATAGGTAATAGTGGCTCTGGGAGCTGCTTTGGATTTGGTTGATTTTATGTCTTCATGCTGTCTTAGCCATCCCTAGAAAGGGCATGACACTTTTACTCGAAGATCAAAATGTCCTGGAAGTGATGGTGTGACCCCTACAATGTCCTGATCTCAATATCATGAGTGTGTTCAGCTTTAAATGAAAAAACAGAAGGATTTGAGCCAGACTACATCCATGCAAAATCTTGCCACCCGTACTGCTCTGCAGCTAAACAGCCTCATACACAACAACCTGCAACACTCTGTGAATCAGTGATACTTAGCTGCCCATGATCCCACCCCTAAGTTTCACACTGCTTCTTCCTTGATCCACTTGTGAAAGGTACTGACTCCTGAAAAACCTACCTATTTTTCCTGCTTCTAATGCCAACTTTGAGGTCAAAATGTCTATTTGTTTCCCAATATATCCCACCCACTAACAGGATGTTCACTTAGGCCCCATCTACATGAAGACAAACCGAGGTCTAAACGCATACATTTTTTGCCGAAACTGCGTATCATCCATATGAAGACGGTGTTTTGGGGGTCTGTAAACGATCATTTTTGAAACCAGGCTCCAGAGTGGAAAGATTTTAAAATGCCGTATAAGCAGCTCCGTGATTACTGGCTTTCCGTAACTTTTCAGATACGCTTACGTCATAGTTTTGTATCGTCATTGACACGCATGCGCCACACGCGGCAACAACAACAACAACAATGGCGGCGTACTGTGTAGCATATGTGCTGATGAAGCGATTGACCCTACTGTCCCTCTTGCGGCAAAATCTCCTTCTTCTCAATCACCACCGAGCTGAACAAACAATTATCAAGGACACATTACGGTGGTCTCTGTTTACAACTTTTGCCGCAAGTGCACATGCCCACTGTTTTTTCATCTGTTTCTGCTTGTTTCTGTCATATTGTTACAGCACCCCTAGAGGTCTGGCATGTGTTTTACAGCGTTTTGATGCATATCGAGTGCATTCATATAGACGCACACATTTTCTGAGACGCCTTCGTCTTTATGACAATCGTTTTGGAAACTGTTAAGCGTTTTAAGTCTTCGTGTGGATGGGGCCTTAATCTGTCAGTGCTCATAATCTTATGCCTAACTGGTGTATAAAGGAGGGATGCTGTTTCAAAGGCAAAGGGTGGTCAGGCCAAATATGCCGTCGACTGAAATTTGTCTTCTGAACATCTATTGTGATAACAATAAACTTTAATCACGTTTATTTGTGGAAGCTTTCTCACTTTAGAGCATTTTACCCATCTGCCTTAAACTTCTGCACAGTACTAACCATTACTACAGCATTTAAAGGGACAGCTTGGGCCTCGATAGAGCGAAACGCAATAAACAATCTTACTTCAGCACCCAGTTTAGCTGATGTTGTTTTTCTGTGTAGTTTTAACCTCAAAGAGGGCTAATTACAATCTTTCTGTGGCACTGTTGATTGGTAAGTACAGCCTAGCACCAGTATCCTGCTTTCTCCCTTCAGGAACACAGCTCACAAGTTTCTTTATTCTCAGTTATAGTTACCAGCTCCATGGGTCTTAACCCTTTAACTTCCAGCTCAACTGTTTGGCAGAGGTCATCAAATTCAGGAATTTTTTATGTGTTAATTAAGCATAGCAAGTTATTGTTTGTTTCTGTCCATGTTTTATGCTACAGAAAAAACTGCAAACAAATAAAAAAACTGATATTTTTTTGTGGGATTTAAAGGATTAAAAAGCTAAAAGCATATTATTAGCATCATAATTATTTGAATATTTAACCATTAACTTATAAGATGATATATACTGTATGTACACATAAGGTCTGTTCTTCATCAAAAACATTTTTTGTGCTTGTCAAACTCAATATCATCTATTTTAATTAATTTTTGCATTTCTTACCTACATTTCTGCCTTTTATAAGTGATTTTGGCCCAAATACTTGTATTTTTTTATGTCATCACACATTTATCCGTTGGCTTTTAAAACCTTACACTCCCACACCAAGAAAATATCAGTTTTTTGTTTTGTTTGTGGTTGTCTCTGTTCCCTGAAGTGTTACTGGAACCAAACATTGATTTGATTTGTTCTGTTTTTTAAAACATTAAAGATGCTATCAGGAGTTTCTAAGTAATTACAAAAAAGGCTCACTTTTAGATATATACCTGATCAAAACACACACTTTAAGATGAGTTTTATAGCATCAAAATAGGTTATCTATAAATGCTATTCCTTAGCTTCGCGGTCGGGTCGGACAGGGCTGAAATGACCTGGATACTCAACTTTGGGAACAAGACAATTAAAACTAGAGCAAATTTATTTATTATTCTGACATGTCTTAGAGCACCGGGCTGTAAGTAGTGATATATCAATCAATCAATCTTTATTTGTATAGCGCCAATTCATAACAAGTGTTATCTCAAGACACTTTACAATAGAGCATAAAGCTCTTCATTTTATGGATACACATATATGCATAGATACATATATACATATAAAATACACATATACATATATATACAAATATATACATCCAACACCCAACATGAATCCATATAGCCAATCATGAATCCCTCCATCATGGCGGCAAGAAAAAACCTTCTGTTAAGCAGCAGGAAATCTTGAATGTGGATCCCAGCCTCATGATGAACAGCAAATCCACACGATGCTGTGATGGGTGTGAGGGCAAAGGAAGGAAGTAAGAGGAGACAAGTGGGCCGAAGTAAGAACTAAAAGTTAGGGACAGGTCCATGTATCATTGGCCTGTCGTCTGATTCCTTAGAGGTTAGCCTCTTGAGATGCTACATCTCATTTCTGGAGGGTCCTCATGTCTGAATGGTTGTGGTGATCATTTTCTAGAAGTATAATCTTAGATATTCAAACTGAAAATAAGAACTTATGGTAGTGACGAACTCATGGGTGCCCAGACCACAAGTGCATCCCAACCATATTTGTCTCCGTTAAGTATAAATGTGTTAAAGGCCTCTTGAGATGTGACATCCCATTTTCAAGAGGGACTTCATGACTATGTGGTAATAAGAAATAGATACTGTAGGTGTAACGACCATGGATATGGAGATCATGCTAATAACTACATGAACAGCTATAATGATAATGAGAATGGAGTGTTCCTAGTAGAATGGCCAACTATGTGTGTCATGTTTATAGCTGTAGTTTTGAGGTTTCATGACTCCACAGCAGCAGGCAGTCTCCACCAAGGATCCCAGGCCATATATAGCCGACTACAAAACAAATTTATATTATTCAGACATGTCTTAGAGTACCGGGCTTTAAGTAGCGATATATAGCCGGCTACAAAGCTACGATACTAAGTTTTCCAAAAATTGCTTGTTGTCACACATCAAAAAATAGAAAAGCACTCGAAGAGCGCAGACCTCCGCCAGCTCCACAGTCCTCTACCATATTGTGATTGTTACCATAATTATTAGTCCTACCTTCATTTCATGTAAATATTTAGATTCCTTGACCATGAAAACATACCATTAGAAATTGGTTTCATAATCTCTATTTTAGTTCAGAAGTTATTCACGAAAATCGCATTTTTCGTTATGGCAGATTCAGACGGTGATTCGGTGTAGGTACCAGATCTGCTCGGGCTGCCAGATCGGCTCGGGGTCCTGTGCCTATCAATGACGTCACGCTGTCACGCTGTGATAGGTTAAAAGACCGTCACGGTTTACTTTATTTCTGTGTTCATTCAATTCACCTCGAACCTCTGGCCATTTTCGAATTCACATACTATACTAGAAGTGCATATTGATTCGGAAAAAAATTCACAATATGCATCAGACCAGCCTGCTTCGCCTACTGTTACCCACAATGCAATGCGGCGGAAGCGAGGCTTCAACAACGGGAGTACACGAAAATAAATATATGAGCCTCTACTTGTTATCTTTACCTTTTCAACATGTTATAAGTTGTAAAATTGCAAAGAGGTCAGTTATTGTTGTTTTTCCGTTAAGGGTACGTAATGGCCGGATGGTGGTGTTACGTCAATCTGTGGCATTATTAGCGAAAACTACAGACAAGTCTTGCATTTTACAGTTATGTTTTGTATTTTTCCTCTGTAGTACCTTAAATTTTCTGCTTCTCCTCATTCTTAATACTGTATTGTGCATGTGATGTTTATTCTTGAACTGTTTTTTTCTTTTAAGTGGCCCTAATACGCCGTCGTATGCCGTCACACAAACATAATTTCTCACTGAAATAATACTATTCTAAACTTACTCTGAACCAATCACAATCTTCTACGTCATTTTGCCTATTTCTAGCCAATCATATAGCATGACGTCATCGCTAGGCGCAGGCCCCGAGCCGATCTGGCAGCCCGAGCAGATCTGGTACCTACACCAGATCAACACCAAAATTGAATCAGTCTTTACTTTTCCCATGCTGAACATTTCCTGAAAATTTCATCAAAATCCATCCTTAACTTTTTTAGTTATTTTGTTCACAGACAGACAGACAGACAGACAAACAGATTCTCTCGAAAACATAACCTCCTGGCAGAGGTTACTACTGCTACGTAACTAGAAAGAGATACATTGCCTCGTTGCTTTGCATCTTGTAAGTTGTCGAAAAATGAAGTTGTAAAGCAATGCAGAGTTCTGAGGAAGGTCCGAGCTGCATTCATTAGCTTCATAACAAAAGCGCGCTTTGGCTTGGGTCACGTCTCTACGACAATTGCCGCGTGTGCTCATGGGTAGCAGAGTCTTTATGTCGCCGGATTCTCCTCATAGCACCTTTAAATATCCCTGAATTTAATGACGACCTTTGCCAAACAGTTGAGCTGGTAGTTAAAGGGTTAAGCTCGCAAGTTACTTTAGTTTTAATCATATTTATTGTTCCACAAGGCTCAAGCAACCCCTCTTAAAAAACCCAAACTGTACCTTTAATGTGGAATCTAAGATGGTCTTACTTGTAAATCCTCTTTTAACAGAAACCTCTCCTCTCTTTTCCAGTGTGTGTTGGTGACTTATGGCCTCTTTGCTGTGACTGCAGCCGCCTACTTCATTCACAGACAGAAAAAGGAGACGCAGACGCCCAGCACCACAGCCTGAAAGACGAAGAGAAATTGCCATAAATAAATTATATTTAAATGCACGCTGCTTTCTGATCGTTGTTATGTGTCATTACAAAAAGTCACGCCATTGTTTCCATGGCATCAGAAAGTGTGATTGTGTACCGTTGAGCTGTTATCCACGAGATGTCTGTGTGCAGCTGAAGAAAATGAAACTAAATGTTACATTTTCAAATAGTTCATTTTTAAAGCCACTTCTAGTTCCCCAAAACATTTTTTGGGTAAAATTAAAGAAGTAGGCTTGAGAGAAAAGTGTGCAATGAAGAAGTGGAGGATGATAATGATAATGTTAACTCTTTGCATTACAGCATTAAATATGAAGGTTCTCAAATTTGCAGTTTAAATCACTCATGAGTGTAACAGAGCTTGTGTCAAATCTTGTACACATTGTTTAATTTGATGTCTCCCTGTAATGGGTTTTTGCTGTTTGCTCTTTTGTGCACACATAATGTCTCAAATGAGCTGGGATATGTTTACTTTTAATCATAAAGCTGTGCAACTTATCAGAGGAAAACAAGCATGGTTATCCCATGATCAATAGACAAATGTTGTGACAGTTAGATAATGCTTGTAATTACAGGAAAACCAGACAGAATATTTATGAATGTAGCCTGATGGCCTGTATCAAATGTACAAGTTTAAGAGCTTTTGCTCTTCCTTTTTAGACAGGACTGGGCAATATGTTTGGAAAGAGCCTCAAGTTAGCCCTAGACCCTAGGAGATGTTTATTTCAACATCATAAATCCCCCTATTTCTTTTTTTATAAAGCAATACTGTGCGGTAAAAGGGATGCTTGCAAACAAACTGCTAACTAAAATTACAGAGCCAGGCAGGGAAGTGAGATATTATTTTGATCAGCTTTTCACAACTTACACAAAAGCTTTGCAACAAAGCTACATCATCACCACACTACTGGACATGAACATTAATCCTTGAGGACAAAATGTTTGTGTGAATTTAGAGAGGCACGTATGACAGCCATTAGTATCCTCTGATTTTGAAACACAAAGTGATTTATTTGTTTTTTCACTCTTATTCCATCCAGTTTGACGACAATAGTTCACAATTTGCACACCTGTATCAACAGGTAGCATGGGTTTTATCCCGTCCTCCAGTTCCCACAGCAGCTTCCTTCATTGTTTATTTTTGTAAAGTGTCTTGAGACAACACTTGTTAAGAATTGGCAGCATACAAATAAAGATTGATTCAGACCTGTTGATTTTCCATCTACAGAAGTGGCACTCCCCTGTATCAAAAGCAAAGAGCTGTCATATTCACTGCAAAAATCACATTTATCCAGTTTGGTAGCAGTTGTTTCCTTTTATGAGGCCTACAGAATGTGACTGATCAGGGCTGCTGGCAGAAAAACAGGCTGTGCCGTGTTTGTCAGAACAAAGTGGCTTGGTAAAGGAAAATTAAATTGTTGTAAATGTTATGAACATAGCATACAGTCACCCTATGATATTTCTGTGGCAGGTTTTCACCTAAAATTATTGGGATTGTGCGGAGTTGTTGAAACAATCTGCAGCAATATACAGCTTTAACTTCCATGCAGACTGTACAGATGCAGAGCTGATCTCTGTCACTGTGGCTTATACAGACTGAACTGTTGCTTCATTTCATCAAGGGTTTAGGTCAGGGGTGTCAAACTGATCCAGTAAAGGACCACTGTGGCTGCAGGTTTTCTTTCCAACCAAGCAAAAACACACCTGACGCAAATTATTCAATCAACTGGATTGTCTTTACATGGTTGATTTGTTGAATCAGGTGTGTTCTTACTTGGTTGGAATGAAAACCTGCAGCCACAGTGGCCCTTTACTGGATCAGTTTGACACCTGTGGTTTAGGTCAACAAAAATATGCTTCAAATGCAAATGTCAGCATTATTATCTAGTACAAAGGATACAAAGGAGCTGCTGAGGTACATTAAAAAAAACTATCACAATAAAAACAGAGTAAACTAAATGTTTAAATGTCTGTTTTTTTTTCCAGATATACCTACAACATGACCCTCCAAAAACAGCTTTGTGACCCACTTCAGGGCCCAAACCCACCACCTGAGGACCACTGGCTTCTACAAAGAAGTCAAGTGAATGTTGATTTACTTATGAAAACATATTAACGTAATTTCTAGTGGTAGGATATTCTAATTTCATTTGTTGTATTTGTATTTCACAATCATGAACTTAGATAACTGAGAAAAAAACAAGTGGTGTGCTTGTTTAGGCCAAAGGTGGGATCGTGTAATAAAAGGAACTAAGCCTCTCTTTCTTTGCAGCACAGCAGGTGATTGCCTCTTTCTCCAAAAAAGGCTCTCATTTTTAAGAGAACAGGAAGCCACTGTAACCCAGGGGAGTTTAAAGAGGACAAGTTTAATTTAAAATAAAACACAAATTACTTGTGCCATAACAAAAAGATAAGACCTCAGTGAAGAGACCCCTAACCACCACAAGTGTCCATCCTCATTTCTGAGGAAAACCTAACCTAGCTCATGGCTTTTTATTGATATTACCACCTTCAAGTGGCCCATGTATATGCAAGCTCCAAGTAGTGACAGTGCAGATGCTTTCTACTCCAACACACAGCCTCTTAGGCCCTCCACCCCCACTACGTCGACCGATGAGCATCAAAAACCAGAACATCATTGGGGTTGTTCGGTGGGGACCTCTCATCTTGGATGCTTCAACAAATTAGCCGCTAGTACAAATTCTTTTGTTTTAAATACCCTCCCACGTTGTCATAAAAGTCCAAACAGCATAGTCACCTTTTGCAGACCCAGGCTCTATACATGTAGTGGCATACAAAAAGAAGACAATATGGCATAAACCTACTCTTTATTATAGTGTCTTATTATTTGTTATTATTTGTAACTATTACAAATAAAGACTAATTGATTTTTTGAGTATGGTCACCTTCAGCAGATTGATTAAGCATAGTCACCTTTAACAGACTCAGACTCTGTACAAACAATCAGTGTACAAAAAAAATGCAGAGTATGGCATTAACCTACTCTTCTGATAAGTGTCTTAATATTTTTTATGATTTGGAACTATACAAATTAAGACTGATTGATTAAGCATAGCTAACTTTAACAGACCCAGGTTCTGTACATGCATGCTCAATAGAAAAATAAGAGCATGGCATTAACCTAATCTTTTAAGTGTCTTAATGTTTATTATGATTTGGCTTTATACAAATAAAAACTGATTGATTGATAGATTGACTGATTGATTGATTTAGCATAGTCACCTTCAATAGACCAAGGCTCTGTACATACAAGCTCTGTACAAAAAAAAACAGAGTATGGAATAAACCTACTCTTTTAAGAAGTGTCTTAATGTTTGTTATGATTTGTAACTATGCAAATAAAAACATATTGATTGGTTGATTGAGTACAGTTACCTTTAACAGACCCAGGCTCTGTACATGCAAGCTCCAAGCAGTGATAATGCAGATGCTTTCTACTCCACCACACAGCCTTAGTGGCTCTCCAACCCCACTAACTATTTCACTCCCACTTTATTCAACCTATTCTGCCACATGAACCTATGAGCAAAACAGCATGGTCACCTTTAACAGACCCAGGCTCCGTATATGCAAGCTCCAAGCAGTGATAATGCAGATGCTTTCTACTCCATCACACAGCCTCTTAGTGGCCCTCCAACCCAACTTACTACTTTTTCATTCCCGCTTTATCCAACCTATCCTGCCACAAGACCATATGAACAAAAACAGCCGAGTCGCCTTCAACAGACCCAGACTCTGTACATGCAAACTCCAGGAAGTGACATGCTTATACTAAATTTTCCTATTTCATAATCACCCAATTACTGACAACATAACTCATTAAAATGTACAATCATTTAAAAAATATAAATATAACTCTTGTGAAAATGCAAGGAAACACAATATACAGGTAATTAGAGCTTTTGTCAGTTTTGGACCCCATTTTGCATTATTCCTCCCCATCCAATTCCACCAACAAAGTGTGACCTCTCCTTTACTTTCTCTTTCATTCTGACCCCAAACACCCAGTTTCTCAAGAAATGAGAATTCGGATCTTGTTATAAGCATCCTCAGGGTGAAAGGTAAAAAGGCTGACAGACAGTTAAACCACTACTCTGTGTTCAGTGGAGTCTGACTGGGAAAACTTAATATTAACTTTCAGAGGTTATTGCACAGTTTGACTGCTTCTTAACACATTCAATAAAGCAATTGAACCACTTTAAAACCAGGGAGGAAGAATTAAGGCGCCATCGGAACAATAAAAACACGGTAATTGGGTAACTAACATGAAATGGTTTCCACTGAACTCAAAGGCTATTGTTTCACATTCATTTTGACTTTGCATTGTTCTTTCAGTATTAGGCTACAGATCAAAATGAATCGCCTTTGGATCCTTCAATCTGACACAATTAATGTGTTCTGCATGTGATTGTGAAGAGCTGCTGTGTTTTTATTTACAAAAAACACGATGTTTGTATGTATAATTTGAGCTTAAAGCACACACGCTCGCTTCTTCTCGTAGGTCACGTGCTTTCCTCTAAATCAGCCGGTGATGGGATGTTCGGGAACGATCTGGTTCAAAAAACTATCTCTTTCATGGGACTGGTTCACTTCGGCTCTTTGTGTAAACCATGTTCCACCTTTATTGTTATTGGATGGATATATAAATTAATGTATTTTCCAACACACAGCTTCACAACAGACACAACGAGCACTCAGATATGATTTCGTATGGATTAGTAACATCTCATGCAGGGGAGGCCTGAAAGCTTTGCCAGAGAGTGAGTCTCATCTGGGCTGCATTACATTTTGAAAACACTGAACTATGATTTTGTGCTGCCATTGGGTAAATGTGAAAGTAAAAGGACAGCTGTGACCTCAATCAGTCAATCAATCTCTATTGTATAATGCCAGTTCATAACAGGTAAAGGAACTTTGCACAAGAGCAGCCTGAAGCCATTCTCTTTGTTTTATACAAATACACATAAATATATATTTGTATATAGTAATAGATACCTACATGGTGTCTATAAAGGGTCTTTACAATTTAAGAAATGTATTACAAAGATAGTTGATGAGATATCTTCACCAGATTTGTTTGATTTTAATCAGTGTTTAATAAAGTTTTAATTCATGTAAAAATTTTGTGTTTCAGATATTCTGTTATTGGAAGGAAAAGCTTGTCTTACATGATTGATGCTTTCCTCAGATGTTCTCGGTTGCCCACTCCTCCCTTTATCCAATGCTTTCCCTGTCTCAATAAATTTCTTGTCATGCATTGTGCTTTCTCTTGAGGAGTAGCCATTTTTAGGAGTTCATTTAACAGTTTTCCTTCCATTAACCCTTTCATGCATGAGTTATTTAATTACAAAGGAATACTTTTTAAAATGTAATGTAAACATTTTTTTAAATTCCAAGCAAGTTAAAAATCATGCTCAATTATTTTTCAATGTTATATCTTTAGGGAGCTGTGCATCTTTTCACTATGTTGGACACCATGAATCGATGGTGTAAGCAGTAATTTAAGGGAACGTAATAAAGATTCAAAAACAGGTCTTTGACAAACATTATTAAGAGCAAATAAAAGAAAAAGAAGAATTTCAAGTACATGTATTGTTACTGTTCAATTAAGCTATTTAGTCTTGAATTACACCAAAATTTAAAATAAAAAGGCATATTACCCAATTTGCCCTTCAGTGGCTATTTTGTATTTATGACACAGTATCTCGATATGGTAAAAATGTGCAAAGAAATTTTTTTGAATGAAACTAAAGACAAGGGTTTGAGAATTTCCCACCTGGTAGTTAGACATCATGCTGTAAGCTAAAGGGTATCAAATTGATTACAAATATCTGTCTACTGTAGTGAACACCATGCATGAAAGAGTTAACATAAAGTCTTAAACACAATTTTTTTTTTTTAATGTATTTTTTTGGGCATTTTGTGCCTTTATTGATAGGAGAGAGACAGTGGATAGGCTTGTAAAAGGGGGTGAGAGAGTAGGGGAAGACACTCTGCAAACTGATCACAGGTGGGATTCGAACCTGGACCGGCAGAAGCAAGTACATGGGGTGCTAACCACTCCGCCAAACCAGCGCCCCTAAACACAAAATTTTAATGTGAATAAAAACTTTAATAAACAATGATTAATATAAAACAAATCTGGATAAGATACCTCATCAACTGTCTTAGAAATAAATTTTTAAAATTGTAAAGAGGCTATATGGACACCCTGTACATCCAGATATGTATCCATACAGGCAGAGACTAAGGGACTTAAAATAAGAATTTATGGTTGCAACAAATCCAAATCATAAATCTGTCCTCACCACATTTGTCTCTGCTGAATATAAATTCCATTTTCAGATATATACTCTTAGATTTTTCACCTAGCTAAATGATCCGGTTCACTAAAACGATTCGAAATTCCCTCAGACTTGAGTGAAAGCGAAAGTAGATCCGCACACCTGAACCTTAAATGAGACTATCGTAAATATGTGGCGCACAAGCCCGCAGGACATCGTTCCGTGTGTGACTGGGTGCGTGAATACATGCGCGTGTCACTCATTAGCAGCAGATTGTTTGATTCTTATGTCCCGCCCCCAGAAGCATCAGCCAAACCAATTCACAACCGAAAGTAAATTTAAGTTGATCAGCAGAAGTGCGAACAGCCGCACAGAAAGGGATAAGTCAGTCTCTGAGAGGAACACACTGCAAGTAAGTCTCTTCTGGGTTTTTAATGAATATTTAACAAGGTTTACAAAGAGTGTCAACAACAACAACAACAACAAACATGCTGCTTTGTTAATCTAAGGGTCATGGCAGCGTTGTACTGTGAAATATGTGCAGCGGTTCTTTTGCAGATAACAAATCTAACGGAAAATCTTCAAATGTTATTTTTTCAGTTTTATTTATGCTTTAAAATAGCAATTATTTATGGTAATATATTTGCACCATTCCATAAACACACCGTGACTAAGGGTTATTGTCGTTATGTCGTTTTTTTACTGAAAAGTTAATGCGTGTTTTTTTTCATGCTGTTAGAAAGCAGAGGCTCTTTTTTAATGTTGTCAATGTTGTTTTGAGAATACAGGCAGATTTTTTCTACATTTAATGTGGAAGTACAAGCTTTTTTATATATATATTATTTTATTTTATTTATGTAGACACTTTCATGGTAACACCTTCTTACTTGTCCATAGATGGAATGGAATGACTATGTATTTTCTTTATGTCGTTTGTATTGAAAAGTAGATTCATTTTTAATGATTTTTGAAGGAGAACATTTTATTTTGAAAATCTCCTAACGGTTCCATTCAGGGAGGCAAACGGTCATCATTTATAGTCGGGAAATTAGTCGGTTTTTTATTAATGTTTTACTTGAAAATAATGGCCAATTGAAACGCAAACTACCAAAAAAGTAGTAAAAATGAAGTTTATGAAAAACTCTCAGACAACAAGCTAAGTTTGACCAACTTGTTATCTGTTATAACTGTTTTTATAGAACCTCAGTAAGCCAAAATGACCCTGTTAGGTCTTTGTTTTGGGCTTAGTTTTGTGCACTGGCTACTTTAATCGACTAAATAATGCTTTTCATAACACTGCAACTTCTTAAGATTACAAAGTAGTTGAACAATGTAGCCTATCACTAACATTAAAATAATTAACATAAACATTTCAACCATCTTTGCCTTTTTTCTTTTAGATTTTTGTGTCACTTTGCCCAATCCTGACAGTTCATAGTTCATATTGATTTAGAGGCTTTTATTGGGATATATATATTAATATTTATTAAACAAGATAAAAAGAAACAAGAGTTATTTCTAAAACTGTTTTCAATCCCTAGTTGATGTGTTTTTATCGGACAGAAAGGTAAATCAACTTTTATATATTATTAAAATATATTTAAAAAAAAGCCAAAGGTAAAAACAACAACAGAAAAAAACACACAAAAAAACAAACTTATGTAAAATCAGTTATAATTATAAGAGGGGAAAGTCTAAGGCGGGATCAAATTTGATGAAGTCATCCAAACAGGAATGAAAAAACTTCAACTTGAGCAAATCCCTGACAAATGATTTTTTAAATATTTTACTATTAATTAAAAGCCACTAAGACCCCCTAACTGGAAGTGCACAAACCCACACTAAAACCTTTCCTACAGTGGGGAATGACTGTAAAAAAAAAGCTGAGTAAATGCACCCTGTCTGCTACTAAAAAAAAATCCCAGATCTGCGCTCACATTCAGATCAGCAGCAACAGCTTACCACGTCTGGAAAATTCTCCAGACGAGACGTCACCTGTTCGGGTGATGTCATTATTTATTCACTATGTGTAACATGTATATGTTATTCACAGCATATTGATTCATCACTTTGTTTGCTTTATCAGTTCATTTGAGAGATTTTTGACCCTTTTCCCCACAGATTTCTCTCCATTAAGTTTTAATTTCAAATGTTCCATTAAAAAAAAAAAAATCCATCATTTGGTCAAAGTGAAACAGTCCCAGGAGTCTAAAGTGCTCTCTGGAGGATAAAACTTCAGACAGTTAACATTTGTTTTGGGTTTTCAGCTCACGAGAAGTCACAGCCCGGCTGATGCTCAGGAGGAGTCAGCTGTTACCAGGTAAATCCAAACATCTCTTCATCATCTCTGCTGCTAAACAAAACCTAACGCACAACACGTAAACACAGTGAACTGGCAGATGTGACTGCTTTGTCTTTGGTGGTCGTTGTCTTTGGACAAAAAACAAAGGAAATTTTTGATCAGATTTTTGCCTGTTTGACTTTAGTTGACATAACTCAGAAATATTTTCCAATCTTAAGTAATCATAAAGCAGATTTTAAAAAACTAATTTACCAAAGTGCTGCATACTAAAAAGCAGAAATAAACCAGTGAAACAATGTTAAACTAACTATTAAAGCAAAAGATGAACATACAGTAAAATCATTCAATAAATAAAAAAATATGAAACACATAACAGCAGGACATGTCTTTTTAAATAAAAGCCAAATTTCAGATACCATGCAAATCTCAGTCTTATTTAAAAGTTTTTAAAGACAAGAAAATGTCATTCAATCAACGGAGAAGTTGCTTTGAGTTTTTAGAGAAATTGTGGAGAACTTCCCTTTTCCCGGCGGGCATTGAAACATCAATTTGTTAGTGAAGATTTTTCAAGATTTTGACCTCCATGATAAACAGCCTACAAGCTTTGACCTACTTATGGTCGTAAAAAAGTCCAACCAAAGGATCAATCTCACATCCAATTACTGCATCAAACATTGTTAATCAATATATTTGACATCACACAACGCTGATTTGATGTCCGTCAAAGGATTGATGTCATGTTGATTTACGTTTTTGACAAAATTATGATGACAATTTGATGTCATATTGGTGTTGAATTGATTTCAGATTCCCACTAGGTTGACAAATCTTTTATAAAATATCCCGGACCAACACCAAAATCTCGTCACTACGCTCTTGTGCCACGGCCAACATCCCCTGAACGTGTCACCCAAATCCATTCAGAACTTTCTAAGTCATCCTGACAACAATCTAACAAATGTCCACAGGGACATAACCTGTTTGGGGAGGCAAAAACCCAAAAGAAGCCTGTTATTCCACAGCCTGCATTGATTTTAACTCAAACTGTACTTCTGAAAGGGAGCGTAGCGAGTCAGACTTCCAGAGGGCTCGTACCCGGGCAAGATGGTTCTTGTAGGAACTTGACTAGTGAATGAATTATTGTTTCAAAACTTGACTTAATTCAGAATAAACTGAAGGAAATACTGATGTCCTGGATGAAGAACATGGTAGATTAGTTTTATAGAACTCATTTTCTTATTCATCTCAACTTAAAAATCAAAAACAACAATAAGTCAAGGCAACATAAAACATGTACATCAGACATCTGTGAATGTCAACAACTAAACAAGTACATACACAAATACATCACATAATACTCTGTTTGAGAAGGGACAGAATGAAGCCAAGAGCTTGTCTAGTCCTCTTCCTAACAAATCAGATCCATTAAGGAAACAGTACTCATTATCTCCTACTGCTGGTAAAACAAAGATATTCCTCCTTAAAACAACCGATAAATCTTAGATTTTAGTGTCTCTTAGCCCCAAAAATATCAATTCTTATCATCAAAAGTTTATTTTTAGCCAGTTATCGTGTCTTTTTTTGTCACAAATAAAGTGTAGTCAAACATTTTTAGTTGACCTTGGGACAAAGGTGAAACGGTGTCCCTGAACAGTTAAGCCATGTGACCTTCATGTCAAAAAGCTGTATTAAAATAATGTGAATGACTGTCATAAAGGGGCGTCTGACCTTTACGTGGCAGAATTACTCAAACTGAAACTAAAAGGCAAGCGTCATCATTCCTTTTAAACACCATGTGGCTAATTACCGACTCATTCTGACAGAAATAAACAGCTGATTTCAACAGAACGAGGGAAAGTAAATACAAAAATGTTCTGTGGATGATTACAGCCCCACAAGCTGCTGCCTTAAACAAAAATAAATCAAACAAGCTCATAAAAAAAACAGAGGAATTAGATTAAGTGATGCATGATATTGGATTTTTACTGATATCTGATACACTGATATATAAAAACTTATTTTGGTTGCTACTTATATATGGGAATGACTTAAGAAAGTTATTTTCAGATTATACCTATGTTATATGTAGCTCTTTTAAAAGCTTAAACATTGAATTACTTACCGGCTGATGGCAAACCCGCCCTGTTTTTGAAGCTTTTAGTCTCATTTTAAGATCAATCTGCAGAAAAACTCGACAATCTTGATGAAAATACATTAAACCATAACACTGGCAGAATATACTGGAAGAAATATCTGCTAACAAGAATTACTTTGCTTTTAAAGCAATTTCCTGCAGATTCTGATATCGTATTGATAATAATTCTCAGGAACAGAGGTTTACAAATGACTTTCATAAACACATTAATCACATTGAAACATAATCATAACAAAGCAAACAGTAAACAGTCTCACATAACATTAATGAACCAAGAACAGAACAAAATGGGAGTATGAGAGCCAAGAGGACTAAAGCACAGCAGCGTAATATGAGACCACGAAGACCGAGACACAGACAATGAAACAAAAGGGAGAAAAGCTGAAGAGAGCCAAAGAGCAACTGAGCATTCAGAACTAGAACAGGCAGATAAACCAGTGCATGGGAGAGAAAGCTGTGAATAATAAGTAATAATAATAAAGGATAATAATACATAGATGGATGGAATTGTAAGTAATTTTTAATAACAATAATAATAATAATAATAATAATAACTTAAATTTATATAGCGCCTTTCAAGGAACCCAAGGTCGCTTTCCACAGTAGAGGGGACAAACAAATAAGAATCGACAACAAAGGCCAAAGCAGGAAACCTGACTAGGACCTAAGCTAAACACTTAAACAGGGAAAGCCAGGGAGAACAAGTGAGTTTTGAGAAGTGATTTGAAACAGTCAAGAGTGGGAGAGTTGCGGATTTCTGAGGGGAGAGAGTTCCAGAGGGTGGGGGCAGCCACACTAAAGGCTCTGTCACCGAAAGTTTTCTTTAAAGCAGATGAAATGTCAAGAACAAAAACTATTAACCATTTGAAATTTAGAAAACTAGAGTAGTATCTGTTAAAAAGAAAAAGAAATATGAGTACAAGGACAAAGGGTATTGAATGATATTATTTGATATGAAAAAAGTAAAAATCAATAAAAAGACTAAAGAGAGCAAAACAGAAACAAAGAGATGGCGTCACATCGGAGCAGGTCCTTAAAAATTCATTTTAAGAAGTGATTTTAAAGATGAAGTGATCAGCCTGTTTACTTTTTGACAAACTGCCTCACAGTTCATCTTATAAGTTCAAGAACAAGAGTGGAACTTGTATTTATATTTAAGCAAAGATTAAACACATTGGAGTAGAGCTTTTAATAAACTGCTTTTAATCTTAATTACAGCGATTTCCTTCTACAATTATGAAACTGAGTAATCAGGATTAAAAGGTTCCTGTGCCGCAAGCTGAACTATTGATTTCTTTTGTCAATGGTTCTGTTATTATATAACTTTATTTTGAGCTATCTGTTTTTTAAAGTTATATTTCTATGTATTGCCCAAACATAAACATTTGATATACTCCTGTCAAAAGCAGAAAAGTTCAATCAAAGCATGTGGTTCATGTTTTAAAGTCAGAGAGTATTGTTTTTTCATTATTGTGACTTTAGTTTGTATTAAAATAAGACTAACTGTGATTTTGCCATCGTCAAGCAACTATGAACGGCACAAATGTGTGAACCATTTCTATAATAAAAGTTTTTATATCTTTATCAACTTTTTTATTCTTGATTAAGGTCCAAATATATTTTTTACAAAGACTTTGGAACAAGATAGGTATTGTCAGTGTCTAAAATATTTAGTAATTAAAATAAAATAATATTCCAACACAAGCTTTGGAATTTGTTTTTTTTTATTTGGTTTAATTTGGTAAGGAAGCTTAATTATTGACTATGATGATTTATAAAGAAAATGAAAGAATAAAAAGTCTGTACCTGCTTCTTTTTGAATGGATTAAAAGTCATTCATGTGCTTTTCATGTGTTTATATTTTTATAGGCTTTTCTCTTTTATATGATTGCTGATTGATGTATTTATCACTTTGAAATAAACATTACAATCAATCAAATAAGATGTTGCAACACAAAAAAAACATGTTTTTTTTAATTTCAGTCATGTAGGAAATAAAGATTATACATAAAGCATAGATACTAAAGTGAACAAAGATCACCTTAAAAAAGAAATAAATATTAAATAATTTCATTTACATGTCAGAGAAGACGTGGGAAGATGAATGAACTTATCAGAGTTATATTATTCTGCGTCCTCATTGATATGTAATTATACAGTCATTGCATCTTATAAAAAGATAATACACTTTTATTTGCCATATAAAGATAAGAAACCTCTCCAAAAAATCCTTCCTCACTAATTCTAACTTTCTACCTTTTTCAAAATAAGCATTTCCATCCTGAAATATTAGTTTATATCAGAATACAAAATAATAATTTATTCTTATGAAATCATAAAGTTTAGTGCAAACATGCTGGATGTTAAACTATTTTGTTAAGCATACAAAAGAACATTAGTCATTAATTCTCTAAACTAAAGATCTTATGTAAATATATTTCAAAAATCTTTTGTATTTTAAGTTTTTCTCTTGTGTTTTTCTGTGCTGTTAGAATAGTTCGTCTTTTGCCACTTTTTTTTAATGAAAAGGCTGTTCATAGATTCAGTCATTTTAATTCTTCTTTGTCTTTTTTACTTGTCTTTTTTAAAGCCTCTCATAATGCAAAAACACACCCAGAGATATTCAAAAATCTAAAGAGAATCCACATGATTATGTGGCTTGAGTTAGAAAGTGAAAGCATTCCTTTCTCATAAATCAAGTTACATCCGCCCTTCCCAGCAGCGCACATTTGTTGTCAGTCCTTTTTTATCCATTTGAGGTGCAGACACAAACACGCCCCCGCCCACACACAACAACAGGCTGTAAAAGAGCAGCAAAGCCATAAAAGACATAATCGATGTTTGACTTAGTCAATAAAAGAAGCAGGCTTTCTGAAGTCAGTCCTTTGACTCTGTTAGGGAGGAGGGTGGATGAGGTAGTAATGATATGAAGCTTTAATCAATTCTCAATAAAATATAATAGCTTAATCATGTTGTCCGTTTTACTGCTGCAAAATGAAACTAACATCAGAGCTTTTTTCTAGAAGCTTCATGCACACTTTAGAAGAAGTCTGCTGACTCTGATAAAAGGAAATGATTAGAGTCGAGTCATATGATTTTAGCCGATGATAAACTGATTTAGATCTGGTTTACATATTACATCTTAAACTATCAGCTTTTATAAACTGTTGTGATTGTTATGGAGTGAACACCAAGACCACTCTTCAGACCAAGTTTAACTATTAACATGCAAGTTTATGAGCTTAAATATAAACATGCAATCATGTCATTACAGGTCATTTACTCCAACAGTCTTTTAATGACAAGCACACATGCTGTAAAATGGAAAAGAAAAAACTGTGTCGGCCATGTTTCTGTAGTTACAGAATGAACATCAGGGGCACTGCCAGAAATTTTAGGCCAAATGAAACGATCTTACAAAGCAACCCGACACACCAGATGGATCATTACCTCCACCAAGGAGCTATGTTAGTGCCGGCATCTGTTTTCTGTTTGTTTGTTTCTCTGTCAGCAATATTACTCAAAAACTTATGGACGGATTTCGATGAAATTTTCAGAAAATGTCTGGATTGGGACAAGGAACAAATGATTAGTGATCAGATCACTAATCAATAAGACGGTGATCCAGATTAGATTAGATCTGGATCACCGTCTGGATCCAGGAGATTTTTAAAGGATTCTTTAACATTGCAAGATAGGACCATTTTCCACATTTGTGCATATTTGTATGTTTTCATGGTCAAGGAATCCAAACATTTAGATGAAATAAATGGCCCCCGGTGGCAGTGGGCCCCTCGCTGGCCCTGTAGCGAGGTGCACCCAGAAGGGGGCGTCTTGGCCCTGGGCCGTGGGCAGTGCCCAGTGCAGTCGGCCTCCTGGCGTTTCCTGACCTAGCTCCTCTGTACTCAGCCACACGATTATAAAATCACACATGATTTTAAAATCACACATTTTAAATCATGTTATCAGGTTGTGTGTGTGTGTGTGTGTATGTGTGTGTGTGTGTGCATGTGTGGAGTTTGAATGGGGGGGGCTGTTTTTAACATGTGTATCACTTTGTGCTGCATTTTTAATGTATGAAAAGTGCTTTATAAATAAAGTTTGATTTGATTTGATTTGATAAAGGTAGGACTGATATTTATGGTGAGAACCACAATATTGGGAAGGACTGTGGCGCTGGCGGAAGTCTGCGCCCTCTGAGTGCTTTTATAGTTCAATATATGTCATTTGTTCTTTTGGGAAATTGCCCATAGAAAATGTTTGGGAGTGGGTAGAACCATTCAAAAGCATATCCAGCAGCTGACTGGATGATTGCTCTGTCAATCATATTCCTTACGGACCAATCAGATAGTAGACATGTGCTACTCCCACTTTATAAATTAAACCCTTAGCTAAAGATGTTGGAAGGTGAGCAAAATTATCCTTACTGTAGAGAAGTTTGTAGGTTTTCTTTTTTTTTTAATTAAATAAAGAAATGTGGTCCAGATCTGATAAACTGTCACTGAAGCTATTAGCATCTGTGCTAATCTCAGTATGAGCGTTAGCATATTGCTGTCCTCTTGCTCCTATTTCCGGTCTCCTCCCGCTTAAAACGATGTTGACTGGGGCCGTCCTGCTCACAGAAGTTGTAGACTGGAGCTTGGTGAGACGGATTTGCCTGATTACGGACATTGAATCAGCTGGATCCAGCTGCACTGCAAGGTTAATCACATATGTTCCAATCCCAAACCAGCTCTGCACAGTTTATCAAACCATGTACCTGTCAAGCAAATAAAAAACAAACATAATGTAATGAAATTTAAAAACAAGCTTTGCTTATATGTAGGGATGCACAGCATCGAATTTTTGCTGATATTTGATATGCCTATATTTCCAAACTTACCTTTGTCGATATTGATCATTTTTGGCAAGAGTACAAGGTATCCCCTTTACTAAATTAACCTGTTACTCTCATTTTAAAAGTGTGCTTAGCTTGTTTTTAGCATGCCAAAATGTAGCAATAATAGGGCTAAACATTGTACTTCATTCTTACATTCTGTGGGTATTACAGCCAATATATGTCATATATTTGACTAATATGTATGTCCAAAATATCGTCTGTAAATATCAGCAGAAATATTTATATCTGCCATTCGGATAGTTAATTTTTATGCTAATACCTGCCAATATTATGGCTATGTTTTGTCTAAATAAGCTTCAAATGGCAGAGAAAACAATTTGGCTAAAATGATGGATTAAATGGTCAGTTTACTACAGTGTACAAGTAACATTCTGGCACTTGTAAGCTTTTTTTTTTTTACTAATCATTTATGTTTAAGGTGTATCAGCCCTGATCAGTCTGATCTTTCAACTCTATCAAAGATTGTAGTTTGTGTGGTTCGTAAACACGCTACTGCGGCTCCTGTTTGTTGAAAGAATAAATAGACAAAGCGTCTTGCTTCTTCAGGCTTTAGCCAAACAACAGTTGATATGGGAATGAGCTGTTTGGCAGAGAGGATTTGGCTTTTTTCCCATGGGCGTAACCCCCATGCTCAGCTCTGCTGCTCATCCCACAAATGCAAGTTCCTCACAAACGTGGCACCATTTAAGAGAAAAAGAAACAGGCTTTGCATTGTGTATGATTTATTTCCATGAAGCATTGTCACAACAGGGAAATAATACACCCATTTCTGCATTCTTTTGTGCTTTGTTTAGATGTTATTGCAGTCATCCGTTAACATGTCGGTTTACGGGGCAATAATTAAGTCAGCGGATGTGTTTTAAAACCACACAAAATGAAATGCAGCACTTCTTTATTAAAGATGACAACTCTGATCCTCTATATTGGTGTTTTTTTTCTTCTCCAGCTTATCAGATTTCCAGAAGAAGTCCCTCAGGAGCAGCTAAGTTATCACTTTACTCAACATGGAGTCTCATATTGGGCCAAGTCTCTTATAACAGACCAGAGGGGATTCAGCGATGGCGGACCTTCTGACGAAAAGTGAAGGAAATGGTGCAACAGGAGAACAAGACCAGGACTTTGTTTTGTAGGATGGTCAGAGACAATCTTGATAAATCAGTTGTGCAAAATCAGAACGGAGCAGCTGAGAGCCAAACCCAACACAGCGAGGAACCTGCAGGACCAGAGCGAGGAAAGAGCCCAGAGAAAGCTAAAGAGGAGAGCCAAGAGCCGACAGAGTCACAGCTTGATTTACTGTGCTGGAACAAACTCAACTTTGAGGAAGAACCGGACACCTGGCACCAGGTAAAAAACAGACAGTTTACTCACGCTGAGTCACAGTCTGGGGAGGCGAAAACTTTGGGAGGGTTTTGTTTAAAACAGATGGCTGCAGAGAGACAGAGAGAAAAATCAAACAACCGGATTTGATTCAGTCAGTCGTACCACCACATCAGGAAGTCATAAAAGTGAAAGTAAATTTGATAAAGCAGCACTGCACTATAAAAGACACAAATCAGAACATAAAGCAGAAAAGTTCAAAGTACAGAGAGAGCCAGATGGAAATTTTGAGGTGAAATGTGGTTAGAACAAAAAGAAACCAGATCAGCAACTTCAAAAATGTCACTCAACATTTTCAACCAAAGTATGTTAATAACGAGTGCTGTGCAGAAAGACCCAAAATCATACCTCCATGTATTTTAACTTAATGATGACGTTTTTATCTATTTTTTGTCCCAGTAGAATTCTAGACTTTGAGAGGGTTTTAAGCAGTGATGGAAATTAATAAGATTTTATTGATACCATTTCCATTAACGATTCTGCTTATCGATCTGATTCTTCAACTATTCCTTTTAAATTCCTGCTGATTTTCTGTGTGGGCAAAAGTTGGCCTAACTACGGGATGCAGTGGCAACAATGTCAATCACATGACACTCCTGATATTCAGTGATGCACTGCATTAATTAAAGCATCTACAAGCCTTTGATGTTCTCTCTTAAGCTGCGTTCACACCGCAAGCGACCCAGCTTCCAAAATCACGTCGCCCACTGACGTATCATCGCGCATCCATAAATACCTAATTTTGGTCACCTTTGCTGTCGCTCGGTGACGTCACGTCCGCTCGAGTTTCACTGTGATCACATCATATATCATATAATAGGATGTATAAGCGGACTTTATTCCAGTTGTATCCTTTTCATTCACTTATCAAACACAAAACACTGCAGCTGATGCCCTGCAGCAGCATTATCTGTGAGTTTACCGCGGTCCGTCGAGGCGGAACTAATGTCCTCACTGACTAATGTTTCCCACACGGACATGGATTGTTACTCTGTAGTCCGGATGAATAACTGTCTGTCACAGGCACCGTCACACCTGCACACACCGCTGATTGGCTGTTGCCGCACAGCCACGCACGACATCATCTGTAAAGATCAACTTTTTTTACTTTGACATCGCGCAACAAGCTATGTGGTAGTGTGAAAAGCGGCTGTCGCATTGCGGGAGGGTTAGCCCCGCCCCGTTGCGGCTATACATTGACTTTACATGGAGAGTGATCGCTGAGGTAGTACAGGTAGCGTGGGCTGTGTACACACCTTTACTGATACTTGTTACTCGTACTTAGTAGGAACTTAAGCCACACTTTTAACCACTTGATCCCCTGTAAGTAGAAGGAATTGACCCTTCTTTGGCTTTCTGATTGGTTAACTGACCAGCCAATCAGAATCAGAGAATCCCTGATTATCTGTCAAAGTAGAGGTTGTCTGGTTACACAGTCAAACACTTCCTGTGTTGGGAGAGTCAAGATTCATGCAGTTATGCAGGGTGTCCATAAAGTCTCTTTTCAATTTTAAAAAAATATTACAAAGGCAGTTGATGAGATATCTTAACCAGATTTGTTTGGTTGTCATCTTTCATATTAAAGTTTTTTTTACCTCATTTAATACACCTCTGTATGGGCACCATTAGTTGCACGAAACACAACAAGACGGCACTCGATGTCTTGCCATGTTCGCTGTAGCATTGCTTCATGAATGGTGGCAATGCTCTTAGAAATCTTTGCTTCAAGTCAGTAATGTCCGGTATCTTTGTTTGATACATGATATCTTACACATAACCCCACAGAAAGAAGTCCAAGGGAGTGCACATCCGATTTGTCTCAATAAACCAGGATACACATTGTGCCGTCTCATGAGGAGTAGCCATTTTATAGGGGTTCATTTGACAGTTTTCCTTCCATTAACAGAATATCTAAAACACAAAAATTCAATGTGAATAAAAACTTTTGTAAATAATAATTAAAATAAAACAAATCAGGGCAAGATACCTCATCAACTGCCTTTGTAATCGGGTTTTTTAATTGTAAAGAGACTTTATGGACACCCAGTATGTTGACTTTTTGAATCAAATGAATTAAATGTGAATCACGCTTGGTCAAAGTAAGTCAGTTTCAATAGTTTCAAATGGGGGAGAGGGCAGCAACAACAGATTTTGTCTTACCATGTTACAATAAATAAAGAGGACAGGGCTTAACAGAGGACTGGTGGGTTATGACCCAGAAGTGGGTCGTGGTCGTGAGCTTTTGCATAGACAAAAAGTGTTTGGAATAAAAAATCTTCTGCTTTTATTTTGTCATGGGCTGCCATCCATTCACACTCGTTATCAATAGGTGGTGCTAATTAAAAGCTAATTAAAACCTGTTTTAAAGGAAAGCTGTTTAATTTACTGCTACTGTCCAAAATACGTTTACTTTCAGTCATTTCCATATATCAGTATTGACCAAAATAAGTTTTGATACATCAGTACATCATGTATCATCAGAAATCCAGAATCATGCATCACTTATTCTTATTCTCACTGTTATTATGAACTTGCTTGATTACTTTGTCTAAGGCAGCAGCTTGTGGAGCTGTAATTATCTACAGGATGCTTTGTGTTTGTCTGTCCTCATTCTGTTGTAATCAGCTGTTTATACTTCTGTCTGTAACTCATAGGGAGTTAAGGGGAACGAAGACTGTGGCCTTTCAGTTTCAGTTTGAGTAATTCTGTCATGAAAAGGTCCAACGTCCCTTTATGACAGTCATTCACTTTATTTTAATACATCGGACATTTAGGTCATATGGATTAGCTATTCAAGGACCCAGTTTCTAAATTGCCCTTAGGTATGAATGTGAACCTGAATTATTGTGTGTCTCCGTAAGTGGCCCTGTGATTGGCTGGAGTCCACCTCTTGCCCAGTGTCAGTTGGGACAGGCTCCATCTCCCCACTACCATTAAAGGGATAAACATTATCGATGATGATGGAAAATGAGGGACAAAAACTTAACAGAAACATTTTAATGTTTTGATACCATGCGAATGAAAGTCTTCATGATGATGTGGTCAGTGGTATCCAGTAGGGATGGGACGATACACTTAAAACTCACAATACGCTGCACCTCGATATGCCCGGGTCACGATACGATACGTTACGATACAATATCAAAGAAGTAAAAAAGAAAAATATTACTGTGTAATCACAACTTATTTGTTTTTGTTTGAGTTGCACACAGGAAAACACAAGGCCTAACAGGCCAAACACAAACAATAACACTCTCTCCAACCCTAGAGAGGTTAGAGAGAGTGTATGCTAACGAGCGGTAGGCTCGCTTTCGGCGTCTTTGTCTTTTTTAATGAGAAAGCCAAAATACTGCCAGACAGATGACTTGTATCCAGGCAGAGCGTCCTCAATTTCGACCTCATTCAACTCCATCATTCGCCTTTTTGGAGGCAAGGTAGTTGGTGCTAATGTTTGTTGTCGTCACTTCTGGTCACATGCGCTATTACCAGACGTGACGTCTTTATTTCGCGATCCATTTTTTTCAAACTCGATGCATTTCGTCATCTATTGTATCGCAATATATTGCCAAACGATATTTCATCCCATCCCTTGTATCCAGTATCTAAAAATATTTAAATATCATCAGTGATTTTAATGCCTAATGGATTGCTGTGAGATGATTGTATATTATTTAGGTTCTCTTGTATTTATAAAACTGCAGATGTCCTTTGGTCATGTGACTAAACTGCAAATACACAAGCAGATATACATTGTTAAAATTAAATGTTAAAAAGCAGCACTTGACAACATAAGGATGCAGGATATTGATTTTTGCCAATATCCATTAAGCCAGTATTTTGAAACACAACTTTGCCAATGCCAATATGAAGACTATTCTTTTACAGAATATGATATTTACCCTTTACTAAATTGACCTGTTCCTCTTACCATGGCAGCGTATTTGTGTTAGAAAATTGACATCAATCTCAGAAAACAACTTTTGAATTGGAATTTGAATTGAAATAAATTTCAAACATTTATGCAAATAAATAAAAATAGAGAAATATCATTCACATACAAAGAAAAAAAGAAATAAAGTAGTTATACACGTTCGGAAAGAGTAGGAAGGAGTAAATACTTTTGAATTCCTACTCATTATTACTGTTTCTCATGGATCATATAAAATTAATGTGCTCTAACATCTATGCAAATATATTTAACATATGTACACTACACAACATATAAATATATTTATGTACATAAACTCACTTACAAAATATGTAATATATAATCCATTGTTTAACAGTTGACTGTTGGAAGCAATAACTGGGTGGAGCTTTGTACTACATTTATATATTCTGTACATTTTAAAGCCAATGTATGTGATATATATGGCTAATATGTGTTTACAAAATATCAGCAGTAAATATTATTTTAAGGTAATATCTGCCATATCAATATCATGGTGATAAAACTGTGCCACCTTAGTCTAGTGTTTTGTCAAAATTGTGTTGGAAAAAGTGTTAAATTATTTTAAACCATCTTATCTGTTGTCAAACTAAATAGGCTTAAAAAAACTCATAGATGAGATCAAATCATTTTATGTAGTTGATTAAATGAAATGCATCATTATGTCTTTCCATACTTTGTAGCAACTTGAGAAAGAAATCTCAGAGCCATAGAAAGTCAAAATTTGATGAATGACTGTTTTTATCCGAGATGTTAAAGCTGCAGTGTCTGTTACCATTATTTTTTAAATACATTTTTAAGGTTCAACAGCCCCTCTGATTTTCTCATCAAAGGTTTTTGCTGCATACCCAATAAAATGAGGATATATTAAAACTGTCAGGCATGAAGTCAATGATTTCCATGGCCCTGAACATGCCTGCAGGTCTGCTTTGGCTCTGCTTTTATCATGTTATTAGTGAAGGTTGCTTCCAGGCCTCTCTGAAAGACGAGTCTGCAGGAAAGCCTCAGGTGGCATAAAGAATGATCTGGATATAATGTGCAGGTTAGAGCTGATTAACTGGTCTAACATTACATTTCTATTTAGGTGGGGAGTTCTCCTTTCAAACCAAAAGATAGTTTTTTACTTTTTCTTCGATGTTACATAGATGTTTGAAACACCTGGCTTCACCACTGCAACCGTCAACATTTACACAGTTTAGTTATCAACCAATATGGTGAATTATGGGGGAACTTGGTAGTCAGGCTTTAACACAAACTCAAATGTTGACTATTGATATCTCACAACACACCAACAGCTGCATCCTGTTTAAAAAAAAGCTTTGTGGCAGAGATCCTCGAGAGTAAACTCAACCCACAAGCACAAATATTCCCCAACACCAACACTACACATGCATCTCGAGAGGCAGATCCAGTGTTCACTTTGTTGTTATCATAATAGTTTTCATCAACAACCTCTTCCCCTCTGCAAAAACTAGACAGTAACTAATAAAAACAAGTGCACATGGACAAAAATAAAAACTAATGAACTAATGTTTTCATCAACAAATAAAAATGAGACTAAAATGTTTGAGGGAGACTTAATCCAATTAGTCCTAGTTTGTTTATGTAGAAAGGAGGGACAAGTTAGAAATATATCCAATCACAGCTGGCTTAGCTTGTTGGTGGTGGAATGAGTTGTGGAGTGATCCAATCAGAGCTGCTCTCTTTATGACTTGATATATTTATGTAGAGCAGGTTCACTGTTTGTTGTCAATTCTGGTATTGTAACTGAGATGCTCTGCTTGGCTAGCTTAAATAAAGGTGACTGCATAGCACACAAAAGTTAATTTTAGTTAATTTTTTTCAGTGAATTTCTACATTTAAACTTTACTAGCATTCAGTAAAGGGTTATTAGACGTGACTTCATGACCTCAGAAATACAAGAAAACTTAAAAAAAATGCCTTACACTTTACACTTTCTATTCTAGTTGACTAAAGTTACAGTAGATTTTGTCGACTTAAATGTTGTTAAATTTCATCAGCTAAAACTAGAGTAAAATAAAACCAATTTAGATGACTAAATTATGACCAAATTCAAAAAGATATTTTAGTAAGAAGACTATAACTAAAACTAAATTAACCCTTTAAGGCCCAAGACCATAGGTTATAGCCAGAAAATTCCAATTTTTTGGAGCTGAAATGTTTGTTTCGCTTTCTGCTAAAATAGTAAAAATATTAAAATGTCCATAAAATTCAACATATAGATTTTTCGTATCTCATTTGATACATTAGGTGTTTTTGGAAACTGATAATCCATTTGAGGACATTTTTTATCATTTATCTGATTGCATTCAGAAGTTTTTTTTGTAATTTGTTGATCATATTGAGTAGACAGAGGTATTATAAAAGTATTTATCAAATATGATACAACTGGCTTTATGGGGTTAAAAGGTGCTGTCAAAATTAACACAAAGACGCCTTAATGGCATCTACATTGTAAAGCTGCTTCATTTGTCTTTACAGCTCCTCCATCAAAATGTTTTTTTGGTAATGTTTAAGTTACTTCATTTTCACCTTTTCTGTCTCCAGCCGTCCTCTGGTGCTGATGCAGACAGCTTGCCCACACACCTCCGTCCATTCAGAAGTGCAGAAGAGTATAAACTTGTGAAACTCACCTACCAGCAGCTCCAGCACAGCGGTTACTACTGGGGATCGATGACCATGGAGAAAGCACACGGTGTACTCTCTCGGGCACCCACTGGGACCTTCCTCCTCAGGTAAGATTGTATCTGAAAGATGGAGTCTGCTTTAGAAAGTGGATTCTTGCCAGTGTCAAGGCCTGAAGGCTGTGAAATAGATTCAGTAATGAGTATATAGTGTTATCTTATCGGCCTTCTATTTCCACACACAGTCCAAAAGCACAGGCACAAAAAGAAGTTTCTTTGCTTTGTGTTTGCAGAGACAGCTGCCAGTCGGACGTGTTCTTCACTCTGAGTTACCAAAGTGATGACGGGCCCACAAGTGTTCGAGTTCTGCTGAACAATCAGCTCTTTAGTCTCTATGGCAGCAACAGGACTTTTCCTTGTATCTTCGCTCTGCTCAATTATTACACCAGCTCGTCCTGCAAGCTCACTCAGCCCTATCGAAAGCAGCGACCCGAACGCCTCAAGCAGGTATGCAGGAGAGCTCTGATGCGCGCATGTGAGGCGGAAAGAATAAGCGATTTACCTGGACTCAGCAGTCAAGATAAGGACTATGTTCAAGCGTACCCTCACGCGATATAGGAAAATATGGAGGAGTTTTTTTTATAAATTAAAAATACACGTTTTGATGTTTTTAAGGTATCGTTTTTGATTTGCATTTATTTAATGGTTATTGCACATGTTTTGAAAAATGTGTTTTTACAAAGCACTCATGGTACCTAATGTTTCTGAAGTCCCTGTAAAGCAAAATCTTAAAACTGTCTCCAAACACGCCTTATACTCAGGAATACTGCTGCTTTAAAAGTGGAAAACAAAACATCGGAAAAAGTGAAACTGTGGATTTTTCAATATTGACAAGAATTTCACCCCATTCACAGTTACCCTCTTTTTTTTAAAAGTTAAGTCATAGTTCTGGTATATTCTGCCTCCTGTCTGCCCTGATCACATATTTCTTGTTATTGTTTCTGCTGACTGACTCTGCTGCCTTTGATTTTTAAGGCATGCAGAACAAAGTGGAAGGACTTGATAAGGAAGTTGTTAGGCAGAATGATATTCAGTACTTTAGCTAGTCATTATTAAGTCTGGTTTCAGATTCCCATCCCTAGAGTCCACTGACGGACACATTCTACTTGAATTTCCCAATACTTGTGTTTATAGAAGACCTTTGTGTTGAAGGAGCAATATAAGGAAATGAAGCCTCAGTATGTAGCTTTAGCAACTAAACACAACCAAGATGTCAGAACTACAAATGCAGAAGACTTAGCGACTTAGCGTGGATCCCAATGCTACCCCTTAGTCCTTCCCCTTCGTCTTAAGGGGAAGGGGTGAAAACACACTCCTGAGAAACAAGACGGCACTCTATTACCACTATGTCATCACCCAGAGCCGCTTGCTAGCTGTGATGAAGGGAGATGCGCCAATTGCCGTAGCTACAGCTGCGAAAGCTAGCTTGCTATAACGAGAAGTTTTAAAATACGGCCAACAATTCAAAACATGATGAATATTTACTTGATGAGTTAATAATTACTTATATTAAGTGCTTCCTTCAGTCTTCGCTCTGCCTCGGCGGGCACAGTGTATTATGGGAAATTCTCATACCTCTTCATTTCAAGTGAGGTCCAGGTCTGTCCTCGTTTCGAGGGCTATGTAGCCCTTCGTCTTAGCCCTTCCTCTTGGCCATACAGAGAATTGGGACACCACTTCACAAGACGTGAAAGGGGGTAAGACAAGGGCGAAAAGGTACAATTGGGATTCACCCTTGAAACCACAGAAATCTTGAAAACTAAGAGGTCTGAATAAGTGGTTTTCTGCACAATGCCATTAATAAACATCATGACATGACTTTGTCTCTGGTGGCACAAACATGTTGTGCTGACAGGTTCACTACAGGAGAGATGAATAAATGACTTAGAACATTTAGGATTATTGTCTTTAAATGTATTTTCTTGATTATCAAAGTGAATCCTTGTAAGTTAACACCACAGTCTTTTGTTAACAAACTCAAATAGAAAAAAAAAATAATATTTCCTTTTTGCTTTACAGGGACTTTGATCACTAATGCACATTTTTCTCTGACATATACAACAGATCTGCTGCACCACTGCCTTCATTATTGCATGTACATTAAAACATAGAATATGCAGCTGTTTAAAGTTGCATTAATTGATGCTCGACCACTTTGGAGCGAAGATAGAAAACACCAGAAGAAGCCAACGGTGTAACATTTAATAGAGTAAGTTCTCAAACATGAGCAAACAGTTCATCCTCTCCAGAGATCCTTGCTTTATTAATGTTTAAAACTCAAGAGTGTTGTAGTTGCATTTATAGTTCTCATGTGGTTTTCTGAAGACTGTGGCTTAATCATTTTGTAATCTCAGAAAAAGAGACTTATTCCTTTAATTTACTTCAGTACGCTTTAGAAAATATGAACATGATTTATTTTTTTATTAAGGTTCACAAAAAGTTTATGGCTTTAAGTGAAAGCCTGTCATTTCATAGTTTTGTTTTGTTTTTTTTTTGTATGAAGAAATTCAGAGTGGTAACTTGCACAATTATTTGACTGTGGATGCTACAAAATACCATAATAAAAAAAATATTGCAAAGTCTGAGCCTGGAGGTGGCTCACAGGGTTCAAACCACAAGTTTCTCAACAGCCTCAAATCTTTAAGGATGTTAGAGAAATGAAAATACATAAAATCTGCTGACAGCCCTGGCTGAACAACAGCTTATCAGTGTAAATTTTGTAAATAAAGTTGATATTAATTTCGTAGCCTTATAGACAGAGTAAGTATTAGCAGTTCTAGTTCCACCAGTCTTTGGTCCTCATTCCAGATGAATACCTACATGCAACTTTATCTCCATCCTGTGGATCAAAAACAGCTACTAATGCTATCTGTTTGTATTATGGTGTTCCCATTTGTCCTTGTTTACATCAGGGTCGAAGAGCATTGAAGAAGCATGTCAGCAGATATCTGCACACCTGAAAACAAGCTTCTCAATGCAGGGAATTTTAGCACATTTTGTTTGGACGCTACAAACACATTTAGCTGTGTTGGGATACATCCATCCTTACAAGTTTTACCTTGCCTCAAAGGTGACTAATTAGGCTTTCCAAAACGCGATTCCAATCGATCATATTAAAGGGAAGAAATAATCAACCAAAATAATTTCCAAACTTTTATGGAGGAGTATATTTTTCAAGGAGGATATAGGACAAACAAACTCTATTCTGTACCTTTGCGCACAAAAGGTCAAAAACTAGCACAGCCTTTCAGTGATGGCCTACGTATGTCAGCAAATGAGAAATTCAACAGTCTCTTCAATAGAGAGATATGCTTTGGGATCATTTCCATTAATAAGGTCTGGGGTGAACAAAAGCACAAAAGCATCACAAAACCTCGACATTTTCTTTACAATGATAATCTTCATGTTCAAAACTGACTTTTTTAAAATATTATTTAGCCTCAAATTGTAATTCCATGTTTTAGCCTTTTGTCTGAGCATTTCCTCTTAATAAAACAACCTGATTATCTTGGTACCTGTGTATTATCATTCTTTAAAAATGATCTGCTAGGATTGAAATAGCATACCTAGCAATCTTTGTAGCCCTTGTTAGCAGTTTGTTAGCATCCGTCCTTTAAAAACAAAATAGCACTTTAATTTTATTTTAGGTTTCAAAGTGGAACATTGAAATTTTGCTTGCTCGTGTTCACCACAGACTTTATTTTAGATATTTACCGGAATAACTATTCTAAAATCCCTGAAACTGTTGTCCATGGCAACCAGAGGTGCTAAAATGTTACCTTACCTCCGTGTTTCTGGACTCATTAGCTAGGCTCATTGTTAACTTTACAGTGAGGCCTTACAATTAAGCCTAATTCTCCCCCTGAATCTCCACCCACAGTCATGGTAAATGTAAATGGTCTTTATTTTACAGCCCTTAAGGTTACCCTTTAGGTGAACCAAAGTGCTTTACAATAGATTGTGAATACACGGAAACAAACTTACCCTAGTGAGTGATAATATTTTAATCAAAACAGATCACAAATGTTTAATTTAGATGACTGGTGACTCTGTTAAAATGTGAAAAAGAAATGTTTTTTCCTTCTAATTATGCAGTAACTCAGAAGTTCATTTTCAACCACTGTTTTCTGTTACTGTTGTAATACCACTGTTTTGCTTACCATCAGTGCCTTTCTAAGTCCTTGACTCAAAATGTTTATTTTTTTGCAGCAGCTATTGAGCAACTTCAGATAACCTAAGATTTACCTCCTAACTGTTTAGCCTGGGAATGAATTAATGACGGCATGTTTGACAAAGAATTAAGAAATTCTGTAAATGATAAATGATTAGCTCGAGTTGTTGAAAGTGAGTCAGTGAGTGAAATCTGTTGGAAACAGTCTTGATTAATGTAGTTTAACTCTTCATCTAAACTTGAAATCATTTCACAGTGTGGTTTAGTTATCAGTTCTGTGAAATAATGAGCATATTACAAAATGTGATGGCTTATTCAATGTTGGGATTCAAATAAAAAAGATTCTTTAATCAACAAAACTGCTGTCTTCTGTGTGTACTGTATGGACTGCACATCTGTCTCATTTCTTTGTATACAGTGAAGCCAAAATACAAACAATAAGCAGCAGTGTGTTGCTCATGTTGGAGGCTGGACTTGCAGAGGGGGCCAGTCATTTAGTAGTTTTTGGTGTACTTGTACTTTTTGAGTATTTTTTGACTAGTTATTACTTAATTATGTATATTGAGATGTATTGTACTTCATGACATTTCTCTATTCATCCAAGTTCTCATAAAATAATCTTTGAAAAGCAGCACAGGCCAAAGATCATCTAGTGTTGTTATAAAACTGAAATGATGCTAGTTTATCAGTGACATGACACAGAACTATATACTCATCATCTTTAGGGGCAGCAGGGGCTGGATCCGATCCCAGCAGACATTGGAAGCCAGGGAACACCCTGAGCCGGCCACCGTCCGATTAAAAAGTCAACAATTAACCTAACGAGAATGTTTTATGTCTGTGGGAGAAAACCAGTAACCTTGTACAGTTACAAGACCTAATATTAACTTTAGAGAGAGCAACAAACTTTAATACATGGTAGTTCCTTCAAACAACACACATATACATATTAGTATGATGACCTTGATAAATAATCATGAATAACCTGCTGTTATGGATCTGCTCAACCCCCAGTGCTTTGTCCTGCACCAACCATCAACACAAATGGCATTTAACATAAATTCATACTTTTAGATCAGTTAAACCCAATTTAATGGTAGTTTTCCTAGATGCTACTGTATTAATCAACATCATTTCTCTCCAGATTATGTTAATGTTAATATTAAAATGACTTCTCAATTTTTGTACTTGTTGATTAAACTTTCAAAATAAATGCCTGTACAGCCATATAGACATGAGGACAATTTTGAAAACCAGACGCGACATCTTAAGGAGCTAACCTTGAAAAAAATAGATATTTAGCAGAGACAAATGTGATGAGGACAAATTTATGATATGGGCATCCATGGGTTGGTCACAATCATAAATTTAAGCCCCTTTGTTTCTGCCTGTGTGGATAAATCTCTGTATGAATGTACAGATGTGGACAAAATTGTTGGTACCCTTCCATTAAAGAGAGAAAACCCCACATTGTCACTGAAATGAGCTGAAACTGACAAAAGTAAAAATAAATACAAATTTAGTGAAAATCAATTATTGAAAATCAGACTTTGCTTTTGAATTGTAGTCCAAGAGAATTATTTTAAAAAACAAACAAATGAAACTGCCCTGAACAAAAACGATGGTACCCTGAGAAAATATTGAAAATGATGTGATGTGTCCAGGCCAGTTTCATTATTTGTTTTTTTAAAAAAGTTCTCTTTAACCACAATTAAAAAGCAATGTCTGATTTTCATTAGTTGATTTCCAGCAAATTTGTATTTATTCTTTCTTTTGTCAGTGTGAAGTCATTTCAGTGACCATTTTGGGCTTTCTGTCTTTAACGGAAGGGTACCAACAATTTTGTCCACGTGTGTATATATATGTACATATATGTGTGTGTTTTTCTAAAAAAAAATGAAAGAGCTTGGCTTCAGTTGGCTCTCTGATGAAGTGCCTTGAGATAACACTTCTTATGAACTAGCACTATACAAATAAAGATTGACTGATTGATTGGAGCTGCCTGACTCAAGGTCCATTATCAGACAGAAATATCGTGCCAAGCTCCAGTTTACAAAGATTGTGATCACCCCCAAGTGACCTATAAATGAATTAAAAACTCAACAATAGAATCAGTGTGTGGTTGGGATGCATTCCCCCTAAACCAGGGGTGGGCAACTGGCGGCCCGGGGGCCATGTATGGCCCTCCGCCTTACTAAATACGGCCTGCCAGTCATTTTCAAATCAGCAATTGTGAATATGAAGAAAACTCAAATATCTAATCATAATAACTCTATATAATCCTGAATGATATTTTTATTGGCTTTTGTAAGTTATTTACGGTCTACTTTGCTATTACAGTGACTCTAAATCTCTTTCATGAAGCTTTGGAACATTAAATCAAGTATAACTCAAAACTATATTCAAAATATGGCAGCAGTAAAATCTTTGAGCTTTAAAAATTTGGGAACACTCATCATTTCATTGATTTGAAAGAAGCTTTCTCGGTTTTAATTCCATATATTTTAGCTAAATTTGCTTGAATTCTGTGTCAAGTTCATTAATTATGTATTATAACTTTTATTTGTCATGTAACATATGAATATTGGTATGCTAATTTTAGGATTAATTAATATTCTCTAATGGTATTTATCCAACATCCTTTTTCACCAGGAGAATTTCCGAAAATTTGTAACAATGCGGCCCTCAGGTTTGGAAAAATGGTTTTATGTGGCCCTCTTGGTAATGAAAGTTGCCCACCCCTGTCCTAAGCCTTTGCACAAAACATCATTTATGGAACTAAAACTGAGAAAACTGGATGTTTTGGACAAGGCCCATTTACATGCTTCTACCATCCAGGTTCGAATCCAGCCTGTGGCCTGTTTGCAGAGTTTCTTTCCCGACTCTCTCTCGCCCCCTTAAGCCTGTCCACTGCTCTCTCTCTCTGTAACCACTGCCAGGCAAAAGGAACCACAAGCACACTCAGCATCCAAATAGTCCTTTTTGATAAGGAACCTTCCTAACTGAAGAAATAACCCGGCAAGCATTTAAGCATCGGACATGATAAGGACTGTTTGAATTCTCCAAAAGTTAAGGAAAGGAGGGTTGTTGCTTCCTTTTCTTTCTCCTTTAGCTTAGGTAACACCGGACCATCCTTTACAAAAGGAAAGGAGAATGAACGCCCCATAACGCCCTGCGGCACGAGACATATATAAAACTGGCACCAACCGAATATTTCTGGAAACTTACGAAGGAGAAGGACGATGAGTTGTATGGGACTGTGAAGATATAATGTAGATATTTTTGGCAGGTATAGAAAAAAATATGCTCTAAAGTCAGTGCTTTCAAAAATATATAACCTTTAGTTCATATCTTTATTGATCATTTTTAGAATGGTGGGTGGATAAACAATTAAATGTTATAATTAATAAAGCACTTAATTTAAGCTTTTTCTCCATAACTGCCTACAGTGTTGATGAATAATAAACACACAATTGTGGTACTTATGTCCTATATTCATATTAAATGTAATTACCACATTTCCATCAATCTTAGTTTATGAAGTAAATCATGCCAATACCAAGATAGAACAATCTGGTCTCTAATAAGGTTTATTAAAAAAAAAAGAAAAAAAGAAGGATCAATGGGGCATTTTACAATACTACAAATATAATTACAAACGTAAACAATGTGCATAATGATTTATCTGAATGAAACAGGGAGAATAATTCCTCTGAAACATTCTGGTGTATTAATAGACTTCAGTTTTTTTCTGTGCCCTGTCAAAGATGTCATCACATGCAGTATTTATGATCTGACCTCACAGCTGTGAGCAGGAAACACACACTGAATGACCAGAGGACAAAACACTGTCACAGGTAAATCCTCTGATCATTGATTGTTCATGTTAGCAGGTGAAGCTGACACAAAACAACAACTGTAAGGTGAAGCAGGGGACAAAGACGCTTCTTGGAGTTCATTTTCAGAACACTGTAGTTCATCATGGTTTACCTGCAACACAAGAAATTGTCATCACATAAATAAGACACCAAAGTGGAAGTGCAGTCGAATTAATCTTTTAACACAGTTTTCCTTTCCTTTCCTCTTATTCCCTCCTTTCCTTGACCCTATGATGTTTTCCATCGGGGCTAAGGTAAAGTGGATAGGAAAGGACGTCGGAAGGACTTTTCGAATGCAGCCAGAGACTCAGAGTAAATTTTCAGTCCGTTTAATCAAAAAAGGCTCAGTACAAAGGTGATCAAAATTAAGCAGACAGAGCTGCAAAATTGTCAGGATTACTCAGGAACAAAAGACTATAAAACGAGTCAGGAAACACAAGGACTCAGACAGGAATAACGTTCAAAAGTGTGCACACGGGGGTGACAAAACAATCTCACACAGAAGGCAGGAAGTGAGTGGTTTAAAAACAAAACCCAAAACCAGTGAAGTTGGCACGTTGTGTAAATCGTTAATAAAAACAAAATACAATGATTTGCAAATCCTTTTCAACTTATATTCAATTGAATACACAGCAAAGACAAGATACTTAACGTTTGAACTGGTAAACTTTATTATTTTTTGCAAATATTAGCTCATTTGGAATTTGATGCCTGCAACATGTTTCAAAAAAGCTGGCACAAGTGGCAAAAAAGACTGAGAAAGTTGAGGAATGCTCATCAAACACTTATTTGGAACATCCCACAGGTGAACAGGCTAATTGGGAACAGGTGGGTGCCATGATTGGGTATAAAAGCAGCTTCCCTGAAATGCTCAGTCATTCACAAACAAGGATGGGGCGAGGGTCACCACTTTGTGAACAAATGTGTGAGCAAATTGTCCAACAGTTTAAGAACAACATTTCTCAACCAGCTATTGCAAGGAATTTAGGGATTTCATCATCTACGGTCCGTAATATCATCAAAAGGTTCAGAGAATCTGGAGAAATTACTGCACGTAAGCGGCAAGGCCCAAAACCAACATTGACTGCCCGTGACCTTCGATCCCTCAGGCGGTACTGCACCAAAAACCGGCATCACTGTGTAAAGGATATCACCACATGGGCTCAGGAACACTTCAGAAAACCACTGTCAGTAACTACAGTTCGTCTACATCTGTAAGTGCAAGTTAAAACTCTACTATGCAAAGCCAAAGCCATTTATCAACAACACCCAGGAACGCCGCCGGCTTCACTGGGCCCGAGCTCATCTAAGATGGACTGATGCAAAGTGGAAAAGTGTTCTGTGGTCTGACCAGTCCACATTTCAAATTGTTTTTGGAAACTGTGGTCGTCGTGTCCTCTGGACCAAAGAGGAAAAGAACCATCCGGACTGTTATAGGCGCAAAGTTCAAAAGCCAGCATCTGTGATGGTATGGGGGTGTATTAGTGCCCAAGGCATGGGTAACTTACACATCTGTGAAGGCACCATTCATGCTGAAAGGTACATACAGGTTTTGGAGCAACATATGTTTCCATTCAAGCAACGTCTTTTTCATGGACGCCCCTGCTATTTCAGCAAGACAATGCCAAGCCACATTCTGCACGTGTTACAACAGCTTGGCTTCGTAGTAAAAGAGTGCAGGTACTAGACTGGCCTGCCTGTAGTCCAGACCTGTCCCCCATTGAAAATGTGTGGCGCATTATGAAGCGTAAAATACAACAACGGAGACTCTGGACTGTTGAACAACTTAAGCTATACATCAAGCAAGAATGGGAAAGAATTGCACCCGAAAAGCTTCAAAAATTGGTCTCCTCAGTTCCCAAACGTTTACTGAGTGTTGTTAAGAGGAAAGGCGATGTAACACAGTGGTAAAAATGCCCCTGTGCCAACTTTTTTGCAACATGTTGCTGCCATTAAATTCTAAGTTGATTATTTGCAAAAGAAAATAAAGTTTCTCAGTTCAAACATTAAATTTCTTGTCTTTGCTGTGTATTCAATTGAATATAAGTTGAAAAGGATTTGCAAATCATTGTATTCTGTTTTTATTTACGATTTACACAACGTACCAACTTCACCGGTTTTGGGTTCTGTACAAGAGGAAGGGACCAACAAACAGGGATCACACGGTGCACACACTAAGACAATCAATGCAGGTGAAACACAAGAAGCTGATGAGCGAGGTGCACAGGTAGGGGAGGGCAGGAAGGAGTGATCTGGGAAGGAAACACAAGATAAGTGATCCTGAAAATAAAACAGGAAATGCCAAGACAAGACACAAGAGGCAGAAAGAAAAAGATTAACTTCACTGGGAGATTTGACACTCCCCTCTCAATAAAGGCCCCTAAAAATAATGTTAAAAAAATACACAAACCAGAGAAAAGACAAAATACTGGTGCTGACCCTCTGACAACACTCAGAAATGTGGACAAAATATCAGCCGTGCGTGGACAGAAGGCTCAGTCCATATCAAAAAACATGAATGAACCTTTACTGTAATCAGTTCTGGGGGGGAGGGGGACTGCTCAGGGCCCAAGGTCCATGTAGCAGGTTAATCCAGCCCTGTAAAAGAAAATCACTCCAACTGTACAACTATCTTCCATTTCAATCAGAGAGGCTTAAAGTCAGAGCACAAACACACACAGCTGAAAGCACACACTCACAATCTCACACACTGTTTTGATTTTTTTTATGAAGTACCGCTCGTCTGTCATGTGTTCCACTTCCTGTCCTAAATCTGACTGGCAGTGGCCCCTTTAGTTTAAATTAGCTCTCCTCTAGGGACACACAAACAGACGCACACTCTTCAGCTGAACCCAAATTATCTCTGTCTCATTAACCTTAGAAATGTGGATGTAACACCATCACCTCAGTGACACAGAAAGAGGCCAGAACAGTTCATTCACAAGCTTTAAACTACACAGTTTGGTTTTCTTTGTGAGATTTCCAGACTAATTTTCAACAACTACTCTCACGCGAAAGTACTTTTTCATCAGCAACAGTAAAAAACAAGCTCCATCTGCTTTTTTATAGAGCGACAAACTGCGCTGTGACACCCTGCTGTCAGGCGGTGAGCTCTGCAGTGCATGCGGAGTTCATACCTTCAATTTACACTGAAGTCTCCTAATTAAACAAAACAGCCTGTGGAGTGGGACTCAGAGAAAATCCTGACAAATAACACAAAATCCTTCTCAAGAGCAGAAAGTGAAGCATAGAGCAGCTCAGCCCTGGACCTCATGATACTATACAATAATTGGGTCACACGATAATATCACGATATCACAATATTGTGATACTCTACAGTTAACTAAGAAAAAACTAGAGATGGTGCATATGTAAATCACATAATATTACTCAAAACTGAAAGCACAAATCAAGTCAAAACAACTTTTCCATTTTATCTTTTTAACTTTCAGCTCTACTGTTTGGCAGAAGTCAATAAATTCAGGATAATTAATGTGTTAAAAACCTAACATGTCATTGTTTCTGTCAGTGTTTTAGGATACAGAAACAACTGCAAACAAATTAAACTGACATTTTCTTTGTTTGGGATTCAAAGGTTTAAAACTCTAAATGCTATTATTATTATTACCATCATTACTTTTTTAAACACTTAACCATTTACTGATATGATGATTTATAGATATATCTTTTTTTTAATGTATTTTTTGGGCATTTTGTGCCTTTATTGATAGGAGAGAGACAGTGGATAGGCTTGTGAAAGGGGGTGAGAGAGTAGGGGAAGACACTCTGCAAACTGGTCACAGGCGGGATTCGAACCTGGACCGGCAGTAGTATGTACATGGGGTGCCTGGTTGCTAACTTCTCCGTCAAACCAGCATCCCTATAGATATATCTTTATTCATATGTTTTTCATGAAAACATTTAATTTGTGTTTCTCAAACTTTCTGTCTATTTTGAAGTTAGTTTTGATTGATATGGTATTTACTAGGCTGAACAATTAATTGCAAATTAGATTAAATCGCAATATGGCTTGTTGCAATTTTCAAATCGCAGAAGGTTCAATATTTTTGGCCCAAAATGTGTTGAACATTTTGGCATTGTGATGTAGTTTTTTGCACTTTCGTGCCTATTTTTTTAACCTCTATTCATACACTTTTTCCCCACTTTTGGACCATTTTTACCTTTTTTTAACACCGTTTTTACAACTTTATGCCTATTTTGCCCACAGTCATCTTTTTCTGGCCACTGTCAGAACCATTTTTGGAATATTAACATGGTTTTTAAAATTTAATTTCAAATTTTATTCGGTATTTTGCTGACGTAATCAGTTTTCCTAAGCCAATTTTGGATTTTTTCTGCAATTTCATACCTATTTTGCACCTATTTATTAACCTTTTTCTGCTTTCATACCATTTTTACCCAGTTTTTACAATTTCATACCTATTTTGCTTCTGTTCTTCACTTCTCCACTTTTTTCTCAAATCTTTTATCCTTTGATTAATTTAATGTCTGTTGGTTGTACTATTAAAAGATCTACTGCTTATGTTTGTTTAAGAATACATAAGATGAGGAACATTAAAACAATTGCAGAGTAAATCGCAATATTGGGGAAAAAAATCGCAATTAGACTATAGTGTTTTTTCGTTCAAACAAACACACTACTTCATGACCTCCTGCAGGCTCCTTATCAACAACCCGGCTCATCCCGAGACGGAGAGGAGCCTGTGCGGAGGTCACTCCATACACACATGTTCTTATCACTCTTATAAAAGAGAGAAGACATTGCATTTCTCCAGTTCAACATTTCATGTTGTAACATGTATGTTGTAGCTCCTTGTTATAACAAGTAAAATTTGCCTTGATTGCATCCAGCTGCCTCATCGTCATCTTTATCTGAATTATGTCAGGTGTGGTACGAACTGGTTTCTGAGCAATCTTAGGCCTGTAAGGGGAAAAATCCTGACACCTAGTATTTGCAAACCTTTCTGCCTTTTCTGATGGATGTTGTGCCAAATATTTGTGCATTTTTATGTCATCATGTAATCATCTGTTTGCAATTTGAACCTTCATATCCCACATCAATAAAATATCTGGCTTGTTTGTAGTTCCTCTCTTCCCTGAAATGCTAACAGAAACAATGATTTGATTTGTTCTCTTGTTTTAAAAACATTAACTTTCCCCGAATTTGATGATGACCTCTGCCAACCAGATAAGCTGATAGTTAAAGGGTTATTGTTTGTGAAATATGTCAAATGCTGTGCTACATACATACACTTAACCTGAAAACATAGAGTGCATCGAGTCACTTAAACTAATAATGCAAAGACAATTTTCTTGTTTTCTCTTTAACAGTGTGTTGAAAGCATCCAAACCTGCAGTGCAGCTCAAACTGTAATTGAACACATGAAGAACAAAGTGCTTCGAGTTAGTGACAGCACAACAGTAAGTAAAAAAAAACACATTTCTGTTGCCACTGTCTGAACTGAATAGACTGCCTGAAATAAAACCTGTGTAAACATATTTATACACTACATTTTATTTCCAACTCTGATAAAATATGAGCTTTTATTTGTACATAAAAATTGATATAAAGATTTGAAATATCAACATTATATCAGAGGTCGAAATATTGCGATATTTTGCTGTATTGGTATTTTTTCATACCTCTTTTCATGATTATTCAAATTTCCATCCCAGAAGTGGCGCAGTTTCTCCGTCTGAAGTTTAAGAGCCTGTACCTGTTTTATAACAAGCTGGCTCACACAAAAAGCTACAACCCTCCTCTTTTGGTTAACACTGAATTATAAAACTACTTAGTCAAATGTAAACGTAACTGAAAATGACAAAATAAAAAAATCACAATGCATCTTGTAAAAGGTGTTGTCCGATTGTAGCATCAATGATACAACCGACCAGAGTTCATAACCAACACTGGTTTCCCCTCATCAATCCATAAAGTATACCAGCAGCTTTTCATTGATGCCGGTACCAACAACTAATGTTTTAAGCTGAAGGGCACCTGCCAAGGCAAACATCCTGCCTTTCCATATTTTTCCATATATCCTGAGTCCCTGACAAGCAGAAATGCACCATTATTTTGAGTGTGCATGCAGTAGTAAGGAAGAGACAGACAGAGCTTGCCCACTGCTAATTAGCTTAGCTCAAACACTGGGAGTCAATGGGTAGTGTTAGCCTCCTACTTTCAGATAAACTCTTGGAGTAACTCTGAATGGTGTTCATTATGTCTTCAGTTTCTGAGAAATGGTTTTCTTTTTTCTTTTATCTCAGACATTTTTCAAATACCTTGCCATGTTTCAGTGGAAACTTCCACCTTTCTCAGAAGTGTCACTTGGTGGTAGGTGTGCCATAAGAACCACTGCAAGAGGGAAAACCATCTTATGGACTGGGATAAGGCCAAAGTTATCCACACTGGATTAGGGGAGCAACTGAAATAAGGAAACAGGGCCCAGGAACGATGAACAGAGATGAGAGGGAATACGTGCTCTCACACACTTGGAGCAGCGTCCTGCAGAGGCCAACAGGCAGCGGGAGGCATGAAAAAATTGACAGGAGGGTCACGCCTCCATGACACAGCTGATATGACATGTCACACCTACCATAAAGTGACACTTCTGACAAAACATGTCAAGGTATGTGAAAAGAATACATGTCTGAGATAAATGAAAAAAGAAAACTATCGGGCTTGTTGTGACTCGTATTCCCAACCTGTAATGTAACATTCTCTATTTTTAGACTAAGATTAGCACTTTCTGTAATTTTCTAAAGAAATAAAACTAAACTGCAGGGCGCATGCTCAAAGCACCGCAAAAGTGTTTGTACATAGTTCAAAATGACAAAGGGGGCCATTTCAAAATCTACTGTGTTTTCAGACAGCCCAAAGTTGCAAACATACAAGCTAAACCATGAATCCAGGCCTATTACAGCTACTTTTGATTAAAGTTACCAAGTATTTGCTAGTTATTAGAGTTTATTGAAGAATGCATTAATAAATACATAAAAGGGGAGTTTCAAATAGAAAATAAAAGTCATTTTAGCTCTATTTTCTTGGACAGATTGTTTCCAGTGTTATCTTGGAAATATTTGTTAGGATCTCTGCATGTGCATGCATTTTTATATGATGTGCAAGAAAATATTGAGAGTGGCCTTAAGTTTCTTACACCCCCAGAAAACTAAATAAATGTGTTATTATTTATTCATTATGTTTAAAGAATGCTGATTAAAACATATTAAGGGCCCCTGTCAGTCATGGGACCTGAGGATCTTTCTCAGTCCCCCTTTATGGCTCCCCTGCTTGTGCAGCTGAAAGTCTTATGAGCCCTGCGCGAGCCCGGACTCTCAGCTGTCCCGCGCCCTGGAGCCGCTCTTGCACGCGACTGAATCTCCATGATTATTATTAGGATGTCAAACGACCTCTCCTGACATGTCTGCCTGCACGCGCGCACGCTCGCGGACCGGGATTACAACCGCTGGAGTGGCGCGCGCTCTAGCAGCTCATGTTTATGTAATGCCGTATGTGAGTGTGTGTCTGTGCGTGCGGGAGCTGGCGCGAGCTCACGGTCCAGCTTACAGCGGCGGAGGCAGCGGTCACACGTTAACCGTCACAGGACTCGTGCGTGTTTGTTCTGCGGGTTTAAGGTCCTCGTGAGGATTGCGTGGTGCGGGTTTGACCCAGCAGACGGGAGGGCGCTCGAGCTCTACCGTTTTTCCACGCACGGCACGCACGTAGAGCACCGGTGAAAATCGTCACGCGGATTGAATCTGTGGAATCTGTCGCGAGCGTTCCTGCGCGGCCGGAGAGCATCCCGACACAGAGAGGGAGGCAGAGGCAAAGAGAGAGAGGGGCTCGGTGGGTCGGTCAAAGTGGGCTGGTGGTCGTCGCGGGGACTCGAGGGGAAGGTTAAAGGGCGGGACTGGCGCTGGACTCCTGGCCGAAGAGGAGCATCCCACTCCCGGCAGCAGCGCCTCGGCTCCAGCGGGAGGCCCGGAGCTGCGGGCAGGATGTAGCAGCGGATTAACGGAGGAGAGAGGGGCGCTCAGAGGGAAAGAGCGGGACCGAGGGACCGAGGTGGGACGGAGGGGACATGGGGAAGGACCAGGAGCTGCTCCAGGCCGTGAAGACCGAGGACTTACTGACAGCTCAGCGGCTTCTACAGAGACCTCGGCCGGGGAAAGCCAGTCAGTATCCCCCCTACCCATCCATCTACCCATCCATCTACCCATCCATCCATCATCCTGACCCCCCACCCCCTCCCCAGCACTAACACACTCACAGCAGTGCCAGGTCAGGGCAGTGCAGCCAAAAATCTGATGCTTTGCCATTTAACCCGAGTGGTGCACTCACTGTATTTCAGTGCGTGTGCGTCCCTGCAGCAGCATGCATGTGAGGACTAATGTGTGCTCCTGCTGTGACGTTGGATGTGTGATAGTGATGACGTTGCACGTGAGTGAAAGGAGTCATCAGGATGTAATTAGGAGGCAGAAATGCTTGTCACACATTGAACGACATTGGCAGAGGCGTTGTGATCATCAGAGGCTCTGAGACGGGCAGCTGCCTGAGGCTTCATGCTCTCAGGAGCCAAAGACATGGTCATTAAGAGCACTAAATACTGTATGAGGTGAGAGTCTAAAAATAGTGTCAGGGGGTTAGAAGTGTATTGCACATGTATACACCTCATCTAGAATGCTCAAATAAGTTAACAATGTTTAACTGGAAGTGCACAAACCTCCACTGAGGCATAACCAACATTGTGAGGCGAGTTACTGTCAAATATGAGGAAACTACTGTATCACTGTTAACAGAACCTTGAAAAAATTCCTGGATCCATATCTGGATTCAGATCACCACCAAAATGCTGTCAGTTCTTCCTTGCACCACAATGAACATACCGTGAATATTTCAGCAAAACCTTTTGAAAACATGTTGAGTTGTTTGCGAAAATGTGGAAACAACCCCATTTCACAGTGTCAACAAAGTCTTTTTGAGAATAATCAGATCCACATCTGGATTCAGATCACCACCAAAATGTTGCCAGTTCTTCCTCGTACCATAACAAACATTCTCTATTAATTTCAGCAAAATCTGCTGTGAACTTGTTGAGTTATTAGCAAAAATGTGTAAAATCCTTTAAAGCAGGTGTGTCCAAACACACAAAGAGAAATACATGGACGACTGAGCCATTTAATGCACCTCACTCTAATTAAGTTTAAGTTTTAAGGTTTAAGGGTGGGCTATCACCTGTCAAGGGGCACGTGTAACCCCAGGTTATCACTGGATTTGCACCTTGTCAGGGCGAGAATGACCCTCTGAGCAACAAAAATGGGTAATACTGATGGCTTATCTTCACTCAGACACAAAACAAGAGTAAACTGCAGGAATGTTGCTTCTTAAAGATGATTACTGCTGTCTACTTTGTAAATGAGACCTTGTGAAAAAGTAAATATGGCAGAAAATGTGCATTATTGATGGTAATCAATAATTGTTGAAAACTTGTTGAGTCATTTGAAAAAAATGTGAAATAACTGCCCTATCTCACAGTGTCAAAAAAGTCTTTTGAGAATTCCCAGATCCACATCTGGATTTGGATCACCACCAACATGGAGACAATTCTCTCTTGTGCTGTGAGTAATATTCCTTGTAAATTTCATAGAAATCCAATGAGAATTTGTTGAGTTATTAACAAAAATGCAGATTATGAACTGCCCCATCTCCCAGTGTGAAGAAATCCTTCAAAGAATTCCCAGATCCACATCCGGATTCAATTCACCACCAAAATGTAACCACTCCTTCCAAATACCACGACCAATATTCCCTGTACATGTCTTAAAAATCTGTTGAGAGCTTGTTGAGTTATTTAAGAAAATGTGGAAAGCTTCCCTATCTGTCAATGTAAAGATATTCTTACTGGATCCACATCTGGATTCAGATCACCACCAAGGTGTAACCACTTATTCCCTGTACCATGGCCAACATTCCCTGAAAGTGTCTTTAAAATCTGAAGCAAACTTTTTGAGCTGTTAACAAAACTGTGGAAAACTGCCTTATCTCAAAGTGAAAAAAAACAACTCTCAAAGAAGTACTGGCTGCTCATCTGCATTTGGATCACCACCAAAATGAAACAGTTTCGTTTTCTGTAACATTTCTATATCTGTTCAATGTTACATCCTTAGGATAATCTTGCAGTGCAGCTGGATCTGCCTCATTCCTTGTCTGTAATCAATAGAAAAAAATCTTTACTGTCAGAATCACAGTTCTCACTCTCTCTGGTTCTTATCCAAAATGTATGAAAACCCATTTTAAAAGACATTTGTCCTCCTATTTCGAGCACCCATAAGCACACTGCTTCTTCTGTTTGACTAAATGAGGCACATGCTGGTACAAAATGCCCAAAAACGAATCTTGTAAAAAAAAAGACAGAGCAGCAGGCTGTAAACACACAGACTGATGACCGCTGCACGCTGCAGTTTTACCAACTTCAGTCTTTATTCAGGACTCAATTGGCTGCTTCATGTCTGAAGACTAAAAAACACATAAGAAAATATTCACTGAAACCACAAAAGATAAGACCTAAGATATTACAAACAAAAGAGAAAAAACATCTTATAAACCCACTTATTTGTAGTCTTATAAACTTTTTCTGAACTGTGTCAACATTAGGAACAAAAGAAATTGTAATAGATCATGCATAAGCACCTTTTTCCTTTTAAAGAGCTTTGATTAAGAATCCTGAATCGAAAATCAATTTTGTGCATCTTCAAACCAAAATTGAATGTGAACTTAAAATAGAAAGAGATTCACATGTTTAGATAGCAGATCTATCTTGCTGTGTCAAGCTGGAACGATTGAGCTCGGTCTGCAAAGGCACCAGCCAATCAGCATCCTTGGATGAGGATATGTCCTGATTGTGGGAGTGTGGGACTCACATTTGATTGTTTACTACCCTTAATCAAACAGTAACTCCTCCACATTGATATATTTTCTAAGGTCCTGGGCGCCTTTACAGATGCTAGCAACAAAGCTCTTGGCTAGACCTCTTCTCAGAGCTGAAGCTTCACCAATCACATCGTCTCTTGGTCTATCAGCCAGAGTGATTTAAACACCAGAGTGGATGTCCAGGGTTTTAAAGTAGAAGACTAAAAAATCTTTCCAAAGGGAGCTTGACCCTGTTGTCTGCTTTAGCACTACGTAACAGCTCTCTTTCACTGCGCTGGTTCAAGCACCATCCTTCTGCCAAAGGAAGACAGTTATCCCGCCTTACTTTTACCCCTTTAAAACTGGCCAAAAATCCTGTTTAAACCCGGTAACAATCGGCTCCTGTTGGCAGTTTGAAAGGGTCAAATCGGCAATTCGACCCGGGTCGATTGACCCTGCAAGCAACACAGGAGTTTATCAGCTCGCCTCCGATCGGCTTCAGTGGGAACATCACACCCAGGTCAACCCGCTAATTTACGGATGATGTCGGCATAACGTCCCCACGGCACAATATTGTGCCCATTCCCTCTGTCTGTAACTTATGTGACTCTTTGCCGTCTCAGCAACAAATTCCATTCAGTTTGAACAAAAGTACAAAGTACAGGAAACCGTGTCTACGTCTGCTATGCTCCTTTCCATTGCTTACGCTTGATATGCCAGAGGAAAAAAAACAGCCATGCAGCTCACATGCTGCTGATTACCCGTGCTGAAAAATCCTGCGTTGACCTGCTAATTTTAGTGTGAAAGCGGTATCATTTAAAAGCCTAGACCAAGAAAATTGCTCAGTGTAATGACTATTAAGAGCCAAAATCTGATTAGCGATGACTGAGGTCAAGAGGTGGAAAAGGGCATTAACAACTGCATCCAAGACGAGAAAGAGAGAGAAGCTTAAAGAAGAGACACCACTGATCAGCTGTCAAACTTCTACTTCTGTTGGAAAAGTTACATATTCTGACATGACGGTTCAATTTTTACTCATTCTCAACAAGTTAACGTCGGTCTCAGATGTTCTCGGAGCATAATTTTTATGTTCCTTTCCAAAAAGTCCTCCCAGGTGTTGAATTTTGGCAAGCTGGATTTCACTTCCACCAAAGTCATTGAAGAAAGATTTTTGAGGACTCAGAGCTGACGTGAGCTGCAGCAGCTCTTCCTCTCTCTCCTTCCTGCACTAAAACTTTACTTTGAACACCCTGCTGTGCCATTTCTGTGGATTTCAACCATAGAAGACAAAGTTTGTGCTCCCATTCCCATCAGACATGTCAGACTGAACTTTAGAGATGCTTTCTGGCTCTCATGGATGAGTTTTTTTAACACTTGGCACAACGCTGCCTGGTCTTTCAACATAAGGAGCAGATGGACAGAGTGCTTTCTTTTTCATTTTAGAACCATGAAATCATCCTCACTGCTTGATATTTTGTCTCATATTGTTTTGGTTTTTTTTGCTAATAAACAGAAAAAGGAGCCTGTCAAACCCAGTGTGCAAAGTTTGTACCAGTGACATTTGTTATTTGATGACCAATCCAACAACACATTTGAAAAAAATAGACTCGGGCCGATCTTTGTCGCATACAAGCAGCTGAATAAAAGTTGCAGGAAAAGGGTGTGAACAAACACTCATCCATGTTTTTCTCACCCACACGCACAGTTCTTGAAGTAGACTGTCACTCAGCAGTTTTGTTGTCTATGATCAGTCAGAAAAATACACAATTTTCCCAAATAGAGGACGGCATCAACACTCATCTACAGTCGTCTTCATGCCTGCTTCCTTCATTATTAACATCTGCTTTGGACAAAAAGTGACTTAAATGAGAGCTGCCACTCCTCGTGTTAAAGGTGTAGTCAGCGATGTGGGAGAAAACGAGTGGAGAGGTTGCTGATAAATGAAATTAGACCTGCCTCTCCCTTCATACCTCACCCCTGGCTCCAACCCCCAAAGCTGATGGACGTGCATCATCATGGGAATGGCCGTAGAAACTGCGTAGCTTACCAACGTAGCTAAGGTAACCTTGACTCATCAGAAACTGTCGCCACAACTCAACTTCCGTTATTGATAACATCACGACAACAGTACATTCTGGCAGATTAGACAATAAGATGAATGCCCGACGGCTGTTACTGTTATGTGAAGCACCACAAAGCTAATGTTCTTACCTATCCAGCAGAAAGACGGCGACATCCGCATCCGTTTTCAGGTCTTTCAGTTTGCGGAGTTCGCTCCACTATCGGAAAGCAACACCAATGTTGACCTGGGTCTTCGCTCTTTCATGGTCATAGCCCTTCTTTTTCACTTTTCACTCCTCTGACCTTTTTCTTTTGGGCTGTTTTTCAGCCATTGCTACTGCACCTATTGTATCTCTCTCTTACGCTAACTGCGTACACTATGCAACCTACGACTCCCCCTCCCCCTCTGTCTGATCTACGCATGAGTATGATCGCCCCCTGGATGTGGGGGGTGTACCCTGCTTTGGTGGCTCGGCCCGTGCCACAATATTTACCTGCTGAAATTCAGAGCCAAGGCTGTGTATTGAAACCTGACTTTTTTTTCAACATGCTGTCAGTGGTGACATCTTGTGGATGGAGTAGGGATGGGCATTTTATCCGATTCGCAATCAGTGCATCGATGCGAGGGTCTATGGTAAATTGCATCGGTTGGAGTGGTGTGCATCGGATTAGAAACTGGGCTGAAACCCCAATGCATCGCCTTGTAAAAGCTTCGCATTGGTAGAATCCGATGTCATGTTGTTATATTTTTTTTTTCAAATTTTAAAATTATTATTTTCAGTGTGCTGAAAGTGCTGTTTATATGTTTAGTCTAAATTGTTAATAACAGCTTTGAAGGCTGAGCTCCACTACTGTCAGGCCTATGTCCCTGTTTGTGAAATAGGCCTACTTTTTTATGTTGACAAACACACCTCCTGACTGCTTAAGTAGCCTACTGTAAGTGGTCTGAAGTGGTCTTGAAGGAACAATAAAGTTGAGTTGAATTTGCACAGATTTGCATCGTTATTGCATCCTGATTGCATCGTGGTAGGAAGATAAATCGTATCATCCTGAATTGGTAGATGCTTCATGTGAATGGTTAGTGTATCGTACCGTAGCCTACATATCGAGATGCATATTGTATCGTCCTGGGGATGGAGATTTCCATCCCTAGGATGGAGAGGAGAAATACGGTGATTTTGACAAATAGTGCATTAGATTAGAAAATTAGAAGATCGCTGACTACACCTGTAAGCAGAAAAGATCAAGATGATTATGGTCTCTCAAAAAAGGCTAAAAAACAGCATCAAGCATTGACAGAGGAAACGTCTAAAAGGTGCATTAACACTGGTGACACCTCTCAAGCAGACCTCCACCAAGGTAGCATGCTGCTGTTACATCTATAAGTAATAGTTTCATGGTAAAGTTACCATCATGATAAGATTAACTGACCCTGAAAACCCACACCTAGCTCTCAGAATCATGTTGATATTATTATTAGTTAGGCAGTTACTGATCAACAACAGGTGTTGCTAATGGCGGTCATATAAATCATCACAAAAATTGAATCATTTTTAAGTTGGTTCATTACCAACATCTCCTGGAAATTTCAGCCAGCAGTTGTTGTGATAACTTTCTAACAAACAGACAAACATATGTCAGTAAAAATATGACCTTGGTGTTTGAGGTAACAAGTACTACAGCAACAAACTCAAGGAAACATGAACTGTGATCATTGGAAACTGAGGGAGTGAAAAGCTATGGCAAGTTTGTTATGTACAAGTATTTGAGATGACATTAAAACTAGAGATAAAATAAGAGTCATGAAAATGATAGCATTGATAAAAAATACAGAAATAAGGAATTAAAATAAAATAAGTGTAAAGATGGAGAAAGAAACCATACAGTTTATAAACCAGCTTAAACAAGAGTAGGGTTATAAAACTTAAAAGACTGAGATATAAATAATAAAAGATTGTCGGAGACAGATTAAATATGTGATTGAATAAACACAATAAAAGCTGAAGTTTAAATAGACATAAATAAAGTTTTCCAAAATAATGTCCAACTCAGTCAAAAGCTGGGTTAAGAATTTGCTTTTAAAAATAAAACACTCTGCTCTACCCAGAGGTCTAAAAAAACACAATCTGGAGACTTGAGGGCTCTCACAGGCTCAAATGATAAAAACTAATCAGTAGATGAGCTGAAGCAAAATTAAAAGGAAGACTGTTAAAATCTATTCTGAAGGATTATATTGCCAAAACCTACATCTCATTTTATATACAGCATTTTGATATCCTGAGACTTTATACTTCTTTAACCCATGTTATTAATATCTTTATCAAAATAAGTTGATATTATTATCTTGTATGAAAGATATAATGAAGACCTGCAGGCCTATAGACTCTTGGAAAGTGCTTCTGTGTACCAGATTTTGTTGCTTTGTCAACCAAAAAAACAACATGCCCCACAACATTTTGCCCGCCAGCTATGATTACATTTTTCGCTCCTAGCTTGAGGCCTTCAAATAACTAAAAACTACCCCTGGATTATTAGTGTGCGAGTGTCTGACAGCTTGAATACTGAGGATCTGCTGGAGTGTGAGTGCGTTTTAGAGTGAGAGGTGAAAGTACATGAAGGTCCTACACCGCTCTTGGGACAGGGGGGATTATTGGTGTGTGAAGACGCCAGATGTTCGTGGTAATAATGTGATGATGGTAAGAGCGCACGTGCAGACTCTGCATTTACATGCGTGCACAGATGTGGCGCTCAGAGCGTGCGTGAGGCTGCTTGACGTGGAGTCAGCTGGGACTTGAGGTGATAATTAGATTTCAATTACAGCCTTGAAACTGCTCTCCTCCTCTCCAGTTTCATCTCCACGCTCTGATCTATCTCGCTTCCCCTTTTTGCTCTGCCCTCTCTTTCTCTTTCTTTTTGCCCTCGCTCTTCCTCCCTCTTTCTCATTTTGTCTCCTCTTTACCCTGTCATCTCCTCTCTCCATCTCCCTCTCTCTCCTCACCTCCTCTCCCTTCTGGTTTACTGTCTTCTGCTTCTCTCTGACTCATGGATGGGCAACTTTGGCCTTTGAGAGGACCACATTTACGTCACTCTCACTGACAGAGGGATACTTTCTTAGTAAATCTTTGGAGAGTCTCAACTCTCGAAGAACCTCTGATAGACAAAAAATACTCCTCTTTACAAAGTCTCAGTTGTCTGCTACGCGTTATGACCATTTTCTTTTTCAATTATCAATCAGGTGCTAACCTGACACAGCAGATGGACCACTCACTATTTTTTAGTCGTCCATCTGGTCAACAGCCCATAAAAACTGTTTGGGAATGAGCTTATCAGCTGACTGCCTGATCATTCCATCAATGACATTCATTACTAGCCTTGCAGAGCAGACAGACCTGCCTGATTCTGAAATCCTGCAGGTCCGTCTTGCCAGCCTCCGTTGTCCAACGAATTCACTTGGCTGAATTCTTAATGGCCCAATCAGGGAAGAGAGGCGGGAGATGCAGAATGCGGACGTGACGACAACTGGAAGCTGAGAACGGACATGCCGATTAGCTTATTGTCATCATGGCTACTCAGTGAAGCTTGGCGAAATCTGCCCTCCTCAAAAGTTTAATTGTAGGGATTGTCTTTGACGAGGTTCATGTCACATATAAGTGTTAAATCAATCATCTGTGTGGTACAATTTAGCGTAAGACGATAGTATAAGGCCATTAGCTGTTAGCAGCTAAGTTAGCGGCTAAAGGTCATTAACTGTTGTTAGCTGTTAACAGCTAAGTTAGCGGCTAACGGTCATTAACTGTTGTTAGCTGTTAGCGGCTAAGTTAGCGGCTAATGGTCATTAACTGTTGTTAGCTGTTAGCGGCTAAGTTAGCCGCGATGGTCAACGTCCATGAACTGTTTTTAACTGTTGTTAGCCATTAGCCGCTATGTATGCTACATTATAGGAGGCGACCCTGCTTGATGTGGATTGGTCTGTGATGAATGTGACGAGCCAAACGATTGTCCAATCACAAGCTTGTGGGTTTTTTTTAACGTTCTGCCCCTGAAAACAAATTTAAAGGGCTCTTACCCAGATGGACTAGTGAAATATTTCTGTGGCAGATATATGGAGCTGTCCATCTAGCTTGTCAGGTTAATGCATTACAGGCTGATCGGATAATGTTGTTGGCGGTAGTAGACGTAATACTAAAATACTAAAAAAAAAACAGCAAACAAAACATATCAGAAGTGGAGTGAAAATATTCTCTTTATCAAGAGATGCTCCTGCTGTTGCTGTAAGGCCTTCATTTAATACAGAAATGTGGTCCAGATCTGGTAAACAATTAACGCTGTTAGCATCTGTGCTAATCTCAGTCACTTCCTGCTGTCATCTCCCTTGTAGCTCCCTCCTCTTCCTTGTGCCGTGCCTCTTCGCCGCTCACATTCATTGAAGATTGGAGCTTGCAAGATGGATCTGCCTGATTACAGACACTGAATCAGGCAGGTCCAGCTTTGCACAAGGTTAATGAGGAGTTAAGACTAAACTTTATGCTCTGGGGTCAAAAACAAAACCCACAGGGAAGCAAATTGTGGATTAATGCTGTCAGATGTCCCAACAATAAATCCAAAACATAAAGCCAAATCATGAAAATGTGATCTCAAGACACTTTACAAAAGAGTAGCTCATTGCTGTTCTCTTTACCTCTTTCTTTATGTATCATTTATTTGTTTGTTAGATATTATTAGAGGGCCTTGTAGTTTCACAGTTATTTAATAGCAGAAATTCATTCAGGTGAGACCTGAATGAAAGAATAAAAAAGGCATAAGTAATAAAAGGAAACAAGTGGAGTTGCTTCCGATTTCCAACTTTCCTCCATATTTTGACATCTTTACTTCTCCAGATAAGATTTTTTCTTTTTTCCTTTTAGTGCCACAACTTATTCCACCTCAGCCCAAACAAAAACAGGCTCAACCCAACCTGACACATTAAACACACTAACAGGCATATAAAATTCCAAAAACATGAATTAGGCTTTTAGAAACTAGAACAGATCAGTGCTCAATCCATAAGCACAATAAAGGTGACTTCCATTTAGTGTTAGCATCATGCTAGTAGGTTCTGCTGTAATTACTGGTTCATATTTAATGTCCATATTTAATGCCTAAGCTCATATTTAATGCCTAGGCTGGTAGTTTTAAAATCTTCCCTTTTCATTCTCAAAAATAACCCTACATGAAGTTTTTAGAAACAGTCGTGTCAATTGATAAATGTGCATCTGCATGAATGCACTGTTAAATAATTTTTATTACCATGTAATAAAAAGATGTGTTGATATGCAGCTGTCAAATTTTGATATCTACTTCAAGCACAGGCCTAACCGGTTTTACAGTTTGACTTGTGGGTGTATTAACTGGTGTTAGCAGAGACAGTGAGTAAATATTTCTTCACTTAAATTTCAATTTGAGGCAAATCTGATAGTCTTATTCAAATCCTGTTATTAAAATGTTTCATGGGCACTCTTTTTGGATGAAATGGCAATAACAGACACAGGTGGCCATGGGTCACCAGTCAACACAGTCACTTGTGAAACGATGTCAGATAACAGAAAGTATGTGTTAGGCTGTTAATAGTCCAGTCAGCAAAGCCCAGTTGGCCCTGCCCCATGTCACAAAACACAGAGGATCTGCTCAGCTGTTCCTGGTGCATATCGCACACATGAGCATTCCACGTCGTAAATATTGGACACGTACGTTTGGTATGTTTAATATTTATGAGATCTCAAGTTAGGCAGTCCCCATCTTCTTCTGAGAGGATAAAATAAACTTTAACACACCTTGCACCGCAGGATAATCAGGGAAACAGGCCTTTGCTGACTTTGGTCGGAATCTGGGATCCGAGCTGAAACTTGAGGCCAAACCTGCTCAAGTTGAGTTTCTAAAAATCTTTTGCAGGAGTATTCCAAAATAAGTATTTTCAGTGAATTAGCATACTGGTTACGAGTAGACAGAAGGCCAGAATGCACAAAATATGTGCCTGTGTGTGGCCAGAATATCAGTTTTCTTTGAATAATGACCCTAAAGTCCTTTTTCCTAAAATGTACATCACTGCTGCTCCCTCCTTTCTTGTCCTCTCCGTTCCTGTCTTCACTTTTATTTCCTCTTGCTCCTCTTTGCCCTTGTCTTTTCCTCCTGCCTTTTCTTGCCTCCCCTCCCAAATCCTCACTTGTCATCTGGTCATTTGTCCTTACCCTCTATTTCTCTCTTCTCCCTCCATTTCCTCTCCTGTCCTCTTCCCTTCCTTATCTACCCATCCTTCGTCTCCTCCTCGCTCCTCTCCTCTCGTGTGCTCTGGTATCTGGACATTCCAGCAGTGCCATGGAAAAGAAAAATGCTTCTCCTCAAATGCCAGAACAGATCAGCGCTGAGTGCTCAGTCCACTGCACACTGACAAAAGAGAAAAAAGGGGGGAGGTGGGACGAGGACGAGGGGTGAGGAGGACAGATAGGCTGGGAGAGGAGACGTGTGAGGGTGCTTGGAGGGGGGCGAGGGGATGTGGATTTAGGGAGGCAAAAAGACGTGATGGGAAAAAGGTTAAACAGTGACTTCACGCAGGGTGTGTGTGGCATCGGTGTGTGTGTGACAGCGTGACTCCAGGTTTATGTTTGAATAATTAAACAGGAAGTCGGGTTTCTCTGCTGGAGAATCACTGTCTCTTCACACACACTCCAACACCTCCGACACACACAGTCACAGGGCTGCGTGCACAGAAACACTCGAGGTGTGAGTCAGGTGTCTGCCTGCATTTGTTTTATTAACTCTGATAATGACGAGGCTGGTGGGAGCAGCTTTAGTGGCTGTGCACTGTCAAATTTGAGGATGGAGATAACAGTAAATGAAGAGGTGAGAGGAATATTTAAGTCTGTTTCACTACTCTCTCTCTCTCTGTGTTGCTGTTGAACAAAAAGCCTCGAAGCAACAGCTCGATATTTCATACTCTTATACTCAGGCTTTCCTAAAAAAGACCTCACAGCCAGTCACAGAAGTTTCTCTCTGATGTAATACGTGCGACAGGCCTGATACAAGATGTTGGGCTTAGAACTCATTGTTAGTAAGCATGAAATACAAACCAAACAATTCCAATGAAGATGGGACATTGTGTAAAACGTAAATAAAAACCTCATTCTACATTCAACCTATGTTCAGATGAATACACGACAAAGGTCAGGACAGGTTTGAGAGCACATGCAGGGTCAACACTTCCCCATTTATCATGCCTAAGGTCTCAACTGCACCAGCAGCTATGTTAACCCCACTTCACTGGTACAGTAGTTTAAGGGTGCAAAAGTGCAAACCCCAAGCCCCCAGGCCAGGAAGGGATGCTTACCCCTTTAGCTGTGTTGCCTTTTGTCATAACTGGCTGCAGTGCCCTCAGAAGTCAGCTTGCATCTTCCCAGCTATCAAACCAAATGCCCAAGCATGTTTCGATCTAGACTTGAACCAGCCACCCTTCGGTCCCCATTCAAGAAATCTGCAACAGCGAATCAGGTCTCGAGCCTTGCAGAGCAGATGGACCTGCCTGATTCTGAAATCATGCATCTCCGTCTTGCCAGCCTTCTCTGTCCAACGGTTTCACTTGGCTAAATGCTTCACGGCCCAATCAGGGAAAAGAGGTGAGAGCTGTGGGAGCTACAGGAGCAGTGGATGTGACGACAACAGGAAGTGACATGTTTGAAAATAATGGCAGCTAATGCAGGTTAGCCTGTGGTCATCATGGTTACTCAGTGATACTTGGCAAAATATGCTCTCCTCAGAAGTTTACTTCGTAGAGACTGTCGTTGGCGGGGGTCATGTCACTTGTAAGTCTTCAATGATGCATCTGTTTGGTATAATTTAATGTGAAACAATAGTCTTAAGGTAGTTTAAGACTATTGTCATTAGCTGCTACGGCTAACAAGGGCAAACAGCAGTTGATGGCCGTTGGCCATAGTGGCTAATGGCTGTTAGCTGTAAGTATGCTACGTCATACGTAGCAGTGCTGCTTAATATGGACTGGTCTGTGATGAGTGTGACGAGCCGAACGATCATCCAATCAAAAGCTGCTGTTGTTTTTGAAGGTTCTGCCCCTGAAAACATTTTCGCAGGGCTCCTTCCCTGATGGATTATTGAAATATTTCCAATATGGAACTGCCCATCTGGTGTGTCAGGTTATCAGTTCTCATCGCTCACTTAAAAGAGGCGTTCAAAAGACAGCTCATTCCATATCTCTATAACAAACCACAGCGGAAGAAGGTCAACAAAACAAAGCCTCAGTTCATGAGTAGATATACATATGTATATGTATGTGTGTGTGTGTATATATATATATATATATATATATATATATATATATATATATATAGTGAGAGAGAGAGAGAGAGAGAGAGAGAGAGAGAGATAAGCAAATTGTTTATATATAAAGACAGAGATACAGAAAAGTAGTACTATATCACATAGAGGTGACATGAAAAACAGACTAAAGAGCAAATAAGGACTCAAAAGGCCATTTTAAGCAGCCCATGTGTATCCGCAGCAGCTAACAGAAGCTTTAAGTGCAGGAGAATTTTCCATCTACACATGATCAAAACCTGTGAGAGGATGGCAAGACAGAGTAAGTCAAATGTTACATCCCTCCAGTATCTTCATGTCCCTGTTATTGAGAACAAATTCCAGTTGAGAACCAGCCCCCTGATCGGGACTATGAAAGTCCAAAATGACAACATAAGAGCCCTCACCCAGAGCCTGCTGTTGCAGTAATGTGACCACTATGGATTTGTCTTCAGTGTTTGCAGCATTTAATAAAAGCTCATTAATTATGTTTTCCCACTGTACAGTCTGAATACTCACACTGACTGTTTTCTCTGCTGTCCTCCCTGTTCACCACAGTATCTGTTTTCAAATATGTCCCTTCAGTCCAAAGTCAATCCAAAAAGCTGTTTTGCACCACCAAAAAGCCTCAAATTAATCTCACAGTGGTTGATAGCTTCAGCTTTTGCAGATAGCTTATTGCAAATTTTCACGCTGCAGTATGAAATTGTGATTTACTAAGCAGACCAGTATACTCTGAAAAATAGGAGAAGTTGGGGACGGGGAAAACTCTGGGCTTTTGTGTCTTTTATATGCCTTACAAAAGAAGTTAAAGTATGAGATGGCTCTCTCCTGAAGCTTGAATGAATTATGTTAAGAAAAAAAGCCCCCGTAAAAGATCTCCTCCTTAATTATGTCCCTATTTTAAACAAGAAAAGTCCCACAAATCTTCAGCTTTTTATGTAATAACAATGACAGAAAGAAAACAATCCCAAACTATGTACTTAATTTAAAAAAAGGTATGGAAAATGCATTAATGAATGAATATAGAACACCATATTTTGTATTTAAAGCACATAAATACAGACAATGGTCTGGTAGATATTTTTGTCCTGAGGAAGCTGTGTGAGAAAAGAGCTCAAAATAATCTCTCTTCATTGTTACAGAGAAATGAACTGTGGAACATTGTGTGGTACAGATGTTTTTATAGAAACTGAGGTCAAAATGGAGTTTTAGGTCATAAAAAACAGGATCTATTTAACATTGGAAAAGTTTGGAAATGGTATATCAGCCTTTTATTCTCCTCTTTCACAACACCAATTGGTATTGTGTTTTATATATGTGGTGGAAAGCCTGATTTGTCTCCATTACAACAACATACAACTTGTAAGTACTGTGCATTTGTGGAATGAGCAACACAGCTGAATGTGTGGTACAGCCCTCCAAAGATTTGCTTAAAGTTACTCTGCCCTGGAAGAAGAGTGAGGACTGGTCATTTTGGGCTGTGGGCTCACTTGACGGTCTGTTTCTGACTTTACTGTCACTATAATGCCACTAAGTGAGTGCCTGAGAATAAGGGACACCCTATCTCGTCGAGTTTATGGTGTTGAATCTGTTGATGAATTATTTCATTTCAATTAATTCAAATGGTTTGGAAATTAGATGCTGTAAACTCACACACTCAACATTCAGACTTGGTTTCGATGTCTTTATTGCAGTTTGCACATGGCTGCAGTGCCTTCATGTCAGGTGCATAATGTACATTTCATGACCCATTTACATTTGTTGTACTTTTTAATTTGTCTATTAAATGCACTAGATTGGAATCATTGCAATGAAAAATGTTAATTGTTTGGATAGTGCACTTGGTCAGTGATCATGAGGTTGCAGGTTCAAGCCCAGCTCTGGGGGACACATGGTGATGTGTCCTTGGGCAAGACACTTAACCCCAAGTTTCTCCCACTGCTGCGTCAGTGGTGTGTAAATGGCCATGAAAGAGCGCAAATGTGTTTGAGATACTGATGGACCACTAACATAGAAACTCAGAACAATCAGTGAGTGAATGGGTGTGAATGAGTAACTCAAAAGAGTAGAAAAGCACTTTATAAGCTCAAGTCCATTTACCACTCTCACAGAAGTTGGTCCCAAGTTTGGAAATGGTACCTGATATAAAATAATGCTGACACTCTGCTTACTGAAACACCAGTTCCCAGTTGCAGGGGATTTTGGCACATTTTTTAGGCACTACCCACATGTTTTACTGTGATTCTCATCCCACAAGTGCACGATCCGTCAAAGCTGTTCGCTGTTGTGAAGATGACTAATAAGGCTTTTCAACAATATATTATACAAAACTAATTGGTGTTATTAAAGGGAGGACATAATTCAACATGTTCTAAGAAGTAGCTGCTGAGGCTGGGTGGTAAAATGAACAACAGCTCTTTGTGTTTAAGATCTTTGACAAGCAGCAGAATGATGTGCTGCCCACGGTGGTGAAGTAGGTCTGTGAACAAAGGTTGCTGGTTCAACTCCCTCCCTCAGTCAGGGCCTTTCTGTGTGCTGTCTGCACTTTCTCCCTTTCCCTTTTCCCCTTGCACTTCGCCTTCCTCCCACAGAGCAAGAGCTTGCTTGTCCTAGGGAGTGAGTTAGTGTTTAAATGTCGGTCAGTCTCTTTATGTCAGCCCAAGGATTGTGTAGCATCCTGTCCAGGGTGTGTCAAGCCTTTCAGCAAATGTCAGCTGGGGATAAGAAGCATGGACATAGGATAAATGGGTGACTTTTGAAGCACTTTCTTAATAACAAAAGAGCTATTTTAACTGCTTGTATTCATTGATAAAAAGTACACATGCGCATTAATGTGGATAATCAAGGGTGGGCCAGTCCTTGGGCAGCATTGTGATATTAAATTGAATTCTAAGGGATATGCCAACATATTTCTGCTTTGGTTTTGTGTCTTGCCTCACTCCTGAGTCCATGACAAGCTGATAGACTCCACTCTTTCAACTATGCATGCAGTAGCAAGGAAGAGATGGGCAGAGACAACCTACTGCTTATTAGCATAGCTCAAACACTTGTCAGTGGGTAGTGTTAGCCTGCCTCTGCCTACATTCATCAGATAAACTCTTCAGCAACTCTAAACGGTCCTGTGTGCTTGCTATGACATTATGTTATGTTATCTATTTTTAGACTAAGACAAGCACTTCATGTAACTTTTGAAAGAAACAAAATATGAAACTAAATGGCAGGATGCATGTGCAAGCCAAATGCAAAGATAAGAAGATAATAGTACAAAATAACGTAACATATAGCAGTAAAAAAAGTCACAACAAGTGACCATTTAGATTTGCTGACAAGTTAATGTGTTGACTGTAGACAGAGGCAGGCAAACACTACCAACTGACTCCCAGTGTTTGAGCTAAGCTAATTAGCGGTGGGACACCTTTGCCTGTCTCTTCCATGTTACTGCACATACAGTCAAAAGAATGGTGCCTATCTGCTTGTCATGTTCTCAGGATTGAGGCAAGACACAAAAACAAAAAAATGTAGGCTTAATCCTTTAAAGATGCTATGAGGAGTTTTTGAGTAATTACAAAAAAGTCTCACTTTTAGATATATGCCTGATTGAAATAAACACTTTAAGATGAGTTTCATTGCATCAAAATAGGTTATCTATAAATGCTATTCCTTAGCTTCGCGGTCGGGTCGGACAGGGCTGGACTGACCTGGATACTCAACTTTGGGAGCAAGACAATTAAAACTAGAGCAAATTTATATTATTCGGACACGTCTTAGAGCACCAGGCTGTAAGTAGTGATATATAGCCGGCTACAAAACTACGATACTAAGTTTTCCAAAAATTGCTTGTTGTCACACATCAAAAACTACCGCTATGTGACTAGAAAGAGATACATTACCTCGTTGCTTTGCATCCTGTAAGTTGTTGGAAAAAGAAGTTATAAAGCAATGCAGAGTTCTGAGGAAGGTCTGAGCTGCATTTATTAGCATCACAACAAACACACGATTTGGCTTGGGTCACGTCTTTACGACAGTTGCCGCGCATGCTCATGGGTAGTAGAGACTTTATGTCGCCAGAAATAGATTCTCCTAATAGCACCTTTAATCATTGAATGTTTAATTGTAATCGAAAAGAATCATGAAACTGAAGAAGAGGAAGAATAAAAAGTACACAATAAAGCTACCCAGTTTTGGTTAATTAAGTAAACATATGTAGCTTCTTTCCATCCCTGCAGTGTAGATATCTTAAATCTCAGACATCCCTATCTCACCTTTTAATCATATCTCTGTAATGTAATAAGGTCACTGTGATGGGATGATAAAGACACAGCCTGTGAGAGAGCAGAAGTAGCTGAGCAGTGGTTGTTATGAGAGGGACCTCTCTAAATGGCGGGTCAGAGGATCAATCAGAGGAGACAGAGGGTCAATTGTTTACCACTCTGTGCACAGAAAGATAAAGAAGCTCTTTGACTCGTAGCTGTACTTAAAGAGGGTGTCAGACAAAACAAACTGATCTCCAGAGAGTGTTTTAAAGTGTCTGACATTTTCTTGAGAACATATTTCTCTCCCCTCTGTCATGTTTTAGTTAGAGCAGAACACTCTTTGGCACTTGTGGTGCACTCTCTTTTCATTTTTTTGCGATTTGCCACTACTGACCTAGATTCTGCCCTAAGCTGAAATGAGTTTTATGTATAATAAATCTGCCAGAGCCAGTGACTCTTTTTAAAAAGGTTTAATGTGAAGACAGGGGAAAAATACTTGTTAACATTTTCTGTTCTTTGTCTGGACTCACACTGAGAGCCTCGAGCGCCCTCAGATGAATGAAATGAGAGAAAAGACACCCTTGTTTAAAGATGTGGGGCACCAGGATTCTGCAATACAACTCAGATAATTGTAACAGCAGTTTTTAGCTCTTAAAGGGTTAGTTTAGCTTTCAGAAGTGGTTTTACTTGAGGCCCAAGGCACTGGTAAAAATCAGTGCCAGGAAAGGAACTAGTAAGCTTTGACTGCATTTTTGTCCACTGGTGTTCTTTTTGGTTTATGAGCTTTAGTGTTTTTGTGACTGACTGTATATTAATGTCACCTTTACCTGGCTGCATATGTGTTGATATTTGGGGGCTGTGTTGTACTGTTGAGCCAAGATTTCTGGTTAATCTTAACCTTTAAGTCACAGGTGTCAAACTGATCCAGTAAAGGGCCACTGTGGCTGCAGGTTTTCTTTCCAACCCAGCAAGAACACCCCTGATCCAACAAATCAACCGAGCAAAGACAATCCAGTTGATTGAGTAATTAGCATCAGGTGTGTTCTTGCTTGGTTGGAATGAAAACCTGCAGCCACAGTGGCCCTTTACTGGATCAGTTTGACACCCCTGCTTTAAGTGGTTTAATTACAAGATGTACCATGTACTGCTATGTACCAGCTGCCATCCACTCCCTAATACTGTATATCCCCATCTGGCAAAAAATACCAAATTAATTATAATAATAGTAACGATAAAAACATGATTTGTATAGCACTTTAAAACAGAGGGTTCACAAAGTGCTTTGACAAACAGGAAGGAACAGACAGCAAAGTCACTAAAAACCACAACATTGGAGGCCCTGACCCCATGGGGCCAGAGACACCATAAAACCACACCAAAGCGCATCAGCCCATCACCACACTGCATGGCCAAACACAAGAGGCAGTGTGGTCGATGTGTGACCACGGCCTGAAGAAGGTGCAAACTGACACCTGTGCACTTTCCTGTGACTCCAGTCCCATGAATCGAGGCCTTTTATGTCATAAAATGAGACCCAGAGGGCCAAATAAAAGCTAAAGACATAAAATCAGTTTAAAAAAGCAAAGAAAAGGCAATAAAAAGGGGGTGAAAGCAGAAACAGGAGAACATAAAGATGATGATGACAATAATAATAGTAGTAGAAATAATCCAGCGGACTAACAGAGGTGAGGACATAAAGGAAAAAGTCTTATAGGTAATCTATTAAAAGATTTAAAGTAAAAAATAAGGTGATGCATACCTTAAATATAGATGAAATTAGTTAATTAAAATGAATTAAAAGCAAGTAATGACAATCATGTTTTAATATAACACAAAAGAAATCAAAAACAGAGGAAGCACTAGTTTCTTTACCAGCTCTTACATTTAGTAGTGCCATTGGCCTCTAGCAACCACACCTCAAAAAACCTGAACTAAAGCAATAAATAAATAGCTAAATAAGCGAAATGAACTGGTTCTGAAAAAGAAAACTGCCAGGACTTGAACTCAGCAAAGGTGGCTTTGTTCGGTACTTTATACCATCAGTCTTCAGGTTGGGGGTTTGAGCCTGACCCATATGGCACATGTTGATTTGTCATTGGACAAGACACTTACGCTGCATTCCAGTTGTGCTGGAAAGTCGGGATTTCCAAATTCTGAGTGGGGAATTTCAACGAGTATGCCTCCTGAGGTTGAACTTTCCCAGAGCAGAACCTCCTGACCCCAAGTTGCCAATCAAAGATGGCTGCTCCAGGTGTCAACAGTTATTAAGCTCCTGTTATATTACATTTATAAGCACTTCTGACATGGAAATGCTGCTATAGTGGTATTTACATTTTTCATGTATTATGTGTGAACTACAATGCAGAGCGTGCTAACAGCTAACAATAGCACTTCCAACAGGTGTTTGTTGCACTAAATAAGCTCTATACATAGTATTGTTCGACATTTAGAAATGGAAATGCTGCTATAGTGTTATTTATATTTTTCATGTGGTATGTGCTAACTACAAAACAGCGCGTGCTAACAGCTAACAACAGTCTGGTAGATTGGCAAGTTTTTCTGACTTTGTAGCTGAAGCGCTGATAACTCAGATATGACGTCATTCCTGATCCCATCTTCCAATGTAAACTGAATGCAGCATTAACCCCAAGTTGTTCCCACAGTTCCATCAGAGGCGAAACATAATCCATAATCTTGACCTCCAAAATCTGGTTTGTTTAATCTTTGAAGAAAACTCCCTCAGAGTTGTGAGGATAATGTGTTCACAAGTAAAGGATGAACTTGTGGCTCTGCGACCTTGTCTTTTTTATTTTACCTTGACTGTCAGAATTAACAGACAATGTACATTATAACAAAAGTTGTCCTGAGATTTGGCCATCGCACCCAATCAGTAATAAAGGATAAAAATACATAAAGGGAGGAGAAAAATAAATAAATATATATTTTTAATTCCGGGCATAAGTATCCTATCCAGCAAGGCCTAAGACCGTGACCTTGTCTTTTGATCCATGCCCTCAAAATAATATGGTGGCACCCTTCAACCCAGGACAAGATTTCTCAGGAGTTTAACAAGAATCTCTCAAAACACTTTGAGATGATGCTCAACGAGAGTCAAAGCAAACAGATGAATAATAAGAAGGTCACACAGATATGAAGCATACAAGGATGGACTACCTGAAAACATAATGCTCATCAAATGCTCGTTCATATCAAAAAACTATAGAGATACATTTGATGGTCCACACCACCCAGATTAAGTGTACCATAATGATTTACAAAAGCAGCCATGGAAGGTTTTGATGTGATGATCCACTTGAGTGTAATGTGGTGCATGTTTCCTGTCCTATTTTTACATCCTGACCCTGCGTTGGCTCACTGTACCATATGTGTGCACCCGTCTGGGGCAGAAATAGAAAAGGCACGTCAGGACTCAGGGATGGCTTTTTGCTCTTAGGCGACACGTTAAACTCGAACTCTAAATTTATGATGACGGACGAACTCCTCGGCCCTGAAAAGCTAGACTTCAGAACATCTTGTGGTTAATGAGAACCCCTGAGAAAGCCTCCACTTCACCTCTCCTGAGGTTTTGGGGTGAAATCCACTCGGTTACACTAAAAGTTTATTTCACCGGTAAGGACGGGACAGTCAGCACCCAGTGTTAAATTAAACACAAATGAGAGGACTTTCACACCATAAGAGAGTCTGAAATAGCCACAATTTGAAGGAGATCTTGTAAATCAAATCCCAATAATCTGTGCGGAGTGACTGACAGCCTGCAAGAATGGCACTTAAAACTGGTTGCCATGGTACAGGGTCTGGTCTGCATGGTTTTGCCTAAAAATTATCATAAAGAAGTATGAACCCTTGTCCAAGGACAGCATCAGAGATGCATTATGGTAATGCTCTCAGACTATCAGAGGAGGTGAATACATAAATCTGAAATATAAGGATACAAGTTTGAGAGTCTGATGCAACCAGCAGACAGTTCAGGGAATAAAAGTGTCTTTTGGGATCTGAAAAAAGAGGATTTTTTTTTTTATCAGGGTGGAGGGACACCCTGTTTCTTCTGCTGCACTGACTTTTTGATTAAATATACATCACAGTTTTAGGTCAGGCTTTATTAAATAATGCCCTGATCCTGAATCCATGTTGTAAAAGAAGGATTATCTTATGGAAGAAAAGGGCTGTTTTTTTCTTTTGGTCTTTTCTGAAGCAAGGTCTGAAATGGTTTAATAGTTTTGATACCAGATGATGTAAAACTGGCATAGTTTTGGTCCTTTTTAATTCTAAAGTAGTGATGTACCATAGTGGTTCTTTTTTTTGTACATTTTTAAACATACGTAATACGTTGTGACTAAACTTTCCATATGTAACAAACTAATTGTGTTAGAGGGTCGGCCTGATTACTGAAAATGAAAGTTTAAAGGAGACATATCATGCTGATGCATGATTTAATACTTACATATAATATAATAGATTTGAAAACAAGACCTTACACCCCCTTAATTTTCAAAAAATGAGATATTGTACTTTTTCTGATATCGTAGAACGAGATTTGATGCCTCTGAAAATAGGTCATTGCGAGATGTCCGCGAGATTTCAAACGTCGTGACATCACGAGGTACCTTTCTTTTTATTGGAGTAATCTGATCAAACACTTCCTCCTCTGTGATGTCCGTTAGCCACAAAACCGTCACCGAGGAACACATTCGTCCAGCAGGGGTTTATAGTTCCCTAGCTCACAGTCGCTCATTACCAGCTCTGGCCTGTAGGGGGACTCAATACGCGGTCGCTGCTTTGAGCCTGCTAGAAAATACAGTAGAAGAAGAAGGACAGGCTAGCTAAACCCCGATAGAACTGACCAATCAGAGCACAAAGGGCTGTGATGTTGCGAGGTAACTTTAGGTCATCCTCAGATCCGAGCTTTTCAACGAGACCTTGTTAATGGCCTAAAATGAGGATTTTGAGAATTCTATTGTGGGGCAATGAAGGAACTAAATGACTTGTACTGAGGGCAGAAATGCTTTACAGGCATCCTAGTCTGGCATAGTGAAAAGGAGAAACAAGCATGATATGTCTCCTTTAATGATTCGAGAAACTGATAAGGGATTTGAGTTTCAGTTCTACTTTGTGGTTTCCAAAAGCTGCACACCTCTTTTTTAAAGATAAAACCACAATTAGGAGTAGGGATGGAGATGGTTAAGATTTTATTGACACCAATTCCATAAACGGTTCTTCTTTCCAATACCAATATTGAACCTTAATGACTATATCTCATTTAGTGAATGGTCTACACAGGTTTTCAGAGGCTTAGGTTATCATAATTATAATAATTATTGACGGTCTCTGATGAGAGCTTGAAATTCTTGATCTGATATGCATGTAGAGCAAAGGGCATGAAATTAATGAGAGTACTGATGACCAAAATATTAATGATGTCAGCTCATGAGGTAATTGTTGTCGAATCTCAACTGGAATTGGTTTATGATTCCCACCCCTAGTTAGAGGTGTGCATTGGGCCGATTTTAGATCAAGGTGAACGGGAATGTATCTGTGATCTAAAGAAGAGATTGTAGGATCACCCAAGTTAATTACCAAGGAGGTTATGTTTTCGGGAGAGTTTGTTTGTCTGTGAACAAAATAACTCACAAAGTAATGGATGGATTTGGATGAAATTTTCAGGAAATGTTCAGCATGGGAAAAGGAAGAACTGATACAATTTTGGTGTTGATCCGTATCAGCGTCTGGCCACCATGACGAAAAATGTGATTTTTGTGAATAACTACTGAACTAAAATAGATATCATCATAAATCCAATTGCTAATGTTATGTATTCATGGTCAAGGAATCTAAATATTGACATGAAATAAAGGTAGGACTAATGTTTATGGTGAAAATCACAATATGGGTGAGGACTGTGGCGCTGGCGGAGGTCTGCGTTCTCCGAGTGCTTTTCTAGTTCCATTTGAGACAGTTCTATGTCCCTACATTTCCTCTCGGCAGAGGAAGTGTTGCATAAAAAAAGGAAACTGAAACTTAAGATGAAGATTTTCATACTTTTTGATTTGCATGTCACCTGTTTGGTCTCTTGACAAAGTTACAGATGTATGAATTATTTTGGGCTAAAATAGTGCAGATGTTTCAAGTCTGCAGTCTTTGATATGCATGATTTATCACTGAACTACAATGTTTGATTATCACTGAAATAGTTATCGGGACACTACAGTTGAAAATCAACTAATCATAATAATAAAATTGTGCCAAAAATGCCCAAAGTTGTTCAGTAAGATTCTTCAGAAAGCAGGGCAACAGTAACCGGACACCTCAGATGGACAGTTTAATAAATTTCCCTAATCAAATCCAGGCAACAACTAATGAAAAGTGTTGGGGAAAGGCAGAGCATTTCCAACAACATATTCTGTAGGTGATTGGACTATCGCTCTGTCAATCACATTCAGTACGGGCCAATCAGGTAATGTTGTAGGCAGATGTTACGACTGTGGTTTAAAGTATAAAACGTAAACCACTTTATAGGACAAACTCTTGCCGAAACATGATGGAAAAGGAGCAAAAACATCCTCTCTATTGAGAAATGCATTCAGAGTGGTTGTTTGCTTTTAATTTAATAAAGAAATTCTCAAATCTGAAAAAACAGCGTCTGAAGCTGTTAGCATCTATGCTAATCTTTGTATGAAAATTCACCTCTTGCTCCCACCTCTTCCTGCTCTAAAGACATTGACTGTAGATTGAAGCTTGGCAAGATGTATCTGCCTGATTCGAGACATCGAATCAGGTGGATCCAGCTGCTGCACAAGTTTAGGAAAATAGTAGCTTTATGCTTTTTTTTTAATGGTAGACCTCAACATCCAAAATACCAAACAGTTCCAACTGTAAACTGGCAAATAATAAATACTTAATGCTAACATGTTTAAGAGAAGTAAACATTTTAAATAAATAACCTTAAAATCATAGTTTGATATGTTTTTTCACCATTTAGGTAGAATTTAAGGACATGTGTTTGGTTCTGGTTGTTAATTTATGAATAAATGCACTGAAAGTACAAAAAGAATCGTGATAAAATTGAGATTGTGATACTGCCATGAAAAAAATCCATATTTTTTTTTTCTACAATGTCCACCTCACTGAAGATAGCATGGTCCATAAAAGTTTAATGCATCTTTAAGGGGCTTTTGTTTTTCTGTCACATTTCTATGCAATGCTGTGTGCGGTCAGTTTATGAGGAGGATCATGGCGGGTTGCAGCTAAGGAGAGTTTGACTTAACTAAACTTGACTCAGCTCCTGTTTTTCAGAATAAGAATCAGAATCATAAATACTTCATTTATCCCCAAGGGGAAATTCAGTTGTTTCAGTTGCTCTTAACACAGTATAGCAGTCAGAAAATATCACATGAAGACATTAGAATGGATAGTAGCATTAATTTGACTAAAATAAAGTAAAAGTAAAAATAAAAGTAAAATAAAATAAATACAACTAAAATGAAAATAATTGAAAAGAGCATGAAAATTAAGTAAGCAGGTTGCAACATGAAGAGCCTTTAAGCAATATCAACTTCCTTATGAAGGAAATATGAGTAAAAATGAAGTGGAAATGAGACTTAGGATGAGGTGGAGGTATACACAGTATTAACAATTACTAAAAATGTGAATAAACCAAGACTTTTGGTTCAAACAAAGTGTTAAAAACCACAAGACCAATCTAAATTTGAGGACATGCACCAGGCTCTTATAAGCTACAATACTGTTTTATTTTACTCAAATCAAAATAATCTTTATTAGTCAATAAAACCTAGTCTCCATAGGACGTCTTATTTGGTTGCACTGGCATGGAAACAGGAAGTAAAATGAGTTGATGTTTTCATATATTGTGAAAACCCCAGTCTGGATTTTTTTTTTTTTTGTCAGATGTCACGTGGCTCACTGACTGTGACATGGAAATCTGCTCTCATTGATTCATCTGCTGGGAGGAAAAGGAGGAAGAGGAGGAGGGGGGACTGGTTCTTGTTTTTAATCCAAGATAGATGGTCGGGGATGGTGGCAAGATGTGCAAACAGACACACACATGCAAAAGGAGAATGATGTCAGCTGCAGAGTGTAAACATAAGCAGCACAGCTACCAATCAGCACGCCGCTCTTTAGCAAATTACAGGGAAAATTAGAGTGTGAGAGCAGGATGAAGGGATGAAGTGCAGATAGAGCTGCAGAGAGAGGGAGAAGCTTTTCCCCAGATTACAGAGCAGCTACAGATTACGGCCTGTGGATTAAGAGGGTTTGACCAAAAAAATAGGAAAGTAGATGCAGAGGGACAAACAAGCAGCTTTTTTTGTGAGTGTGTATGTTGTGGTGTTAGTGAGCTGTTTGTGTGCCTCTATTTCCCGTTGTTTTAGTCTTCATCTTTGTGAGGACTCTGTCACAGCCAAGGTTATTACAAATGCTATGATGTGCAGTCACACAAGGACAGATGCATAAATGTATATCCAGACTCGGCTCACTGAAATATTCTTATCGTTTGGACAAGACAGGAGAATTAGTGCAGCAGCATGTTTAGAAGGAAGGCAGCTCACACATCTATACAGGATGGATTCTGAATGTCCTGTCAGTCAATCATTCACGAATATTTAATAACATTAATTCATTTGATATTTAAAGCGCCTTTCATGACACCCAAGGATGCTGTACAAATGAACCCTTTCATGCAGGATGTCCACTACAGTAGACAGACATTTGAAATAAATTTTATACCCTTTAGGTTGTAGTACAATGCCCAACTATCAGGTGGGGAACTCCCAAACACTTGTCTCAAGTTTTATAAAAACATTAACTTCACACATTTTTTTATTTTTTTTACCATATTTAGATATTCCATCATAAATCAAAAACAACCGACAAAGGACAGATTTGGCTTAGATTTTACATAAATCTGTATTTTTTATTTTAAAGTTTGGTGTAAATCACAAGTGAATAGTTTAATTAAATAGCAATAATACGCATACTTCAGACTTTTCTTTTACTTTTATTACTCTTAAAAGTTTGTCAAAGATGTGTTTGTGGATCTATATTTAGTTCCGCTAACTTATCATATATACCAATGATGCATGGTGAAGTGGACAGATGCATGACTCCCTGAAAATAGAACTGAAAAATAATGAACATGATTTTTAACTTGTTTGAAAGTATAAACAAACACTGAAAATACTATTCCTTTGTGATTTTAATAATTCATGCATGAAAGGGTCAAAACAACAAAAATACAAGAGCAGCGGCAACTAGTTGTACCAGCGCCCTCTCACTTGGGGGTTAAGGAAAAGGAGACAGGAGGAAAGGAGAAGGGAAAACTAACAATTCCAAACTGGGCACCTGTCAGTGGAGCACAGTGTGGGATTGGGAAAAAACATCTCAGCACATGAGCAGCATACAACAGAGATGAGCACATGGGGGCAAAGAGGGCATTGAGTTGGAGAATTAATGTGTGCCATAGTGGATGTGTATGCGAAAGCCTGTGACCTTGACTCGGTTACAGACCTGCTCATAGTCTCTACCGTCTGATAACTGATGACATGCAGACAGCCTTGGTGAGTTCTGTTCCAGAGGAAAGTTCACAGGAAAAAGAGGGGGGGGGGGGGGGGGCAGAGCTTCCGTCTGCATGACATTTCAGGAAAATGGAGATATTACGACCTCAAGGTCAGAACAAGGGAGCCAAAACAGATAAGAAATTGTTTGGGTCAGGCCGACTGTAATTTTTCGTCTGCCTTTACTCTCTCTGGTTCTCAGGTGGTGCTTCAAAAAAAATTTTAAAGTTATGAAACATAGTGAACTTTTCTATATGCTTTTCGTCCACCCTATTCCTCATCCACCAGCAGTTCTATTGCCAATCTGTACCTAGTGCTTTATGTGATTAAGCACTGGGTCCTCTGTTAAGCTGGAATGTGTGGTGTTTGTGTACATCGCCTTTTCTCTGTTTATTTCATATTTCTTCTTTCCCCATTTAATCGTTGTAATGAAAAACTTGTAGGTTTATCACTTACTTTTCTTGCCTTGTTTTGTAAATTTCACCTTGTCCCAACAATGAAGCATTAAAAAAAGAATGATTCTGAAGTTTATAGGGATATTACCTCATTTTAAAACTTTTTCTACATCCTTTAAACAGTAAACTTTGAGCACTTTCTTGCACTCTAAAAGTTAATTTTCAAGTTTTTTTTAAATCACTTTGCAGCAGGAACCTGACACACCAGACGCACCGCTTAATACAGTATGTCCATGTCAGCAATAGTCCATATCAAGTGTTTGGGAATGGACAGAACTTTTCAAAAGCATCTCCACAAATGCTCCATCAATCACATTTATTACAGGCTAATCAGGTGCTGATGCCACAGTGCAAATACGAGCCACTTCATCAAAAACATCCTTTCTATCAAGAAATGTTTCAGTGTTATTTGTTTTATTATTTAATACAGAAATGCAGGGCCAGATTCAGCTTTGTATTTGATGCTGTGTGTGGTCCTGCTCTCTGACTGGAGCAGTAGCTGTAAAAAGAATGTCATGGAGTTTCATTGTTTTTAGGGCTTAGTGCAAAAATAGAGACTACAGCGTGGAAAAAGTGGATTGGATTTTAAGAGCTGTGGGAAATAGACATAAAAGTCTGGCCCTGGTGTGAGATTTTTCTGGAGAGAGTTGTGGGCTGCGGGGGTTAGAGAGACTTTGGCCTGGTTTGTGGCTGAATCATTATGAAGGGAAAATGCAGCATCTTAGCATGATACATTAAATGTTATGTTCTTTCTTTGTCACCTCCGGCAAGGAGACTATGTATTTGCTGGAATATGTTTGTTTATTTGTTTGTGAGCAAATTTACACATACATTTCTTCATGTTTTTTGCTAAAATTTTCAGGAGACACTGCTCAACTTGAAAATGAATAGATTTTGGTGGTGATATGTATATCTGTCTGGATGCAAAAGAATCCAGAAAAAAAAATCCATAAGATAACTTTGGGCTGAATTTGAAATCATATCTTCACCATTTTAGTGGATTAGCTTCCAATTTCACAGGATAATCTTGGGTCCATGTCTCTACTATTCAGATAAATTTCAGACGGATCTGATCCAAATTGATATTACAAAAAACATCGAAATTTATAATGCCAAATCCCACCACTGCATTCAACAATTCATATAAAATCCATATTTGGAGTGACGTTCTCAAAACTTGTTGTGTTAATACAGGACAACAACATCCATGTATGTGCTGAGTTTGCTTCTGATCCTGGCTCTGTTCTGGATCTGGTGATCGGAGGTTGTGAAAAAGCCAGAACTGAACTGTTTGGCGGAGGTCTGAGTTCTCTGGGGGCTTTTCGAGTTAAAATTTTCTTACTTTAAGTTAACAATATGTAAAAACTTCACACACGTGTAGTGTTTTTGCATGTGCAGTGACAGTTAAATATTCAGAAGTAAATCAACCAAATACTCTGAATCAGTGAAGTGAGACAAGCCCACAGTGCAGCTATCACTTAGAAACAGATTCAGAAATAACTCGGACCACTCTGCATATAAAGCATCCGTCAAGTTTCTGATGAATCCTCCTGAGGGACTTCAGGGATTTCTTCTGTTTGTTGCCTTTATATATTCACTTCTCCTTGACCCCTGTCGAGGCTGTTGTGTTGATATTGGAGTTAAGAAACTTTTACTTTTCTCAGGTGTATACTTGAAGGTGACTGCAGAACTTTACAAGAAAAGAAAACACAGATGATTGCTTATGAAAAGATATTTAAATTAGTATATTTCTCCTCTTCTTGTTTCAGAGCTCCTCGGAGCAGCAAAGCGGGTCAACGTCAACATCCAGGATGCAGACGGGTGAGGAAATTATAGTTTGTTTTATCTCATGATGTTTTTACTGCTGCTACATCCTTTTATTTGTCTAAAGTTACTCTTCTCAGCTCTCTGTCTGCATGTTCACATTTCTATTTTTGAAAGTGCAAAAAAGAAAATGCTCATCATTAAGTTCACCACATCATCTAAAGGTGTTATTACCCGTCCTTGTAGCTTACTCTGACTTCTAGTTTAACCTCTTTCCTTTTTTAAAATAACGCAGGCTTACTCACAGATCACTGGAGGACATGTATTTAGGAGAGATGAAACAAAACAAAACAAAAATAGAACTGCAGTGCTATGCAGAGTGCATTGCAAAACAGAATTTAGTTATATTCTTGAGTCAACAATATCTTATACTAACTAATATACAGATTAAATCAAAGGATGTAGGTGCTTCATGAGTTTGAAGTGTTACAGTTCAGATATCACAAATTAAACATGTCGAGCTGAGCAGGTTTGAGTTGACGTCAGTTCGGTAAAGCTGATTTCTGACAGGTACCTCGAAAAATTGTATGCATGATTAACAATTTCTGAAGTTTGATCCAATATGCTTGTTAATGGCAGAAGAGCTGACCTCTGCTTAACTTTACAGCAGGGGTGTACAAACCTTTTCGGGCCACATATTGAGGAATACATGGATGACAGAGCCACTTGCTGCTCCTCATTTTTGGTGTATTTAAGTTAAAGTTTTAGGATTTAGGGGTGGGTTATCACCTGTTAAGGTCTATCACTTGATTCATTCCTAGTTAGGGCAAGAATGACCTTCTAAGCAGCAGAGGTGGGGACACTGATGGTTTATCCTCACTGTTAGACACAAAACAAGAGCAAACTGCAAATGTTGGTGCTTGATGATAAAAAAGTGCAATATACTTTGTAAATGAGACTTTGTGATAAAGGAAATACAGCTGAAAATGTACATGACTGATGGTGTTTGCTAGTGTTGTGCTCAAGACCACACTATCTGAGACCAAGGCTTCCCAGAGACCAGAATGCACCAAGACCAAGACAAGACCAAGACTTTTTGAGACCGAGTCATGACCAAGATCGAGACAAGCCGAGATCGAGACAAGACCGAGACCATCAAAATCAATTTCAAAAACCATGAGAAGGTTGAACAGTTAAGGGGGGTGTTCCTCAGTCACAACACCGGGAAGGTTGCAGTCATCACGGGGTAATAACACATGAATTGAAGCTTTTTGTTGTTTTACCAAGTGCTCCTTCTTATTAACATTAATGATGTAGAAGAACAGCAGATCAGTGCTGGCCTTGATCAGTCTTGACAGAAAATTCCCAGTCCAGCCAGTCCGAGACCGAGACAAGACAGAGTAAAAATGCTCTCGAGTCCAAGACAAGACCAAGACCTTTAAAATGTGTGGTCTAGAGACCAAGATGGTCTTGAGTAACACAACACTAGTGTTTGCTGCTGTAATCGAAATGTCTTGATACATTCAACTGTTTCAGGGGCAGATTCACAATGGCCAGCGGGCCACATTTGGCTCCAAGCCATAGTTTGGACACCCCTGCTTTACAGTAACATCTGTGTTCATCTCAGTGGATTTGAGGCACCACTTCCAATAAATCAGTCAAACTTGATTCATACAGTACATTTCAGACAAATTGAATTTCAGTTCAAAGTCCTTTACACTGAGACAGAAAAATGATCGATAAAGATAAATATATAATGAAAATAATCATGGATTTTTCTTACCACCATTTATCAATTAGAAGCTCAGCAGAAGTCCACTAAGTCTGCTTAGTAGTATTCCAGTGTAAATGTAATGAAAGTACCAGTAGGTAGGATTTGGAAGAATTTAGAGACTAATGCTCAGCAGAAGAGCAAAAGTAAAAGAAAGAAATGCTGAAATCAAATGATACTGATTTCAAGGACTGCCAATGGTGTTGGAAAACTCAGCTACAGCTGCACAAGGTGAAATAGCAAATACTTTTGCTTTATATGGCAGCCACTGAGTTATGCCACAATATGTCTGTACAATTAACCAGCGCCAAGCTCTGCTAGGCTAAAGCTGCCGAATGTGATGGCAGCACCAGTGCCCTATATCTACTTTGCAAATGTTTAAAATCCATCGAAAATGAGTCAGGGGGCCTCTGGGAGATGTTATACCCCACCAGCACAATGTTTATCTCTATTTCAGATAAGCTGATCTGCGTTGAACAGCAAAACTGACCCCAGGAGTGTACTTTCAAAGAAATGTTGATGATTTCTCAACGATAGTCAACGTTAGCTACAGCTATGTCGGCTTAAGGGATTGTAAAGTTTGCTTGTAATCTATGGCCCTGTGATGTCTTTATTAACATCAGTGCTGAGTGATGAGACACCGAGATGACTGCACTTCAGTGTCACATCTTCATCAGTGGGCATTGAGGCTCATTCATACCATGATTATCCAGAACAGATGCTAATGCAAGATGTTTAATTTTTGCTGTGATGCATCAAGCATCAGCGTTTGGTTTGTTTGACTGATAGATCAAGAGAGAATTATTATAATTTTTTGATTACACGCTACTAAATGATACACGCTAGTATATCAACCAGAGATACTCGTATCACCCAATGCATATAGGAATATGTACCAGAAATGTTTCTGTGAATGAATGTTTTGTTTTTGCAAGTAATTGAAGAACTTATTTGAGCTTTTAAAATGTTAAACAGCCATTTTTTGTTGCATTTAAACAGTTTAATTGTCTTCTTTCCCTGTCAGGTTTGTTTAAATGTTCATTTATGCAAGGGATGCGCAATATTATTGGTACAATATCAGCACTTGCAGATATTGGCCTAAAAAGGTGATTGCCAGTATCAACAATTATCAACATTTCTGCTATTTACAGCTGACATTTTGGCCATATAGTTAACCATATATGACAGACATTGTCTGTAATGCTCACAGAACACATGAATGTAGTACAATGCTTCACCCTATTACTGATGATGTCCCCATTTTAAAAACGATACTGTCTTCGATAGGGGAATAAAATATTGCCTCCCTTGGCCCACATCAATTTCTCACACAGATGCACTCACAAAGGGAGAAATAGGTAAATTTTAGTGAGGGAGATACAATGTACTATTGCCAAAAAATATCGGTATCGGCTCTAATTCTGGAAATATCAGCATATCCGATATTGGCAAAATCTAAAACTGGGCATCCCTATTTGTGCTTGAGTCATAATATATAAATGTTGATGCAAGCAGTTTTAAAAAATGTATTCATAGACTTATTATAACTTTATATTAGCAATTTCCTTTATTTAAAAACACTTTTCCCATCAAGACTAATGTTAAATTTGTAACAATGTTGCCCTCATGCGAGGAAAAAGGCTTCTTGTGCTTCTCTTGGCATGAAAACAGTATTTATCTGATCTGCGACTTTACTCTCATTGTGTCATTTGTTGTTGCTGAAGGTCATGTTAATGTTCTACCAAAAAGCTGGTAAAGATAAAGGTTGGTTTTGTAAAGTAAAGGCTGAAAACCATAAAACTTAGAGGGGGAATAGCGGCTTTAATAAAACATCATAAGCTGGGTCAAGATAATAAAAAACAAACTCTAGTCTGAGGTGACCTTTGGTCCCACATGAGTCCTGGTCTGGTGAGTGGGTGAGAGTGCTCTGCTGTCTGACCAGTGCATCGCCCGCAGGCGGACTTTATCTGGATTTCCAATATGTCACTAAGAGCTGCAGCACCGAGGGTTGGATGCTGCTGCTGATGGGTTTACATTTGAGTTAGTTCAGAGCTCGGTCTCATGCAGATGCTGGAGGCGGCCATGTGCGCACTGGATATGACAAAGTGATGGTATCTGATGATCTGTGAACGGAAAGGGCTAAAATGTACAAGTTCATGAGGTTGTAACATGATTCCAAATGAATTAATCTGTCTTTATTAGTTTAAGCTTCCTTTGTTTTCTAAATAACCTGAAAAAAGAGCAGGTCCAAAGTGTACTCTCTGTTAAATCTTTTATAGAGCAATATACTCGGGAACCTTTAGCGAAGTAACAGAAGTTAAAAAACGGGGAATTAAAGAACTTCAAGCACGTCACAAGGCTATCTGTTGGACAGTGTGTAATTTCTGTCTTAAAGGGCTAGCTTTTTGTTTTTGAAGTGGGGCTGTACAAAGTTCATGTCAATAGTCGTTACACAAGCCAGAGTAATTTGGTCAGCGCTGCTCCTGTTGGGACAAAACTGGAATACAAACGGGCTGCAGATGGGGCCAAAAGTCTGTAGCATTTAAGGTGAAAACAAACAAAAATGACAATATATGACCTTTTTTTTTACAGTGTACTGGAGTGTGAAAGCTAGATTCTGTTGTTAGGCAGATCCATCGTGCAAAACTTAAAGGGTTAGTGCAGGTTTTTTTGAAGTGGGGTTGCTTGAGGCCCATGACACTGGTAAATGTTAGTGCCATTAAAAACAAAAAGGGGTGGTTGCTATGTCTGTGGATAATCCAGCTGCAACACACCGTTAGAGAGAATGTGGAATGGTTGGTGACCACTAATGTTGCTTCCTTTTTTGGAGAGGGGTAAAGAGCAAGATAGATTTGCTATTCATCCCAAGTCAGTTTCGTTTGGATTTAACCCCTGGAGATAAGTACACCAGAGACCAAAAGTACTTGCTACATATATTCTTGACGACTGCAAGGAAAATGGTGACCATAAGATGGATGAATTCGCAGCCACCTACAGTGGCACAATGGAAACAGAAGCTAAGGGAGGTGTATGGAGGCTTAAACTGCTGGTGGTTACCTATAGAACCCTACATTGGGCTATAATGTCTTACCTATCCACTAAATTATTTTGCACCCACTAGTTTTATTCAGCTTGCTAGGCTCCAAGGTGTTTTTCTGTCTATTTGCCTTTTCCTTGTACTGTCATAGATTTATTTATTTATGTACTGTTGTTATGTGATGTTGTCAAGGAATGTTCAATGTTGGAATTTTTCCATGTTTATCAAAAACATCATAAAATAAAGTTAAAAAGGAGGGGGGGGGGTTCAGGAGTGGACAGTAGCTGGTACATAGCTGTACATGGTGCCACTTATTCTTGTAATTAACCCAGTTATAGACAAAAACAACTCAAGAACTACGCTGGATCAACCAAACGCTTCTTTACAATGTTAACATTTTTCTCGACAAAGCTTGTGTGTTTGAACTATTCTGTGATACAGTGGTGAACTACGTATCCTATCCTCCCTCACTAGATCAGGTCAGAGTGCTGCAGGCTGCATTGGGGTCAGGTCATGGTCACTGGAGCACAAACCGATATAAATACTACAATTTGGCTTGTTGTTTTAAATATGGCCATCAGGACTCACCCCTCTGCAGTGCCTGTTTTACTGATCAGGACTATGACACATGACAGAAGTTTGAAGGCTGACTAAAATGAAAGAGCTCTGGTACTAAGTCTCTGTCTTGACAGCAATGGAGCTCTGAGTTAATGAACATGGACTCACAGTTCATGCATCTGCACCGCAGGTAACACACGATCTGTCCTAATCCATCGTCCTTCATCTCTCTTTCTACCTGTGACTCCATCAAAAGCTCTTCTTCTGTCTACTCCAGCTCATAAAGATATCCTCTTGTACCCACGACCGACAACATCGTGGTTACTAGAGTCAAAATCTTTCATTTTTGGATCAGTTTTAGTGAAGGTAGTTGTTTCCTCTGACTACCTGACCAGTTGATGGAAAAGGGATATACAACCCCCATGTCCCAGTATACAAAAGTTGAAAACACTGGGGCTTGCTCGAGGAAAAGTTAAACGTTGTAAAGAATCTTACTGTATCATGTTCTCGAGCAAATGTAGTGTTTTGAGCAGTTTTAACCTATAAGAGGGGTAATTATGAAGCTTTTGGTGGCACCATGCACTGCTGTGTACCAACTACTGTGCACTCCTGACTTGACTGGATAATCTTTATTTTGAACACAGGAATAATAAAGTATTTAAACCAACACTATGTAGTTTTTCAAACATAATATAATCCTTCGATATTCATTGTGATGGTCCACCACTTTACAATGAGTTCAATGAAACCTCTGTCGTGGTCTGTATCCCTTTAACTGGTGCTATGTAACTTCGAGGTGGATGGTGGGAACCCTGCCACACTAAAAAACTACACGTTTGGACTGCTTTACGGCATAGGCTACGTCACTTCCCCCGATTCCCAATTCGTTTAAAACATGGAAGTCTTGGCGAAAGCCAATTACGGAGCTGTAACCATGGCAGAGGCAACAACATTAGGAAGAGAAAGGTTTTGTCGGAGGAAACAAAACAGAGAAAGCGAGAGAAAAACAAGCTGAATGCTCGGACCAGAATAATCATCGGTTCGGCGTTCACTCACTGGTGTGAAACAAAAGACGAGGAGGGATGTCCGACTACTATCAGTTATTTTTGCCGACTAATTTATGATGAAGTTCCTCAAAAAAACTTGACAGGAAAAAAGTACAGCACAACAAATCCACAACGTATAAGTATGTAGTTTTGTTTAGACCTATTTCAAGTGTGTGATATCACCAGCTCGTCGTTGTCTTTACTTTTCTTCACTTTATCGCTTCAACAGGACGTGGCGACTTCACGGTAATAAAACCAAGTTGAACTTAGCGATTTTTAACATCGTTATTTAGTCAAAAATAAATACATTACCTGGTCGCTACCCATCCTGCAAACAGCCGCTGAAGACAGAAGAATACTTTTTAGCAAAGTCCTGGCTTCTGTGATTCGCCTACAAAACAAATGCACGCGAACGGCAGATCTGTATCCTTACGACAGTATGCGTGCGATAGAGGTCATGGGTAGTGTAGTTCTGTATCTGGTCAAGCGTGGATCTTCCGTAGTGCTGCTTTAAGTTGAAAAACAAACAAACAAAACAAAAAATGAATACATTTACAGAAATTCTTTAAGTATAAATGCTGGTCAATGTTCTAAATGGAGTAGGAAGTTGCTAGGCTTATCTTGTCCTCCCCCATTTTTCATCAGTGTATCACTAATATAAATCAGCAACACAGTATGAACAAATAGTTTTTCATTTGAAAAAAAAGAAAATAAAACAGGAGAACAGAAGACACAATTTACAATCATCCACTTTTACCTATATCTTCCCATTGTTCATGAATATATTCACTGACAACAAGGTTTTTACATATCCATTTGAACTGCATATTTTTACTCAGTTTGATGCTGTCTTCAATATTATCCCACAAAGCCAACCAAAAATGCAAAATGCACATACTGTACTTTTAAGGTTTGTCCAAGCAAAGTGCTTTTTCATGTTTAGTGTCCCTCTATAGTAATATCCCCCTTCTCTGTAGGGGTGTCCCAATCAGATATTGATATCGGACATTGGACATTTTAGCAAAAAATACAAATAACGGATTATATCTGCCTGCATCTAAAATATCCAATATAAGCACTCAGATACAAGAAGTTCATTCCAATTTATTTATTTAATGTAGTTGCAGAATATGCTTATGCTTGAGTTAAACACAGTGTTTTTTTTGCAATTTTGAAATACCGGTACATGTTTTTGTTTTTACTGGATTTCTTGAGGTTGCTTTTCAGGGTCTTCTAATTTATTTTTCATTTATTTTATTTATTTGTGATATATTCTTATTTTTAAGGTTATAACTGATTGAACCCATTGGTTAATAACAAATTGGTCAGTTTTTCTCATACCTACTGTTGCTGACTACTGTTTTCTGTTTGAGTAATCTCTCTTGATCAAGCCTTTTCTTACAGTCCATACTACAAAATAAGTAATAAAAGTATGTATGAGTTGTAATGGGACACTCCTACTTCTCTGTCTGTGAATAGTCTCTGTATGTTGCCTGAGAGTAAATTATTTCTTACTTTGTATATAATTTGTACTGTTTTAAATTCTACCAGATCCCTAAACTTTAATGTGTGTGACTTTATAAATAATACATTGGTATGTTCCAGACAATCTGCATTGTTTATTTTCCTTACAGCTTTTTTTAAGTATTCAAGCTCCCCCCATGCTCTTTTTTTGGCAGACATACTTAATTTTGCCTTGATTCTTTAGCAGCCCTGATTCAAAAAACCTTAATTAACCTTTTTAAGCTGAACTGATCATCTCTAGTCAAAAATGACCAGCCTTCTCAATGTCTTTTAAACAACTAAAAGGCTGTAGTTTGCACCTGGTTTAGCTGTAGTACAAGTAAAAATCAACCTTAAGCTTCTGAATAGCTCAAAATAAATGTAAAAGACGATGCCCTGCTTTTCGTGAAATATACAGTCATGGAAAAAATTATTAGACCACCCTTGTTTTCTTCAATTTCTTGTTAATTTTAATGCCTGGCTCAACTAAAGGTACATTTGTTTGGACAATTATAATGATAACAACAAAAATAGCTCATGAGAGTTTAATTTAAGAACTAAGAACTATTCATTTTCCATGGTTTTCTTGATAATAACCAAAATTACTTAAATTCTTACATCAATAGCTATGGCATTGTACCGCCAAAAACACTACTTTTAAGCATTCCATGTTTTTTTCTGTTTGCTTTAAACACATGATACACACAAGAGTTAATACTTGATTGCATAACCATTGTTTTTGATGACTGCAGCCATGCCTTGGCATGCTCTCCACCAGCTTCTGACATTGTTCTGCTGTCACAGCAGCCCATTCCTGTTGGACAAATTCAAACAAATCTTCTTTTGTTTTTGGGCTTGTGGTTCTCCATTTTGAGTTTGATGATTTTCCACAGGTTTTCAATTGGATTAAGATCTGGTGATTGAGCAGGCCAAGGCATGGTGCTAATGTTGTGGTTCTCCATCCAGGTTTTAACTGACCTTGCCGTGTGGCAAGGGGCATTGTCTTGTTGGAAAATCCAGTCATTCGAGGCAGGAAAGAGTTTTCCAGCTGATGGAAGAAGACTGTTTTCAAGGGTAGTCCTGTACATGACCTGGTTCATTCGCCTTCACACAATTGCATTTGCCCTGTTCCACTCAGACTGAAACAACCCCAGATCATGACTGATCCACCCCCATGTTTTACTGTAGGGCAAGACAGTCTGGGTTGTAAGCTTTCCAGGCTTCCTCCTAACCAGTAAGTTGGCTGGAGGGGCATCAATTCAAAATTGATTCATCACTGAAGAGAACCTTAGCCCAATCATCAACAGTCCAATCCTTGTGGTCTCGAGCAAAGAGTAACCGGCCTTCCTCTGCCTTTCATTGATGAAGGGCTTCTTATGCGTTCTGTGTGACTTCAAACCAGCTTCAACAAGTCGGTTTCGAACTGTCCTTGCTGAACAAGTCACATTTCTCGACAGTGCCCACTCATTTTTAAGGTCCCTGAGGTCTGACGACGCATTCCTGACACAGGAACGGATGAGTGCACGGTCATCTCGTGGGGTAGAAAGACGCTTCTGCCACGCCAGGTAGCAATTTGGTAGTGCCATGTTCAGCTTGTTTTTTTTTGTTGTAATGAACGGCTGTCTTGGAGATCTTCAGTTTTTTCGCTACCTGTCTCTCACTCATGCCAATTTCCAGCAGTGCCAATATGGCTGCCTTTGTGGCTTCACATAATTCTTTTGTTTTAGGCATTATGTGAGAGCTGACAACTTCTGAGTTGTGCTACGGCTTGAATGTAAGCAGGAAACCACTCTAGGCCTTTGCATGTGCAGTGCTGCTTGTGACATGAAATGGCCTCTTATATACCCTGGGAATCAATTAAGCTTAAGAATGTCAAATAGGACATAAAGTATTATGTGACCAGCTGCATTTTTTGTTGTGTTCATTGTATTATACGTTTAGTGGTACCAGATATTAGAATGAACAAGAAATTGAAGAAAACAAGGGTGGTCTAATAATTTTTTTCCATGACTGTAGTCCATGGCTAAATGAGAAAATCCACCTGATGTGTCTGATTAAGGGACCTGTGCTACACAGTGTACTAATAGTTTCAAATAATGGGCCTTACAAGAAGAAGTGTAAAGCACTGGAATGTGTTGTTAGTGTGCATCACCCAAATTCTGCTTTTTGTTTTCACTCAAAATTCAATCATGGTGAGGAGCTCTTGGTTTCATCTACAGCAGCAACAGTTCGCTTCCATGTCTGCTCTTTCCTTTAGAGGCAGAACTGACTAGAGTAACTGTGCCTAATGTTTTGACGTCGGTCATAAACTTCAAACAGTCCAACATCAAAAACATCACATCATCCATTTGAGTTGGTAACTCTGTTCTCACTAAACCATCTGTGGAAACTTCTAAGTTTATATCTTAAGTTTCATCATTGTTTGGTTGCACCATGTGGACATTAGACTCAGTGTAATAGCCAGAATAACCAAGTTATTATGTAAAAAAAATCACATTTCAGCCTCATTTGACCAATAAGCATAATAAAATTCTCCATCAGTGCTTGCTACAGCATCAGCTCTCGTGTTTCATGTCTGAGCAGATCCAAAGGCTGAAACCAATGCAGGGAATGCTTTGGTCTGAAGATTTCACTGATTTGGTACAATATTTCATCTTACTGCTCAGAAAAAGTTGCCATGAAAATAAAATAAGTTGCCTCAGAAAACAGAAAAAAACAACCCTGACAGCATCACAGCTCCGGTATGCATGAAGAACATTCTGTCTATTTCATGTCTGCTCCACTGTGCAGTACCAGGACTCACTCTAGAGCAATGAGTTTTACTTAATTATTTACATAATATTAAAGAACCTTATGTGCTCAGGTGAACTAATATTATGTTCTCACTCCAACACAGCAGAGTTTTGGCGCTGGGGCCTGGACGGCTTGACCCCTTGGTTGGCAAGTTTTCCCCAGAGTACTTTATATGTTTGTGGAAATCACTGCAAACAAAGCACTTTTTACAATGTATATCTGCAAAAATACTGCAGTAAATTATAGGGGTGCCCCGATACAACTTTTTTACCTCTGATACGATACTGATATCGATCCGATATGATATCAGCAGGACAATCATCCAGACTTTTATTACTTATTTTGTAGTATGGACTGTTAGAAAAGACTTGATCAGGTTAGATTACTCAAACAGAGAACAGTAGTCAGCAAGAGCAGGTATGAGAAAAACTGATCGATTTGTTATTAACCAATGGGTTCAGTAAACTTAAACCTTAAACATATGAATATTGTACAATTAAATTAAATGAATGAAAAATAAAGCAGAAGATCCTGAAAACTACCCTCAAGAAATCCAGTGAAAACAAACATTACATTTTTAAATTGCAAATTAACCACTCTTGTTTACTTAAACATAAGAATATTCTACTAAATTAACTAAATAACAAATAAATTGGAATGAACTACTTGTATCTGAGTGCTTTTATCGAATGTTTTAGATGAAGGCAGATGTAATCCAATATATTCAATTTTTGCTAATATCAGACACCCCCCAAAAATTAGAGCTTATTTAAAAGCAAAAAGTGCATGTTACAATCAAGAAAGTATGGTGTGTTGTAATGGAAAATGAAGCACCTTGTGCCAAAACCAAGTAGAGTTGAGTTGAATTGAGGCAGTAGCACATATAGAGGAGCACCATAATTGTTTGCTTTGATAAAGGAATCATTATGGGGTCAATATATCAAAATAGCTGGAGCCTGTCCTCATGTGAAACCAATTCTTCTTTCCATCCCTGTGAGCTTTAATCACCCAGCTGACAGTCACCAAGAGAGACGGATTAAATCAGCTTTAGAGATCCATAACCATATCATTGTATCAGCTGTCTGCCTCTAAAACACACGGTCATCAAAACGTAATGACTGTAATTACCTCAAAGGAATGCCAACATTTCCCAGCTCTTAATTGTCTTCTAAATGTTCCCATATAATCTCTAAATGAACAACTATGGATTTTGGCTATATTTAGACCCATCAGCGGTTATGCCTCTTTACATGTGCACATGCTTGGTTTGCGATTGTGTTTCCCTTGGCTCCATCAGATAACAAAGATCTTTTTATTATGTTGATTGGAATCAGATAATTGGACTCAGCTTCTTGTGTAATGACTGATGATTCGTTGATTTGACTCCAGGGCTGTCCCTTATAGTCACCAGGGATCCATTAGACACACACACACACATGGACACGCTGTGTTCACGCTCTGCTCTGGGGTAGAGAGATTGCTTATTAATGGAAGTAGGTCATTTGCCCCCTCCCGTCGCTCACACAGAGCTGAGGGGAGGAGCCGCACCACGCCGGAGATTATTTCAGCAAAGTTATGCTCTGGTTTTACACCCCATCCATGAATATATGTGTATTTTTATACATAATCTCTGTCTGTGTGAAGGTTGTCGCCGCTGCATCATGCTGCTCTGAGCGGGAACAAGGAGCTCATCTCGCTGCTGCTCGAGGCCCAGGCAGCAGTGGATATTAAAGACAACAAAGGTAAAGAAAAATGCACAAAACACAAGCATTGTCACAGCAAGGGTGAGGTGAGACTGACCAAAAATTACACCCTGATATGCATTCATAAAATTTTGATACACAACACACTATATCTTAATATTTTACAAAGTTTGGAAACATGATGTTGGTCAACTATTTCTCCAATTTAATAATACCAATTGGTATTTTATTACATATCATTAGAAAGACTGATTAGTCACCTTGACAATGAGGCACAACCGCTAAGGTCTGGGCATTGTTGGAATGAGCAACAAAAACGTGTGCATGGTGCTGGAAACGCAAAGTGGCAGCATCTTCTTAACCTTAGAAGCCAGATGGATGGCTCAATATATCTTCCACAGAAAAATTTCACTCGTCCATCTGGGTAGGAGCCCTTTGAATTTGTTTTTAGGGGCAGAACGTAAAAAAACCCCCACAAGCTTGTGATTGGACAATCGTTTGGCTCGTCACATTCATCACAGACCAATCCACATTAACCACATTCAACCTCCTATAATGTAGCATACATAGCGGCTAAGGTAGCAGCTTATGGCTAACAACAATTAAAAACAGTTCATGGATGTTAGCCATAGTGGATAACTTAGCCGATAACAGCTAACAACAGTTAATGACCATTAGCCGTTAGTCACTAACTTAGCTGCTAACAGCTAACGGCCTTATACTATCGTCTTACACTAAATTGTACCACACAGATGATTCATTTAACACTTATATGTAACATGAACCTCGTCAAAGACAATCCCTATAAGTAAACTTCTGAGGAGGGCAGATTTCGCCAAGCTTCACTTGGTAGCCATGAGGACAATAGGCTAAATGGCATGTCCGTTTACAACTTCCTGTTCTCAACTTCCGGTTGTCTTCACGTCCGCATTCTGCAGCTCCCGCCTCTCTTCCCTGATTGGGCCGTTAAGAATTCAGCCGAGTGAATTCATTGGACAACGGAGGCTGGCAAGACGGACCTGCAGGATTTCAGAATCAGGCAGGTCTGTCTGCTCTGCAAGGCTAGCATCTTCTGGCATCAGCCCACGTTCTGTGAGACTGCTGAAGTCAAAGACAGCCAGCGAAGTGGGCATCCCAGGAAGAAAACTCCCCAAGAAGACTGGTTCCTAACCCATGCATCACTAAAGAACCGTTGGCTTTATTCCAGAGGGAGAGGGGATTCTAGCACAATTATTTCAGTGGAACAACCCACACGTTAAGCCGTGTTGCTCATTTCATAAATGCATGATCTTTGCAAGTCTTACCTCGTTGTAAATATGACTCATCAGGCTTTCCAACAATATATACTACAATACCAAATAGTTTTATAAAACCAAAGAAATTATTGACAAATACGACATTCCCAAACTTTTTTAGTTTATTTGATGTTAAATATTGAGATGTAGTGCATCTATCTATCTATCTATCTATCTATCTATCTATCTATCTATCTATCTATCTATCTATCTATCTATCTATCTATTCAGGAAACGTGATAAAAAGGGCTGTCCTTGTGTGAAATTTAGAAAAAAGAAAAAGAAAAACTTGTCATAAACAATGTGAAAGCATGAATCCATCCTGCCTTGTATCAACAGCTCAGCCTGGTGGTGGAGTCATACTGTTGTAGGTGATGCTTTTTTGGCGCACTTTGACCCCAAAGTACCAACTGAACATTGTTTGAATGCTCACCACGCCTATCTGAGTACTGTCACCATCCATGTCCATCGCTTTACGCAGAGAGCAAAGCACAGATGATCTGAAACTGGTTTCTTGAACATAAAATGGAGTTTGCTGTACTCAATTGCCTCCACAGTCACCAGACACCAATCCAACAGGCACCTTTGGCTCTCACCTTTACCTGTGTGATGCTATTATATCAACATGGACCAAAATCCCTAAGGAGTGTTTCTATCACCTAGTGAAATCTATGCTACGAACTCTGTAATAGCAAGACAGACCTTAGTTATTGTTACCTCAATTGAAGAAATTTCTTGTTTTTAATTATCAACTAGAAAGCACTCAGACAGCACAAACCTCTGCCAAGGTAACTCACATATTGATGTTACATCCATAAGCAATAGCTCCATGATAAAGTTATCATCATAATATGATTCCTTTACCCTGAAAACCCACAACAAGCACTCAGAGTCATGTTGATTACATTTTTAGTTTGACAGTTACTGAGCAAAAAATGATTGTCCGCTAATGGTGGTTATCTGGATCAACATCAAAATCTAATAATTTTTAAGTTGGGACATTACCAACATCTCCTAACAATTTCATCAAAATCTGTCAGGTAGTCTTTGCGTAATCTTTCTAACAAACAAACATACGTAAGCCGGCAAAAACATGATCTCCTTGGCAGAAGTAAAAATGGTAAGAAAACATCTGTGCACTGTTTATGTTGTATTATGACTATTTATATTTGATAAATGTCCTGAAATGTAGATGCTGCCAATGCATTTGCACACTGCTGCAAAGTCATCTATTACATTAACACAATAACAAGGTAACAGTGAAAACATAGAACACTAATTGACACTAAAAAGGCTGTATTGATACAAACAATGCTCAGGTGAAAATATATGGCTGTATCTTCAAAAAGTCAATATATTTCCCAGTCTTACTTACAACCCACTAGATTGTCATAAAAGTGTCACACAAATCTCGTCCAGCAAACAAAACAATCACACCATGAAAACAAACACAGAGTCCCCGACTCTCCCTGCGTGACCAATAATACTGTCTTATGTAACAAAAGGTGAGCTTGTTGGAAAGGAAATAAAAAATAAAGCAGTGTAGTATTCTGTGTTTACAGGAAGTGACAGATTTGTGTGCACTGCAAACAATAGACAAAGGAGCAGACGTGTGCTTCATGGCTGCAGGACTGAGAGCCAAAGGGAAGCAGAGCAGGAAATATCTCCAGCTCATAGTGCCAGCTCCCAGAAGAAAAAGATGAAGAGGAGGCAGGAGAAGAAGATGAAGAAGAAATGCGAGGGCAGATGGGAGATATAATCCCTGCAGGATGTAGGCTACACTGCCTCGACACTTCCAGTCAGTCATGCCCAGTGTGGATTTAAATGGAGGTTTACAACTGGCAGGCATCCTCGCCAGGTGGTCACACTTTTCTCAACTGATTTTTCTCCATGAAGGTGAAAGTGAAACCCTCAACGTCTCCTCCAGTGGCCTATAAGTAGGACTGGAAAGCTTGAAACCAAGTTAAAGAAAGGTTGTTCTGTTTATTGCACTCTATTTACATCTTTTAACCACTTTTAAACGCTGTCTGGCCTTCAACTTAACCCTAAAAATACATCTCGACAAAATACTTTAAATCAAACTAAAAAAGCACTCAGAGAGCGCAGACCTCCTCCAGCACCACAGTCCTCACCCATATTGTGATTTTCACCATAAATATTAGTCTTACCTTTTTTTCATCTAAATATTTAGATTCCTTGACCATGAAAACAGACCATTAGCAATTGGATTCATAATGATATCTATTTTTGTTCAGTAGTTATTCACAAAAATCATATTTTTCATCATGGCGGCCAGACACTGATCCAGATGACCAAAATCGAATCAGTTCTTCCTTTTCCCATGCTGAACATTTCCTGAAAATTTCATCCAAATCCATCCATTACTTTTTGAGTTATTTTGTTCACAGACAAACGGACAAACAAACTCTCCCGAAAACATAACCTCCTTGGCGGAGGTAATAAGGGTCACATCCATGCATCACCATGTAAGGGGTCGGCAACTCCCACAACCGCTGTTTCAAAGCTGAGATATAAAAGCAGTTTGTCCTTGTGTTCTCAGCCTTGTGCTTAGTTGGTATCATCAAAGTTTTTGTTGGTATACTTGGCTGTATGTGACGACCTGCTGTGTTAGAAGTAAACTACAAACATGGCTGTAATTCTGAGAGTTAAAGTATAAATAAACATCATTAATTAATGTACATTATCAAACATTTCTCAGCAACTGATGACCAATGGTCAGATCTCACCACCAATATGTCTCCACTCCAGTCTTTACAACAGTTACCTTTATGCACCATCGTGTCTCAGGGTTATGGTCTAATGAGTGACCATGTTATCTGATAACCTTTGGATGAATGGGCTGATGTGATTCAACTGGGGGCATCATAACCAAATTGAAGCACATTTCAGTTTCACCTGTGAGCGAAAGTCAGAGAGCACTTTCACGTTTATAAAACTTAAATTATAAAATAAGAATTATTCTTGTAATTTTAGCGTCAGAACACTTTACCTAAAGGCATATATTAGTGGGACTTGAGTGAAGTTATCGCATTTTGTGGCACTTTTAAAAGATCAAAATAGAAGATTCGGCTGTAGTTAGCATAGTTGGCCCAAAACCAACATAAACAGCATGCTACAAACTGATTTTGGGCAAAAGATAACACAATGATATGTCCACATGGACAGTGCACAATACTATTGATTTGATTGATTTCGATGCATAAGAACAACTCTAAGTTGTTAGTTGGTAATTATGCATCACTTTAACTTTCTGTTTATGCACTGAGCAGCCATGTTTGTTGATGAACACGGAGTTATCCGAATTTCCCAGGAAGACCTCCAACATTTAAGGTTATTCCAGATTATGTTGTCCAACTGAGACGTCAGACATTACGACTTACTGTGCACAGGGAACACACCAATAGATATTTTAGTTAGAGCATCGGCAGAAAACCGAGGGTGTGCCCTTGGGTGTTTCACTATGACATTCAAGAAGCATTCAATCAGAACTATCGTAGGTTATATGTAAGGAAATTCAGCCTTAGTAACTTAGCTGAAATAAACACACCCACAGACAGAGCTGACCATGGTGTTCACCCAAATATTAAAGTCGCCAGCTTACACAATTAGTCGTTGAAGCAATACACCAGATTTTTAGAAGAGAATTTATCCGTCATCAGCTGGACAAACACTCATGATTGTGTCTGCACAGTCTCACATTATTTAGATGTTGATTATTGCGATGTTGATGCACCTGTTTTTCCTTTAAGTTTCTGTTATAGTAATTCCTGCTGCCTCTACACTTTTCATGCATTTCAGATGTAGACTGCAGCTCACAACTATGAGACTTTAACTCCTAATTTGAACCTCAAATTTCAGTGCGTGTAATACTCCCAGAAACACAGAGACACACTTGTATGTTTGAAGATTGTCACACAACATGGAGCTGGATTTATATTATGAGTATGACTATCACAGATTATTATGCTCATAAGTAATTAAACATGTGATTCAGTATTTTACGCACATAATAGGCAATAGAGCCAGGGAAAATCAAGATAGTAAAACTAACATTTACACTGAAGTACAATAGTTTTGAACTGAAAAAAAAAGAGCTACAAGAGAAAAAGGTTGAAGCAATGTGCAATGGCCCTTGATCAGATCCTGAAAAAATACTCAGACTCCCATTTCAAAATTTAAGACATCCTTAGCTTGTTCTGGACCACCTTGTAAAGTAGTGCTAAAGCTGCAGGTAAAGAAATGTCTTTAGCACTTGTTCTTTCCTGCAACTCTCAGGATATGTGATTCACAGTTGAAAGCAGAACTTAACAAAATAAATCTGAGAAGTTCTGCTGACCATAAGAAGACTGAGTAAAATACCAAGGATGGATGGAAATCCCCTCATTGTGCTGGAACCAGATGCACTGATTCACGTTTAACCACCAAAAAAGTACAAGAAACACGCAATATAATGCTGCCAAGTCTTTAGCAAAACAGAAAAACACACAAAAGAGGCATTTCCCCTCAAATTGAGCTGTTTTTTTTTTAAATATAAATAGAGCTGCTTTGTACAGTTTGTGGTCTTTCTTGTTGATCAAGGGAGCTTTGCATTATTGCAAAGTCATCAGTAAACATATTTTTTATTTTGTTTTAAACAGAACAATAACAGCTTGGACTACTGTAACGCCCTGTATGCCAGCATTGAGCACTCTCAGCTTAACCACCTGCAGATTGTTCAAAATGCAGCTGCTTGCATCCTGACAGGGACAAAGAAATGGGAGCACATAACTCTAGAGCTCTCTTCCCTTCACTGGCTTCCGTCTCTGTTGTGGCACCCAAACTGTGGAACGCACTACCTGTAAATGTGCGGACTGCGAATAGCCTCTCTACCTTTAAAACACAACTAAAGATATACTTGTTCACCTTGGCCTTTGGTGGAGTTTTTATTTGGGACTTTTATTGGTTTTACTGGGCAGTATGCACATTTATACTGTACTCTCCCTGTTCTTATTGCTTTTATTTGTTTTTATTACTTTTATTGGTTTTTATTGTTTTTATCATGCCTGCCTTTTCTACTGTAAAGCACTTTGGTAGGCCGCTGGCTGTTTAAATGTGCTATATAAATAAAGCTGACATTAAGTGTGTTTCCATTACCCCTCGAATTGCGCAAAACCTGAATATCGCAACAAAAAACTGGTAACGGAAACACCTAAATTTCGAAAAAAAAAACTCAAATATCGCAAAAAGGTTTTTACGCTCTCAAGAGGAGATTTTTCAGAAGTTTTGACATTCAAATATATCGCAAAAGCGCTATAGAAACACTTTTTCCTCAATTATACGTCACAGGATGTGACATACCTGGTCTAATGATCACTTCTCTCGGAGTAAACATGGCGTGGGAAGTTTGGACAGAGGGGGAGACTGAGACTTTTCTTGCCATTATTCTCGAGAAGACGAGAGTTCCGACGCTACTGCCGAGAACAACCTTCAATGGAAACACGTTCAAAGCGCAAATATACTATGTAGAAATTTTAGGAATATCGCTTTTATTTTGCGAAAAAGTGTAATGGAAACCCAGCTACAGACATCGACAATAGCAGGGTCAAAAAACATTAGGCAATACAAAAGAACATACATTGGACAACAGCTGGGTGACGTCTGAGATTTTGAAAATACATATTTTTATATATATATATTTTTGGGAGGGCAGGCATTTTCTGCACTTATGTGTTAGTGGAGAGTGAGATGGCTGATTGGCTTGTGAAAGGGAATGAGAGAGAGCAGGGGATGATGCTCTCCAAATAGGCCTCGGGTGCAATCAAACCCTGGCAGGCCAAAGAATATTATGTATGTGGATGAGCCTGGTATCTTACCACATCCCCAAAACCAGTATGCCATATTGATATATATTTTGGTAAATATATGAGGAGAGACAATATCCTCCATATAGAAATAATAGTGTTGCTATATGCATTTGGTTATACATAAAAACAGATATTTTTATTTATTATCCACTTGTATTTTAATTAATTTCATGAATTATGAACCCACAGTTTCTTTTCATGTCTTTATTGCTGACGTGTTTGAATGTGCAACTGGGATAATATTGAGCCTTTTTGACAATTGTCACTAAGTTAATGTGGATTTGACACAAAACTGGATACATGTGATAAATTGAGATACAGTATTTATCAAATCTAGCCGTTCAAATGGATGCACATTCTAGTCCATATTGCCCAGCCCTACATTGGGATTTGAAATGTGTGCAGTTTTTTGGCATCAGATGAGCTTGAGTGTAAACTGAGAGAAACTTCAGTCAGACAAATGCAAAAAAAAAAAAAAGAAAGATGACTGATGAGAAGAGAGTGAAGTTAAGAATGAATTAAAAAGTCATGATTTTCAGAAAATACTGACCTAAATGAACTAAACTGTTCTTCTGTGGATCTCATGGTTAGCCTCTATTTAAGTGTCAGTTCTTCGTGTCTCTGAGAGGCCTACATATCAGTTTACTTAGGTTTGAGAATAATGCCAAGATTCTTCACAAGCTGTTTTAGGGAAAAATGCCAGTCTAAACTTTTTCTGAACTGGACATCCTGTAGGACCGAAAAGTCTGGACAGGATCTCCTGTCCAAAAAACATCAACTAAAGAAAACAACTTTGATTTCACAAACTCTGCCAGGAGACTCATGGAGATGTGATTAAGGGGGATTTCCAGAACTGGAAAACCCCTCCAAGAGACCATAATCACTTCTGCCTGACTTATTTTTTTATTTTGATGCTGAACATCTGAGCGAGCTGTTGCTTATAAAATGTATTATGGTCAGCTTTAAGAGGGAAAGGATGAGAAAATGAAGATTTTTTTTCATTATGTTTGTGAAGACAAAAAGTCCTCCTTAGACAGAAACCTAATAAATGATGTTGAGATGAAGAGGTTAAAGTTGAAATACTGAGGATTTTATTGAGATTCAATTTTGACCAAATGCTGATATTTAGGATAAATGTAAAAAAAGGCCAATGCTTTCCAAGATAAAGTTGAAATGAAGATTAGATGTCAAAATGTCAAGGAAAGAGTCAAATCATTAGAGTTCAATTGAAGTTGAGTTTTATTTTTTCTTTTGCTAGTGGGGGTCGTGAATGGCTGGAGCTTATCCCACAATATTATAGTGAGACAGACAACCATTCACTCTCACACTCATATGTTAGGGCAATTTAGAATCAGGATCAATCAAATGAGAAAGTTTTTGCTCTGTGGGAAGAAGCTGGAGTGCTTGGAGAGAATCTACACATGCACGGGAAGAACATGCAAACTCCTCATAGGAAGCCCCTGACCAACATGGGTTTGAACCAGCAACCTTCCTGCTGTGAGGCCACTGTGACGGTACCTGCTGCTAGGCCTGTGCTCAAAATATGGATACGGCAAAATATCGTATCGCACTCCTTTGGGATACGTGTATTGATACGGATTCTACAGAATTGATACGGCCGAAATATTTTGACAGTTGTTGTAAATACACTTTGGGTAATGTTACCAGTGGCACAGTTCAAGGTTAAAGATGAGCTACATAATGAAGCACATGTTCTAAATTTGAACTTAGGTCTACCATCTCTGAGGATCTGAATTTATGTATCTCAAGTTGTAGAACCACTTAAAACTCATCCTTGTTCTTTTTCATCTTATAAGAAAAAGCTAAACTTGTCAAGAATTTAACTTCAAGTACAGTCAATGTTCACAATTTATGTGTTACGTATGTTATGTTACGTATCGGGATACGTATCATATCGTGGCCTTAGTATCGGGATACATATCGTATCATGAAGTTGCTGGAAATACCCAGCCCTACCCGCTGCACCACCGTACAGCTCTTATTTCATTATTAACATAAATAAAAACATTTAAAATCAAATAACACTGATAGTATTTCTCAGTAGAAGAGATATTTTTACTGCATTCTGACATGTTTGCTGAGACTTGTTATACCACTGCCGGAGCGCCCGCCCACTGCATGATCTGATGCCCTGTCATGTATGTGATTGACAGGACATTTGTCCAATCACCTGCTGGATGTGCTTTTGAAAGGTTCTGCCCACTCCCAGACATTTTCTAATGTCTCTTTCTCAGATGGACTAGTGAAATATATTCTGTATATACTGAACAGTCTATCTGGAGCACTCCATCTGCTGCACCACCATGAAGCATACGACTTTCAAACTTTTTTTCTCTGAAACACTTCTCTCAGCATTTCAACTCTTTCTTGCCACTTCGAATGCATCATTTAAGAGCATCTTCCCCTATTATTTCTTCTTCCCGTCTGACCCAAGTCCTCTTCTGTGGGTTTTTGACCTACTTAAGATACACAGAATTTTTCCTAATTCTGTTAAAACACTCTCTATAAAGTGTTTCTGAATCCAAACACCTCCAAACAGTCAGATGGGAAGCATGAATCAGAGTCAACAATGGACTTTGCAGAATTTTCGTATGAAGTGTCCCATTGACCGCAGAATGGAAGATAGGTCATATCACCTCAGAGGATACTCCAAAACAACCTCCCGGTTTGTCCATTTCATGGCGCCGTTCTTCAAACACATTCAGTCTTTCTCCACGCTCACTCTGGAGTCTTCTCTCTTCTCTGGGGGCTCAGTGAGTGAGTCCACTGCCTGGAAATCATTTCCCATCACATCTCTTCATACACTCCGGCTTTATCTTCTGTAACTCCAACAGCCGCTGCTCCTCATCCTCCTGCCAGCTCCACTCCTCTGAGTCAGGACTCCCTCATGCCAGCCAGGCCCGCAGGGTCTCTTTGTTCAACTACACACTGTGCCTCATTGCTGGTATCGAGTTGGGGGGTCCTGGGCTGCTGCCATGAGAAATACACTCATTGCTCCTCGTAGCCACGGGTACAAAGTGGTGTCTAATGTCTTTGAGTTAGAGGCACTTTACTCCACGCTGGCCTCAGTTGCACTTTGCTTTACCTGTCATTTCCTGCAGATGTTGGCAGCATTGTGCACTTTTCTCTGAGGATCTGTTAGGCCACTCGAAGGGGATTTCTTGCCCTTTGTCTTAGGCAATTTGTCTCATGAGTTCAGCGCTCGCACAAACATTTCTCTCTCAGTCAAAAAGGTCAAAAACGTGTCAGCTACAACAAGATCCATTTCCAGGAGGAATACTGAGAGACAAATCTGCACATACAGTGAAACTGGGGCGTTGTCCACATGATGGTGGGTATTTTTAAAAATGCAGCCTTTCTCTGTCCTTCTGTCTTCATGTGGTCTGTGTTTTTGGTCACTGTAAACACATGGTTTGGAAAACCTCTGTCAAGATGAAGGTTTTTTGTTTTCTTGTGTTCCTAGGATAAAAAATGTTCTGGGTCCACATCACATCACACTCCTTCTTGGGGGTGATGACACTGCAACATTATCACTGTTGTTTACAAAAGGCAACCCCCAAAGGTGAAAAAGGAGGCTCATGTAGGTGTGCTGAAAGCTGTAGGACCTCGAGTGTCCACTTGAGGCTGGCTGCAGGAACCATTCAGGATATCTTACTGTGTACTGTTTTTACAGCCTTAATATACAGTCTGATTCAAAAAACTGCTTCAGCCTAAATATATAATACACCTTTGTGCTCTCACTGTGTAGCCTTGCAGAGCAGACGGACCTGCCTGGTTCTGAAATCATGCATCTCCATCTTGCCATTCTCCACTGTCTAACAGTTTCACTCGGCTAAATGCCTAACAGCCCAATCAGGGCAGAGAGGCGAGAGCAGCAGGAGCAGCGGGCGTGACGTCAACAGGAAGTGACTTGACAGGAGATGAAGTCACTTCCTGTTGGACAAATAATGTCAGCTAATGTTGGTTAGCCTGTGGTCATCATGGCTACTCAGCTATGCTTGGCGAAATATGCTCTCCTCATAAGTTTACTGTCTTTGATGAGGTTCATGTCCCATATAAATGTTCAATGATACATCTGTGTGGTACAATTTAATGTGAAACGATAGTCTTAAGGTAGTTAAGCTATCGGCCATAGCGGCTAACGGCTACCAAGGGCAAACAACAGCGAACGGCCATTAGCTGTGGCGGCTAACAACAATTAGCAGCTAACAGCAGTTAGCTGCTACGGCTAACAGCCATGAGCTGTTGTTTGCCCTTGTAAGCTGTTAGCTGTAACGGCTAACGGTTAGCTGCTATGTTTAGCCGCTGAATATACTGCGTCATAGCAGTGCTGCTTGATATGGATTGGTCTGTGATGAGTGTGATGAGCCAAACGATTGTCCAATCTTAAACTGCCCCTGAAAACATTTTCACAGGGCTTAGTGAAATATTTCCAATATGGAACTGTCCTTCCATATTGGAATGTCCTGGCACGTGGCTACATGTCAGCCAAGTTAAGCTATTGGCCTCTTCATGTGAGTGGGTTGAGCCTAGGTTTGGTAAAGATGGCCTGCATAGTATGGCAGCATCCATGGTAACACATAGACATGTTCCAAAAGCTCTTTTGCTAATAAATGGCATTGCATGGCTTCTTCCAATTCTTTCTATAGTCTACTAAAGCAGTGGACGTTGCTAACTGCTGCTGTATTAAGTGTTGCTGACTGGACTATTTACGTCATCAAACAAACTTTCTGTGGGGGTGCTGGTTTGGCAGAGTTAGCACCATGCACAACTCATAAAGGCTCTGGATGGCCTTTGATTCCAGTCCCTCTCAAACCCCTTTCACAAGCTTATCCACTGTCTTTCTCACTATCAAATAAGACACCAAACATACTTAAAAATAAAAACACATATTCTTTCAGTCATTGCCTCACTGTAGTGCAGCTTTTTCCCTCCCTGGTGATACTAAACTGCTGACCTTTAGGACAAAACCCTGTGTCATTTTTTCAAATCGACTAAACAAAAAAAAAAAATTATTGTGTAAATTGATGCACTAACTGATGAGAAGACAAACCTGCCTTATATCTCTACAGAGCCCCATCTCAGAGAGAAAACCCAGAGAGGAGCAAATAGTGGATTAATGTGGTTAATCCACTGTAACAGATACTTATATGAAACAGACTTCTTCTGACCTTGATACAACTAATGTTAATACGATCAAAATTACTTTGTTTGTAAAATTACTGCCCCAAGTCACGACTGAAAGTGACAGCTGACAGTGACTCTGATACTATCAAGCATCTAGCTTATTACACTGATCACTGATGTTATGATCATTAAGGATCTCTTGTTCCTTACTTTCCAGACAGCGAAAACATTGATCTACTTTATATTTAAACACAAAAAATCATGTGTCTTTAGACTTTTATCCTGTCAGGGATGTAAGGGGAAGGATTCTCCAACATTAAAGTATGCAACCATTCTTGATTTGATGTCCTGGCATTAACTTTGCTGTTGTAAGGTATATAAATAAGTGGCCAGATGATCATAAACTTAAAGATGCAAAAACCTTATAATAAAAATAGTCTGTATGGAATTTTTTCCATTTTTATCTTTTGCTTTGCCATGCCAAGTATTATTATTTCTTATTTTGTAAGATGTTTGAAATAAACTGGCCATTAAGTTTTCATTCACATCTCAGTTCTCTGTATGTTTCATGGTATGTAAACATTTTTCGTTATTTAGAGGTGACAATAAAAAATCATGTGCTGCAGCTCCACACAGTGGTCTATTTTAGCTGACACTTTTTTGTCCTCTGTGATGGTTACAGGACTGAAACCTTTCAAAAGTGAAAGACCAAGGGCTGTTATTATCTCTCCAAGGAGGTTATGCTTTGCTGGCGTGTGTTTGTTTGTTTGTTTGTTAGCAAGATTATGCAAAAACTACTGGACAGATTTTGATTAAATTTTCAGGACATCCAGATAATGGCCCAACTTAAAAATAATTAGATTCTGGTGGTGATCCAGCTAACTGCCATTAGCAAACAATCACTTTTAACCCAATAACTGTCTAACTAATAATGATATTATTATGATAACGTGAGTGCTACGTGGGTTTTCAGGGTCAAGGAATCATATTATAAAGGTAACTATCATGGAACTATTGCTTATGGATGCAACAGCGATATGTGAGCTACCTCGTCAGAGGTTTGTGCTCTCCAAGTGTTTTCCTAGTGTTAATGGTGAGATTTGACAATTCAGATTTTGTTAATCCTGCTGTTTAGTAGATCATCATCATAGCTGCAGATAAACTTAGAAGCTTTGAAATCATTCCCAGATATAAAAATGTGGTCTTTATTTTAATGTCTGTTTTATTTTTTACAATAATTTTTAGCTTTGAAAAAGCTAGTTTGATCGTTGAGTTTAACAAATTTATTGTAAAAAATATTAAACAGGGCTGACACTAAGTAGTGACAATATTATTTATTTCTGATACATAACCCTTATCTATCGATCTAGAAAGAGCCCAATTTACAAAACCTGATCTCCATCACAAATGTAACATATGAAATCCATTTTTATGTCCATTAGCATCTTGTACTTGTTTGTCTGTGTTAGTTTGGGGTCTTAAACCCTTAAATACAAACAGGTGAAAAGTATACTTCTATGAAGATGAAACTGAAACAGTGCTTTCGTGCATTCACCTTTCTCTCTGCTCTCTTCTTTTTCTGTGTGTGTATGTTCTGGGAATGTTTGCTCTTTTATGTCTGTGTTTTATTGTGCTGTCATCTTCGGCTGTGTGTCTGTGTGTGCGCGTTGTGTAGGGATGCGTCCTCTGCATTACGCTGCATGGCAGGGAAAGACTGAGCCCATGAAAATGCTGCTGAAAGCGGGCTCGTCCGTCAACGGACAGTCAGATGAAGGACAGATCCCTCTCCACCTTTCATCTCAGCACGGACACTACGACGGGGTAACTGTTTGTGTGTCTATCGCTGCAGTGTGTGTGTTTACCTTTTATGTGGGCCTGATGGTGCATGCCTGATTTGTGGTTCTTGCTGGCAATGGGATTTAGATGTGGCAATAAAACATGTGTGTGTGTGTTGCAGTCGGAGATGTTGCTGCAACATCAGTCCAACCCGTGTATATCAGATGCAGCAGGGAAAACTCCACTGGACCTCGCCTGTGAATTTGGACGTGTTGGAGTAAGTACATTCTGCACAAAATCTAACAGCGCGACAACTTAGAGATAAATAGATGTCCTCATGTCTTTCATAATAGCCCTATTCTCAATGCCTTGACACAAAAGTGCTTCAACAAATCATCTTCACACCTCCAGCATTCACATTAAATCCATGAGGCTGTGGGCTTCCTGTTTGGCTGATGGCGAAGTAAGACGTGCTGTGGAGTCGCTCTCCTGGGCCTAGTAGATAGTACTCGTATAACAACTCGTAAACTCTGTTTTCATTTGAGCAAGAACCTGACGAGAAGGGAAGGATTCACCAGAGACCAGGTGGAAGGGGGAAAAAAATGCCAAAAGCACAAGAAAGAAACAACTCGACACCGAACGCTAGCAATAGCGAGCTAACTCAAGCTAATGCTCGCGCTGGAGCTAACAACAGCGGCGCGGCTCAAGTGAGCACCCGCAGCGGAATAACGGCAAACCAGAAAAACCCTGGACCATTCATTGACTCTGGAGATATCATCAAGGCTATTAATGAGCTTAAAAACGATATTAAGGGTCACAATGACGGTCTGAAGCAGGAAATTATTCAACTGAGACAAGAAGTTAACGGGAAACTCGATAGCCTAGCAACGGCAGTGCAGAGTTTGTCAGACCGGGTTGATGAGGCAGAGTCCCGGGTGGAGCAGGTGGAGGGATGGACAGAGGAGGCGACTGGAGTGCTCTGTACTTATCTTAAACAGCAAAGATTCTTGCAGGAAAAAATGACGGACTTAGAATCACGCTCGAGAAGAAATAACATACGCATCTTTGGACTGGTAGAGGGGAAAGAGGGAAACTCGGTAATGCAGTACGTGGAGGAACTCATTAAAGGTGAGCTGTCAGAAACCAAGGACATGGACCTGAAAATACAGCGGGCTCACCGGACCCTGGCGCCCAGATCGCGACCTGATGCACCCCCGAGACCCATTGTTGTTAACTTCTTGGAGTTTACCACCAAGGAGCTAATACTGAGAGAAGCCTGGAAAAAGAAGAAAATTCAGGTGGAGGGAAGATTAATTTACTTTGATCATGACTATGCATCGGAGATAGTGAGAAAACGCAAAGAGTACAACGTGATCAAGAAAGCCCTAAAAGAAAAAGGGATCCGATTCCAGACGCCCTATACAAACATGCGAATTCACTGGAATACAGGGGTCCGCACATACAGCACTGCACAGGAGGCACAAAGAGAGCTGAAGAAGCGCGGCTTTCCAGTGGAGGATCCGGAGTCTAAAGAAGTAGAGAGCCCCGCGGAGACACGACTTTTGGAGCGGATGGGATGGCAGCGGGCGGCTGATCGCCGGGAGAAGGGAGCCACCGCAGCTCGAAGAGCGAGGGAGAAACTTCAGGAGTTCCAGAGAAGAGACACAGAGGTGCGCTAATCGTGGATTTAAACTACATCACCCGGTATGAAAACTGTAATTCGAGACTCTGAACTAGGTGATTCCTTTCCTTTTTTCTGAGCTCTATACAGAGTGTTGAAAGCCTGGGAGAGGCGACTTCTTTTCATTCATAATTGTAAATGTTGGACAGTAGGATGGAAGAGACAGTGTTTTTTGACTCATTATCCACCCTTAACTTCGGGCCCTCTCAGAGTGAGAGGCTTTTCCCCCGACCCACCAACGGGGTCACAGCTGAGGGGTGTCGAGAATTCCCCTCATTTTTGGAGGTCTGTTTAAGTTCATGTTTATGTTTTCCAGTTGCAGTTCATAATAAGAGTTTGTTATGTGGGGACACCAATGTTTTTGCTTTGAGGAGAATACATGATAGGATTACATAGTCTGAAATGTGCTTCCTTAAATGTGAATGGCCTGAGTAACCCTGTAAAGAGAAGTAAGGTTCTTTCTAAAATGAAAAAGGATCAGGTGCAAGTCATATTCCTCCAAGAAACACATATGTCCAAAAATGAGCATGAAAAGCTGAAAAAGTATGGTTATCTAAACTCCTTTTTTAGTTCATGTGAAAACAGCCGGAAGAGAGGTGTAGCTACTTTGTTTTCTAATAGTCTTAACTTTGAATTAATTATGGAAAAGAGTGATACACAGGGCAGATATGTGATTGTCAAAGGGAAGATCGATAACATTCTTGTCACATTTGCTAATATTTACGCCCCTCCAGAGAGCGACAGGAAATTCTTTAAGTCTCTATTTCACATATTAGCCTCAGATAGTGAAGGAATATTAGTTTATGCTGGGGACTGGAACACAGTCCTAAATCACTCTATAGACACAACAAGCTTAAAAAGATCTAAATGTATTAAGTCCAGAGATTTGAACTTATGGATTCGAGAGATGGGTTTATTCGATGTCTGGAGAAATCTACATAAATCTATAAAGGACTATACCCACTACTCAGCGACTTACCGGGTCCATTCTAGAATAGATTTCTTTTTAATGAATGTCATGGATAGACACAGGGTGAGAGAATGTTACATAGGAACAGCTGACATATCAGATCATAATACAATTTACTTAATTATCCAGCTAAATGACAAAAAGAAGAGTACACTGTGGAGACTAAATATTAGTATTCTGAACACAGAGACCAATGTAAAGGATATTAAGAAAGAAATTAATGAGGCCATAAAGGATAATATGACTGGTCAAGTGGACCCAACTATTCTGTGGGACACAGTTAAAGCAATAATGAGAGGGAGACTAATTTCAAGGACAGCCTTTCTTAAAAAGTCAAAGAGGATAATATATGATGAACTACAGAAAACTCTAAGAAAATTAGAGAAACAACAACCAAATGATGGGGACAAAGGGTTGGAAAACCAAATTAAAGAGTTAAAAGTTCAAATAAATAACATTTTGAATGAAGAGTTAGAAAAGAAACTGAGATTCACCAAACAGAGCTTTTATGAGTCAGGCTCAAAAGCAGCTAAAATTCTAGCCAAACGTCTTAGGGCTCAACAAATGAAAAATTCAGTATATAAAATTCGAGATCCAGTAACTAATATAATAACTTATGAGCCAGATGAAATTCATAATATTTTCCAAAGTTACTACAAAACTTTATATTCACAATCCAAGACAGTAGATGAAGAACACATTGTACAGTACTTGTCTTCTTTAGACCTCCCTTCTATAGGAACATTTCAAAACGATAAATTAACTGCTCCCATTACCAAAAGAGAATTGGACATAGCTATCAGTAATCTGAAACCAAATAAATGCCCTGGAAGTGATGGCTTCCCGAATGAATGGTATAAGATATTTAAAGAAGAACTCGCCCCTACAATGCTAGAATCATTTAATTGGACTCTAGAAAAAGCTGTTACACCACCATCATGGAAAGAGGCAATTATATCAATCATTCTGAAAGAAGGGAAGAATAAAGAGAGCTGTGAATCATATCGTCCAATCTCAATATTGAATGTAGATTACAAGTTGTTTACATCTATTATATCAAAAAGAATTGAACACCTCCTGCCTGAATTAATTAATGAGGATCAGACAGGATTTATAAAAGGACGCCAAACTCAAGACAATATTAGAAGAACCTTACATGTAATAGAACAGATTAATAAAAAACATCTTAGTGCAGTTTTAGCTAGTTTAGACGCAGAAAAGGCCTTTGACAGGGTCTGCTGGCCCTTTTTGTACAGAGTCCTTGAGAGGCTGGGCTTCAACAGTCAAGTTATTAGATGTATACAGGCTCTTTACAGAGACCCAACGGCCAGAATAAAAATCAATGGCCACCTGTCAGGCAGTTTTAAGCTATTCAGAGGTACCCGCCAAGGATGCTGTCTCAGCCCCACACTTTTCGCGATATTCATAGAGCCCTTGGCACAGAGTATAAGACAAAATAAAGAGTTAAGAGGAATTAATATAGCAAATGAGGACCACTTAATAGGACTCTTTGCAGACGACATCATTATATATCTTCAGAATCCTAGTTTAACACTTCCTAAACTTATGGCAACTCTAGACGAGTATGGCCAAATGTCAGGTTATAAATTGAACATAAATAAGACACAAATACTTTCTTTTAATTACATACCAAGTAAAGACATTAGACTTAAATATAAAGTGAAGTGGGAGGCAAAATCAATAAAATATTTAGGAGTATTGATTAGTCCAAAACTGGATGAATTGTATGAAATAAACTATAAGAAAATAAATGATAAGATACAGGAAGATTTTAAAATTTGGTCCACTTTGGGATTAGATTTTAGTTCTAGGATTGAGGCAGTGAAAATGAACATGCTGCCAAGATTTCTGTACCTTTTTTTGTCTTTACCTGTCAGAATCCCAGATTGTCAATTTTCACTCTGGGATAAACAGTTATCAAGGTTCATCTGGGCCGGTGCAAGACCAAGGGTAAGGTTCAAAACACTTCAGATTGACAAATTTCACGGAGGTCTTGCAGTACCGAACCTAAGGGAATACTATTATGCTGCCCAGATGAGGTACTTTGTCTACTGGTGTTCTCCTGAATATCAAGCTAAGTGGAAACACATTGAATTAAATACAGCTCAGTTTCAACCTCAAACCAGGTTAGGTGAGAAAGAACACACAGATTATGAGGGAGAAAATGAAATCCTGGTGGATGCACTTAAAAATTGGTATGAGATAGTTAAAAAGTATAAGCTGGAAGGAGACAGTAAACTCCTAATTTGGCCCTCTCAGACATCTCAGTTCAGTCCCGGAAGAACTGACAGAACATTTACAAGGTGGAGAGACAAGGGTATCACAGCAATGTGTACGCTCATAGAGAGGAAAATTTTCAAATCGTTTGAGAAACTCAAAAGAGAATTTAATATAGACAATGGGGATCTGTTCAGATACTTACAGCTGAGACATTTCTACGAAACAGAAATCAAAAGAGGGGTCTCTGCAGAAGAAAATGAAATAATTGGAGTATTTACTAATGCATATAAATGTACACCTGCAAAGATTGTCTCGAAGCTGTATAGAGGTCTACAAAAACGAAATGGAAGGAATTCATCATATGTGAAATCCAAATGGGAGCAAGAAATGAAAGTTGAACTGTCTGATAGTGATTGGCATTCTATTTGTAGAATTCAACAAACTTCCACCAGCTCTAGGAGATGGAGGGAGTTTGGATGGAAGAATTTAATTCGCTTTTTCATTACACCACACATTAAAAACAAACAAATAGGTGAACAGCAGCAATGCTGGAGACAATGTGGACAGGTGAGTGCCAATCACACCCATGTTTTTTGGTCATGTGTAAAGTTGAAGGGGTTCTGGGATGAAGTGACTCAGATTATCGATGATGTGGTCTTTTATAGGATCCCCAGGGATCCTAAGATAATGTATCTGGGCCTGATTCCAGAAGGTTTTGTTCAAAAGAAGGACCTGTATCTCTTTAAAATACTTATCTTGGCATGTAAAAAGGCCATAACAAGAAATTGGCTGAAAAGGGATCCTCCAACTCCAGGACATTGGATGGATATTGTTGAAGAGATTCACTCAATGGAAAGACTGACTTATTACCTCAGAATGAAAGCAGGAACTCTGGACCAACGGTGGCATAAATGGACTGTGTATAGGAAAAAGTTTGTGTCAATTACTCAGCAGATTTGATGGACAGTGAATTAAGTGCTGACAAACGTGGTGTGCCCCTCTTTCACAATTTTTCTTTTTTTTCCATTTTCATTTCCTGTTTAATTGTTGTGTTTATAGGAAAGCAAACAAAATAAACAAAAAGTTTCAAAAAAAAAAAATCCATGAGGCTGTAATATCAGTAAATTCTCGCTGCAGTTCAGCTTGAATGTGCACGACACTGTCCCCCGCATACACACATAAGCAGAGACACTCACTCACAGAGCTCCTGCTGAGTCCATGTACCTCCCTCCGCCTCTGATCCTTCATTTGAAGTCGGGGCAAATGGGGGATCAACTTGTTCCCCCATTCTGTCTCTGCAAAATGCACATTGAGAGTGAAGCATTACAGGGCTTGAATCTCCATTTAATTCTGACAGGATCAGCCTTTTTATGTTTAAGATAGGCACATCTAATGCAGTCAGGTCAAGCAAGGGCAAGTCGACAGATGGGTCTTAAACGACTTTCTGAACATGACTATGGAGTCCACATGGCACAATTCTGAAACCAAGGAGGACAAGTTCAAAATCTCAAAAAGCCTGTAATGCAGTCAGGGGTTTGGTACACAAAGTGGCAATCAGACCATACAGAGGCACCAGAATCGGCAAGCAACAAGGCAAGGTCAAAAATATACTGAAAGGGATATGCCAACTTCTTTGGTTTTCAAGTCTTGAATCACTCCTGAGTCCATGACAAGCAGTTAGACACCATTCTTTTGACTGTACATGCAGTAACAAAGGAATAGACAGCCAAAGCTCGACCTCCACTAGCTAGCTTAGCTCAAATACTGGGAGACAATGGGTATAGCTAGCCTGCTTCTCCCTAAAGTCATCCGATAAATTCTTCAGCATCTCTTAACAGTCCAGTGTGCTTGTTTTGACTTACTTTTTTTAATATATATGTATTTATAATATTTTAATTAACTTCTAAATTTTGAACAAACAAACAATACAATACAACATAAAAACAACAAGTTAACTTTGACCACAACAAAAACATCCTTACCTAAATCATGACAAATTTTTTAATGCATTATGTTAAGTTATCTTGTACTAGCATTGTATTATCTCTGGGGTGTCCTGATCCGATATTGATATCAGTTATAGGTCCAATATCAGCAAATATATATATATATATATATATTGTATTGTCTCCAATAGAAGCGCTCCAATACAAGCAGTCCATTCTAATTTATTTTTTATTTATCTAATTCAGTTGTAGAACATGCGTATGTTTAAGTTAAACACAGTGGTTGTTTTGCTATTTAAAAATATAGGTTTTCATTTTTATTTGATTTATGGAGGTTACTTTTCAGGGTCTTCTAGTTTGTTTGTTTTTTAAATTTAATTGTAGTATATTCTTATTTTTAGGTTTAAATTTGTTCAACCCCTTGGTTAATAACAAATGGGTCCGTTTTTCTCATACCTACTATTGCTGTTTACTGTTCTCTGTTTGAGTAATCTCACTGGATCAAGCCTTTTCATACAGTCCATACTACAAAATAAGTAATAAAAGTATGTATGATTCCTGCTGATATGGTATCAGATCAATATTGGAATACTCAAAGCTACAATAACGGTTTGTATCAGAAGGGAAAAAGTTTTATTGGGACACCCCTAATCATCTCCTACTCGTAAACAGAGGCTTTGCTTTGTGGGCATACTTACGCGGTGGTTTGGTCTAATGTTGTGTCGTTAACAAACAATTTAAGTCTTTTTAGCTCTTTTAAGTGTAAGAGTAAGAGTCAAGACTCGTACAACAACAATCTGGCAGAGAACCAGGAGGGAAGTGGGGTATAACCACACGCACAGGGTAATCAGACACAGGTGACACAGGAGGGAGCACAGGTGTAGGAAACCAACAATCAGGGAGACACAGAGAGCAGCGGGTGGGAAACAAAACCTGAAATGAAAGACAAGGGTGAGTGTTTGGGAATAACAAGACATGACACACGAGGAAGAAACAAAAGGGGAACTTAAGCCTGTGTGACACCACTGTCAAGGAGCAATGGTCTCACATGTACATCCCATTTTTGTCCTAAGTCTGGTCCTTCAAGTGATACAAAGTGCTCTAATAGAGGCTGGTGTTTGGCCATGCAGCACTGTCACATCTGAACCTGGATTGTGAAATGTACTGGGAGCCAGAGCAAAGACTGGAGGACCTGTCCTTATGTCTTATCACTGGCTTCCAGTAAACAGGAGACCTTTTCAGTGATTTTGTCAGAAGCTTGGCAGCAGCATTTTGAACCACTTGTAGGCGGTTCAATGATGTGTTGCCAAGACAAGTGAACAGGGAAGCATCCAGCTTTTGCTCAACTACTGTAGCTTAACTATCTTAGGCCTAAAAAGGACAAATTATCATGTGATTAACGGGATTAAAAAATGTAATGCTTAACGCTGACAGCCCTAATTATTTCATTTCACATTTTTCCTCAGGAAAGCTACACTTTGGGTTGCACTCGCATATTCATGGTATTAAAAACACACTTCAAAGTGAGTGAACACAACCAGAAAACAGAAACAGAGACAGTTTTTTCCTCATTTAGGTAATGATCATGACCAGTCATTTTTCATGTTTCTTCATTTTTTGTGAAGTGTGTTCTAGTCTGTTTAATGCAACCATTTCAATGACTAGCAGAATGATTTTATACAGTGAAGAAAAACACAAATCACACGCACTGCCTCAGAACAGAAGTGTGACAAATTCAAAATCCCGACACAATGAGGCGTACAAATTTAGACCCTGAGGTATTCAAAACGCTGGCAGCCAGAGGACAGTTCAGGGATTTATATTTACGGAGACCAAATTTAGCCATTTTACATCAAATTCTCCTGGAGGCTTCTACAATATGAGAACAGAAGACACACAAGCCTGTCCAGATAATTCAGTACAGATTGTTAAAATCTGCTTAATGCATTTTAATCGGCAAAATGAAGGAAAAGGTCCTAGACATTTATGTCAATTGATACAAAAAAAAATGCTTTGGTTCATTTTTATAGCTGATCATAAATATTGGCAGTCTGAATGACACAATATTATGGCCATGCTTGATTCCAAATTTGATTTTATTGCAATTATTAATGTTTTACAATATGCTGAGTATAACAGTACTTAACGCTGTGATATATTGTTATTTCATATTTCATTATTTTCAGTTTTATTGATAAAGAGAGTAAAACTCACAGACCGATGTCCACATGTATCCAGCTCAGTGCTCAGCCTATCCTCAACTTTTAGCTTCAGTGCTCTGCAGAGCTTCAGTGCTGCTATGTCAGTGGTCAATTCAAGAGATGGAGGCACGTACCTGAGCTCTAACCAACATGTAAACAAAATCCTCAGAATTGGGAGGCAGCTTTGAAAAGCAAAGCATGTCAAGTGTTGGCTGGTTTATCAACAGGGTTAGCTTAGCATGTTACCAGGAATTCGAAAAACACAGAGGAAATAGTGGAAATAATATCAGCACAGGCTTCAAATAAAGTTCACAATCAAACCATGAAGCTAAGGTTCTCACTTGGTGTGAATGACCTTAAACTACAGAAAAGACTGATCAGAATAATCAATAAAGTTAGATATATTGAACCCACTAATGAGTTTTTCATTGGATTTTCTGTTAAAATTGAAAGACATTGTTTATATATCTGTATCTATATCTATATCTATACATATATATGTGTGTGTATATATATATCTATACATATATATATATATATATATATATATATATGTATATATATGTATATGTATATATATATATATATATATATATATATATATATATATATATATATATATATATATAGAGAGAGAGAGAGAGAGAGAGAGAGAGAGAGAGAGAGAGAGAGAGAGAGAGAGAGAGAGAGAGAGATATGAAGTGTAGACAAGTTTTGTGCAGTAAATAAAACTTTTACAATTTACATATTTACAGGAAAATATAATTTTATAAGTATACTTATGTTTGAAAAAATAAAACCTAGAATAAATGTTAAATACAGATGTGTTTTGGTTTGGGGGATAATATTCTGGAATGAGCTCAGTAGTGACTTAAAATTATGTAAAACTACCCAAAAGTTCATAAAGACCCGAAAACATAAATTAATGCTGATAAGAAATAATGATTTTACAGTTTTATGATTTAACCCTTTAACTCTCAGCTCAACTGTTTGACAGAGGTCAATAATTTCAGGAATATCGAATATGTAAAAAAAAAAATACTATTTTTTTCAGGATACAGAAAAAAATGCAAAAAAAACCAAATAACTTATATTCTTTTCCCGAGGGATTTAAAGGTTTTTATTAGCATTACCATTATTATTTCATATACTGAACCACTTACTGATAAGATGATTTATTCTAAAAAATCAACAAATTAAACACAGTATCATCTATTTTAAGATTGTTTTATTGCTGCCTTATTTACAAACATTTTTGCCTTTTCTGATGGATTTTGTCACAAATATTTGTGCATTTTTATGTCACCATACTATCAAATATTAACTGTTAAAACCTCTGAATCACACACTAAGAAGTATCTTATGTTTGGCTTGTTTGTAGTTTCCTGTTCCCTGAAATGTTGACTGAATCATATCAATGATATGATTAGTTATATTTTTAAATACATTAAATATCCCTGAATTTATTGATGACCTCTGCCAAATGGTTGAGCTGGTAGTTAAAGGGTTATAAAGAAAATGTTTTTTTTCCTTTAATGTCAAATTTATCTTGGGTTTTTGTACACAATGGGCAAAAATAGGCCAGATGCTTCAGCCTATACCTTTTCAGTTATTGATAAGTTTGTGTTAAATGATGGTTTTCTTTGTTTGTTCTCAACATTTATGTAACCAAATAAAAATATTCATTTATTCATTCATAATGTGTTTCAAGCTCCCAGGGCTGCACTCCTTCAAACACACTTCTAGTGAGTGAGGACACATCATCAATCCAAACAAAGGGGGCACGACGCAGGCAGACTAATATGAAATTCGGGGTGACAGACCTGCCTGATTACAGACATTACTTCAGACAGACCCAGCTGAACTGCTAAGTTAGCATACATGTTCTCAGCACAATGAGAATTCTCATCAACAAACACAGTCAAAAGTTCCAGAGCACATCCTAATGACACTTTGTTTCTCACTGAGGGGATGGAAATGTTGCAGTGTTATACATGAACATGCTTTGTGTCTTTTTCAGGTGGTCCAGCTCCTGCTCAGCAGTAACATGTGTGCAGCCATGCTGGAACCCAAACCATCGGACCCCAATGGAGTGTCACCTCTGCACCTCGCTGCTAAAAACGGTCACATTGATGTCATACGGTACAAAAACGTGGTTATATTTGCTTATTTTAAGATCACCTGTTCTCATACATCACTGATCACCAACTGGCAGCCCAGGGGCCACATCAGGCCCCTCAAAGCTTTCCATCTGGCCCCCTGATTATTATAATTACCTTTTTTATGTGTTTTATGTGCATTTTGTGCCTTTATTGATAGGAGAGAGACAGTGGATAGGCTTGTGAAAGGGGGTGAGAGAGTAGGGGAAGACACTCTTCAAGCTGGTCATAGGCTGGATTTGAACCCGGGCCGGCAGAAGTATGTACATGGGGCATGCATGGCTGCTAACTACTCCACCAAACCAGCACCCCATCATTACTTATTTAAGGATGAAACGTTTTTTTATGACTGAAAGAAATCAGAATCTTAAAGATACTATGAGGAGTTTCTAAGTAATTACAAAAAAGTCTCACTTTTAGATATATGCCTGATCGAAATACACACTTTAAGATGAGTTTTATAGCATCAAAATAGGTTATCTGTAAATGCTATTCCTTAGCCTTGTGGTCGGGTCGGAGAGGGCTGGACTGGCCTGGATACTCAACTTCAGGAACAAGACAATTAAACCGAGAGTAAATTTATATTATTCGGACACGTCTTAGAGCACCGGGCTGTAAGTAGCGATATATAGCCGGCTACAAAACTACGATACTAAGTTTTCCAAAAATTGCTTGTTGTCACACATCAAAAACTACCACTACGTACCTTGGGTCACGTCTTTTGGTGCGTTCCAGATGTCAGAAGTAGGAATTTCTAAACTGCAACTGGAACGTCCCCCGAAGTCAGAATTTCCTACTGGGAACTCAGTGAAACCTCGCTACCCCTGAGTTGACAATCGAAGATGGATGCCCCCAGTGTGAACAGTTATTTAGCTCCTGTAATAATCAATTTATTTGCACTTCTGACTGGGGTGTGTCGCTCTAGATCAGCTGTATACATAGTATTGTTAGACTTATATTTACAAAAATGCTGCCATAGTGATAATCACATTTTTCATACAACAACACAGGGCGTGCTAACAACAGCTAACAATAGCCTGGTAGATCAACATGTTTTTTTCCAACTTCAACTGGAACGCCGATAAGTCGGAGATGATGTCACTCCCAGTTGCCATTACGACAGTCGCCACGTGTGCTCATAGGTAGCAGAGTCTTAATGCTGCCGGAAATACATTCTCCTCATAGCACCTTTAAGAAAACGTCAGAATTCTTAAATTAAATTTTGAATTATCAAATGAAATTAATTACTGAATTCTCAGACTTCTACCTTTCCTCCACTTTTTGTTTTCTAACAATTCTAAATTTAACCTCCAAATTTGGACTTTTTTCAGACTTTTGCCCTTATGGTCTTCCATGTAAACGAAATGAGAACATGCACAGGCTAGAAAATGTGTCATTTAATGAGAGATTTTGTCCCTAGATACCCCAAACTATTTGAGAACTATTTGTGCTTCAGGACTTGTGAATGGGGCTGATAAAAAATAATATTGCAAGTGGACCAAAATGTTTCATTACCTCCGCCAAGGTGGTTATGTTTTTGGGAAAGTTTGTCTGTCTGTCCGTCCGTCTGTGAACAAAATAACTCAAAAAGTAATGGACGGATTTTGATGAAATTTTGAGGAAATGTTCAGCATGGGAAAAGGAAGAACTGATTCGATTTCGGTGTTGATCCGGAGCAGCGTCTGGCCGCCATGGTGAAAAACGTGATTTCTGTGAATAACTACTGAACTAAATAGATATCATTATCAATCCAGTTGCTAATGGTATGTTTTCTTGGTCAAGAAATCTAAATATTGACATGAAATAAAAGCAGGAGTGATATTTAAGGTCAAAATGACAATATGGCTGAGGATTGTGGCGTTTGCGGAGGTCTGCGCTCTCCAAGTGCTTTTTAGTTTTAATTGTTTTGTAATTATTATCACTGTTTTCTGGCCCCCATAGCATATGCCAAAAAAAAAAGCTGGCCCTTGTAAAAACATGGTTGATGATCTCTGGCATGCATGCTCTACCTGTCAGTCTAAATCAACATGAAGTAAGACTAAGGATTTCAAAATGTAAAACGATTCAAGTTTTGTGAAGATGCTCCTTACTTTTTAGTTTTACTCTCCCAAGGCTCTTTTTCTGTATGTTTCCATGAATTCACAAAGATGTGTTAGGGCTTCTGTTGCAGGTTTACGTTTTGTTTGAGCACTTTGTTACTCAGTGTTGTAAATAAAATCCAATGTCACTCTTTGACGCTGCAGGTTGCTCATTCAGGCTGGTATTGACATCAACAGACAGTCGGAGTCTGGCACGGCGCTCCATCAGGCGGCCCTCTGTGGGAAGACGGAGGTAGTACGCCTGCTGTTGGATGTAAGCCCATTTCCCTCTCTCTCTTTTTCCTCTCTGTCCGCCTGTCTGTCCACCTTACATGTTTACAAAAGCAATTGTTGTTAAAGCAGCCTCGCTCTCCTCAGCCGAGCAAGTTTACACCTCAGCACTTGGCTCTCGTCCCGGTGATCTGTGTGATGAAGCCTGTGGGATATGTCTGCCTGTTATATAAAAAACTGTAGCAGACTGGGTAGCTGCCTAGCTGTCATGCAATCATCAGACCAGCTCTGGTTGGTTTTTCATTTTCAGCCCCCCCACTGTCACCTTCACGCAAGCAGGGATTATGCTTTTGAGCAGGTTCTGACTTTTATTGTTCCCTCTTTTAATGTAACCGAGTACATTTACTGGACCAGAGGGTAAGAGTCACTGCCGTTATCTTGCTTCAGGCAGATTTTTTTGGCTGCAGCATCAAATTAAAATAAAAGGCCTGATGCCATCATCACATCCACAATAGGGATGCACCGAAAAGAAAATTTGTGGCCGAAGCCGCATAAAATATAAATGCTTGGCTTAATACCGAATACTGAATATCCAATGTGGAGGTGAAGTAGTTCACTATATTTTTTTTATAGTGCATAAATAGCTTAGAATGCATTTTAGATAGATAGATAGATAGATAGATAGATAGATAGATAGATAGATAGATAGATAGATAGATAGATAGATAGATAGATAGATAGATAGATAGATAGATAGATAGATAGATAGATAGATAGATGATAGATTGATAGATAGATAGATAGATAGATAGATCTTTATTGTCATTGTCACATGTACAACAAAATTAAAAGTGCCAACCAATCAGTGCATCAGTCACTCAAAAACATGAAGCTAAAAAAAGACAGTCGAAGCTAAAATCTAAAATCTAAAACCAATACATACGTACACAGACTTCTTGTTATTGCACAAACCCCTATTTCTCTTAATATGTATTGCACAAGACCCTATTGCACAAATTAATCAAGTAATTCCAGCTGTTGTACTTAAGCAGCACAGAAGGACTGAAAGCAGCAGCGAAATATTTCATCTCGTAGATCTCATAGCAGCATTTAGTGTAACCACCGCATTCGGATAAAAACTGTTGCCAAATCTCTTGGTCCCTGACATAAGAGATTTTACACATGTTTTTAAAAGAAAGTAATTGTTTATTGAAAGTTATGACATTTTTTTATATTCCAGTTGCCTTTGCTTTTCAAAAAAAGCACAGCAAAGTTTTTCATTCATATTAGGCCTTCAAACGAAACAAAACATGCATTAAATAAAGAAACTAAAGTGCATTGAAGTGGATTAACCTGCAACAACTTAGTTATTGTCCTTTTGACACAAGTCTGCTTAGCCACAGTCACACGCCATGACGTATTTGATTCTGTCATAGCGTGAAACGGTACTATTCGGCCTTGTTATTACCTCACTCCACCGAAGGCCGAATATGGCTTTTTTGCAATATTCGGCCGAATATATTCAACCACCGAATATTCGGTGCATCCTTAATCCACAGCAATTCTGAAATACTAGATGATTTGACTTTCTTTTACAAACTGATGCAGTTTCTAATTGTTATTATGAGGACAAAAATAGGATCACACGTTCAGTGCTATCTGAAATATTTGCACAATTTTAATATGACCAGAGCCTAGGGGTGTATAAATCATTGATGTTTTTTATATGATTGCCTGACCACTCATCCAGTAAAATTAACTGAAAGTCAAAATAGTGCTTGAAACTGCCATCTATAACACACAGCTTTATTTTAGAATTCCCAGTTCACGTGCATGTAACAGTCGCAATGCTGTTTTCTGTGAGTTCAAACAGACGATATTATTATTTTCGTCTCACTTTCAACAACAGGGAGGATGTTTTTACTCCAATTCTGACATATTTTTGGGGAACGTTTATTCTAAGAATTGGCTCATGTTCTGTAGAGGACAAAGGAACTTTCTGTCATTGTATTTTAATATGGCCTAGAATAAAAGAATTGTGGTTGCAGGTACAAAGTGGAATTTATGACAAAAATGATTCCAGGATCAGTCCAAATAATTATAATTATGATTCCTGCCATAAATGAGCAGCCCTACTGCAAACTTAAGTGAGGTCATGAAAGCAGGACCTTTGCATGGAATTGAGTGTTTTTTACTGCGGTGCCACATTACAGGTAATTCATCATGAGTGTGCTTCTTTCCCCACTCCAACTCTTTATTTTTGGATGTTACTTTTGGAGCAGCACACTCGCAGCAGATGTAGCCCATGCACTCATGCCGTGAACACTCAGGCAGACTGACACCGAACGCCCAGTTTATCTCTAAACGCTGTTTGACACAATGTCACGCTGCAGCTTCAATCATTTTTTCCTCTCCACTTCCCTCAGAGCGGCATCAGTGCAGGAGTGAGGAACACTCTGAGTCAAACGGCCCTGGACATTGTTAACCAGTTCACCACCACGCAGGCCAGCCGAGAGATCAAACAGCTGCTCAGAGGTGAGCACGTGAGAGCAAACACGTCTCTGATGTGCCCACATTTTCAAGAGCCTGAAAATCTCCTCTGTGCACCAATTGACTGAATTCAACCCCGACGCTCACTCGCAACATAAACTCTTGTCTCATAGATGCTTCTGCAGCGATGCAGGTCAGAGCGCTGAAGGATTATTGCAACAACTACGACCTCACCAGCCTCAACATCAAAGCTGGAGACATCATCACGGTAATGAATGAACACTGGACAAGAAGTCACGTTTCTCAACCTGTGTTTTGTTTTTACATACCTTTCTTCTTAGGTGTGTTGTCTGATAAAAACATTGTTGAATAGACCTTATAAAAGGTCATTTTTAACTGTGTTTGTAGCTCTGCTGCAGTCAAATTCCCTGCATTTATTTGGCTCTCTACATTCACCACAGTTGATCTAAAGAGCCTTTATTGTTCCCAAAAACTTAGCCTTGGTATGACAGCAAAGTAAAAGAAATTTGCCAATATTTATTCATTTAGCATTTGATACCTGCAACACGTTTCAAAACAGCTGGGACATGGGCACTGAAAAGTGTTTATGAAATGAGGATACTAGCTGTTGAAACTTTATAGGTGGAACTCCTTCTCATTCTTGCTTAACATCTTAACAATTTGACAGTCCAGGGTCTCCATTGGATGGATGTATTTTCTTGCTGAAATAAGCAGGGATGTCCCTGAAAAAGATGTTGCTGGATGCTGGATGGTGCCTTTAAAGATGTGCAAGTTACCCATGCAATGGGCACTAAAACTCCCCCACACTATCACAGATGCTGGCTTTCGAACAGGACTGATCAGGATGGACCTTCTCCTCTTTAGCCCGGAACTGGAAGACACAATGATTCCCAAAAACAGAATGAAGCGTGGACTCATCAGACCACAGCAGATTTTTCCACTTTGCGTTGGTCCATCTCAGGCTGCGTTTACATGGCGCTGAAAACAGTCAAATCCGATAAGTTTTCATTGTGTTTTGGCCTTGCGTTTAGATGAAAATGCGTTGTGTTTCATCTGAAAACTGAAACTTTTGAAAATAGACCCCAGAGTGGAAAGCATTGGATACGCTCTCCATGCAGCTCCGTGTAAACCTGTATCGGAGCGTTTCAGGGTGAAACGCTGACATCACCGCATGCAGAGTACTCTGCCACATGAAGGCTGCGCGCGCATATCAGGAACAACAACAGCTTCGGCCGTCTGCCGAGTAACGTGTGAGCGTCTTACCGTGCTCGGTTTATTATCCAGACAAAACTATCCAGACAGATTTGTTGTCCGAACTGATTTGTTGTCCAGAAAAGAAACTCCTGCGTCTCTGTGCGTCTATTCGCCATTGTTGTTTGTGAAAAGTTTTTCTTCTTCCTTCGTGTGTTGTAGCAGCGCTGCCTCTCTGCAGACCTACACCGCCATCTACTGAACCGGCATGCACACTACAGCGGATCACTCGTCTCCCAGCGTCGTCGTCTGAACGCCGAAGAATTCTAAAACGCAAAGGACAAATCTTTGAGTCTTTAAATCAGGAGTGTCCGTGTAAACGCAGCCTCAGATGAGCTCAGGCTCAGAAAAGTCAGCAGTGTGTTTTGGGTGTTGTAGATGTTGCAACAAACTGTAGACAGTAAATGATTTAATCCCAAATTTACTTGCAATTGTTTGTTGCAAAACAATAAACTGTTTGACTATTTGGTCACGCCGTTGTTCACAAAGTCATGAACCTCACCTCATTCTTGCTCAAAAACAACTGAACCTTTCTGAGATGCTCTTTTTATGCTCAATAAGGACACTAATCTGTTTCCAGTTACCTGTTCACCTGAGGAATGTTCTAAACAGGTGTCTTTAGAGCATTCCTCAACTGTCCCAGTCTGTTGTTGACCCTGTCCCAGCTTTTTTGGGACATGTCACAGATATCAAATTCAAAATAAGCGAGAAAGTTTTTCAGTTTGAACATTTAATATATTGTCTTTGGCATGTATTAAATTCAACATAGGTCTAAAATCATTTGAGAATCATTATGTTTTGTTTTTGTTAATGTTCTACACAGCGTCCCAACTTCATTAGAATTGGAGTCAGTTTGTGATAGATGTAATTTTTGTAACAGATACAAATTATAACATTGATGTTGGTTATCTGAAATACCATCCATTTTGACAGAAATAGATTCAATTACATTAAGTTCCTAATTTTGCTGCAATATTCTAAAAATGTTTAATGGTTGTATAAACAGGGAGACCATAACACTTTTAACATTAATGATTACAAATTTAGTCAAGTTGTACAGATAATAAAGCCTTATTAATGATTCATTCTTTTCAGACTATTTCACTCTCCTTTTCCCAAATTTCAGGACATTCAAGTGAAATGTTTAAATTTTTATTGGTACCTTTATGTATTTAATTGTATAACCCAGCATTAAGGTGATTTCAAATTTGCCTCCGTCAGTCATCAGCATAGTTGGACAGATGATCAAAACATTTGCAGTGGTAAGAAATTAGACATTTTTGGTCATAATTCTAGATGCACAATGTGCTGGTCCACTTATTGCCACTGATGAAAAGCAGCAAAGAAAGAGAAAGTTTGTGTTCATAAACCCTGAGAGCTGGACGGAATATTACATGAGAATAATGAAAGGCACAATTTAGTTCAGGCTAACATTTTCTAGTGAAAATAGAGATGAAATCACACATCTCTGCTGCTTCATAAACACATCTTTTAAGCTCAAACTGGAGAATATTTCTGTCAAAGTCAGAGCTGCCTTGTTGAGGTCCATGGAGCTAAAAAAAAAAAAGGCTGGTATTATACAGATGAAAGAAGAACACCAAGATCACTTTCTTCTCCATTTTCCTTGTTGTGATCTCATCTTCTCTCTGATCTTACCTCCTGTTGGACGTGCTGTGTTGTCTTAACAAAGCTCTGTGCCGAAGTAAAAAATGTAACATATATAAAAATAACCAGTGAGCAGCATGCATGCTGGCATCCCCCTGCACTCAGCTTGATTTGGCTCATGTACACTTTCACTTTGGGCAACATGTGGACATAAAAGAATGTGACATATGATAAAGCCCCTGGAGATGTGCTGCCTTGGAAACAATATCTGTCTGTCAGTCCATGAATCCACCTATCTAGTTACCTATCAGACTATCAGTCTACTTATCAGTCTACTCAGCTGAATCTATCTATCTATCTATCTATCTATCTATCTATCTATCTATCTATCTATCTATCTATCTATCTAACTGTCCATCTACCTGTCAGTCTACCTGCCTATCTATCTATCTGTCTAACTACTATCAAGTCCATCTATCTATCTGTCTATCTATCTATCTACCTCTACCTATATGTCTATATGTCTGTCTGTCTGTCTGTCTATCCACCACAAGTATGATATGTACATAGGATATTTTATGTCTCCTGTTTTGTTGCTGTGACCCATTTATTATGCCATAAATCAGAGACCAGAGAGAACCCCGTTATCGTAGTACACCTGCCCGTGTGTATTAACATCCATGTGCGTGTGTTTATTAACAGGTTTTAGAGCAGCACTCTGACGGCCGATGGAAAGGTTGTATTCACGACAACCGCACAGGAAATGACCGTGTTGGTTACTTCCCCTCCAACATGGTGGAAGTCATCAAGAGGGCAGGTGACCACCCGCATCAGAGCAGATTGTGTGGAGGGTTGTGTGTATGTGTGTGTGTGTGTGTGCTTTCACATGTGTGTGAGTTCAGCAGCTGTTCTGTAGCCATAGCTGACCATTAGTCATAGCTAGCTGCAGCATCATCTGTCTCTATAGGAACAGTAGTTCATCCATTCCTCCCAACCTGTCTGTAATCTGGTAAGATGAAATACTGCCCCCTACTTGCCCTCCTCTCTCCCTTTACTCTTCTGCTCCCTCTGTCACCCACCCCAAACCCTTACACCCACTTGCTTTGCTAGCTTGTGATGCTTGTGTTAACATTGGGATCATTTATACCTTGCATTAACATCTGTTTTGGGCACTCAGATACCAAATTTGTCAATGTGCTTTAGTATATGTTCATTTTATACATCAACAAAAAGGCTTTGGAGATAAATTTACCCAGTGGCGCTCAATTACCCATCCCTTTTACCAAAAAAAAAAATAATAATACATTATTTAATTTCAGTAGCTCTTAGGCTTGAAACTACTTATGTTTTACCTTAATATTGAATATAGGAGGGTTTTTTTTGTTGGAAAACTCTTAATGGGACAGAGAACTGAGAGACAGTGTGCCCTTTCTTCCAAAATTCCATGATAAAGAATAGGGCCAAGGATTCCTGCCGGAAAATAAGAAAATAAAATGCTTAAGGCTGCAGTTATTTTAATAGAACTGGAGATTTTAAAAACTAATGGGAGCTACGGAGGCTATGATAATTAAATAACTGAGTGGCTGCCTAAACACTGTCTGATGGGAGGGAGGAAGAGAGGTTACAGTCATGGCATCTGCCTGTGACAAGCAGAAATCGCACATGTAGGTGGAGGCTGTATAGCTATGACATCATAAACCTCAGGAAGTAAAAACAGAGCTTTTTAAGGGACATTTTCTGTAAAGAGGCACAGCGCATTTCTCAGTTAACTGGGAGTTTAGTTAAAGGTGTCGTGTTCTTCTGCTCCCAAAACCCTTTTTGACAACATAAAAGGAAAGAAAATTGATTTTTCTGGACAGTGGACACGTTTTATACTAGTACATCATGGCAATCAGATTTTACAGAGTGAACTGGGAGTGGGTGGATGATTGCACAACTTGGATCTAGCTCAGGTGCTTGTTTTTTTTTTCCCCCATGTTATTGCCTCCGCCAAGGAGGTTATGTTATTGCTGGCTTCCGTTTGTTTGTTGGTTTCTCTGTTAGCAACATAAATCAAAAAATTATGGACGGATTTCAATCAAACAAACAACAACAAATGAACAAATGGTTACATTTTGGGAGTGATCCGGATCACCATCTCGATCCAGGAATTTTTTAAAGGATTCTTTAACATTGCGAGATAGGACCATTTTTGGCATTTGTGCATATCTGTATGTTTTTGTGGTCAACGAATCTAAATATTTAGCTAAATTAAAAGTAGGACCAATATTTATGGTGACAATCACAATATGGGTGAGGACTGTGGCGCTGGCGGAGGTCTGCGCTCTCTGAGTGCTTTTCTAGTGTTACATTATCTTTTCTAAGATTAGCACTCTATGCAATTTTCAAAAAAAAAAAACACATACCGCAGGGTACATGCGCAAATCACTGCAGACATGCTTGTAAGTAGGTCAACAAAACAAAGCTTCTGTTTATGAATAGAAGCAGATAAGAAAATAGTGTAATAGACAACGTAACATAATACATTAGAAAACGAGTCATAACTAGCACACAGGACCATTTAGAGTTGTTGAAGAGTTTATCTGATGACTGTAGGCAGAGGCAGGCCAACACTAACCACTAACTCTCAGTGTTTGAATTAAGCTAGTTAGCAAGCTCTTCTATGTTACTGCATGCACAGTTGAAAGAAAGGACTTGAGAGTGAGGTAAGTCACGAAAACAAAAAAATTGTTGTATTATTTTTAATGTTGGTCAAGAGCTAACTCTGTTGTAAGTAAGAACTTGTGTTTAATGGGAATTTACGCACATCGGGTGCAACCACACATCGTCATAAGCAAAACCAGATGGAATTAATCAGTGATCTTTTTTTCTCATACTAACTACGACAGTAAAGTATGATGATATCTGAGTTGGGGGTCAGCACATGTTAAATTCAGCCTATCAAACAAAACTCTGTAAAGAAAACCACATCACATCTTTCCACACTATTGGATATCAAATTGTCTTGAGGTGCATTCACACTTGTCTTTGAGGATTAGTACTCGGTATCTGGTGGAGATCTGATGTTAATGCAGGTGTAAATGGGGTCAAAGATTGTTTGCTTTGTTGCTACAGTGATATTTTGATTTATAGTGATATTTTCCCTGTGCATGTGTTATTGTATTTTTGTCATATTTTGTTTTTAATCAATCTCTGTTTTGAACATGATTTAGATTTGTTTTCTTTCAACTTGACTGATCAGTTGTTGTTGTTGTTGTGTTGTTGTTGTTGTTTTGCACCTCCCTCCTCCTCCTTCCCCCCTCATGGCTTGCATCCAGGTCACTCCCCCTCCCAGCAGTGCCACACCCTCCTCCTCCGCCGGCCCAACCCCTGCCCCATCGCCTCAGCCAATGGACACTCATACCCCCCCACCAAAGTCCTCCCCCTGCATCTGCCTCCCCCTCCTCCCCATCCCAACGCCCAGTCCCTCCCTCGGTTCTCATCGTTTGGGTACGTTCCTCTCCCCATCTCTCCTCCTTCTCTGTCCACTACTCCTCCTCCTCCTCCTCCTCCTCCTCCTCCTCTCTCCACTTCTCAGGAGCAGCAGAGTCAGACAGGTACACACTGTAGAATCACTTCACATCACAGATAAGAATCCTTTCCTCGCTGTTTGACAAGACCACATAGCAAAAGCACTTTCTGCTTCTCAGTCCTTCACTGCAGCTACATGTTAATCAATCACATAAGACTGAGTTTGTGTGTTTGTGTGTGTGTATTATTTGTCTTTTCATATTTAATAGTAAAGGGATCAGTTCACCCAAATGACAAAAGGTTTAACAGCAGCTGACGATCAATTTCAGCGTAACCACTGAATAAACAAGATGATAATAAGAAAGAAAAATGATCTAGAGATTTAATCATACATCATACTAGATGATATGGGGCCTCATTACAGAAACGTCTTGCTTGTTATCTTAGGTTTTAGCCACAGAACAGAAATCTGTTCCCGAATTAGATTTGTGTCTCAGGGAAAGATAACAGGATTTTGCCTTTATCTTACACAAGTGAGACAAATGAGTCTTCCACAATAAATAATACAAACAATCTCATAGTAATAAAACTCTGTTTGGATCATTTAAGCAATCCCACAATGCACCAGGTATCCCTCTGATCCAACATATATCGCTTTCCCGCTAAAATTAGCATGTAAACCTGCTAACAGTTGACAAGTGACTCCTTTCTCATTGCCAGCAGACTCGGGCCTACTCAGCAGCAGATGAGCTGCATGGCTTTTTTTTTCCTACAGTGCATCAAGCAGATGTCATCACGTTAATGACATAAATAACGCACTGAAACACGGCCGGGTAAACAACAGAAAAGGAGCATGGAAGCCATGGACATGGTGGTCAGCTGTTTTCTCTTCTTCGTCCCTCTTTAAAACTGTATAAACTCAACACAGACTGAACAACAGTCGAGTGCTGATGATGCGAAGGCGGATGGAATTTGTTGCTGAGGTGCCTTTTGTTGCCTGAAGTTAAAGGTGCGATATTATGCTGTAGGCATGTTCCACTAATGTCATACCATAAATTAGCAGGTTCATCCAGGTGTGATGTTCCCACTGGAGCTGATTGATAAAAATGAAGATAAAAACCTGCGTCCCTTGCAGGGTCAGTCGATGCGGGTCTGAATGCCAATTATGGCCCTACTCTACTCGGCTCTACTCGATTTGCAGCGTGTTTCCACTAGCCTGGTACCTCCTAAAACAAGCTAGATTTAGTTCCTACTCCGCTCTGGTCCTAAGCGAGCTGAGTCGATACTGAAAGATGACGTCACTGACTGCCGGCTACTGATTGGTCAGACAATGTTGTCATCGATGAGTCATGAGCGTGACGACCTAGCATGCTAGCGGTAGCTACCGTCAGCTTACCCTCATACGTCTTTTCTTTGCAGCTGGATTGCTCTCGTCCTCGGCTTCATTCTGTTGTATAGCTTCCAAAACTCTCCTGTGCTTCTCAAGGGGTATTTCTTCTTGACACCTGCAGCCTTCTCCTGCTTTCCTTTTTTACTCGGTTTGTGACAAAAAGCCACAAATTGTCGTGTTGTGCTCAAAATGACGTCACCGCAGAGCCACTCAGCGACACTGCACCCTGTTGGACAGGCGACTGGGGCTAATGGAAAAGCAGTACAAGGCGAGTAGAGTAGAGCCAGGTAGAGTCGAGTAGAGTAGAGTAGGGCTAATGGAAAAGGGCCATTAGTGCCCTCCCACTGAGGACAGGAGCTGTTGTTGGCGTGTTTAAAGAGGTTTTTCAGCCAGTGGGAAAGAGGTACTTGTGACACTTGAGTTAGATAAATAAGAATAACTTGTTACAGACACATTTCTACTGTTTTACTTCTTTTTTAAACTTCTTTTCAACAGGATCACATGGGTCACATATTTCCCCAGAATGTTTTCCTTCAAGTTTTCTGTCTGACAAATCTGTGTAGATGTTGGGTTTTTGGATATCTATGAACCATCTGTTTTGGTTTTGCTCTTGCTCAGAAAAGGCCATTTCAAAAAGACATTTCAAATAGTTTAAGCATACATTTTAAAAAAGAGGCAATAGATATAGGGAGCAGTGTATTTATTCTCATGTTAGAAGTCAGGCAGTGGAAACATCTCACATAAAAAAACTTCAAGTATATATTTTGACCTTTAAACTTGCCATTGAACTGGAGGATGAATACACTGAAAAATACTCTGTTAATCTTAATGAAAGAAGGAGTGATACTTATTTACAACAATTACTATCTTGACAAGAACAATCTACATTTACTAAAAAATGATAGGATAATGAACTTTGTATTTTGGAAAAAAAAGTAGATGTGATTTTTTTTCTTGTTTAATAGTTATTACCTCATTCATTTAGCAAAAGAAGAGGAATTTGTAATCCGATGACTGGACGCAATGTAGTCATTTTATTTTATGTGTTTGTTTGTGAAAAGGTTGTATTTTAGCAATAAATTACATATAGTGGTAAATGAATCATGTGATATGATATATATTGTAATATATCAAGTTACTATAAACAGAGCAATACTTCAACATTTTTACACTTCAGCCTTTATTTTCTTTCTACATCATAAAAAATCTGATCAGTTTTATTTATAGTATGCACAGTCTCTGTCTCCTTTATAAGTTTTTCTGTGTCCCAGCAACAGGACAGTTAGCAATGAATGTTATAGAGAGAGGGAGACTTAAATAACTAACTATGTGCCGTCAACTAAAGCTTCACTAAAATACAAATAAATGTGCCAAATTTCTAATAAAACGTCTAATAAAACATCGTAATAATGTACAAAACGTTGATATATTATTGACCTATAAATATCAGGATAAAATAAAGTATAGATATTTTTGTATATTGGCACACATCAGTATAAACAAGACCATGATATTAAAGGCAGAGCTCTCCAAACCTACATTACAACTTAAATTGTCTTCGTACAGATGTGATCAAGAGCAAAAATATGCCTATTTTATATGTTGATTATTATTTTTTCAAACATGTGGCTTTTTAACCTTTCCTGTATTGAATTAGTCCTCTTAAATTGATAAAAATAATTTAAAAAATCAGTTTTTGGAAAGTTCACAACAACTACTCAAATTAAATTTGATTAGTTCAATTATTTAGGAGTCAAGCGTTGATGTTGTTTTGAGATTTTTTCAGGGGGCTTCTGTGAGGGAAGACAAAGCCATAACTTTTTGATTTTACTTTGGAATTTTTTTTATTTTAAGTGAGGGATTTTTAACAAAAAAAAGTAAAACTAGACATAACACCATCAAAAACAAAATCATGGTTAGTATTAAACATCACAGAGAAAAAATAAAACATAAAAATTAGCTGTTATGGGAAAAAAAACAACAGTGTCTTTCAAGTTGTCTATTCGACAGCATGCAGCTGAATCTTTCCTTCAATGTGGCTCCAAAAACATTCTTCAATCTGATGTTTAAGTAGGACAGTGAGGAATTTTCTGCACTGAGGTCCCTTGATTTCTAAAACACGATTTCCCTCCGGGGCAGCTATTCAACGTTGTTTTTACCGTAAAAGCTTTATTGTAATTTGGGTGAACTGACCCTTTAACTGAAGCATTCATATTTATAGGGCACATACTTCACATGCTGTAGCCATCATAGAAAATGAATGAGAGATATTTAAATTATTCATGAACATTTTTCTATATCTGGAAGCCTGGGAGTTTTATGTATAGTCAGTTGCTGCATCCAAAATCCTGTACCAGCATGCTCTGTTTGCTATTTACATGATTTGTTGATTTAATACTGAGCAAACAGAAACATACAACCCACAACATTACCGCTGCCTCATACTGGAACATTTGCAGTATATATATCAAAACAAAATCTAAACATTAATTCCCTTAAAGCTCCTGTGTGAAGTGTTAAAATGATGAGGAAACAGACTGAAACCATCGCTGAAGTCTCTGTTTGACCTATTAAAGCAAACAAGACCATTCCTGTCCAAAATGGGAATTTCCATGAAGCTATTTTTAATTTTCGTGGATGTTGCTGCGGGGTAGGTGTCAGACTATGAGTTATATCACTCTGCAGAGACAAAGCTAGTTAACATTTTACTGAAAATATGCACAGGAGTTGAGAACACGGGCTGTGTCATGCAACACTGATAACAACAATAAAAACAACAATTATATAGCAGAAAAAAAAACATTTTGTTGGCATGTTCACAGACTTTTGTTGTTGTAAAGTGCTGCTTAACCACTGAGATATGTCCAGTCCACAACCAGCAAATAAGTATGGAAAGCTGTTTGAGCTTCAATTTGATTTTGGAAATATGAACTGTAGTTCAACTCTACTGGAACTCAACTTCGTAGTACATATACTTAATTTTGGTTGAGTGGTGCGTGATTGAACTTTACTAATGAAGCGAAAAGTGTAACTAGTAGTACTAGTAGATCAAAAATGTTCACTTGTACTAGAAGCAAAGTTTTGAGTATTTACTAGCATTATTTTTAAGTCTACTTGTAGTACGAGTGACAGAAAATTGTCTACAAGTAGATTTAATTGCTTTATTAGTCAGGTCTACTCGCACACTAGTGCGTCAATAACCTTTACTAGTATAACAACATTTTTTGTTTACCAGTACTACTTCTTAACTCAAAATATCTCTCTAGTAGTAGAAGTAGTCTGTTTTTGGTCTACTAGTCGTACTAGTAAAGCCAAAAGATTCACTAGTAGTACTAGCAGACCTATGCAGTAGGGAGGATTATAATCAAATCCAGCACCCTGATTAGTTGTAATACTTCAAAAGCCAATGGGAAGCCTGAATTTGCCTTTTCCCATCTGCTTATTAGCATACAAGGCTAAGTAGTAGTACTAGTGAACAGTTCTAAGTCTACTAGCAGTACTAGTAGACCCAAAACAGTCTACTAGTAGTACTAGTGAACAGTTTTCTATCTCCTATTATTAGTGTAACTTTTTGCTTCCTCAGTAAAGTTCACTTGTGCAGCAGTTGACCAAAACTGAGTACATGCACAAATTTGTAATATCAGTGATAACTGGTTGATATCTGTTTTTTTAAATGTTTAAACAATCAAGTGTCAACACTGTTTTCTGAACTGGCCACCAGGCGTCAGAGCTCTCACAGGGCAGCCACACGATCCTCCACCAGTGGTGATCGTCTTGTCCCAAGACACAAGACTTCACTACTACTACTACTACCTTCTGTTAAAGGGGCAAAACTGTGGAACTCTCTGCCAATACATCTAAAACTGGAGACAAATAAGAACGCTTTTAACAAAGGACTTAAAAATGGCTTAAATCAAAACAACAGTGTTTGCATGAATAATTTTAATTGGTTGACAACTGATCATGTTGCCATGGTGTTACATTTTATATACGTACTTAATTTAAAAAACTGCTTCTTTTTAACTGTCATATTTTATTTATTGTACATTGTACTTTTTCTTCCCCTTCTTCATTTATTAATTTTATCATTTTATAAAAGCCTCCTGTGGACAAGTGTTGTAAATTAGCACCTGTGCTAAATCACTTCAAACAATGCACCTGGTTTGTCCAATGTTATTATGTCCACATCAAATAAATAATATTAAAATAAAAAATAAAAATAATAAATATCTCTGATATCATCTAATGCCCGAATGGCTTTCAGGATACATGCTGCTGTTTATCAACAAAACAAGTTCATTGTAAATAACTAACCCATCAGGAACAATATATGGTGCAAAGAATGTGATTTTGGATGCAGCACTTGTTTTTTAAGAGTCCTTGTCTGCTCCATTCCTTACACGGTGCAGATGAACACAGCGTGATGAATCTGCCGAAGGGCTTGTTGTGTTAAAATTAAAAGAAATTACGCTTGGAGGAAATAAATTGTCAAGAGTGTGTGTGGAAGTGAGTGCATCTGCGTGAGCTTGAGTGTTTGGTAGTATTCATCTGAAGGGCTAGTTTGGGAAATTGAAAAGGGGTTGCAAGAGTGTCATGTGAGCAGAAAATGAATCTGCCACAAAGATGGGGATCAGCTCTGTTCCTGTAAGGAGAGAGCACCGCGCAGAAGCTGGGCTGTACATTTATGCTATAAGGGCCAAAAGCTCTGTACGCTTATGTCCAGTTTAGGTAGAAACAAGTTTAAAAAACACTGCCAGGGTGATAGCACTCTGTAACTGACTCATTCACAATGCTTTACTTTTACACAACCGAGACTCTTTTGTTTTGGTTCTTTCTCAGCAGCGTGTCCTTCAGCCTGAAGTGCACTGATTAACTTAATTCATCAGAGGGCTCTTAGTAAATTATGACATCACGGCAGCTCATGAAATTAATATTTAAATTTTCAAATGCAGAAAGACCAGGCTGTTTTCCTTCTTGGCAACAACAAAGATACAGTGGGTTTTGATATCAAGAGATACAATTAATCACAGTTTTATCATCACTGTTAAATTTGACAGTCATTTGATGACACTAAAACTTTCAATGCGGTCAAGTAATGTGTACTGGGGTTTGGTTAACAAACCCTAAAATATACATATCAAATTGTTTTTAATTCTGGAGAAACAGGCAGCCAAGTGAACATTCTGATCAGTCATCATGTCTGCCTGTGATGAGAAAACACATGCAGGTGGAGGCTGTATAGCTATGACATCATAAACACCAGGAAATAAAAATGTGTGTTCCTATAGAGGTGGGGGAAATTTGTCTTTGAACTGAGTCTAGTAAACGATGGTAAAAAAGTTTGTTAAATGCTAATGTCAGATTTCATTCAATGTTTTCAAGTTACGAGTTAAACTGTATGATGATCAGTGCACTAGGTAGAAGGACATGTAGGTCATCCCAGAGCTGCTTCATAGCGTCGTTTCACCTACAATTAAAGGGATAAACCAACATTTTTATTGTTTTTCGTGTCTTGCCTCAACCCCATCAGGCAGTAACAAGGAAGAGACAGGCAGAGCTCCCCGCTGCTAATTAGCTTAGCTCAAACACTGGGAGTCAGTGGGTAGCGTTAGCCTACCTCTGCCTACAGTCATCAGATACACACTTCTGAGACTCTAAGCGGTCGTGTTTGGTTCTTGTGAGAAATTTGTCTTTGAACTGAGTCTAGTAAACGATGGTAAAAAAGTTTGTTAAATGCTAATGTCAGATTTCATTCAATGGTTTCAAGTTACGAGTTAAACTGTATTATGATCAGTGCACTAGGTAGAAGGACATGTAGGTAGTGTGTGCAGTTAGTCAAAATAGCTCCAAACACAAAAAGAACAGCACAGTGAACAATCATCCCAGAGCTGCTTCATAGCGTCGTTTCACCTACAATTAAAGGGATAAACCAACATTTTTATTGTTTTTCGTGTCTTGCCTCAACCCCATCAGGCAGTAACAAGGAAGAGACAGGCAGAGCTCCCCGCTGCTAATTAGCTTAGCTCAAACACTGGGAGTCAGTGGGTAGCGTTAGCCTACCTCTGCCTACAGTCATCAGATACACACTTCTGAGACTCTAAGCGGTCGTGTTTGGTTCTTGTGACTTGTTTTTTTATAGCATTATGTTACATTTTCTATTTTTAGAATAAGATTGGCACTTAATGGAATTTTTGAAAGAAATAAAAACAAAAGTAAACTGCAGGGCGCATGTGGAAACCTCTGTGGATGTGCTTGTAAGGAAGTTAACAAAAAACAGCCTTTTTTTTACAAGTAGAAGAAGATTGGTACTAAGGGGCCGACTTTATGGGAGGACGAGGATGATTTCTTCGGGACTGACGAAGATCCACAAGCCTACCTATTTGAACCAGAATACTGAGTAGGAAGTACATGTTTGGAAGCTGAGTGTGCACAAAGAGAAGATGAGGCAGTTGAACAGTTAGTTTCTTTGCCTTTGTTTTGAAAATTACACCAGGTGCTGACTAAGTCTAAAAATAAATAACATAACAACATGGTAAAAAACAAACGAGTCACAACAAGCACAAGAGACCGTTTAGAGCTGCTGAAGAGTTTATATGATGACTGTAGGCAAAGGCGGCTAAGACTACCCATTGGCTCCCAGTGTTTGAGCTAAACTAGTTAGCAGTGGGCAAGCTCTGGCTGTCTTTTCCTTGTTACTGCTATCTGCTACCTTGAATCAGCTTGGCATGGACTTGGCAGTGAGGTAAAACACAAAAACAAAAAAAATGTTGGCATTCCTGTCAGTTCACTCCTTACAGGAGCATCGCTGATCACCATCACTGTAGCTAATGTTTTTACTATTAACATGAACCCCAAACAACCCACTTCAAAATCTGGTAACTAACCCTTTATGGCGCTTTTATACATGTTTATAAGTATTCTACATTTATACAACACATTCAGTTATAGGTCTGATAAGCTATTGATAAGTTAGTCAACTTTTGTGATAAATTCTCTAAAAAGTCTGAATTAGTGAAATGAACTATTGCATATGTGTGTGTGTGTGTTTCTGTGTGTGTCTTTGTGCGTGTGCATGTTAGGATCACGCACTGCAGAGCTGAGTCCTCAAGGCTCACCCACTCTCGGACAGCAGAGCAGCACCAGCGAGGATATTTGGGTACTACGCAAACCACTGGCGGGTAAATCAGAAGAGTTTCACGTTTTTGATAGCAGATTTTTGCTGAACCTAATTTGCCCATATTTCCACTTGCTTGATCACAGATACTGATTTCTTTTGTCAGTAAAGGAGTTCAGAGATTCTCCTGTGATAAACTTGGCCAGCTTATCTGATTGGGATGTTTCATTGATGTTTGAAGCAGATTTGAATAAGAAAAACATATTCATTATTTAATAAGTGATGCTGTTGGTTTCTAAATGTAGAGATTTTGGGATAAAAGGGTGAAGCATTGTGGCGCATCATACATTCTGTCAATATACATCTGATAAGTGGGACATATAGGATATATCAGTTGTAAATGTTGGCTGATAATAGTGTGCATCCCCTTGTTAGTTATTATTGTTGGTTAATTTCATGCATTTCTCTTCAACTAGAATTCTGCTTCATGTATTTGAAATCAATTGACAGTTTTTGGTTTTTTTTGTTTGTTTTTAATTCTCTTTATTATTTTTTTTAGGTAAAATACATTACTTTTAAATAAAACCACATAAGCCAAAATTAAATGGATGTCATATGTTCCACGTGTATTCCTCATGGGTTTGTCTCACTGTAGTTGTTTTGTAAATAATGTCACTGTGTGTTTATTTTAAGGTGGCGAGCGCAGTGGCAGTGTGGGCAGCCTCGGCAGTGTTCGCTCATCAAGCAGCTTGCAGGGCTCTGGAAACACACATGTGCTGACCACGCCTGCACCCAGCCCACTTCCCGCAAATACACCTGGAGTCAACACACACGGCCTTAACGCTCCAGGCCTGCATGCACAAGCTGAAGGAGTCAAGGTAGGACACACTACATTACCGTAGACCTGTCTGCATGTTTTTTTTTTTTTTGTTGTTTTTTTTTAAATCTCACGTTGTTTCTGGGAAACAGCAAATCATTTCTAGGAAACATGCACGTCTGTACCACAGTAAACCGCAATACTGCTTCCTGTTCAGGTTGTTCTTCCGCTGGAGAGATCAACATCACTCCTTTGTTGTTCAGAATGAAAGTAGATGCAACGCCACAATGGGATTACAGCATGGATTTTATTTATCATGTAGCCAAGCTAAGCTGCTAACTACCACATCTGACATTGTGTCACATTTGTATACTCTTGGATACCCCATGATATACAATAGTACAATCACCATTTTAAATGGCAAGCAGTATTAATGAGTGCCACTCACATGTCAAACCAAGCAGAGAAAGAGCACCGTCCAAACCAGGGGTCACCGACCTTTTTCAGCCTGAGAGCTACTCTAACAATGAGGAGTGTTATAGAGAGACACTGGCTTGAATTAAGGTTCTTAAGTAGGGATGTATATCATTATGATTTTATCGATACCGATACCAATACTCCTTATCGGTACCGATATTTATCGATACTACAACAATTTTGTGTTAAAAAAATAAAGACTTTACAAGATACTAAAAGATTCAACCTTTTTTTTTATTACCACAAGGTAATAATAAAGCTTCAACAGAATAGAAGTAATGCATTACAAATGCTTCTCAGAGGCAAAAAGAAAGCTAAGGAGATGGCAAAACCCCTTCATGCAGCCCAACAGACTGCATGTACAGTCAGACCCATATATCTTGTGGTGCTAAAATCGATGCTGTATTGATGACTACAAACTAGACAAAAACTTTACCATGACTTGACATAGCAGAAACAAAACCGAGTGCCGCCACCACGGTGCTGCAGTCTTTAGTGTTAGCCGGGCTGCTTACTTTACTCATGTTGCTATAGCAATTAAACAGCTCGCACTCCTTTAGCTTTATACTATGCGCGCGCTCCAAGTGTTTGGTGATGTTGCTCGTATTTCCCTCCTTGGACACAACTTCTCTCTGACAAAGATTGCATCGGGACGAGTTTTCATTAACTTGGCTAAAGTGAGCCTAAACCTTCGAGCGCTTCGCCCTCACCAACATGCTTGAGTCAGCTGCGTCATCACCTGTCAACGGCGGGAGTGTCATAACTACGTGACAGTTAAAGACACGTTCAAGTACTGATAACAGTACAGTTTTTCCAGATTCTTAACGGTATTTGGGTACCGACCCAATTACATCCCTATTCTTGAGTAATAAAAATGTTAGAATTTAACAAAAAAAAAATGCATTTGAGGCTACATATGACACCGTATGTTTACTTTTTACCCTAACTGTTGTTAGGAATTATTATTCCTAGCAATATTTTCTTTTACCACAGATTATTACATAGAGAACAATTTACTTTGAGGCATATTTAATTATTTATTTTCCGTGTCAATATGCACTCAATATGACCCTATGCAGGTCAAAGTTTAGGAAAATTAAGGGTTTTAATATCTAATGCCTGCTACATTTTGTAAGTGTGATTTATTAGCAAAACATATGATTGCATTTTTAAAAAAAGTGTTTTTGTGTCATGTTCTGTGATCATAGCCTGTGTTATTTTTTAAATATCCCTGAAAGCACCTCATTGGCTTCCTGTGGGCTACTTGGTGCTTGCGGGCATCCATGGTCTAATCCAGGGATGGGAAACTTTGGTAACCAATAGGGCCATGTAATTCTTCCTCATTGAAAGGGGGCTGAATGACGGACTTGTTGCTTTCAGATTATTTTATATTTCTTCTCAATTTTATTTAATTAATCTTATCCTCTATTTCTCCATTTACTTTTATTTTATTTTGTCTTGTTTTTTTTTATCTCCTTGTACTGGAGAAAACTACTGCTTAAGTCGAATCCCTTGTATGTGTCGCATACTTGGCAACAAAAACTGATTCTGATTACTTTAAAGTATTTTCCAAACAGTTTAGTTTTTATTTCACCAAACATTTAGTAATGCACAAAGGGGAATTTTAAAGTGATAATTACAGCTCTGTTTCCTTGGAAATATTGCCATCTTAATGTTTTCATGTATATTTTGACACTGAATATAGTTTATCAGATAACGTTTCTCCCTTTCCTGTGAACACAAATCAAAGTTTTCATAAATGTTTTCCTTAACTTGTCCTAACAACATGTGCAAGCGTCAGCAAGAAAATCAGGCCGAATGCATGGAATCATATGTGAGTGTCTTAACTGCCCGTGAGCGATGCATGCAGCGCAACATGACACAGCGCTTTGCCTCAAGGCCCAGTTTCTATTTACCTCTCTGTTGCCTGGTTGAGACTGACAGGAAGCAGGAAAGAAGATATTTTGAGAAAGGTGCTGGTTGGTTTCTTGGTTTTTCTTTGACTTTTCTCAGCAGAGCCTGTTAATCTGCTTCATGTGGTGATGTGGAGCATTCATCCATTTCAGAGGGTGAAATCATTTACTTTCACTTTCAACAATGAGGGAGAAACTTTGTTTGCCTCTCAGAGAGCTGTGTATAAAGGAGCCTTTGAGTCCAGCACTCTTCAATACAAAAGCCCACTGTCTCTCCAGTTAAAGCACTTGCTGCTCTGTTTATTAGAGGAAACATTAGGAATAGAATTAAATATTCAACAGGTGCTGACTAACCTGTCACGCCAGATGGACAGTTCCATATATCAGTCTTGAAAATATGTCACTAGTTCATCAGGAGAAGTGCCCATAGAAAATGTTTTCAGAGGGCAGAGCCTTTAAAAACAAATGCAGCTGGTGATTGGATGATCGATCAGTCAGTCGCACTCAACACCGACCAATCCATAGCAAGCCAAAGTACAAAGTAGCAGCTTAGGGCTGTAATCAACCAAAGAAATTGCTGGTCGACTAAAATACAGCACTTGTCGACACCCCCCCCCCCCCAATTGGCAAGTCCATATAGTCGCGCAGCGATGTTTGCGCCTCTCCTTTTTTTTCTCTCAACACAAGACTCTTTGCTTTCCAGTCTTCATCAATGAAATGGACAGTCACTGTCGTATAGGACTCCATTAAAAGAGATGTACACATCTGTTATCTTTATCTATTAACTCGGAAGCTTTCTCTTTTTCACTCCCTCGTATTTTGCCGTTACTGCATGCGTGATTGTGAGGCACGCTGGCACTAAATATCCAGAAAATTATTGGAAACTGGATATTCATGGGACTCTTTTAGTGTTTCCACACAGAGTTTCATATTAACCATGATGTTCACTACAACAGACACTTTTTCTGCTGGAACTTTGAAGGCATCGGCAAATCCATATAGTCGCACAGCGATGTTTTTCCCCTGTGTGTGCCTCTTCCATTTTTCTCTCAACACAAGACTCTTTGCTTTCCAGTCTTCATCAATGAAATGGGCAGTCACTGTCATATAGGACTCCATTTGAAGAGACGTACACATCTGTTATCTTTATCTATTAACTCAGAAACTTGCTCTTTTTACTCCCTCGTATTTTGCCGTGAGGGCATGCGTAATTGTCTGGCACACTGGCACTGAATATCCAGGTTCCAATGTTTTTCTTGGCCTTCCACGACACCAATGGGCCTCATATCCTCAGAAATAAAATAGTTATTTCCTTCTGCAATGTCGTTTTTGCATTTGGGTGTTTATATGAGGCATAAAATCTGGGTGACTGACTGGGTGAGGGATGCCGCTGTTGCAGCGGGCAGGTGCACATGCAGCTATAAAACAAATTAACAATTATTAGACTAGAATATTGAAATGTTCTTAAATAAAAATATTGAAATGAACGATAAATACATTAAAATGGTGCTCTGAGACATGATGTTACCTGTGAAATGGGGGTGCTCAGAAAATACCCCTATTTCACTTGATGAGTTTCTCCTAATGAAATGAACAGCAGGGGACGAAAATAAAATGACACATTTGATCGACCAATCAGAATTTTGGTCGACTGAGCACGCATCGGCCAATAAGTCGACCAGTCGACTAGAACTTTACAGCCCTATAGCAGCTATATCCTGTTGTTAGCCGTTAGCTTAAACTACGTTTCAGTCCTTAGACTATCATATTACAATAAATTACACCACACAGATGTATCATTTACCACCTAAATGTGACATGAACCTGGTCAACGACAATCATTACCAAATTCTCCCTGAGTAGAGCACGTTTCGTCAGGTATCACTAAGTAACCACAACTACCATAGACTAACTGGCATCATCCTCAAAGGATTTCTACATCTCTCCCAGTTTCCCAGCAGTGACCCCCCAGCTTCTGATTTGATCGTCCATGAGGGCAACCAGTGTAGACATGATTATTACAATGGGGATTGAAGTCCTACCCATCCCGCCTCTTTCCTCTGATTCTGGGCCATTCAGCTTTTGGACAAGTTAAGTTGTAGAGGATTGGAGCTTGGAAAGATGGATCTGCCTCATCTCGATGAATCAGGCAGGTCCAGGTGTGCATATGTGTGTAATGTGACCCAACATCTGACGCTAACGTTCAGTTAGGACATGGTGTTAGGTAGGGCTGGACAGTTAATCAGATTTTGATCGTGATTTCCATTTTGCCATCTGAATATCACAAAAACATTATAATTGAAGAAAAACGACTAATGTGCCACACAGCGTGGAGCGCTGTGTATGTAAGTTCCTGCGCTTGATTGCACTTCTGTGTTCCACGTGCAGCCACAGTGAGTGTGTGTGACTTATGTGGGTCAATAATACTGTATGAGCCACTCGCTGGTTCTTTAAAGTTGTGTTTAAATCAATACTGAAGTTTTTGAATAAATGAATAATTGTGTATATTAATTGGGATTTCAATATCACTTAAAATAATCGGGATTCTTATTTTTACCATAATCGTCCAGCCCTAGTGTTAGGTTCTGTCAAAGGTCTTTGGTACTTATGGCCATCTCTTGCTATGAATGCAAGCCAATGAACTGTACAGTGTCCTTGGGTGTTTTGAAAGGCGCTTTCAAATAAAATGTATTGTTATTATTATTATTAACTGTTTCATGGAGCTCTGACAAACTTTGCACAAATGTCTTCTCTCCTGTGTCCTGGAGGTACAAGGTCAGAAGCAGAGGTCACTGGGCCCAATGTTCTTTCGTGTCTAAAAAATGGAAACAAACCACACAAACTCAAAAAAACACCCTGGAACCTCTTGACTCACTACTGTACTTTCACTGTCTGGCACTTGTGTACCTTGCAGATGCATGTAACTGCCGGGAGCGAGTTCTGGTTTGCGTTTTTACACAGCTCCATTTTTTTTCAACAGTGAAAGCTGCTGCTATGTAGTATGAAGCAAACAAATAATGAATATCGCAAAGACTGAGCCCATAAACATGCTTTTTAAGAGTCAAAAAAGGTTTTTCTTTTATACATTTAACCTTTTAAAGCCTGAAAACACAAATTATAGCCAGAAAATTCTAAATGTTTGGAGCTGAAATCTTTATTTCCTTTTTTACTGGAATTCAGAACAAACTAAATTTCCATAAAATGTAACATTTTTTAATCTAATTTGATACAGTAGGTGTTGAGGGCAACTGATAATCCACTTGAGGATATCTTTATTATCATTTATCTGATTGTATTCATATTTTTTTTTTGTAATTTGTTGGTCATATTGATTAGATAGATGTGTCATGAAAGAATGTACAAATATAATACAACAGGCTTTAAAGGATAAGTTTGGTTTCTGCAGCTTTCACATTGTTTATAGAATGAAGTAGAACAATATACTCACCCAGAAGGCTTTCCTGATCCAAACAGTGCTTCGGGAGATATTTAGATCCAAAATCAAGCGGCGGACATCCGTATAATGGTAGCACACGGGGTATGTATAGCACCGCTCCTAAAACTGCATTAATCGTCCAAAAACTCATTAGTTTCACCAATATTTCATCATGGTCCGCTCACGCTACTCCTCCATTACAGTCTGTGTCACTCCAGACATGTCTTTGTGACTGTGCTGACCTCTGAACTGAAGAAGAAGAGTGCTTGTCTCCGCACATGCGCATTGCGGCTCATTGTTTCAGGGGGAAGACTGCCGGCTACACAACGACTTTCTTCTTCCAGTTTGTGCAAAATGGACGAATATCTATCGGATGAAGATGTTGTGGAGGAGAACTTTGAATATGATGGGTGTCCTTACAGTTTCGAGACAGAGTTTACAGATGAGGAGCTCATCGAAAGGAGGACGCAGAGGGAAAGAGAAGAACAGCTCTCCAGAGAGCAACAAACCGCTGCACGTCTGCGAATAGGGTGGAGCGACACAGACTGTAATGGAGGAGTAGCGTGAGTGGACCATGATGAAATATTGGTGAAACTAATGAGTTTTTTGGATGATTAATGCAGTTTTAGGAGTGGCGCTATACATGCCCCGTGTGCTACCATTATATGGATGTCCGCCGCTCGATTTTGGATCTAAATATCTCCAGAAGCACTGTTTGGATCAGGAAAGTCTTCTGGGTGAGTATATTGTTCTACTTCATTCTATAAACAATGTGAAAGCTGTAAAAACCGAACTTATCCTTTAAGGTGTTAATTATTTATATACACCATGGACTTTCCTTTTTGTGCAGTATATCATGGCATGCATGCAGTTTTTTTCCGTCAGTCCTCTATTTAGTCCAGTCTAAACTGAGTTTTTTCACTTAATATAGAATCTAATTTAAGGAAGAACCTTAAAAATAAGCAATGAGGGAATGTCCAAATATGGCTGGAATGAATCCATCTATTTTAAGAGCTCTTCATGATGAATCATTACTGGTAAACTGCAGGAGGAATCAGTCTGCTATATGCTCACTTAGCCTCCAGAGCTGAGTCACGGGACACCATGGGGATTTGAATGATAATGCTTGAGAGTGTTTGTGTGTATAAAGCTGCTTATGTGTGTGTTATTTTTTGTTCCAGCTCCTGGCCACGGTGCTGTCTCAGTCGGTAAAAGCCAAGGAGCATCTTTTGGAGCAGTCGCAGTCTGTGGAGCAGTCAGCGAGTAAGCACACACTCACGAAATCAGCCAAAAAAAGAGAAAAAGGCAACATCCTCATCCTCAGTGGAAGTGAAATACTGTGTCATTTTCAATTGGAGTGAAGCGTCTGTGCTGCTGCCGTCTGCTCAGTGATCAAACGCTGTAGAGATTTGAGGAGATACTACGGTTTGTCCTCTGCAGTGAGTCAGAGATTTGATGAAGGCATTTGGTCCGCGGTGAAGTCAAAACAATTAAGAAAGATCAAGGTTGATTCAGCAGCACAACAGAGCGCCTGAGGCCTGGTCTGGATCACCGCTTTTATGAATGATGTTTCCGTAAACCTGTCCCTCTAAAGACCACCTGTCCGGTTGTATCAGACACAAGCAGCAATCACCACCCACAGTCTTATGTAAAAATGACTGAAGGGATTCTGTGGTTATAAAAACTGCACAACAGGTTGTTCTTCCTTTAGATTTATGGACAGGGGTCTTGGGAATTTGAGTGTTTTATGCAATTCGATATCAACAAGAGCAAAAATCATAAATCTGTCACAGTTTATCAGATGGAGTCTGCATTCATTTTTTATCCATGGTTATTATTCATCACAGAATAATGTCAGGAATGAGCTTTACGAGACCCAGGTGGCTCTCAATTCAAATTTGGGACTTTCTGTACAAATACAGAAAGCACTATTTGGTCATGTTTTGGCTGTTAACTTTAGCTACTTCAAAAAAATTTCAAAAATAAATATTCTTCTTTTGGTAAAATCTCTTCATTTAGCTCAGAGCAGATCAAAAGTAGTACACGTTCTTAAAAATGATTTTAACCCTTTAAATGCCAATTCAATAGGTGATGTAATGTATTTGTTGGCGGAAAAAAAAAGACAGATTTTTAATATTAACATATTTGGGGCTGGAGATTTTTTTTTGGGGGGGGGGGGCGTATTTTTTGCCTTTATTGACAGGAGAGAGACAGTGGATAGGCTTGTGAAAGGGGGTGAGAGAGTAGGGGAAGACACTCTGCAAACTGGTCACAGGCGGGATTCAAACCTGGACCGGCAGAAGCAAGTACATGGGGTGCCTGGTTGCTAACCACGCTGCCAAACCAGCACCCCGGCTGGAGATTTTTTACGTGCTATCACACTGTTGGATATGTCAAATATTAATAAAAGCATTGGCTCTGATGCATCAGATTTAAATTTTTACTCCCGATTTACTCCCTCTATAACCATGTATTTTTCCACCAAATCAGTGACATCACTTATGAAATTGGCATTTAAAGGGTTAGAATCCAATTACCTTTAAAATATTCAATATTTTGGGGTGCTGGTTTGGCGTAGTGGTTAGCACCCCATGTACTTGCTTCTGCCGGTCTGGGTTCAAATCCCGCCTGTGACCAGTTTGCAGAGTGTCTTCCCCTGCTCTCTCTCCCCCTTTCACAAGCCTATCCACTGTCTCTCTCCTATCAACAAAGGCATAAAAGCCCAAAAATATACATTAAAAAAAAAAAAAATTCAATATTTTGATCAGGGCTGACCTTGATGAAGAGGTTTGAGGAAATAAAAAATATATATATATTTAGAAATGTTTGCTTAAAGCAGCCAAAATTAGTGGCTTTTAACAACCACAACAGGACGAAAGGGTATTACATTTGTCCACACTGTATCTTACCTTTTAAAATGTTTGAAATCACATTTTCTAAATGCATGTATAATATAGGTTTCAGGCCAACAATGAGTTCACTCTTTCAAATAGAGTGAAAGTTATGGTCAAATAAGTCGACATTTTACCTGTAGTGGTTTCAAACAGCCACAAAGAGACTCAAGGTTAATGTTCAAACTGATAAACTTAAGTTATATTTGCTAATATTCCCTCATTTTGAATGATACCATCAACACTTTCCAAAAATCCTAGGACAGGGACAACAAAAGATCAAGTCTGAGGAATGCTCAAAAAACACCTGTTTGAAATATTCCACTGGTGAACAGTTCAGTTCATTTGGTTTGATAAAAACACAGAGAGAGCAGCCATGCACAGTGGCATAAACACACAGTATCACAGAGACAGTGTAGTAGATCCACACAGACCCAATTCAGTCTGAGTCAGGTTTCAAGAGTAAACAATTACAAATCACAAACAGGTAATGAGTACAATAAAATGACAAGTTAAAAAAACAAAAACACAACAAAAAGCAGAAAGTATTTGTCTGTTCACTTCCTCTTTTCCTCAGCAATTAGGACCTGGATAGAGACGGGGAAGAAAGAGAATTTATATTTGGCACAGAGGATAGGATGCACCATGCGGATGGACTTGGTCTTCTCCAGTCCTCCATTTTTGTAAACGTAATCAAGGCCATTAAAGTTTACTTCAGTTATCTTAGAGGCCATTTTTTAATAATTTTACAATAGGTTGCCATACCAACAAATAATAGAAAAGATGATGACTAACTTAATAAAAGCTCAGTAGAAGTTTTTTGACCTAAACAGGTTAATTGGAAACATGACTGGGTATAAAAGGTGCATCCAGAAAGGCTCAGGTTTTCACAAGCACCACTATGTGAATGACTGTGTGAGCAAATTAGTCCAACAGTTTAAGAACATTTCTCAGCGTATAATCAAAAGGAATTTAGGGATTTAATTGTCTACAGGCTCAATAAGCATGTAACCTCTTCAGGGTTAATAAAAACAATTGTGGCAGGTTCCAGAGACAATCCCACAGTGGGTGCACTGTAAAAAGGGTTGTTGTAAATTTTTCAGTAATTTCCTGGCAACAAGATGCCAGTAAATTAATGTAAATGTCTTTACAGTAGCATTACTCTATTTACATTAACAAGAATATTATTGTAATTTCTATAAATTGTTTTAGTCCTGTACTTTCACTCAAGGAATTATGACTGTCTTTCAATTTACAGCATTATTACAGTATTATCAAAAACTGCATACTTACTGTCATGAAATCTACAACGCTTTAACGCTTTAACGCTTTTTAAATTACAGTGAATTTGCTGTATTTTAGTCATATAACGATGACTTTAACTATTTTACAGACCACGAATTAGAGAGATATACTTTTGTAAAGCAACAAAATCAAATACATGTTTTTTATGCAATAAAATCAATCTACTCAAACAATGGTTTCACCCAAATATGAGAAACATTACCGAAAAAAATCTTACCTGCTATTGGCCAGTTTTTCTGGGAAAAGTGGATTTTCTCCTGATTCATTACCATTTTCAATATTTACTGTATGGACATTTTACAGTAAGTAACTGTAGATTTTATGGTAAATGCTATAAATTTTACAAAAATAAGGTTTTTCTACAATATTTTGGCATTTACAGCAATTTACTGCAAAACTGTTAATTGTAGGCAGCTGTAGATACTACAGTAAAATGCTGCTAAGGTTACAAAAATCCATTACAGTGTGTTGAATGAGTAGAGTCCAGATGTGTCGACCTGACACTATGGAGTGAAAACACTCTATTTATTCATTTATTCATTTAACCTTTATTCAGCCAGGCTAGTCCGGGAGATCTGACCAAGAATGGCAGCAACTCACTGTTACAACAACAGACTCAGGCTGCATTTACACCGGTCAGATCCAATAAGTTTTCATTGTGTTTTGGCCTTGGGTTTACATGGAAACTCTTTGCGTATTCCAATCTTTCCCATTTGTTGTCTGAACTGATTTATTTTTAACTGATTCCAGAAAAGAAACTCCTCTGTGCTTCCACTCGCCATTGCGTCTACTCGCCAGTGCTGTTTGTGAAAAGTTTTTCTTCTTCGTACGTGTATTGTAGTAGCGCTGCCTCTCTGCAGACCTACATCACCATCTACTGAACCGGCATGCATACTACAGCGGTTTCATTTATCTCCAGCATCTCCGTCCGAATCGACTTTGTAAACGCAAAGGAAAAATCTTTGCGTTTTAAGTCAGGAGTGTCCGTGTAAATGTAGCCTCACTTTCATACAGAGCAGATTAGGTGCTTGGATGAATCAAAGTGTCATCAGTTTCAGTTTCACACTGAAAGTCAGGACAGAAGATTTGTCCCCAAGTATTTAAAAAGGTTCAGGGCTTTAGTTATCTTGGACTTAAGACAAGCAAATCCCTGCTTCAGTCCCTTCAGTATGAAGATAAAGTCAAACTGAGTCAAATCTGTCCAGCTCACTGTAAACACTGATGGTTGGGGGCGATAATGTAAACCACTACCACCCTGCCTAAAAAAACTTGGAAAATACTTTTTGTTCATGGATTTATGTCCACCGAGGGCCTCTGTGGGTATCTTACTATCAAGATTCAAGGTGACATTATTCAGAGGCTGCTTTCAAACCCAATTCTTAGCATTTGCATTTTTACACTCTCATTAAAGGGTGATAATAGTTTGTGTGTTTCTTAAGCTCTTGGCTGTTGCAGTAACAGTTTGGCTAAGTCATTATTTGATGAACGGGACTCCCTGTGCTCAAACCACCAATGAGCAGAAGCAAATAATTAGTCTTCTGCTCACTGAAGAGATTTTACTGTGACTTTATGGTAAGGGGATGATGTAGCCTGTAGCTTCCCTCATACAGTATGTGATGTTTTGTTTGCTCGCACATTCTCATAGGATATTTCCCATTTAAATTCAGACACAGAGCTTGTTGTTAGTTTCCTGATCTCACCTTTAAAACAATGCTATAAATTTGCATTTATTAGCTTCTACAGCTTCAATCCGTGGGAGGTTTGGTGCTAAACACCAACACAAAAGCTGACAAAGTACACATCTGCTACCAGAGCTGCAGTGGTATAATACAAAGGCATTTTTGTAGTTTTTTTCAAAGCTTCTGTTTCTCAAGATGATGTTTCATCATCTGATAACATCTTATTGCAGAGTTGAGAAACTGTAGTGAAGGAACAAGTATTTTCATGCTCCCTGAAGACTTAATAACTTACAAAGACAATGTTCCATCGAGGGGAAGGGTGAAATAGGCCAAAACTATATATCAATATCTTCAATATCTTGAAGCTAAGAGGCAAAGCATGATTTACTTCTCAATACTTCATCTGTTAATAAATAACCTGGAGGCTATTAAAACCTACTTGTATTGATTCATTTCTTTATAGCAAAGCAACAAAAATAAGAGACCCTCAATCATAAGTTTTTTTTGTTCTGAAATATAAAACAATGCAGATAGACTTGCCAAAAATGTCCAGAATTTTTTAAAAATATGGACATTTCCATATGTTGAGGTGATCAAAATGTTTCGGTTCGTAAATATCATGGGTTCTAAATTATGTCTCCCTTACTACAAAAATGTGTTGTATTAAAAGTGGTGCTGAAAGCCGAGCAGTTAGTCAGCACTCCATAAATTCAGCCAACAGATTTGGCCAAAAATCTTCTGGACTCCCTCACCCTGCATTCATCTCTACCCACTGTCTCTCTCTTCTATCAAACAAAGGAATGAAAAGCCTGAAAAATAGTCATGAAAAGTGAAGAAATGCAAAGATCCTGCATCATATTTTAACAAAAACAGAGAGAGTTGAGTGAATCAAGGGAGGAGCAAGGGATTTGATAAACCTTGGTGGTTCTTTCTCTCTGATTCACTGAAATTCAGAAATACTACCAACAAATTTAGCCAATCAGACAGTGCACAGGAGATTGCCTGCTATTCCTGGAATTTAAAACATAACTAGCAAGTATTGGTGTTTAGGACTTTAGTTATTATTGATGCTGCCGTTTACAAGCCATAATACTTATGCCCCTGTGATGCTTCACCCCCTCCCTGATCGTCTGACTGAGGGAACGTGTTGTGCTTGTGTGATGGTACCTCTGCCACAGTTTTTATTCCGGACTACAGAGTAACAATCGACCTCCGTGTGGGAAACATTAGTTAGTGAGGACATTAGTTGCGGCTCGACGGACTGCAGAGGACTCACAGAGGATGCTGCTGCAGGGCATCAGCTGCAGTGTTTTGTGGTTGGCAGATGAGTGAAAAGAATGTAGGTGGAATAATGTCCGCTTATACATTCTATTATATTATATATGATCGCGGTGAAACTCAAGCTGATGTTGAACAAAATGAGGTATTTATGGACACACGACACAACTTCAGTTGGCAACGGGATTTTGATCACAGAGTCGCGTTCGGTGTGAATGCAGCTCAATACTGGAAAAGGGGGCATGCAAAGTCAACAGGAGACAGGAGCACTGGGCCTAAAGGTGTGTTCACACCGCAAGCTACTTGTACTACCTCCCCACACTCTCCATGCAAAGTCAATGTACAGCCGCCATGGGGCGGGGGTAACCCTCCCGCGATGCGACAGCCGCTTTTCACACTACCATATAGCTTGTCGCACAATTTCAAAGTCAAAAAAAGTTTTTCTCCTCAGGCGATGTCGTGTGTGGATCTGTGGCAACAGCCAATCAGCGGTGTGTGCACGTGTGACGGTGCCCATGACAGACAGTTTTTCATCCAGACGACAGAGGAACAATTTATGTCCATGTGAGAAACATTAGTGAGTGAGGACATTAGTTCCGCCTAGACGGATCGCAGAGAACTCACAGATAATGCTGCTGCAGGGCATCAGCTGCAGAGTTTTGTGGTTGATAAGTGAATGAAAAGGATACAGCTGGAGTAATGTCCGCTTATACATCCTATTATATGATATATGATATGATCGCGGACGTGACGTCATCGAGCGATGACCGACGGCAACGGTGACCAAAATGAGGTATTTATGGACGCGCGACGATACGTCATTTGGCAACGCAGCATAAGAGTGTGTGTGGGGAGTATGCACAGTGCTGCACACATAGCAGTGTGAATTGACATGGATTTGACGCCCTCACGTAACAAATGTGGAAGTTTCAAGGTGTTATCACAGCCAATCTTCATTGCTTTGTGTAAAGGCTGTGAGAGGGACTAAACTGGTATCAAAATCATTTAATTACAACAAGATGAATGCTCCTTTATACAAAACAAATATTAGTAATCATATTATTCAACCTGAAATTGTAGTTGATCATCCAGTATCACTAAAACATGATTTTAAAGGAAGCAGAGTCCAGAGCAGAGAGTGTCTTAAATAATTAACTACAGTAGACATAACTAAAATAGTTCAGACTAATAAGTAACAGAATGCATCAACCATCTCCTAGTTTGTGATGGGAGATGCATTCTTTAATTCTCCAGTGCAGTGAATTAAATATTACATGTTCTTCAACATTAATGGTCAGCACATGTTGATGTTATCCTTGCTGCCAAAGCTGATGCAAACTGAAGGCAAATCTTAATCCAACACAATTACTGATATTTCAGCGAAAGGAGCATAACCATATTTTCATTTTATATCTGAATTAATAATAATAATAATAATCCCATCATTTATATTCTCAAACTAAATTAAAACATAATTAGTTTTGCTTAATTTGATAGGCTCAGCACAGAAGTTAATCTGAAAATTTTTCAGTGCAATAATTATGAATTCTGTAGTTATTTCTGTATATTTTATTTACATGCACAAATGCATTTGGTATTGCTAATTAAAAAAGTTCCTCACAAACTGAATATATTTTTTTCTGCTCGCTCACTTTTCATTTTATTAATTGTTTAACACAAACTGTTATAATATCAATATTGAAAGCATTCTTACTTTACAGCTTTATTTCACACCTGCCTAGAACATTTGCACAGCGCTACGGATTTCATAAACATTTAAAACTAACTGTACTTTCTGCTGTCAGTATTTTGTTAAAAGTGTAATTTAATGTTTTTACATACTGTAATGTATTTTAAGTGTTCACTCTCTTCTTGGCTTCCTTGTCTCTGTTTTTCACCAAAGGTTCCTCCAGTCACACTGCTCATGAGCAACGGACGTTTGAGCGGAAGGCCGAGGAGGATGATGGGAGAGTGAGTTTTTCTTTTCTTTTGGCTGATTCTCTTTCTTAATGAGTTGAATCGTCTCAACAAGAGCCTTATTAGGAGGGAAAGTCATCCAAACGGGTGCGTTCTTGGGTCTAGTGAGGTGTCAGCCACATGGTGTGGTCGTGTCAAACCTCAACAGATGACACCTCGCTGACGGCTTGCGAAAGTGCCGTCACTATGGAGACAGGCAGAGTGACACACTCATGCAGGAGGGGCCTGCCTCCACCTGTCCTCACTCCACACAGAGACACCGGGACGCCACATGCTGCTCTGCTCTAAAACCTGCCAACAGTGTTTTTGTGTGTGAAGCTGAGGGTTAAATCCTCCGCGTGAATTCTAGAAATCAAGCAGCGAAGTGCTCCAAGAGTGTATTGATTGGTCGATTTCCTCACACATTCTTTGACACTGAATTTATTCACAGATCCAACATGCTATTGTGTGATTGTATCTTGCTGCACTGATGGTTTGTGTTTCCTTTGCATGTGTTGGAAGAGGAGCATGACTGATATTTTGGTTGTCAGATGAACAAGAACTAAAGACACATTTCACTGAATATACTTTATATACCATTTACAGCCGAGTGGGGCAGGAATTAATCCAAAAATTCTTAGGGAGAATCAGGTTCTCATGGCTGACAGTATATGGGATATTAGAACAGCCTTTCAGATAAATGCCTAAATTAAGGTCTGTGATGAACACACACATACAAGAATTAAATATTTTATTTTGCAGCATAAAACTCATCTGATGTTGCCCCATTTTTGAAATTTAAAGCGTTAGTGCCTTTTTCAAAGGATGGTTGCAGGCAAATTACAACAAGTTCAGGTTCCTGATGCTGTAATAGCTCAATGTTTTAAATTATCAATAACTTATATACCAGAAAGAGATGGTATCATGGTGCAATACAATATTTTAATACTTGAGTCCTGATTTGATTTTATTGCAGTTCTTAATATTTTACAATAGGCTGTGTATTTGGATACTTAACATTGTGATATACTGTGGTCTATAAACTTTACTAGGCTGCATTTTCAAAAAACAAAAACAAGTTGTAGAGTTTCAGTACTGCTGTTTAGGTGAAAAGCCCTTGTTTTCCACATGTCGAGGCCTTCAGTCTTTGCACATAAAGTTAGTAACAAGCTGAACTAGTCTCTTTGTTTGGACATTCTTCATGTGATATTTGTGGACAACAACACAGGCGTGCTAACAACAGCTAACTACAGCCTGGTAGATCAGCATGTTTTTTTTCCGACTTCAACTGGAACGCCGATAAGTCGGAGATGATGTCGCTCCCATTTCCGAGGTTACTGGAACGCAGCTTTACGACAGTCGCCGCGCGTGCTCATGCGTAGCAGAGTCTTTACGTCGCCGGTAATAGATTCTCCTCACAGTCCCTTTAATTATCCAAAGTTCAGTACAAAAAAAGCTTCTTACTTTTTTTCTTGCTAGCTTGATGCTAACATAAAATGAAAACCTCCAATGACTGGCGAACAGGGAGCACTGGACTGCACTACTGTAAACTTAAGAACCATTAAAATGCACAAGAGCAAACATAATTAAGATGCGTCATAGCCACTGTCTGGAAGAGAACCACATGACAACTAGAAAATCTCAAAGAACACAAACCTCTGCTAAGACATTTCTCACTGACCTGACAAATATTCGCCACGGAAATATTTCACTAGTTTGGCTGGAGAAGAGCCCATAGACAAAATTTCAAAAGGGGAGAAACTTCAAAAACAACTGTAGCCTGTGACTGGACGATCATTCTGCCAGTCACACTCTTAACAGACCAATCCATATAAGGCCACAGTATTACGTAACAGCTAGACCCTGTTGTTAGCAGTTAGCCTAAGCTATGTTTAAGTCCTTAGACTATTGTCTCACATTAAATTATACCACTTTGCACATAAAGCTAGTAACAAGCTGAACTAGTCTCTTTGTTTGCTCAGAATTGTGAGGAAGCTTTGTGTTGGCAGGTTTATCAGCTGAGTTAGCTTGGCATTAGCTTTGCTGTCAGCTTCCTCTTGGTGGTGTCGAGTTAGGTTAGCCATATTTCCACATTATTTTACTCATTCTTACATGTACATTGTGTCATGTCCATCTTTTATGTCCATTTTAAAGTCCAAAGAAAGAAAGAAGAAGCTCTAGATGTCACCTCTGCAGAAGCAAATGGCTCAACAGCACCAATGTGTTGACTGAAAGAATCACTGACTTTATCAAAATGGAACCAAAAGCTTTATTAAATGTTGGAAATCAGTACACTAAAAGTATTTATTATTTGCAGTCTTGAATCAACACACTTTCAGCTCTTCAGTGCTATAGTGTATTGATTTTTTCCTACACCTCTATGGCCACAATCATGGGCACCAGCTTGATCAGGTCATTAGATTAAGGGGGTAATTATCAAGCAATAGGTGACAACATGTGTTGAAGGTGTGGTAGTTGGTTTCAAGTCCAGCCATACTGTGGTTCCACAAAAGCTTGGTAATACCTTTTTACCTCTATTGGGTTTAAGCTTAAGAAATGTTGAAACTTTTTATTTATTTTTTATTTTACCTTTATTTAACCAGGTTGGTCCCATTGAGATTAAAAACCTCTTTTTCAAGGGAGACCTGGCCAAGACAGGCAGCAGCAAAAACACAAAGTTGCATAGCTAACACTAACTTGTGTTAGTTTGTGAAGATTATCATGATGAACAAAATGTGTACATTTCATAAAGTTTCAGAAATGATCCTAGTCCATGGTACAAAATATCCCATATGCTTCTAGTCAAGACAGCAAGCAAATCGCCGTGTTATCTTCCAGGTTGGCCTAGAAAAATATGTCATAGCTGCACCACTCTATATGGGTACGAGTTTTCAAACATAGACACAAAAAGCAACACTTGTAATTCATAAAATGAACTGCAGTTGGTTTAGCATGAAGTAGAGTCTCACTGGTATTAAAGTATTACAAAATTAACGTGGCAAAATTTCAATTTCATCTCAAAGTTTGTCCCGTAGAAAATGACCCTACTCCATGGTAGGGCTGGGTAATATGGACTAAAAACCGTGATATATTATTTTTTTAACTAAATGATAAAATAGTTTATCTACCTTGGTGTTTTGGTTCCGCTAAGAAATAGAAAAAATGAAATCACTGTTGAAATTTTTCAACAACCTGAAAAGCTGAGAAGTCTTATTTTTGTTATTTAACAGTTAAAGATTCGAGCTAGTTGTTTCTTTAGCATATTTCTCCATAGTGCAGGCTACATTTAAGCTTATGTAGCTTGTATTTTGTAGATACGATGGATGTTTCTCTGCTGTTTTCTAGAACAGTGTTCTCTCCAATGTTCTAGACCTGGCCGCTGTGCTGTGCTCTAGAACAGGTGTGTGCTCCGTGCTCTAGAAGAAGCCTGCGGACTCTTCTAGAAGCAGGCAGTAGTGTTCTGTGTTCTGTGTTCTAGAAGCAGGCAGTAGTGGCGTGGCTGGGTGAGTTTCAGCTGCAGTTCTACACCACCCACTTCCTCACCGCCGGATATGATCTAGACACCATTAGCCGCATGACCCCCGAGGTAAGGTCATGACCCCTGACCCCCTCACGCCCCGCCCCCCCTGTCTGTCAAGGCTCCGCCCAGCTCAGCTCTCAAATCAGCTCCCCCCCTCGCTGACCTGGATGATGTCATCATGACCCTCCTGTCTCTGTCACCCGACCCCCCCGGTGTGAGTCCTGAGCCTCAGCCAGTCACTCCTCATGCTCAGTCTGCTTCATGTACATACCTGCGTTCACACATGGCTGTGCGTGTTCCAGTCTGTGCTGTAAACCCACAAAATGGTCTGGCTTCAGACCTTCACCCTGTAGGTACTTCTGCTTCAGGCTCCACCGTGAGGCCACCTCCACTGTCAGGCCTGGAAGTGATCAGATACATCACAACCAATCACTTCAAACTGCATGTTTAGTTTATCTGTCAGTATTTATGATAATTTAATTATCCAAAGTTCAGTATGAAAAAAGTTTCTCTACTTTTTTTACCTCTGCCAAGGAGGTTATGTTTTTCGGGAGTGTTTGTTTGTCTGTCTGTCTTTCCGTCCGTCCGTCTCTCTGTGAACAAAATAACTCAAAAAGTAATGGATGGATTTTGATGACATTTTCAGGAAATGCTCGGCATGGGAAAAGGAAGAACTGATTCCATTTTGGTGTTGATCCGGTCAGCGTCTGGCCGCCATGGCAAAAAATGTGATTTCTGTGAATAACTAGTTAACTAAAATAGATATTATTATGAATCCACTTGCTAATGGTATGTTTTCATGGTCAAGGAATCTAAATATTTTAATGAAAGGACTAATATTTATGGTCAAAATCACAATATGGCTGAGGACTGTGGTGCTGGCAGAGGTCTGCGCTCTCTGAGTGCTTTTCTAGTTTCTTGCTAGTTTGATGCTAACACAAAATGAAAATTTCCAACTAACAGGTAGCACTGGACTGCACTACCGTAAACTTAAGAACCTTTAAATTTCACAAGGGCAAACATAATTTGTATGCATCATAGGCACTGTTTTGTAGAGAACCACATGACAACTAGAACAGCTCAAAGAACACAAACCTCTGCTAAGACATTTCTCATTGACGTGACAAATATTCGCCATGGAAATATTTCACTGGTTTGGCTGGAGAAGAGCCCATAGACAAAATTTAAGAGGGCAGAACCTTTAAAAACAACTGCTTGGACTATTGGACGATCATTCTGCCAGTTACACTCATAACAGACCAATCCATATCAAGCCACAGTATTACGTAACAGCTAGACCCTGTTGTTAGCAGTTAGCTTAAACTATGTTTCAGTCCTTAGACTATCGTCTTACATTAAATTATACCACTGAGATTTATCATTTACCACTAACATGTGACATGAACCTTGTCAACGGCAATCCTCACCAAATTCTCCTGAGTAGAGCATATTTTGTCAGGTATCATTAAGTAACCACATCTACCATAGGTTAACTAGAATCATCCGCGGAGGATTTCTGGATGTCTCCCAGTTTCACAATAGTGATTCCCAGCTTCCAGTCTTCTCTGATTTGATAATCAAAAGCAAAAGAACATGATTACCATGAGAAAAGCTTGAAGTGACGTTCTTTGTTGCGCTTTTAAAGAAGAAATTTAGTCAATTTCTAATAAAACTGCAGATATTGCCACATTCATAGATTTCGTTTTTTAAATATGCTGTAATCACGTCTTCAGCTTTCGCCTCTCTTCACTGATTTTACTGTCCAGCTTTTGCCAGTGACGTTGTTGGGACTGGAGCTCTGCATGATTTCAGACAATGAATCAGAAAGGCCTACCTGCACCACAATGTTAATTTCTCACACAGTTAGCCAAATTCTTATTAAAAATGTGGAAAACCTAACCCTAACCCTGTCGCATTATGTTAACAAATCCTTGAAAAAATCCCCAGATCTGTTATTTATGGTCCCCATTAAAAATATAATCAATTTTGCACCATGAAAAACTTTCCCTGAAAATGTTCAAAATTTTTTTGGCACATTTTTTGGGGCACAAGCCACAGACTTGGCTGTGTTGCTCTTTTTATGAAAGCATGATTCTTAGGTCTAAGAATCAGTGTAAAGGTGATTTATCAGGATTTCCAACAATACAAAATAACTAATTTATATTATTTAAGTGAAGCAATAATCAACAAGAATAATGTTTCTGAAGTATTTCAGTATAGATAAAATTATCAGTGTTTATTGTGTTGCCTTCATTAATCAGTTTCATTACACTGCACTCATGCCTGTCATCTTTACACAGCCTTTCTATGATTCAACATATACAACTAACATTATCTGAATGCCTTGGCCATTGATATTCATGTTGTTTACCCCATCTTTACCAAGTTTATTTTTCAGTTCTATTCCCATCCATCATGACGTTACATCTCATGGGTGCATAAAATAGACGTCACTTCCTGGCCGAACAGTGGAGGCGGCCCCAATATGGAGGCTGCAACCAAAAGGCCTGAGAGTGGAAATCTGCAGCCAGGCCGCTCTCGCTGTAAACGCTGCTCGTTGTCTTTGTCCTTGAGTGTGTTTCCGGTGCCAGTGTGTGTTTTAGTGTGTGTGCATCGAAGTGGACACAGTGGTGTGACATAAACCGCCTACAGGCCGGGGACACTCATGAGAGATTATCCACACAAAATATTCCTGAAGGCACATCACACGCAGCTCGAGTACAAATGTCAAACGAACGCACAAAATTGCTTACATATAAAAGAGAAAAAAAACACCTACAGTAGTCATTGTGGATTTCTGATGTGACTAAGTGTGCTCTGCGTTGAAGGACCTGACGGCAATCGGGGTCATGAAGCCTGGACATCGAAAGAAGCTGACATCCGAGATCAGCAAGCTGCCCTCCACGGACTGGCTGCCAGACCACAAGCCTGTAAGGCTCCCACGTGCTCTACACAACAACAAAAAAAGGAGGAGATGCTGAGTTTGGGCAGACACATGCACAAATTCAAACACACAGAACTATTCAGAATCACACTGCAGGGAAATAATCCTGTTTCTCATGTTTGTGCATCACTGTGTGTTTGTTTTAGGCTAATCTGGCAGACTGGCTGTCTCACCTGGGTCTCAGTCAGTACTATCAGGTCCTGGTGCAGAATGGATATGAAAACATTGACTTCATCTCTGACATCAGCCTGGAGGATCTGCAGGAGATTGGGATTACAAAACTCGGTAAGACACTGCAAACAGGGTCCCAGCAGATCTCAAATATGATTTGGACATTTTAAGACTCCTTAAGTTCCTAAAGAGGTCTTGATTTTTCCTGTGATAGGTCTTTAAATTTGATGGCAAGCTAATAGAGACCATCTTTAACAAATCTATTCTGGTCTATTTGAGGGATGCTTCAGAAAACACTGGAAAAGTAAATGGTGGCAGCGACATGCTGCTTGAACAGAGAGCATTAATCACATGTTTGACCAAATGCATAAAAGGATAAAAGCATATTCTCTTGTCTTTGGTGCTCTCTCCCACTTTCGTTGAGAAAAATTAGTCTTTGTGTGCTCTCAGGAAATTAATATTTAAACTCACTGCTTGTGTTATTTCAGTAAAATAACAATCTCATTTTAACAGGTCAGAATTTTGGCATTTTGTTACAAAAGAAAACAAATTTACCACACCAATGTTGATTGTTTGTCCTGCAGTGTAAAAAATGTCTTAATTTTCTCCATTTGGGCCTTAAGTGCAAATGTACTTCTTTTGTCTGACTCCCAACTCTTTATGAAGCTGATTGAAAACGGCTTGTTGTGGCACTTTTAGCACTGCTATGGACACATATATACATATTATAAAAGTTACATTTATTGGGATCCCCAAAAGCATTTAATTTAAATGTAATAGGGTCATGCCATTGAAAGAAGAGGTTTGCATTTTAAAACCATCAACTATAAAATAATATATTTTCGTTGCATTAGTATGTCATGTTGACTATGAACACTTAAAGAATGCTTATCATTGTATACATTTGAGCTGGACCAATTCTTCCCTAATCTCCATTAGCTGCTCCATTTTGCACGGCACCAGAAAGCCCCCTCCATCTCTCGTCACGGGGGACCTTGGTGTTCTGCAAACTATTAACAAAAAAAATACAAGAAATAGTTTGTGCAAAAAGAATGACATAGTTGCACCAATGCATTGTGGACTTTCTCATGCAGACCAATGAAGTATACCGTCTATTTTTAGAAGGATCCCTGTAACACACAGCTTCTTAAGATTTGTTCATTTTATTAAGCTTTTTGTACAAATCATCTCCTTAGGGTATGGGGTATCATCACAACATGAATTCCAGTACACTGATTTTGATCAATTTTAACTAGCTAGATAGCTAGATAGATGGGTGCATGTATAATAAAGCTTATTTTTTCAGTGGTTACTTTACATTTTAAGATCAGCGGGATCTATTGCTATAGTTTTTTCAGGAAAACTGCACATGCTTGGAAGCACTGTTTAATGTAATAACTAGAAATCACCTAGAAAGCTCAAACCTCTGCAAAGGTGGCTCACATAGGCTATTGCTGTTACATCTATAAGCAACAGTTCCATGATAAAGTTGTCATCATAATATGATTCTTTGACCCTGAAAATCCTCACCTAGCACTCAGAATCACGTTGATTTCATTATCATTAGACAGTTGTTAAGCAAAATTAATCGTTTTTGCTAATGGTTATCCAGATCACCACCAAAATATAATGGATTTTTCCTTGGACCAAACCACACCTTTTGTAAAATTTTTTATGTAAATCGGTCTAGTAGTTTTTGCCTAATCTTGCAAACAGGCTAAAGGACAGACAAACAGAGAAACAGATGCATTTATACGCAGTAGTTCCATGATAAAGTTACCATCATTATATGATTCTATGACCCTGAAAATCCACTCCGAGCACCCGGAATCATGTTGATATTATTATTAAGTAGACAGTAAGTGAGCAAAAACGATCATTTGCTAATGGCGGTTATCTGGATCACCACCAAACTCTAATCATTTCAGGAGACACTGGGACATTTCCAACATCTCCTGAAAATTTCAGCAAAACCTTCCAGTAGTTTTTGTGTAATCTTGCTTACAAACAAAAAATACAGGCAATCATATGCCAGAAAACACTGAATGAATACGAGAGCTGAACTCTTATTGGTTTGATCACCCAAAGATACATAATCCGTCCCCTTTGCGCCCTGTGCCTGGCTTTACCCTGAGAATTTGTACCGTCACAATAGCCAAATTTAGACCAAGACGCCCCAAAACATCATGTGTTACCCTTCCTCACCACCTTGGACAACATGCTTCACACTGTCAGGACTGGGCCCTAAAGCAGCAAGGAGTGATGAGGTCAGAGGTCAGAGCTCAAACAATAACACCAAACCAACAACCATGGCCTGCTGCTTTAATAAATGTTTTAAACAAACGCCGGGTGAGGTGTCTGAATCAACAGCATTGTGTGGATTTGCTGTTCATTATAAGACTGAGATCCACATTTAAGTTTTCCTGCTGCTTAACAGAAGGTTTTTTCTTGCCCCATGATGGAGGGATTCATGATTGGCTAACAGATTCATGTTGGGTGTTGGATGTATATATTTGTATATATATGTATATGTGTATTTTTATATCTATATATGTATCTATGTATATATGTGTATCCTTTAAATGAAGAGTTTTATGCTCTATTGTAAAGTGTCTTGAGATAACACTTGTTGTAATTTGGCGCTATACAAATAAAAATTGACTGATTCACTGAACTGCTGTGTTCCTCTCCTCCTCTTTCAGGTCATCAGAAGAAGCTGATGTTGGGGGTGAGGAGACTGAAGGAGCTGCAGAGAGGAGACACCAGCTCCGAGCCTCCTCAGAGCCCCTCCACCCCTCCCTCCAGTCCAGGGAGCAGCACAGGCTCAGAGCCACGCAGGGAGGCAAAGAGGCTGAGAGAGGGGGCCCCGAGTCCGCTGGCCAAACCTCGGCCAGGCCTCACCCAGTCGCAGACCCCTCCCCTCACACCCACACAAACCCCTCCTCAGACCCCCCAACATACCCGTACCCAGCAGGCGTCACCCAGGGCTCGACCACGTCCCTCCACCCAGATGGGGGCGACAGAGTCACCGGTACCACTGCTACGTCTGCCCTGTGAGGAGGAGGAACGACGAAGAACTCACAGTCTGATTGGCTCTGAGTCCGACTCTCGATACGCCACCGTGTGCCGCAGCAGCTCCGCCCGTACCGCCGCTGCCAATGATGTCACAGTAAACCGCAGCCAATCATCCGTTACCCTCCGGCCTCGAAGGAAAGGGCGGCCCCCGACTCCACCTAAGCGGTCCTGTTCTTCCATTACGGGGAACGACGGGGAGGGGGAGGCACAAGGGGAGGGACTTTTAGGGCTACCCGCCTATCGGGAACGGCGAGCTAGTGACTGCGGCACCCTGGGAGCTGCTTTGAGATCTCAAGAGTCAGGAGGCCTGGAGAGATCAGAGGGGGCTTCTGGAAGTGTCCGCAGCCTCGCAGCCATGCTGGAAACATCTATGGTCGGCGGAGCGAAAACCCTGCCGAGGAATATGGGAGGCAGCAACAGCTACCTGCAGGTGAGTGTGTCTCACCTGAATCAACCTTCGCCAGGATCCTCCCCATCTGAAACACTAAAAGTGATATGCCAACATTTTCTTTGTTTCCATGTCTTACCTCACTCCTGAGTCCATGACAAGCAGGTAGACACCATTCTTATGACTGTGCATCCAGAAACAAGGAGGAGATGGGCAGAGCTCGCCCACTGCTTGTTAGCTTTGCTTAAACACTGGGAGTCAAGGGGTATAGCTAGCCTACTTCTCCCTAAACTCATCAAATATACTCTTCAGCAACTCTAAATGGTCCTGTGTGCTTGTTGTGACTCGTTATGTTGTTGAGTCTTTTGAACGTCTGGGTGTGAGCCACTCGTAAATGAGCCTGCAAATTCAGGAATGGCTCACAAACGAACGTCTCACTCACAACTACGAAAAGATTATCATCGTTCACTTAAAGGTGTACTCAGCGATCTTCTAATCTTCTAATCTAATGCAGTATTTGTGAAATTCACCATATTTCTCCTCTCCCTCCACATGATGTCCCCACTGACAGCATGTTGAAAAAAAAATTTGGTCTCAATATACAGCCTTGGCGCTGAATTTCAGCCGGAAAATACTGTGGCTCGGTCCGAGTCACCAAAACAAAGTAAACCCCCCCACATCCAGGGGGCGATCATACTCATGCACAGATCAGGCAGAAGAGGGAGGGGGAGTCGTAGTTTGCGTAGCGTGCGCAGTTAGCGTAAGAGAGAGATACAATAGTTGCGGCAGCAATGGCTGAAAACAGCCGAAATGAAAGAGGTCAGAGGAGTGAAAAGTGAAAAAGAAGGACTATGACCATGAAAGAGCGAAGACCAACATTGGTGTTGCTTTCTGACAGTGGAGGGAACACCGCCAATTGAAAGACCTGAAAACGGACGCGGATGTCGCCGTCCGTCTGCTAGATAGGTAAGCTAAGCAACATTAGCTTCGTGGTGCTTCACATAACAGTAACAGCCGTCAGGCATTCATCTTATTGTATAATCTGCTGTACTGTTGTTGTGATGTTTTTAATAAAGGCAGTCGAGTTGTCTGACAAGTCGGGGTTTCCTTAGCTACGTCAGCTATGCAGTTTCTACGGCCGTTTCCATGACGATGCACGTCCATCAGCTTTCGAGAGGCGGGTCTAAATTCGAATATAAACAAACCCTCCACTCGTTTTCTCTCACATCGCTGACTACACCTTTAAAAGAGCTGTTCAAAAGAGGTGATTCATTCAAGAAAGTCATATCTCTAAAAATAAAACAGACATAGGTCAACAAAATAAAGCCGCTGTTTATGAGTACAGAAGATAATATGAAGACAGTAGAAGACGGCGCAACATAACAGGGTTAAAAAACGAGCCACAACAAGCACACAGAACCGTTCAGAGTTGCTAAAGGGTTTATCTGATGACTGCAGACGCAGGCTAGCTTCACCCGTTGATTCCCAGTGTTTGAGCTAAGCTAACTACCTGTGTGTCTTTTTCTTGTTACTCCATGCACAGTCAGAAGAATGGTGCCTTTAAGCTTGTCATGGACTTGGGAGTGAGGCAAGACATGAAAACAAAGAAAATGCTGGCATATCCCTTTAAAAACACCTGTGTAGAGCATTGATAGTGACGTGGTTTTGTGTACGTGTCTGTATATGTGTGACGATATGTTACTGTTCTCTGTCTTTGTGTATGAGTTGACTTGCTGGAGCGGATTGTCTCCAAAGGGACAATCATAATCATATAACTAATGTGTGCTAACGATCCTATGACCTTCAGGTAAGTCCACCGATGCTTCGGCGGCAGCCAAATGCAGGGGGCTTTGGCTCTGATGAGGATGATGTCTTGAATCGGCGCCGGACCATTAGTGGACCAGAGGCCCTTCCTGCTGATCAAAATGAAACCCGTCAGCAACAGCCACGTCCAGAACCCCGACCCCGCTCCACCGTGGTCTCCTCTGCAAGTTCAGAGATCACTGATGGCACGGCGACACTCCGAAGGAAGCCGCGTCCTGTTGAAACAGACTCTGAGACGCCTGCATCCACGGTTACCACTGTTGTTACAATGACAACCGGCACAGACACCATACGCAGAAGGACACGCACATCCGAGCAAACGGAAGCTGTCAGTCAAAGCAATAAGCAATCGCACCCTCCCAGCAGTCACGTGGACAGTAGCAGGAAATCAGGGGGCGAGCCGCAGCAGAACGGGGGCGTGGTCCTGAGGAGGAGGCCGGTGTCCGATGTTCCCGACAGGACGGAGACGAACAGGGAGAGCTGTGAGTGGATGGAGGCAAGGAAGTCCCTGAAACCGCCGGTTTCCCCTAAACCATCCACAGTCGCTCTGAAGAAGACACAAGCAGACCCCCCAACCCCAACTCGCAGGGTCCCAATACCTGGACCGGATACCGCAGAGTCAACACCAAGCCCAGGTGATAAAAACAGACACACTCTCACACAAGCTGAAGATGTTTTGATGAGTCTGAACATTAGGAGATTAGACTTTGCTTTAAGAATAACAAATTAATGGAGAATAACATCACACTCGAGCTGACTGTGTGAACTCATGGTAACAGAAGCTCCTCCCACCTCCTGAGTTTGAATTCCTACTTTAGGGCGTCTCACATTGCAACTCAGCTTCTCTTAATATCAGAGATTAAAAGGCAGTGAAGCCACAAATATTCAAAGCTCCCCCTCCTCAACAGTAAAAGGTAATGAATTGGCGACATACAAATAAAAATTGATTGATTGATGTCACAAGGCTTGAACTGTTAAGATGGATAGTAGGAATTTCAATGAGCTATTTTTAATCACATCATTGGCAGTTTCAGCCAAATAGTTTGAGTATTATGGTTTTGCATTTCTAAAAACATAATTTCAAGTCTGTAATGACAACGCAAAGCTAGTAATTTGGTCTGAAAGTCTTCAGTATGAAAAAACGTTTATTTCATGTCATTTACTTTTAGATTCAAAGTCTTCATATATCTTTTTTTTTTAACAATACAGGGCTAAATCCCAGTCAGATACTCTGTCTAAATCCTGGATTGCCAATCTGTTTGCCAAATTGTCCACCCTCAAGAGAGGTGCCAGAGGGTAGGGCTTGGCAATATTAACTAATGTCAGTATCATGATTAATGGAAGCTATTACCTCGATTACGATTAATGAAAGATTGTCTTCCTGCAGTATTTACAATTTGACTTTTTTCTGCTTGATGTCCTCCTCACAGAATCCCAAATGTGCCAAAACAACTGAGAGAACATTTTTCTTGGCTACAAGGTCCTCTGAAAGATTGGCTATTGTCTCCTCCATTTTGGCTTTAGTCCTTCGCTCTTGGCAAATGTAAACGCAGACTGAATGGAGGGGGCACGGTCATGTGCCTTACACAGGGAAAATATCAAAATAATTGACATGAGTAAAATTACTTTGATTAGAGGGTCTAAATGTTGATTTTTCAATTAATTGTCCAGCCCCACCAGAAGGTCTTGAGGGGACGCACGAGGTGCTGTTAGCTTTGAGGCTGTCAAAATTTGGTTTATAATAAACAAAAACAGTAATTTAAACTCTTACACATCTCTTCTTATCTGGACTTTTGCACTGAAATGTGTGTAGGCCCATTTTATCCTGATGACAGAATGACCAAAATTAAAACTGATGTGTATTTGGCATATTTTGTGTAGATCACAGGTGGGCTCAACTTTTCTTTGGTACAAATAAGGGGGGTTTGAGTTAAAAAGATCATGAATCACTGGTCTGAACTGTAACACAGCCAGCAGCCACTAGTAACCACAGTAGGTCTGATATTCTGAACAAAGGACATGGAATAAATGGGATGGACAGCATTGGAATATTGTGATTTAGGAGTATTTTTCATCTAAAATATTGATTTTTTTGTATATAGTCTGTTTATACTTAAATATAAACACTCCTGGAAAGCATCAAAATACTAAATCATCACAGAATTCCGGATATGAAAGCAAGAGGAGAACCAAGGGCTAGTATTAGCATTTGTAATATTAGCCATGCTCCTCTCTGCAGAACAGCTCCATATTATTGACCTGCTGATTCTGTGACCTCATGAAAATCTCAATCTGGACCCTTTCCGGGTGCTTATTTAGTTTGGTTAATTTAATTTACATTTAGACAGATTTTTAAATGATCTGTCTTACTGTTAACTTTTGATAAGGGGTGCATGAATGAAATGACTTACCAATGTTCACTTCGCCCCATCTAACAACAGTTGCTTTTCAGAGATCTGACTTAAGTTGCTTTTTTGTGTTAAAAAGAAATAACTAAGCAAATGATTTATTGAAAATCTGTTGATCAATGGTTTAATTTGTTAATCGAAACTGTCTTGTTTCAGGAGGACTTTACCTCCTGTTTGAATAAAAACCTAGTGGACAAAAATAAGTTAATTCTAGTAAATCAAAAATAATGACATAAAGGGTATAGTAAGGAGTGAAAGATTTATTATTATGAAGATTAGTTTCCTCTTTACCATCTCAATTAAAATGGTGGGAAGCTACAGTAAGCAGCATCCAACTGCTGCCCCACAACAGCAGCTACATTGCAGTGTGCAAAAATAAAAGCTTGTTACAATTTAAAAATGTAATGCAATAATGGCCAACCTTAATGGCATTGCAGTTAAAAGCCTTGAAAATGCACATCAAATGAATAACATCAATCCAGATTCTGTTGTGATGGCTAATTACAACACTTATTTAGTTCAGTCCAAGAGCAGTCAGAGATGAATCAAACACTTGATGCAGATAACGCAGATGTAACATCATTAAGGACCCCTTCTCCCTATTAGTATCAGAACATAGCATAAAATACTGTATATAAAAGCCACAATAAAGCCACTTATTTTTTCACAAGTGTCATTATCCAAATCTATCTGCAGCAGACTGTGCTGATCAAGAGGATGTTTGATGTTTAATGGCTAAGATAAAGTGTGCCACCTCAGCAATAAGCCTGTTAGCTCTGATCTTTGCCTCACTTGGTGTTTATATTACACGTATCACTGTCTAGTGCAGTGTTGTTTTGGCTTTACTTTTGGTGCAAAGGAGGAGACTGGGTCACTTTGTCCATGATGATATAAAGTTGAGATGTCAGAGGAGTTTTTCCCTGAGTAATGTACCTTCAGTGCGAGTGTGTGTTGTTTTTAATTAAATTCTCAAAAGGTACTCAGTGTATTTTAGGGTTTGTGGCGTTGCCTTGTTCTGATTTTAGTTTTTGGAAAACTGCCACTTTCTCTCCCTTGTCTGTCCTTGCAGTGGTATAGTTTTTATAAAAGCAGGGATTATAAATCACTGTTGGATTGCTGCCAATTTTTAAAACTTTGACTTCTTTATTCTGCTTGATTTGATGGAGCTTACAGAAATCCAGAGTGAGGATGTGGACTTTTATAATGAATATTAAAGACTCAGTTTGAGGATGCCTCCACAGAGAGTCTTCAATGAAATCATTTTTAATGAGGTTTTCTGATTTAATAGGATCTTATGGGATTAACCAGAGCTGGAATGATTTGTCATGAGTCCATTAACAGAAAATGAAACTTCTGCTTTGTTGTGAAATTATTTTTTAAATTATGTTGATGTTTTAGTTCCTCAATTACGAGGATTTCCTGCCTTTCTTCTTTGCTGTGTTTAGGTCCAAACGGTGTGCTTTTTTGCTCTTGACTGATGATCAATCAAAAGACAACAAATGAATTGAAATAAGGTGTTCACTTTGCGAACAGGCTTCAAGACCAAATTAATCCCTCAATATATAGCTACTTATTTCTCCTCATATCACCATTGTTGAGCCAAAATCTCTTGTCTCCATTTTGTTTTTACTGATCACCGGCTATCTGGTGAATGGGTTTCATACATTTTGACCAATTTAGAGTACAACAAAATGTAAGTAGCTTTTATAAATTCACTCATTTTTGATTTGATGCCTGCCACATCCCAAAAAAGCTGACTCAGGGCATGTTTACCACTGGCTGCACTCTTTTACTCTGAGGTCACGCTGTTGTAACACATGCAGAACGTGTCTTGGCATTGTCTCGCTGAAACAAGAAGGGATATATCTAAAAAAGGCTTTGATGGCAGAATATGTTGCTCTAAAACCTGTATGTACCTTTCAGCATTAATAGTGCCATCAGAGATGTGCAAGTTACCCATGCCAAGTCACTGACACAAGCCCATACCATCACAGATGATGGCTTTTAAACTTCGGGCTGAAAACAATCTGGATGGTCCTTCTCCTCTTTAGCCTGGAGAACACCACGTCCACGATTTCCAAAATCATTTTGAAGTGTTGACTCTCCAGACCACAGCAGACCTTTCCACTTTACCTCAGTCCATCTCAGATGAGCTCAGGCCCAGAGAAGCTGGCAGTGTTTCTGGTTGTTGTTGATGTCTGGCTTTTGCTTTTCATGGTAGTTTTAACTTGTCAACAATGTTGTCGGGAGTAGTTTTTTCCAGGTGTGTCTTCTGGCCAAAGTAAAAATGTTTCTAAGCCATCACGACCTTGAGAAAGCCATCCATGTCTTATAAGGTCGAGACTCGACTACAGCAATGCACTTTATTGTGGCATCTCCTAGTTTTCTCTCAGTCGGATTCCACCTGTGCAATCCTGATGAAACGTGCTTTGGTCATGGTGCTCACTACTTGATCTGGATCAGTGTTGTGTAGTGATGGACAAGCGTGGGGGAAGGTTCCCGGTTGCTTTGAACTGTTCAGAACTGTCATGGTGAATCATCACTCTCAGTGTAGCCTGGTGGAAGCCTAATGCAGTCCTTGGAGAACAGTATAAGCGTGGCATGTACGGGGCTCAATTGAGAAAGCTTCCTGAGGATAATTCACAAGGATGTATCTGATTGTGCCCCTGCTGTGTCCTGTTCAAGGTGATTTCAGTGTTGTGCTTATGTATCTCGTACCGGAAGTGAACTCGACCAAGAGGCAAATGACGGGGATCAACCAAAGCTAACATGACGCAAACTGGGCCTGAATGGGGCTGATGTTGTGTCACCAGGATGGAAGTTCATGGAATTCTCATATTTTTGTACTGATCTAATTGACAATGGACGAATGCCCCTGAAGCGCTGTAGAAGCATTACTGACGATGGGGTGTGTCGGGGGAGGCAGAGATTTCTTCCTGTATCATGCTGATCAACCCAGCCTTGCCAAATGTGCAGTCATGCACAATCGCCATTAGCAACGGAAATGTGTGACTGGGGCATTAACTAGCACTAACAAACAAGAGCATATCACTCCTGTCCTTAACTCCCTTTATTGTCTTCCCATCCAGTACAGGATTGATTTAGAACTTTAAATGTTTGTTTTTAAAGCTCTTAATGACCTCGCCACCATGTATTTAAATGAGCTTTTAACTGTTCAGAGCCTGGTAGAGCTTTGAGGTCATCAAATCAACTCTTGCTGGAAGTGCCCAGGTCAAAGTACAAACAATGGGGTGATCAAGCCTTTTCTGTTGCTGCTCCCAGAGTGCCATTTCTGGCCTGGGCCTTTAAAAATCTAGACTGAAAAGGTTTTACTTAGGATGGCTTTTAATACCCAATAGCGTGGTGACACTTTTACTTTATTGTATTGTATTGTATTCCATTGTTTTGCTCTTACTGTTTTCATTATTCTTTTTTATTTACTGTCCACTGTCTACTGTAAAGCCCTTTGGTTCACCGACAGGGTTGTTGCCGGAGTTGTATGAATAAAGAACATTTGTATTTGTAAATGTGGCGACAAACTGTATTCTGATAATAGTTTTCTGACGTGTTCGTGAGCACACATGGTGATATCCTTTACAGAATGATGTCTGTTTATAATGCAGTGCCACCTGAGGGATTGAAAGTGAAGGGCATTCAGTGTTCTTCGCCTCCCCACTTCTGTGCCGAGGTTTCTCCTCATTTTTTGATATTATGGACAATGGATGATGAAATACCCAAATTCCTTGCAAACGTATGTTGAGAAACATTTTTCCTAAACTGTTGGCCTATTTGCTAATGTAGTTGTTCATGATGTGCTGAACCTCGCCTCAACCTTGCTTGTGACTGCTGAGCTCCTTTCATGACTCTCACCTGTTAAACATGGATCTGTTCACCTGTGGGATGATCCAAACAGGTGCTTTTGAGCATTCTTAAACGTTCACCATCCTTTGTTTCTCCTGTCCCAGCTTTTATTGAACATTTCACATTTTCATCAAATCAAAATAAGTAAATATTCACAAAAAAAAAGATTACATTTATCATTTTGAAATGCTATTTATTTTGTTCTTATTCAACTGACATTTTACACAACGTCCCAGCTTTACTGGAATCAGGATTTGTATTTACTCAGTGAAGTGAGGTGTTTTCTTATTTACTAAAAAGTAGCAGCTTTGAGAAGATAAGTGGTTTGTGCCCAACAGTGCCAAAATGAGACTAAACATGTGTGAAATTTAAATGACAGCTCTCCCTATGTCTTCTCTCCCTCTTTCTCTAAAGCAGAGCCAAAGCGTGTCCCCCCTCCTGTGTCCCCCAAACCCCGCGGGCCTCCAACAGCTCCTAAACCAGGCAAAGCAATAGTAGCTTCAGCTACAAAGAGCCCGAGTCCTGCTGCTACCAGCCCTGCTGCTGCCAGCCCCACCCCGGCCCCCAAACCCCCCTCTCCTCTACCCGCAGCTCCTCTTCCTGCCCCTGAGACCCCCTCTGGTCCTTCCCTCTCTCCAGGACTCCCTCTTACCTCCCCCTCCCCTGCCCAGAGCCCCTCCACCCCATCTCCACATCCCGTCAAGCCTCCCCGCTCCTCCATTGCAGGTCTCTCCATCGACCTGGTGGGAGGGCGAGAAGCAGAGGAAGAAGAGGAAAGGAGGAGAGAGGAGGAGGAGAGGAGGAAAGAGAAAGAACACAAGAGGCAGAAGGAGCAGGAGGAGGAGGAGAGGAAGAGAGCAGAGGAAGAGCACGTGAGAGAGGTGGAGGGTCAAGCAGAGGAGGTGGAGCAGAAGGAGGAGGTGGAGCATCGTTTGGAGGAGACCAGTGCCTCCCTGGCTGCAGCCGTTCAGGCCGTGGAACATAAAATCAAAGAGGAGGACGCACAGAATGAGTGAGTATGAACGAAAATAATCCTAAATTTATGGCACCGCCGACTATGCTCCTCATATTTTACACCAAGGCCAGACTGCAGCATTATTCAAACTGTGTGGATGGTCACTGTGTCAGAGCAGGAGACCACTGAGCCAGAGAATCATGCAGTGACTTGCAAAGTTGTACCCAGCAACACATAACAACTGATTTGATGCTGCTGAGAGGAGGGAAACAGCCAAGACAGCACTGAAAAATACTGTTTACAATACCTCAGATAAGGCCTGTGATAAGAGTAGATTTTCCCCTAAATCAATCAATCTTGATTTGAATAGCACCACTTTATAACAAGTGTTATCTAAAGGCACTTTACAACAGAGCAGGCTATAGTCATACTCTTTATCATAATATTCATTTATAAATACACATTTATGCATATACACAAATGCCTTTAAGTATATATATATATATTTGTATATACTCATAATCTATATTGCCTAAAGTATTCGCTCATCTGCCTTGACTTACATATGAACTTAAGTGACATCCCATTCCTAATCCATAGGGTTCAATATGACGTCGGTCCACCCTTTGCAGCTAAAACAGCTTCAACTCTTCTGAGAAGGCTGTCCAAAGTTTAGGAGTGTTTATGGGAATTTTTGATCATTTTTCCAGAAGCGCATTTGTGAGGTCACACACTGATGTTGGACAAGAAGCCCTGGCTCTCAGTCTCTGCTCAAATTTATCCAAAAGGTGTTCTATTGGGTTGAGGTCAGGACTCTGTGCAGGCCAGTCAAGTTCATCCACACCGGACTCTGTCATCCTTGTCTTTATGGACCTGCTTTGTGCACTGTGCAGTCATGTTGGAAGAGGAAGGGGCCAGCCCCAAACTGTTCCCACAAAGTTGGAGCATGGAATTGTCCAAAATGTCTTGGCATGCTGAAGCATTCAGAGTTCCTTTGACTGGAACTAAGGGGCCAAGCCCAGCTCCTGAAAAACACCCCCGCACCATAATCCCCCTCCACCAAACTTCACACTTGGCACAATGCAGTCCAACAAGTATCATTCTCCTGGCAACCGCCAAACCCAGAAGGGGCCATCAGATTGTCAGATGGAGAAGCGCATTCCACGTTCTTATAATCCAGCTGACAGTTGACTGTGGAATATTTCAGAGTGAGGAAATGTCACGACTGGATTTGTTGCACAGACAGCATCCTATCACAGTTCCACACTTGAATTCACTGAGCTGATTAGGTGAGCGAATACTTTTGGCAATATAGTGTACATACATGGTAGCTAGGGATGTGACAGTATGAAAATTTCATATCACAGTTTTTGTGACCAAAATTAGCAGTATTATCGCGATATTGTTGCAATGTGCTCAAATATTCAAGAAGTACTTATACACACACTTGAGATCATTTAACCCCTTTAATACTACAATTAGAACAGGTCTTTTTTTGGTCTTTTTTGCCAACAAATGTGTCAGGAAATGTCCTTTTATAAATGGGTGCGAAGAGAATTTTTCCCAATCAATTGTTGTTGCCTGTTCTTTAATATTTATACTGATAATGTAAGTAGCATTCAAATGTATGTATTTATGTGGGGCATATTGTAAAACCAAATAATAATAATGTTTTTAAATCATGATCTCAATATCTATTTAAATAATCCTGACAATGATTTTTGCCATAATCAAGCAGCCCTTATCTACAGACATATTTTTTCCTTGAAATCAAAATACTCTCAAAAGATGCACTCTGAGATGGAGAGACGTTCTACAATCCTAACTGTATGAAATCATGTGTAATAAAATATTCATAATACTCACAAATGAGTGATAATGAAACAAAGCAAATGATGGAGGTGATATAACACCAGATGGACTCCAGCCCACCAGGGGAAAAGCTCAGAAAAAGTTTGGCAAGGGCTCAACCTATCAAAGAAAAGCCAATTAATTAATTTCTGGGTCATTTGATCATTTTTAACCTTATTTTTACATTAAATAGAAACATGAACAAAAACTCAAGAACAATAGCACAAGGGAGACAAACACTACTTTGTCACATAAAGATGCCATTTTGGCCATCTTACAGTCTAAAGCTCTGTTTTAATTTGTAGGCTGAAGGTCATTTGTTCCATTGACTGTATTTCTTCTACGATGTCCAGCCTGTGGCACTGGATCATTTTCTGATTTGTTCCTCTTGCTTTAATCAAACTGTGGCAGAAGTTACCACGGCTGATGATTACTCTTGTATTTTAGAGCTTAAAGTCAAAACAAAGAGACTTAAACGAGGCTGGAGTATTTTTAACAAACTGCTGTGGTACCACCATGTTCTATATGTGTGAAACCCTCTGTTACCACAGTAACTGGAGGTCTGTTTGAACACAGCAAACACTTAGACTCTGCCTGGAGAATTAAACAGGAGTGCATCAGGTGTTTCTGTTTACAGGTGAGTTCATCAAACACAGTCTAAGGCTGTTTCACAGCACAAAGCTTCAGCAGAAGGGTTTGTTTGATTTCTATGAGCGTTTAAATAAAGCTGTGACACTGAAGAGCAGAGAGGACGAAGGACAAAATACGTCTGAGTTTTCTGTAATGAATCCTCTGAGTTTCACTATTGGTAACATTTCCATGGGCGGGCAAAAGTACAGCTAGCTGTCCTGACTGGATATAGTTATTAAATCAACAGTGTCAAATATCAGTATTACTGCATTCAAAGGTTTTGACATTTTCCTGAAAATCTGACCCATTATCACGACTTTCTGAGCACTAATAATAGATTAATAAACAGCAAAAAATAGGGCTGGGAAATATATTGATTTTTTAAAATATATATATTTTTAAATAACATTTGAATACTATTACTTATATCTTAAACTAGAAAAGCACTTGTAGAGCGCAGACCTCCTCCAGCGGCACAGTCCTCACCCATATTGTGATTTTTAACATAAATTTAAGTCCTACCTTTATTTCATCTAAATACTTAGATTTCTTGACCATGAAAACATACCGTTAGCAGTTGGATTCATAATGCTATCTACTTTAGTTCAGTAGTTATTCACAAAAATTGCATTTTTCATCATGGCAGATCCAGAAGGTGATCCGGATCACTCCCAAAATCATTTATTGCTTGTCCCAATCCGGACATTTCAGGAAAATTTCAGAGAAACCTGTCCTTAACTTTTTGAGTTATGTTTCTTACAGAGAAACAAACAAACTTACAAAAACCAGACGCCGGCAATAACAAAACCTCCTGGGGGAGGTAATAAGGCTTGATGGTAAAATTTAAATTAATGGCTCAGTGTGTTAAGATCTCAGACAAGCAGCAGAATGATGTTTTTTGCTGAGAATGTCAAAGCAGGAGACATAAAAAGTTTAAGCACAAAATGCAAAAAGATGACAATTTACAACGGTGAGCTGCAAACCTGATCAGCCAGATTTAATATCTATAATCAGGTAGATCCATCTTGTCAAGCTCCAATCTACAACAACTGTGAAATCGGCATCCAATCAGCATCTTTTGGAGCAGACAGAGGTGGGAAGAGACTGTGTACAGGGATTAGCACAGATGCTAACAGCTTCAGTCGCAGTTAAATCGGATCTGAACCGCATTTCTTTTTCAAATGAAAAAAAAACAAAAAACACTCTACAAACTAGGATATTTTAGCCCCACCTCTGACATGTTTTGTCAAGAGTTTATTCTAAAGCAGCTCATGTTCTTTCCTTTACACTGTAGCAGTAGTTTCTACCTATATTATCTGATTGGCCCGTTATTCGTGCTGGCCGATACTACCTAATCTCGGTATCGTGATTAATTGAAGCTCCTATTTCGATTAGAATTAAGGAACAATTATTTCATGCTATGCTTGAACAAACTGGTGGTGTTACCTACAGTTGTTGAAACAGTCTTCCTGCAGTGTTTACACTTAACTTTTCTCTGCTCAATGTCCTGTGCACAGAATCCAAAATTTGCCCAAACAACAGAGACAACATTTTTCTTGGCTACAAGGTTCTCTGACAGATTGGTGCTTGTGTCCTCCATGTTGGCAGTGCGTCCTTCGCTCTTGGCGAAAGTGAACACACACTTTATGGAAGGGGCGTAGTCACCTGACTTACACAGGGAAAATAATCAAAATGCATAAAACTACTTCGATTGAGGGTCTAAATGCAGGTTACGGTTATATTTCAATTACTTGCCTAGCTCTACTCGTCCAATCACCTGCTGGATATGCTATTTAAAGGTTCTGCCCATTCCCAAACACTTTCTATGGACTGGTGCCCAGATGGTCAAGTGAAATATTGTACATTGAATAGTCAATCTGGTGTGTCAGGTTAGCATTGGCATGTTTTTTATTATTACCTATCTGAAAGAAATATCAATATATATTTGAATATTGCCATTCAGCCACAAATTATAGGTTAGAATTTCCTCACAGCTCCAAGTCCTGATTGGCATATTATGTGAACTTTAAGAGAAATGTCAGCACCACTCTCTTTCCCTAATACCCCTCTTTCTTCTCTTTTAAACAAATAAAAGCATAAACACTCACATAGAAACCAATAACGTGGCACACCTGTTCACGAATCGCAATCTCTAGCTCCCCTAAAGCTGCTTCATTGTTCTGCCACAAAGGATTTAAGGTTCCAGAGAATATTTTTAGTAAAATGCATTTTTTGGGGCAATTTTGAACCCTCCATGACCTCCAAAGTTAGTAGAAAAGCAAACATAAGGTCAAATACAAACATGCTGGCTATAAAAAGTATGTTGATATAGCTGCTTCTCAGGTATCAAGAAGTTTTCTAGTTTTGTGGTTTCCATCCTCAAGCAAACCACCATCTGGTATAAAGGTTGTTGAGTCTCTGGCTGCAAAGATGAGCAGCACAGCCCCAGCCACAGAGCCAAATAGAAAAAAAAGGTGCGACACTGTGAGCAGGACGCCATGAATAAACCTGCTAAACAGCAGATCATGTGGGGTCACTGAGTGGCTTTTGCAAACTAAATGTGGAGAAAGAGTTTTAAGGATTTTCTTGCTGCAATGTCCATTTTTTTGTAAATATTGTGTGAATGACCTGTTTCACCCCCACACATAAGCCTCAAAAATCATCCATAAGACTTTAATTTAGGTAATAAAATAAGTATGCAATTAGCAGTACTGTAGCTACTTATCAGTCATTGTTTGACCATAACCATGTGCTATAGCTAATCCTAGTCCATAGCCCAAAGTGTTACTCTTTATACCCATCAAAGGCTGATTATTCACAGCTGCTCATGAAGTTATTGGAAATTATGATTGAAATTTATTTTTATTTGGTCACACTGTCACACAAATTTATCCCTGCCCTTAACCCTTTGACTTCCAAACTAAGAAATACATTTGCAACAAATTATTTGATGAAAATGGTGTTCCTGCCTCTTCATTCAGAAACATTTTAGATTTCAATTTGAGATTATCCAATTGGGAAGCACATAAATTGGTCAACCAGCTGGTTGGCTTGCCTGTTAAGGTTTATCCTGGGCGTGAATGGACTATCCTCATTAAAATTGTTGTTTTTCCATATGGAAGCACTCCAGAGAGCAAACTTACGGCCCTTTTCCACTATCACGCCTTGGCCCTACTCAATTTGCAGCGTGTTTCCTCTGGCCTGGTACCTCCTAAAACAAGCTAGTTTTAGTACCTACTCCACTCTGGTTCCAAGCGAGCTGAGTCGATACTAAAAGATGCAGCACCGACTGCCGGCTACTGATTGGTCAGACAATGTCGTCATCGATGAGTCATGAGCACGACGACCTAGCATGCTAGCGGTAGCTACCGTTAGCTTACCCTCATATGTCTTTTCTTTGCAGCTCGATTGCTCTTGTCCTCGGCTTCATTCTGTTGTATAGCTTCCAAAACTCTCCCGTGCTTCTCAAGGGGTATCTATTCTTGCCGCCTGCAGCCTTCTTCTGCTTTCCCTTTTTACTCGGTTTGTGACAAAAAGCCACAGATTGTTGTGTCGCACTCAAAATGACGTCACTGCAGTGCCGCTCACCCCGTTGGGCAGGCGACTGGGGATAATGGAAAAGTAGCCCAAGGCGAGCAGAGTAGGGCTAATGGAAAAGGGCCATTAGAGAGCAACTTATTTAGCCCTTGACCCAGTTTTCTGAGGAATTATAGTTTTTTTTTTACTGTCACATTTCTTTCTTTCTGCTAAGTTATGATTGTTAGAGGATCTGAAAATATGTAAAAAGATTTTTTCTTACTCTGATGTTGATCAGAAACCTGAGGATCTATGCAGTAATGATTCACTTCTGATTTTTTAATAGTTTTAATACAATTATCTTAATGTTTAGCAGTGCCATATTGGTATTACATGTGCTACTCAGAGAGTTGAATAAGGAAAAACAGACAAAGATGGGCTTTTAGTGTTTTAAATACAGTGGTTTGGTTGCAAAAGGTCAACCACATGGTTATGATGCCAGTCAAAGGGTTAAAGAGCTTCACCATCACTTATATTCAGAAAAACATTTAAATTCACGTACAGACTACCCCTGATGGTGCTGTGTCATCTCAGACTGTCTTGGAGATTCTGCTTAGGCCCTTTTCCCTACGTGGGCTTAGTCCACCCTGATAGGCTGACAGGTCGCTCCAACAACTCTGCATATCTTTTGTTGCTCTGCTCTGGACTACTGTGAGCCAGTGGGTTTAAACAGGAGACAAAACAGTGGCAGGATGTCAAAATGGTAGGTCTTCATGGCGGCCCAGAAACAAGCTGTTTCAGGCAGCTAAAGATGGATGCATTTTCCCTGATGACGGACATGAATCAGGCAGACTGTGCTACTCTGCAAGGTTAATTCTGTATGATTTGTTAAACTTTCCTCGGCTTCAGAGAAAGTTCTTTGCTGCTGCAACAGTCTCTGGAATGAAACTCAACTACAGCCAGCTACACCATCACCTTTTATGCCCTTTACTGTCGTTTAGTTTGGACGTCACAGCTGTTTTGAGCAGCTGGACCACGATGGCCCCTCCTATGAGGACACAATGAAGCACCTTGAACCAAAACCGAGTAGAAGCCGAGTTGAGCTCCTATCACAAATAAAAAGCCAACATACTTTTCATGCTAATATGAAACTTTTAAGCGGTAAATATTCTGATCTTGAAATGAAGTGCTACTTAACAATCTGTAGCAGTTTTAAAACATTGTTATTTAATCCTACTGATCATGGGTGGGCAACGGCGGGCCCTGAGGCCACATGAGGCCCTCCTCATAACACACTGAGGCCTGCTAGTTAATTCCAAATCATCAAAAATAATAATCATGAAGAAAAACAAAAACGCTATGATGTGGTCTAGTCTGATTCGCCAGAACAGGAGAAGTAAAATGCATTTCAGAAAAAATGGGGAAAATATTTTCTCAATATTCTTTAACAGTTGTATTTATTTATTTTTGTTTTGAAGATTTAGCAAGTAGTATTTTCCATAATATTCTCTGTAAAGGTCTTTTATGAAGCATAATTAATACTTTTCAGGAAAAAAATGAGCTCCTTAGTTACTGATGGTGCGGAAATATCCTTCAGTATCTAAGATTCTTATGATCACTTCCTTTGCCATGTAACCATTGTAAAAAGAACTCACTACTGGCATATAAAGTTAAAATAAATTAACTTATCAATAAAAAAACAACAAATACTTAATTACTGAATTGGAAAAAAAAACTTGAATTTGCTTGAATTTTGTGTTAAGCTCACCAAGTTCAGCTGCAATGTTTGGTTTTGAGCTTGAAATTATAAAAGTAAATTCTGAAGAAAGCCATATATTCATGTTTTGGCACTTTTATGTTTTGATTACTTTTTTGAATTTCCTTTTATTTGTTTTGGTTGGCCCAAAGAAACTAAGAATAACAAAAACGTAGCCCCCATGGTGACCAGAGTTGCTCATCCCTGCTGTGGTGTAGCTTTTGAGGATCACAGGAGTACATCATGATGGCAGATATTTACACTGTGATTAATCAAAGTGTGAAACTCAGTTCTGCTAACTCTTCATTTTCTGTCTCTCCAACTCCCAGCTCTCTCTCCAGCAAAAAGGAAACGGCCTCCATCTTGGACGACATCGGCAGCATGTTTGACGACTTGGCAGACCAACTGGATGCAATGCTCGACTGATCCTCTGCCCACGTCGGGTCTCAAAAACAAGCCCTTTATCCCCCTCTCCCCTCCTCTATCCCCTGTGTAGGTGTATCAACAAAACTCTCCCAAGGCTCGACGCTGCTGGCGCTCCGAGAGTGCGAGTGTGTGAGTGTGTCTGCGTGTGTTTGAGCGCTTCTCATGTAGCCTTGTACAGCAAAATACCGAGGAGGGAGTCCTCTTGACACAACCTCTGACCTCTGCAGCCCAACGAGTCGCCGCCGCCGCCCTCCTCCGAGTCCGAGAGGGCTGCGTGGATCGAGAAGCACAATCATTTTCCTCATCGTTTTGTCTCCGCAGACTCTGGCTAGGACGGAGATGTTAACCCAGTCAGACAGGGAGACAGACAGATAAGCATATTGCTTGCAAAAATAAGCACATGAACTGACTGACAGGCGGATAAGATAGCTGGATCGATAGACAGGATGCATACAGATGAGATACCAGCGAGAGTTTTTAAAAAAAAAGCACACAGAAAGACGGGCTGCTTTCTGAGTCTGTCTCACTCCTGAGATGTCAAAAAAAAGATGCATTTTTCCAGATTCTTCTTCTTCTGTGTGAGTGGAGGATTGTGGTTAACCAGAAACTTCCTGACTTGTGTGTCGTCTCTCTTCATGTTGTTGTTGTTGTTGCTGTTGTTGTTACCGTTGTTGTCGTTACGAGTGTGTGTAGTCCCCTGCTGATGCTCATGTCAGTGTCCTCCCACTCGTACAGTAGCTATTCAAAAATCAGAATGACAATGTAGATGTGCGTCCACGAGGTTTGAGACGCTCACGTTCACACAAACATTTCATTGGTTGTGACTTTTACTGGTGTTGGTGTGCACCTTCATCTGTGGAGGTTTGTATGGAAATGAATCTACAAATACACATGAACATATGATTAACATGCAAAAACACACATGTACACACACACTCATGCGGTGTTTCCCTTTGTCCTGCTGCAGTGAACAGTGTTTTTAAAAAGATAATCCTATATTTCAATGCTTTATATAGTACATCCAGTATACATACATAGAGTTTATAATACTATACCTGAATATTTGAGCTGTTAGAGCTCCCTCTAGTGTTGGTTAGTGAAACTGCCTCTAATCTGCCCAACATCCATCCTGCCTTCCTTCTTTTTATTTCCCTCCCTCTGTGACCTTTATGCTACAGTTTCCTCAATCACTTTGGCTCGGTTATCAAATCAGAGAAGCACTTAAAAACGCTGAGCTCAAACCTTTTTAACAGATTGGAATTTACTTATCATTCAAGCAAGGTACCTTGATTTTTGGGTGCATGTGTGCACAGGAGTGAGCGCACTTCTCCACAGATCTGGCACAGAAAGTCATTTTTAAGGCTTATTGGTCAAAACTTATTGGTTGATTCTCAGTGAGATTGAACAAATATTTTACAGTTTTAAACAGTTTTTAATCACGTTTAATTATGAAGGCTTTATAAACATTTGTGACCTGTCTAGTGACAGTGATGGATCAGGAATCACAAACAGCCAATCACAATCAAGTTTGAAAACATTATGACCACCTGCCTAAGATTGTGTTTGGGGCAGGGACTCCACCAGACCTCTGAAGGTGAGCTGTTAGCAGCAGATCCTGTAAGACCAGGCTGGGAAGAGCTGAAGTTTTGGAGATGCTCTAAAACAGAAGACTAGCCATCATGCTTTGGCCTATGCGAAACTCGTTCACAGCCTTACACTTGCCCATTTTTCCTGCTTCTAAAATCAGTTTTGAGGATGAAATGTTTGCTGGCTGTCTGATATAACCCACCCACTAAAATGTGCCATGACGAAGAGATAATCAGTGATATACACTTCACAGTGGTCATAATGTTATACCTGATTGGTGTTTATATACATTAGTAGTGGGAAAGCCTTCAAATTGATATTTGAAGTTTAAGGCAATAACAACTTTAATAAAAATGATATATGTACTTGTGACACAGGCCCTAAAATTAAACAGAACTTTGACTATCTTTATTAAATTTTTTGTGGAGAATTTTTAGGGCTACTTCAGAATTTAAACTGTATCAGTGTCTTTTCACTTGCTCAGTAAACACTGAAAATGTCTCTGTCCATCTACATGCAAGCACATGCTTTCCCATGTCTGCCTCTTTGGGAGAAAAATAAGCTTTGATATCATCTTAATATTTCATGAAACACACTAGCTGTTACATTTTAAGTTTTTTTAAAAAAAGATCTCGTCTAAACAAACAAGTACACTTGAATACCACATAATTAAAAATATTAACATAAGAAAAAAGTCCTCAAAAGTTTTCAATTTGACTTAGAATGCATGCATTCACAATGAACAATCAGTCATTCATCTACATAAGCAGTCAGTATTTCGAGCTCGACTTCATTATAACTCATAAAAGTTTATAGATGCTCTGAGTTCCCGAATTAAAAGCATTTTAAGAGTAATCATTTTAGTGTTAGCTGTAAATTAATAACATTTATGGATCCTTAAAATAGCAGTTCAGTAATCTTTACTCAATATCATTTAAATCATTATCATTAATAAATTACAAATAATGATTCAAACATTGTCGTTATTGTGATTGTGTATTGATATCGGACATCGATCCAATATCAGCAAACAAAAAAATATTGGATTATATCGGCCTGCATCTAATATCTGATATAAAAACTCCTATACAAGTCACCCATTCTAATTTAGTTTTATTCATTTATTTCAGTTGTAGAATATGCTTATGTTTAAATTAAACACAATGGTTATTTTACAATAAAAAAAATATGTTTTTGTTTTTATTGGATTTTTTGAGGTTATTTTTCAGGGTCTTCTAATTTATTTTTTATTCATTTTATTTAGTTGTAGTACATTCTTATGTTTAAGGTTCAAATTTATTTAACCCATGGGTTAAAACAAATGGGTTAGTTCTTTTCTTCCCTACTGTTGCTGACTACTGTTCTCTGTTTGAGTAATCTCACTCGATCAAGCCTTTTCTTACAGTCCATACTATGAAATATGTAATTCAAGTAAGTATGATTCCTGATGATGATCGGTATCAGCCAATACTGAAGGCTGCAATATCGGTATCGTATCGGAGGTGAAAAAGTTGTATTGGAACACCCTTAATTTAAGTGCATTACTGATATTTCATCATAAAAACAAGCATGAACTTTTCCATTATTCATTACTCATGCATGACATTCAAGGTAATTCAACAATCCTATACCAAAACATGACCAGTGCTTATGAGTATTTTTTTTAAGGATTAATGCACAATAATCAACTTTGCACAAAAATCTGAAGTACTTGCCAAAAGCTGGTGACATTATATTGGTCTTCAAATACTGTGGCCCAACCATGTGAAGTTGAAATTGTAATAGGATGTTTCCTTGATTTTGTTTTTAACCTGCTCCTCACACGGATGTAATTTTTTAGACACAAGGAATAATAATATAATTTTTGACCATCACAAGGAAACGCAGCTTTACACTCTGACCTGTGTGACTCCAACAATAACAACCTTTCATTTTGGTGCCACTGGCCAAAATAACTGATCCATGAATTAGGTCCTTAAAGGTCAAACCAAATGTTTTGAGTGACTACCTACTTCTGTGAACACGCAGTCTAACTCTGATGTACCGAAACTGCCGCCTTTACAGGTTAGAGAAGACGGTTTTGAAAAATGAGCCAACATGATTTAGGGGAAACTGTAACTTTGACATCTCTCTGTGCCTTGGTAGTGATCCCCCATATATTCTGATTTTCTTTTCTCTCCTTCTTTTATTATTTCCATCAATTATTGTTTTCTTTTTTGGCTCCTTGTGTGTGTGTGTGATGTCAGAAGTAGGTTATAGGTTGAGTTCTGTGTCCAAAAAAAGAATCAATCACCCTGTCTATAGTCCTCCTGTAACCATTGAGAAGCGTCGTAAGAGCCCCCCCTCGACCCCCCTGTAAGCTGTAATAAATTGGCTCCGCTCCCCCCCTCGGCTCCCCAGTTTTCAGTGGTCCCCCATGTAGGCCAGACAGTGGATCAAGCACCAGTGTTCACCCCGATGAAGAGTCCACTTGTATTTTTATGCTCTTTGAAAACAAAGATATATTTGAGAGACAGATGATTCTATGTGAATATTAATAATAAGGACAATAATAATTATAATAATAATGATGATGATAGGTTAGATATTGATATGAGGCGAGCTGATTGAGCCTGTACATTTCTGGTTGAGTTCTGGATGTGTTGTGACGGCTGTTGTGCCATGGTTGGGTTTAGGTTGTGTTTCTGCTGTGACGATGCATTCCTGTACAGCTGTGATCAGAATAAATGTATAAATTAAACCTGAAATTACTTTGAAGCATGTTTCTTTCATATTCAGCCTAACTGCTCTGTTATGAATTAGTAAGGTTTTTTTCCTGGCAGTGGGCATTTGTGATTTCTTACAGCCATTTTCAGTCTATGGCTGTGGATGACAAAGCACCAGCAAGGATGAAACAAGCAAAAACCCCTGTATGAATTTAATTTAGGCCATTCATTCATTCATTCACAAACTTCAATTCCAATTAGGTTGAGACATTGTATAAATTGTAAATAAAAACAGAATAAAATAATTTGCCAATCCTTTGTCAACCTATGTTCAGTGAGATACTACGAAGATAAGATAGACATCTGATAGATATCATTGTTTTCATTTTTGAAAATATTCACACTGGACCGGCAGAAGTAAGTACATGGGGTGCCTGGTTGCTAACCACTCCGCCAAACCACCACCCCAACACACTTTTTTAATTCAATGCCAGAAATCCCTTCTGAAAAAGGGAGTAATAAAAAACTGTGAGATCATTGCATCCAAATATATCAGTTTTTGAGAGGACTCGAGGACAGCCACTCAACCTTAACAAGGACCACAGCACACACGTTTCTAAGTTACATTTTTATATTCTACAAATATAAATCAGAAACCTTATAATCTTCTTATAATTCTTTCAACCTTTACGATCACAATACTAAAATTGTATGATTATAAATAACTATTTCCTTTTCCCTAGTAATATTTTATTCATTTTATATTATTTAATATAAATCAAACATTTCACCTTTATTAAGAATATGTGATGTAGCTTTGGGTGAACAAGGTAATGCCTGTCACCTGTGATAGTTTTAAAATGAATTACAAGACACTCATAATTTGCAACAGTCTATACCATATATTGAATGAATTATAGTGTGCAGTCGCTATTGAGTTTTTCATGAAGCTGTTTAAAGACAAAAAAAAATCCCATTTTTACTCTGAGAAAAAACAGTAACATTTGCTTTACAAAAACTACAACTCCCATGAGGCTTTAACGCGCTCTGAAGGCACAAGACATTGGAGATGTAGTTCCTTTAGCTCACAAAATGTGTTGCTGTATTTTCGGTGTAAAGAAGACTTGAAGGTCGCACAATATTACTGAGATGAAAAACGACATCATATGGGACCCCAAACATACCAAAGAAGGTCTTTAAGCTTTCTCTTTAAACAAAAAATATCAAATACTGGAGTTAGCTTACCCGAATTAGCTAGTTAGCTTCCAAACGGGAGGGACATCCGGTAGCCGTTGATAAAATCGTCTTCCCTGTCTCGTGCGGTCTCTGTCGGCAGCATGGCACGTAGGAAGTCTGTCCTCGTCTCTCCGGGTGTTTCCTACTGCTGTTGCACTCTTTCTGGGGAACTCAGCTGAGCAGGCCGAAAGGCAGGATGGAAGACGACCTGGTCTCAACGAGCTGAAGTTAAAGAAGTTAGTATTTTTAACTTTCTTTGGCCGGTAGCGTCACATTTGGTCTCTACAGTAGCACGTGCCTGTTGGGCAAACGCGGACCTTTTTGAATTAAACCACTGAAAAAAAAGGTTTATGGTGCTTTAGATATAACGTTAGATTTATAATTTGTAGGAGTAGACCTTTCAAAAGTTCTTATCTTAAACATTTGAGGGTGTTTTCTGGCTTGAATGAAGCAGAGCTTCTGCAGGTCAGTTCCACTTCCTGTCTTAATATGTGCACGTGCTCGAGTACGATGGTTACTTTATAGGTCTGGAAAGTGAGTCAAGATTTATTTTTTTATTCTTAAGAAGATTCAAAGAGCGTTTCCCTGACATTAAATGGACCCTGACATCGTTTAAACATTTCAAGAACTGAAATATCTGGTCCAGTGCTCTGTGACATGTTTTTTTTTTCCAGTGTGGCCCACTAAAGCCTGCGTAGTTATGAGTTGATTCTTGTTAAGAAAATACCAATTTTAATTTGGGATGCACGATATAATGGGAACGATATCTGCATCAACATGTAATTGCCTAAATTGTTAATTATTGGTTTTGAAAGATATGAATGTTTTTGACAATAATTACAGCTAATATTCATTGACTATTGTTTCACCAAGAGAAGCATCATTAAGATGAGAAATCTATATTTTAAGAGCGATATTGTAGCTATACAAATTGGTTTATATATAAAAATCTGCAGATAATTGCTTCAGAAACTAAATATTGGTACATATTAAGCATGAGATATTGATATCAAGATTGTGGATTTCTTTTCATATTAACGTTTTTAGAAAGAGAGCAAAGTAGCATGAAGCTTAGATTTAGTGTTTATTTTAATAATTCATTTCATATATGACGGGTGTGATCTTGAAAAAAGCTACTTTCATGCATGTCTTTAAATCGACATCATCCGAACTAAGTTTTTAAAAATCGAATATCATGCATCCTTAATTTTAGTATTTCTTTGGCTTATTGTTTTTGAGAAGGTGTAGTTACATTTAAGCCTCTACACAGTGCCAGTCACCACACCATGTAGTTCTGCTTCATGATAGCTCAGACTCATGTTTTCAGAATTTTTTTTTTCATATAGTCATTAGTGACCAATGGTATTTCACAGACAGCTTTGCCCCCCTACCACAGGGGCCATTGACTGGTTTCTGCAGTGCATTATTTTGCATCAGTAATCACAATAAAACTTTTAAATCCTGGTGAACAGTTGAGGTTTACCGTGAAGTTAAGAAAAAAACCCACTAAACCCATCCCGTCGGAGTGAGCAGAATCTTCCTTTTAAAATCTATACCTTGGTTTTGTCATAAAAATAATGCTGCCTACTGAAATTAATTTGAAGTTTTAATCATTACGCTGTTATTCACAGGTGAATCTGGTCCATGGTGAACATGGCGGTCGAAGGATGGATGCTGCTTTGTTTAAGACATGAAGGCGAAGCAAATGAATCCAGCCCCTCAACTGCTGATTGCAAGATGAACAGCATCTAACGAAGTAAAGCTGGTGAGTTCATATGTTTGTACTGTTGGAGAAAATTTCGCCTGTGATGACAAACTTAAAATTAAACTTTTCTGACACCTACTATGAGAGCTGAAGTCTCAGCCTCTGATTCTAACTTTGTACTGAGGCTCCATCATGATGAAGAGCTCAGTCTTCACCTGTATTCTTCTTCATTAATGTATTGTTTCCTTTTTCTCAAGGAACAAGGATGAAATGAATCCCAACAGTCTTTTTTTAAAGCTGGTGAGTCCTTAATATTTTTGGTCCTTGAATAATCCTTGAACCCGTGATGACAAACTTAAAAATTACTTTTCTGACACCTACTATGACAGCTGGGCTCCAGCTCCTGATTCTAACTCTATACTGAGGCTTCATTACTGATGTAAGAGTGTTTTCATGTAGAATTTTCCTTTTTCTAAAAGTTGTTTTCGTTTTCCAGGGTCTAAGGATCTGCAGTTTGTCTGAGGCTGAAGCTGGTGAGTGTCTTCAGTGTTTTATAGTCAAATTATCTATGCAGCCTGTGAAGATGAACTCAAACAAACTTTTCTGACACCTACTATGAGAGCTGAACACAGCCTCTGATTCGACTTTATCTCTGAGGCTCCTACAGTAAAATATTGAAATAATTAAGCTTTTTTTAAATGGCTTGATTAATTTGGGGTTTTCTATTTTTACAGGTTGATTTGTGATCCATAAATTTGGCAAGTATCTGCATGTTTTACTGACTGAAGTTAGTGTTTGGTTTACTCTGGTGTTTATGGAGCCAGTAGTGTTTTTAAAGTTCATTACTAATGATATGAAGAGTCAGCTTTTTGGCTGTTTAATCATCAATGCTGTTGTTGATAAAGATTAAAGTTAAGTTTGCCAAAATGTTTTTAATAATTTCATTTCAAAACTAGAATGCAGTGTACATTAAAATCTGCAAAAATTAGATTGTAGTCATTGTTTTAATCACCCAGATAACTGTTTGTGATTACAGATGTGTGTGGATGTTGACTGAAAATATCAAATAAATGAAACTTGAGTTACACTCTGACTGGTCTGATGTGGTGCTGTGGAAAGTTATTATCCCATTAAAGGGATATTTCAGTGTTTTTGAAGTTGGGTTGAATAAGAAGCTGGACAGCAGCCGGTGAAGTGACAAAAGGACTCCTGCAGAGCTTCTTCTTAAAGGTGAGAGGTTAGGTTCATCACTGTAAATGGGTACAAGTATTTTGCATAATAGTCGGTTTAACATAAAGCAATGAACTGATCTCTGTTGGGTAGATTGTATGAACATTTTCAGAGTGTTTCAGGATGGTTCGTGAGTATGAGCTTGCAGGTAAAAGGTAAGCCTGTGCATAGATAGTAAAAGACTGTAGTCACTCGTGTTGAGGAAAAATGAAGTGCTCAAAACATTTTTTACCAGAGTGCATTTAGTCCCAACAGCTCATTTCATGGCTCATTTTACCGAATGCCTCTCCGGTGGTCTTGGCTTGATCTCCTTAAAGGTGCAGCACTGCTTGGAGCCGCTCAGCCACTTCACTGATCATTATAAAGAACCTAATAAAACTCAGCTTCAGAAATGATGCACTATCCCTTTAAGAAAAACACAAAACAAAGTGTTAATCTATTTGGTTCAGTTGTGAATGGACTTACTTTGACATCTGGAGACAAAGTTTTTTGAATTTAAGAAGTTGATTATTTCTTAAAGCCCCCTCCATTGTTTGGGATTAAACCTCATGAAACTTGTGTCAACAAATTCATCATTGAAAGTTTTTCTAGATTAAGGGTTATTTTGAAAAACAATGCTATTTCAACACCATTACCACATAAAAAGGTAGGACAAATGAGAACATGTCTACTGAACTGGGTATAATGAAGATGGAGCTTCATATTTACTGTCATTTAAAGGGTCAACAAAGCAGTCCATTATCTATACTAGTCTTGGGGTTGCAGGGGGCTGAAGCCTATCCCAGCTGATATTGGGTAAGAGGCAGGGTGCACCCTGAATCAGTCGCCAACCAATCACAGGGACAACCATTTACACTGAGGGAAATGTAAAGTCACCAATTAATCGAATAAGCCTTTTTTGGGTCTGTGGGAGGATGTCCGGTGCCTGGAGAGAATCCACACATGCACAGGAAGAACATGCATACTCCATAAGGAAAGGTCAAACCTGGGGTTTGAATCGGCAACCATCTTGTGAGGCATGTACGCCACCATGCTACCCTGAAACGGTCCACTTACTCTTTCAATTTCCCAAGACTCTTTGTTGAAACAACTATTGCTGTCACTTCAGTCTACACTGAGAGCATTTTCAAAGTCTTCCAACATCACAGAACAGTCTGAACACAATATCAGGCCAATTGATGATACTCGAGTACTCAGAGTTTGTGCAGTAGTTTTGTCCCCAAGAAGACAACTGTGGGGATCTTTGTTCACAATCTAAATGGTCCATAAATTTAAAAATCACATTCTTAGTGGGTATACCATCTGGCATTTCCATGATGTATAAATGTTAGTTCCAAGTTCTGCCCATATTCCCACTGAAATGTATTTTTCATTTAATCTCAGCAGAATGTAATATGAAGTGTTTATTGAATACTAGGTGTGGGTGAAAAAATTGATTCACTTTAGTTTTGGGACTTTTCGTTTGACGATTTTCAAATCTATTTTTTTTTTTTCCAAATTTAAATGCTTCAATCAGTCTTTATTTGTGTAGCGCCAATTCATAAGTGTTATCTCAAGACACTTTTAAGTAGAGCATAAAGCTTTTCATTTTATGGATACACATATATGCATAGATATATATATACATATAAAATACACACACACATATTTATCTATATATATATATATATATATATATATATATATATATATATATATATATATATATAATTTACATTCAACACCCAACATGAATCCATATAGCCAATCATGAATCCCTCCATCAATGCTTCATTTTAATGTGTTAAGCCACTTTTAAATGCAATCCAGGCTTTTGAAGAGAGTATAAACAGCAAAATATATTGCTGAATAAATCCTAAAAATGGACCCACAAGTGATGTGTATTTTTCCTGATATAGTCTGTAAGCATCATCATTGTTCATCTTTTTCACTGGTGTTAAAAAGCTAACTAAAGATTGCAAAAATTGGCAATATCGTAGACTTGCAATTTAAATTAAATCGGCACCTAAAAAATCGGGAGAAAAGCATATCGTCCCAGCCCTATTTAATACATTTTCTTTGTGAAACACTGCATCCTCTCTAGACTGTAAATAAAGTCCTAACTGTATAATGGTTCAGATAAACTCAATTCATATGGGGGAAAAAGTCCCGGTCAACATATTAGTGATTCAAAGCTAAGTTACCTCCGTCACGGAATCAAAGTTTTGCCAGTGTTTGTCTTTTTTTGCACGCAAAAAAAAGTCACAAAGGGATTTGATGTCACAAATGATAGGATTTTGGTGTTCATCTAAATATGAATGCAGGAATTTTTATAAGGTATTAACTGTGAGGGAGGGCAGAGAGGGCAGTTTTCATCATTCTCACTGGTTTAAGTTTTCACCAGATATGGATGACCTCTTCAGGAAATGTTGGTCATGGCTCAAGGGAGAAATGAAAACATCATGGTGGTGATCAAAGCCTGGATGTCGACCAAGGAATTGTATAAAGGATTTTGTTTGTTTCCCGATGGAAAAGCCTTGGTGAAGGTTCCTACCCTGAGCCCTTCAAAATTTTGAGTAAAAAGTACTTTTACTTGAGTATATTTTGTATTGGATGTATTTTTACCTTTTATGTAACAAGTGAAAAGATATAACAAAGCTAAATCAAAACATCGGATCATGTTGTCATAATGCCTTAAATCAAAGGCTAATGTTGACATTGTAACTAAGTACCTTGCTCAGGAAAGATGCTGGTTCACTGCCTTAAACTGAGTAGATCAGAAAAGGGATGGCTACAAGGATCGGCCATTTTAGGATACTTCAGATAATCATTTCAGATAATTCACAGCTTGATGGGAAACAAAAACAGTTGCCCTCAGATTTTAAGGCCGTCAACACCCACACAGGCGTTAGTAAAACAGACCTTTCTCCTCAGGATAGTTTGACAGACAGCTCACCAAAAACTCACCACAGCCCCTCCTGGTCTGTCCAACCACAGTGACTAAAAACCCCTCAGTGAGTGTCCAGAGCTGTCAGTGTTCATCAGGATGAGCTGCTGATTTATGTTTACAAACTTCTTTACTCGGTCCTGTCAAACTGACTCACTGTTTAATGTGCATTGTCACTTTAAATTTCACCTTCGTCAGAGCTAAATGCCACCACTGTTATTAAAATGATTCAAAAATAAGTAGTTGACTCACCACACGTCATCTGTTGATTTGTTTGTAGCAAAGGACTCACAAAACACTCGGTGGTCTGAATACATGTCAGCCAATGAACTGTTTACTTTTAATAATTCATGGAGTGTTACTCATACATAAAAGTTCCATCAATACAATTGTTGTGCCCTCTTCATGGCATTTATTTTGAACTTAATTTAATTAGAGCAGAACTGGGCAACTGGTGGCTCTCCTCCTCAGTAAATGCAGCCCACTAGTCACGTCAAGTTCCCCCCAAAAATGCAACCCTCAGGACATAAAGCATCTGCCATGGTGTAGTTTAGCCTGATTGGCCACTACGACATTACAGTCAAAAATGCGCTACAACATAAAAGGATGGGAAAAAAGTCAATATTTGGTTGTAACTAGAAAAGCACTCGGAGAGCGCAGACCTCCGCCAGCGCCTCAGTCCTCACCAATATTGTGATTTTCACCATAAATATTAGTCCTACCTTTATTTCATCTAAATATTTAGATTAATTGACCGTGAAAACATACACTGTAAAAATGAAAACTTAAAATTGTTGGCCTGACAATGCTTTTTAAGTCAGGCAAACATTAAATGTTTTGTTGTGTTGCAAACAACATAAAAGCAGTTAGCTCAACTACCTTTTATAAGTTTGTTGAGTAAAGTTGGTCTCATATAAAAACTTAGGTTGGCAGAACTTAAAATTGTAGGTTTGAGGCTATGACTAAATTCTTTGAGTTGGCTTTCAGAAAGAACGGGGTTTCCAACTCAAATCTGCAGGGGTCTTTCTTCACTTTCAAGTTCCCACATGTTCTGCCATTTTTCCTGTGCACTTGTCCTGGATGGATGTTATCTCAATAAAGGTGAGTATTTTATTTGAGTATTAATCAAAGTCTAGCTTTGCAGTTGATTTTGACTTGATGCAGATTAATGTTACTTTATTTTTTGTCAGTTAGCTTAAAACAGCATGGTCATTACAGATATGTTAGCCACCTTGAACATTAGCTAGCTACCATGCTAGTGGTTGACTGTGCTGTGTCGAGATGCTGCTTCACCAAACCGCTAACTCGGGTGAGGAAGGGTTTTTCATATGTATTTAGTACAGTTTCTTTTCTGTGAAAGCATGAATTATCATGTTTCAAACTTTGAAATCAAAACTCCCTGTTGAAAGGTTGCTAGAAAAAAGGTTGATCTTATCTTGGCAAATAATAGATTGTGTGCCTGAACAGACGAGGCAGTAAATCTGTTTAATTTTAGAGGGGAATGGCTATAAACAAAACATTGCTCACAATTGCTGCAATGAGATGTGTATGCTATAACATTAAAAATCAAATACATGTATAGACAGCTCCACAGACTGACATATTGGCCTATGGCACGGTACAGATTAGCAATGATACTAAGAGGACCCTTTCTCCTGCACAGTGCAGCGGGTTGGATTGGCACAGATGCACTGCTGAGGTTCACCAGGCCACTTGAGAGGCAAAGTTTGACTGATACAGCAGCACCTGGCTCCTGTTGTTTGCAATACGATGGTAAGTTCCTACCCAAAACTGTTTCTTAAAGTTCTAAATACAAAGTAGTAAATTATTAAGACACAATCATATTAGCTGTGAACCAAGAGTCCTGCAAAAATGTTTCCCTTCATGAAGAATATAACGTTCTTCTATTACTAAATACCTGTACATAATATAATCAGTTCAATAGTTAATCCCAGTACTACCCCTGAGTCTGAAGATAAATATGCCAGTAATGTCAGTCTGACGTTAAACGCATTACTTTATTTCACGAAAAAGAAAAGTATCAGAAAATGTAACACAACCTACTGTGCTAAAGATTACCATATTTTCCAGTCTAAAAATTGGTATTTTTATCATAGTTTAGCTGATCCTGCAACTTATAGTCAGGTGCGCCTTGTATATCAAAATATAAATAATTTGACTGAAAATGTGAAGTGGTCTTACCACAACAAAAGGATAAATATTAAATATTTTATATCTGGGGTGTATACAATTGTACTTATAAATGCAGTAACTATATTTTAATTTACCACTTGAAAATACATTTTTAAGGATAATTTTTAAATTAAATTATTTGCGTTTTAGCAATAAAGACCAGGACCAATACTGAAAATGGTTTAGCTTTTTCTAAATAATGTTTGACAAATTATACATAAACTGTTGAAAAAAGTGTTTTAGTACATTCCAAAAGAGGATTACATCTTATTCCCCTTGAATTTTCCTGTAAAATGTAACATTTTCAATTACAAAAAAAAAACGAGTTGCAAAACTGACAAAACAGTCACACCATCTTACTATGTTACTTTTCAAGAAAAAGTGGCACAAAATTCAAACATGAGAGTCAGCAAGTATAATTTAACTTGTGCATTTTATTATTTTCATTGAGGAAAAAAATGCTAACAACTAAAATTGGGCGTTTTCTATTAACTAATTTTAGAATTTTTATATGGACCCTGCCACTTTGACCTACTTTTTTGTTTTTGCTTGATAATGTAATCTATTGGGGGATATGAGGATCTATTATTTTGTAATAATCATGAAACACTAGAAAGTTAATACATGTTATTTTACAGATATAAATTCTTTTTTTGCCAAATTATGAACATGTTTTTGAAATTTCATATGTTTTTTAAGCTGTTGTTCATTTTCATCTTTGTCAATGTCCATCCACTACTGCTACACGTGATGTATTATTTATGTATTTATTTATAATATATATTTAAAAGTTGTTAGTGAATGGAATAAAAATATTTATTAATTATATATATTTTATTGTATAGATATTATATAGTCCACAATTCTTCAAATTTGCCATAATATTCAGAACTTTTTATTCATTGTTAAACAAGACAAATGTATAACTTTGCCAAAATAACAGATAATGTATTTTATTGATACTTTCAAAAAAAATTTTAGCTCTGTTGTTCAGTTGGAGCATTAGCATTTTTTCCTAATTTTATCTTTATTCCTACTCTGGGGTTGCTTTTAAAGATTGGCCCCTTTTGTGATGTATATTTCTGGTTTGAACTAATGCAATCTTTTTTTTTTAGGGGGGGTAGTGACAGGATGATCACCTCCAAGACGACCACTCCCTCGTTAAAGAAGCTGAGGTAAAGGTGATGGACTGGCCGAGCATGTCTCCAGATCTGAACCCTACTGAGCATCTGTGGAACGTCCTCAGAAGGAAGGTGGAGGAACACGAGGTCTCTAACATCCACCAGCTCTGCGATGTGGTCATGGAGGTGGAAAAGGACTCCGGTGGTAAAATGTGAAGCTCTGGTGAGCTCTAAGCCCAAGAGAGTTAAGGCAGTGCTTAAAAATAATGATGGACCCAAAAATAACGTTTGGGGTGTGCTGACTTTTGTTGACAGCAGTTTAGACAATTATTGTCTGTGTGTTATTTCAAGGTGGCAGTAAGTTGACACTGTTGTACAAGCTGGACACTCACTGTTGTATCAAAGTGTCATTTCCTTAATGTTTTCCCATGAAAAGATGTAATAAAATATTAGCAGAAATGTGAGAGGTGTACTCACTTTTGTGAGATACTGTTTTTGGAAATTCCATTTACTTCACATAAACTGAGACTGAGTGAGACTGCGTCATAAAGAAAAGTGTTAACAATTATACAGTTAAGGTGAATAACATTCGAACTGACTTGGTTTTGTTAGTTATGTGTGTGACAGAAAAGTGGATGGAATTAGTCTAGTTATGTAGGACTCAAAACCTGAGGTCATAATACATATAAAGGAACATTTTCTGATTGAAAAATGTTTGCACATCTTTATTTCAGAATTTTTGGTTTGCAGAACTTGAAATCTGAAGTTGTTATACATATGAAAGGTACATTTTATGAACAAAAACTAACAAGTTGGCAGAGCTTTAATTCAACTGAATTATTTTTGTGTGCAACTCAAAAAATTAAGTCACGACAACTTTAACGATAAGTTATCTCAACAAAAACGTATTTGTTTGATCAAACTTAAGATTTCTAGTTGGACCTCAAAACTCAAAAATTTAAGTTTAGTACACTTTAACGATAAGTTATCTCAACAAAAAATTATTTGTTTGATCAAACTTAAGATTTTTAGTTGGACCTCAAAACTCAAAATTCTGTGGAGACTGTTGCCTTGAAATTTTGAGTTGGCACAACTTTTTTGTTTTTACAGTGTACAAATATGCACAAATGACGAAAATGGTCCTTTCTTGCATTGTTACGGTTTTATGTGTTTATATTTCTGTTTTTTTTTTTTTTCATTTCAGAAATATTGCACAACTCAGACACATTTGGCCCTTTTCCGCTAGCACGCCTTGGCCCTACTCTACTCAGCCCTAATCGATGTGCAGCGTGTTTCCACTAGCCTGGTACCTCCTAAAACAAGCTACTTTTGGGGTGCTGGTTTGGCGGAGTGGTTAGAAACCAGGCACCCCATGTACTTGCTTCTGCCGGTCCAGGTTCTAATCCTCCCTGTGACCAGTTTGCAGAGTGTCTTCCCCTACTCTCTCACCCCCTTTCACAAGCCTATCCACTGTCTGTCCCCTATCAATAAAGGCACAAAATGCCCAAAAAAATACATTTAGAAAAAACAAGCTACTTTTGGTACGTACTCCGCTCTGGTTCCAAGCGAGCTGAGTCGATACTAAAAGATGACATCACCGACTGCCGGCTTCTGATTGGTCAGACAATGTCGTCATCGATGAGCCATGAGCGCGACGACCTAGCATGCTAGCGGTAGCTACCGTTAGCTTACCCTCATATGTCTTTTCTTTGCAGCTCGATTGCTCTCGTCCTCGGCTTCATTCTGTTGTATAGCTTCCAAAACTCTCCTGTGCTTCTCAAGGGGTATTTCTTCCTGACACCTGCAGCCTTCTTCTGCTTTCCTTTTTTACTCGGTTTGTGACAAAAAGCCACAGACTGTTGTGTCGCGCTCAAAACGACGTCACTGCAGAGCTGCTCAGCATCCCGTTGGGCAGGCGACAGGCTAATGGAAAAGCAGCACAAGGCAAGTAGAGTCGAGTCGAGTAGGGCGAATAGGAAAAATAGGAAAATGGGAATAGGAAAAGGGCCAATTGTTTCTACAGCTCAAATGGAGATGGTTATTCACGCATTCATTTCTTCTCGTTTAGACTACTGTAACTCACTTTTCACCTGTCTCAGTAAAACATCTATGAACTGCCTACAATGAGTACAAAACGCTGCAGCCAGACTACTTACCAGGTCTCCAAAAAGGTCACACATCACACCAATTCTGTTTTGACTCCCCTGGCTTCCCGTACATTTCAGAATACGTTTCAAGATACTTTTGCTGACTTTCAAAGTCCTCCATGATCAGGCTCCAGCATACATCACAGAACTCTGGAAACACTACATTCCTGGTAGGTCTCTCCGCTCCACTGAGCAAAACCTGCTGGTTGTTCCACACTCCAGACCTAAAACTAAAGGTGACTGTGCTTTCAGTGTCATGGCTCCAACTCTGTGGAACTCGCTCCCCTTGAGTTTAAGATCAGCTGAAACAGTTGATTCTTTTAAAAAACAACTTAAGATCTACTTGTTTGGTCTGGCCTTTTCTGAATGTTTTGTGCTGTTTTCTTTTACCGTACCTTTAAAATTGCTTGTATTGTTTTTATATGTTTTGTGAAGCACTTAGTGACTTTGCTGTTCTTGAAAATTGCTATATAAATAAACTTACTTTTTATTATTATTATTATATACTGGTTGGTTGATGTACACATGGTGAAAATGCTAATAAAAAAAACCCAATCCTTTAAAAAATTCCTGGATCCAGACGGTGATCTGGATCACTCCCAAACTTGAATAATTTGTTCCTTGTCCCTTATTTTATCTGAAAATGTCATCAAAATCCATCCATAACTTTTTATTTATGTTGCTAACAGAGAAACAAACCAACAAAAAACAGACCCTTGCAATAACATAACCTCCTTGGTGAAGGTAAGAGCTGGTTTTAGTTTAATTACCTCCACCAAGGAGGTTATGTTTTTGGGAGAGTTTTTCTGTCCGTCTGTGAATAAAATAACTCAAAAAGTAATGGATGGATTTTGATGACATTTTCAGGAAATGTTCAGCATGGGAAAAGGAAGAACTGATTAGATTTTGGTGTTGATCCGGATCAGCATTCGGCCGCCATGACAAAAAATGTGATTTTCGTGAATTACTACTGAACTAAAATAGATATCATTATGAATCCAGTTGCTAATGGTATGTTTTCATGTTCAAGGAATCTAAATATTTACATGAAATAAGGGAGGACTAATATTTATGGTGAAAATCACAATTTGGATAAGGACTGTGGCGCTGGCGGAGGTCTGCGCTCTCCAAGTGATTTTCTAGTTTTTAAAGGGAATTAGTAAATAAGACATGTTATATGCTTTCTATTAGGTTTTATGAGGCATTATCAAAGCTTTTAGAAAGAAAAAGTCAAAAGTACTTAAGTTAGTGGTAACTAACAGTTACTAAGTTACTTTTGTCAAAGAAATTAAGAAAGGCAATGAATGCTACATCTTTGCACTGGTACCTGTAATTATCTTTCATTCTGTACTAAGCCGATTAGTGTATCAGAGTTAAATATTACTTCATTTTGTTTTACTTGATGACAGTATCTGCTTTTTATTATGGTGTGGCCCTCTGAGACTGATAATAACAATAATGTTGCCTTCAAAGTTGCTGACCCCTGAATCAGAGTTATCTGGACATCTCTGTCATGCAGATTCCATCTCAAAGTGTTGAGTATTTTGGTCGTTATAGCTTTTCATTTCGCTCTTCTCTTTGTCTTCCAAAAGAGCTCAAACACTGAAAACATGTTGTGTTTGTCACTAGGGGAGCTCGTCCTCATTTGCTTATCTGAACACACCTGCGTTTCCACACAGGTGTGTTCAGACCTCATTTTACTGTCAAAGCAGGTGGTGTGTCCACTCTGTTCCAACCTGAGCATCCTGCAGGTGGTTTAAAAGCAGGAAGAAGCCCAGAGATGATCTCATCGTGTGCATCAAATATGACAAACACTCACAAAGTTGGCCATCTTCAGTGAACCCAAACTTTCCAAATGTCCTTTTGTTCACAGTTTGGTTGTCAGAAAATTTGCTGGCAGTTTTGGGTAAATTATTAACAACTTTGTAGGAACACTTGATAAAAACAAATGTGTTATAAAGCATCAATGAGGCTGATAGAGTGGAGCAGGAATGAGTCAGAACATAAGTTCACATTTTAGCTTTTGAAGTTTAGGAAAACCCTTTTAGGTTAAATAGCTGAGGTAGGACTTATGATAAACATACATATACTGATGTGTATCTTCTATAAAAAAAAAATGCATCTGATATTGCCCAACTTTTACATTTTAAAATGTACTGTGTTTTTTAAAGGATGATTCCAAACAATCTGCTAAGAAGGGCTAAAAAAAAGCCAATAACTGGTCCACCACACCCACGGAGACTCACTTGATCAGCTCATTCAGTTAATTAAGTTCTGCAGTAGCTCACTGATCACTTTTTACATATTCCAGTCACATTTATGCTTTAAAAATTGTGAGAGAAGATATCACAGACCCACGTGTTTAAGTTTTACAATGTTTTTGTTTGCCACAGACTTTTTTTTTTACCAGGAATGATCCAGAACAGAGTGGCTGTTAGTCTAGAGAACCACCACGATGCTGATGTCCATGTTGGGAGACAAAAATAAGTCCTCCCCTCACCACTGGATTTGGTTAGGTGTGTCTATCGCTTACACAGTGAACATCGGTTATGTAACGTTAAGACATGCTGAGTTTAACTTTCTATGGAAGACAATAAGTGCAACTGAAAAAAGACGCAGATTTTTTTCAAAGCCTGATAAAGTCCAAATTGAGATTTTAGTTAGAATTTCATTTCAGTTTCAATTAGGGTTTCCTGAGATTTAAAAAGTCAGAATTCAGAGATTAAAGTCAGAATTCTGAAGGCAAAAGTTAGACTTTTAAAACTTACGTCAAAATACTGATATTTAAAAAATCAAACCAGAGATCAAAGTCAGAATTCAGAGGCTGAGGTCAGAATTTTGGAGGAAAAAGATAAGACTTTAAGGTTTTTAAAGAATTTACTGAGATTTAAGAAGTCATAATTCAGAGATCAAAGTCAGAATTCTAAGGGGAAAATTTAGACTTTTTAGGCTTAAGTCAAGATTTGGAGATCTAAAAATTCAGATTGCAGAGATTTAAGTCAGAATTCTGGAGGATGTTGTAAGACTTTTGAGGCTTGAGTAAAGACTTTGAGAATGAATAAGTCAGAATTCAAACATTAAAGCTGTGGTCTACGATTTGAAACCGCAGCCTGCCCCCCCTTCCCTCACCTCTCCCCTCCGTGGTCCAAGATCCCGCCCCCAGCTCGTGGCGCCTCATATAGCCCCCTCGGACTGAGCTACGAGCGACTAGAATAATATATCAGCAGCAAACTCAATCAAAAACAGCTCAGCTCAACTGAAAGTATCAAACACGACAGACATCCCCCTTGTAACACACAGCAGTAGCCATTTCAATTGGACCGGCGGCAATGCGGGTCTGGCGCCGCCAGAGCGGAGCCGATTGTGGGGGAGGATTTATCTTTCTCAGCCTGTCCTCCCCATCTCAGCTTACAGTGCTAACGATTAACGGCTAACAGGCTAACCCACTCCGCTACAAGTCATTAGCCAGGACAGGCACAGACTAACCAGAGTTATTCAGCAGACATCTCCCACTGTAGTAAACAAAGCCATTACCTGATCAACCAGGGGCGAAACGGCCGATACTGAAGGTCTGACAGCCGACTGAGGCCATTCGTTAGCCGTTAGCCGTTACCCCGCTAACAGGCCTCAACCCGCGGGCAGAGCTCCGTTGGGCCCCGCGGGAGAGGGAGGCGGCTTCCCGGTTTCGGCGCTAGGCTTTTCCGGCTCCATGATAGTTCAGTAGCTAACGCTGCTAGCTGCTCACCGGAGGTAGAGGGGAGGAGGCGGGACCATGGGCATGACACTGTGTAGCGAGGGAGACGAGGATTGGATGGACTCACAGACCAACTCACGGACCAATTGAACCTTACAGGCTTCGAGGTCTGATTGGTCAGCTAGTATGCAGCTTTTCAGCGGATATACTGAATGGATTTTTTTCGTTCTTTTTGGTCTTTATACTGTGTAGATAGGACCATAGGACCATAACAGCCTTATAAACGGTGTTATTAAAATGTACAAAGCTTCCAAATCGTAGACCATAGCTTTAAAGTCAAGATCCCAAGATTTAAAAAATTTGAATTCTGGATTCAAGTCCGTACTCTGAGATCAATGTCAGACTTCTTGGAGAAAAGTCAGAATTCTGAGAGAAAAGGATTGATATTTGAGACGTAAATCAAGATTCTAAGAGTTAAAAGTCAGAATTCAGTGATTTAAGTCAGAATTATGTGGGGGAAAGTGAGATTAAAGTCAAGATTCAGAGATTTGAATAGTCAGGATAAACAGATCTTAAAATAAGAATTCTGAAATCAAAACTTTAATTAGGGGATTAAAGTCAGAATTATGGGGAAAGGTTAGATTTTTAGACTTCTGTTGAGATCTTGAGTTTCAAAAAGTCAGAATTCAGAGTGTCTGCAGTCTGATAATTAAAATATCAGAATTTTAAAGTTAAACATGTATTGAAGACTCTACATGTTGCAATCTGCTTATTTAATTTATGTTCTCATTTCGTTTATTTTCATTTTAGTTCCGTTTATTTTATTTCCATTAAATTAATGCTACTATCTATAATGTCCTCATCTGATATTTCAGACTGCTATACTGTGTAAAAGAGCAACTGAAACAACCAAATTTCCCCTTTGGTGATTAATAAAGTATTTCTGATTCAGATTCTGTAGTCAGAATTCAGAAAAACAATCGCACATCTAAAAACAAAACATTTTTGGGATTAACCTGTTCAGCCCCTTTTTTAAACTGTCTGCTCGAAAATGACATACTCATAAAGAAAAGAGCGTATCTCTGCAAAATTTCATCCTTGCCTAAAAAAAGTTTATTGTGAATATCTCTTTGGAATTATTCAGTTGCAGCTTTACAACTCTACAAATGAACTGAAAAATAGAGAGAGGTTTTACTACAGAGTGGTCAGGCAGAATCTCGGCACAGTTTGGCACCATTAGTCCCATTTGGCATACCAAACTTTATATTTCACTTTTGGTGTCCATTACACCCAGTTACAACAGTTTTTATCTTCTTCTGCTTATCAGTGACAGATTTGGACTGTTTTTGAAAAGATATATTAAAATAAAAATATATATTTTCTCCTTTCTTTCTGGAAAAAATCAACCAGAACTTCATAAATTTTCCATTTAAAGAAATCCATACACAGCAACCCAAGTTTGGATCAAAGTGAAAAACAGATTTGGATATTTGATCATTCATTTTCTTGATGCTGAGGTTGTGTTTGGTGTGTGTAAAAATGGCTTACATGGTTGTGTAGCTCAAATTTCCTGTGTAATTTGATGTGCAACATGACTGTGTTTCTGCATGGATGGTTAACTGTTTGTTGGAGTACCCAAACTTGGATACTTTAGGGCTGGACAGGTTAGAGTCTGACTGTAATCCAACACTTCTGATTTTTTCACAAAATGTTTTTAACCTTAAATATTTTTTATCAGTGGCCATAATCCTCGTTCATGTCCTTCAAAGCCCCCCAAACCCTCCTGTTTAAACAGCCTCTGGTTAATTTTCTGTACTTGAGAGGGGAGGGCAGTACATGGGTGGGAGCGCCCCGGGGTGTTTCCATCCTCTGCTCCATCACACCTCGTTTGACTGTCAAATCAGGCGATGCGCCTCCGCTTACTCCACCCTGCACCTCCCACATCCAGTCACTAGAGGAGAGGAGCGCAGAGGAGTGTCCTACATCCCCCTCCTCCTCTTCTTCGTCGTCTTCCTCTTCCTCCTGCCTGCACTGAAGCCGGGGAAACTCCACCGACCGACCATCAGCCGCAATTTGACGCCGACGACACCCTCCATCAGCCGGCCGAGCTCCGAGTCCCTCCGCGGCGGATTTGACGGTAAGCGCCGCAGTTTGTGGGGGGGAATAAATCACGATCCACCGTCTTCTCCTCGGATGTTTTGGTGTTTAAGGCTCACAGCTAGCATCTGTACCCTCTTATTCCTCTATTTGTGTTAAAAATCTGCTTATTTTACCGTAAATATGTAATAAAGCGCCCTTAGATACCTTAAATGGAGGTTGATGTTAGTGATGTGTCAGTGCGGCACATTTACATCATGTTATAATTAAATGATGAAGAGGAGGAGGCGGAGGAGGGAAGCAGGCCTTTTTATGGAACAGCTGGCTCCAGCAGGACGGACGGATGGATGGATGGATGGATGGGTGGATGGGTGGATGGAGGAAACACAGGGCTGCAGACTCACATCCATTAAAGAGATGAAGAGGAGGAGGAGGAAGATGGGGGAGGTATTTCCCAACATCCTATGGCTCTGAACTCTCCTTGTTGTTGTTATGTGGTGTGTAGGGTGGGGCTCGGTTTACAATAAAATATAGAGCAAGCAGTGAGTGTGTTCAAATGCAACCCCAGATCAGGAAAAGTCGGGACAGCCACTTTATTAGGTACACCTTGCTATGATGAATCTGGAGCCCATTCTGCTGTAATAGTTTGTGGCTTACATCCCCTACAGTGCTGGAGACAAGCCTCTGAGATTTAAGTCCACATTGACATGATCACATCACACAGTCGGCTGCACATCTGTCCCCCCACATCTTAAATGTGCTCTATTTGATTGAGATCTGGTGATTATATTGGCTGTTGTAGTCTGGGGTACTTCTTCAACTCGTTCAAGAAACCGGTTTTGGATGGTTCGAGCATCATGGCATGTTAGTTGCAGCCTTTGGAAGATCACAAGGGGTTGATGTGGTTGTTTAATCAGTGCTCAAATTGTACCAAAAGACCCAAAAGTGTTTGTTTAAGCAGTCTGGTTCAGTTCAGCTGTCAGGTTTGGAACCCAAAGAACCTACCCGCACCATCCCCCCTAAAAAGTGGAACTAAAACCGCTGCAGTCTGTTGATTCGTTACAGAAACTCTCATGGGAAGGCAGTGACACAACAACATACCTCGCCATGGGAATATACCCCCATGGATTAAAGCGACTTTTTTAGATGTTGCTGCTGCTGTAAAGAATGTCTGCACCAAACAGTGCTGGAAGTTGCCCAGTGTTGCTCTTTTTACAATCATGCTTTTAAATAACCAGTGTGAGCCTCTTACCATCCTCTTAACCCATCCCCACACTCAAGTAAAGGTTAGGGATGGGAATTGATAAGATTTTATCAATACCAATGCTGTTAGCGATCCTGCTTATCGATCCAATTCTTTACCGATTCCCTTATCGATTCCAGCTAATTTTGCATGTAGGCAAATGGTCTGATTTTCAGTGTCAACAATGCCAAACATACATCGCAGCATAGATAGCTGCTTCTGCAAGTTGCTTGTGTTTCCACTCACTTAAGGTTGTGCAGTAGGTGTAATTAAAATTAAGCCACAATTCTGACGCTTCTCAACCCTGTCAATTGAATGGAATTGATAAGGGAACTGATTAGCTGGAAGATTAATGATATTGATTCTTTGATGGAGCTGTTAACGATTCTCAACTGGAATCGGTTTTCAATTCCCATCCCTAGTAAAGGTACAGCTAAAGACAGGAATCCAATAATCTATCATCTATAATCCAAACTGTTCTGACCCAAACCATGGTAGAAACAAGACAAACGTGTGCCAAAGAAACCATAACACCACCACCCTGAAGCGTTGATCCAAGGCAGAACGGGTCTGTGATGGGTCTGTGATGTCAAGTTGGTTGCGTCAAATGCGGACCCAACCATCAGGACGTTGCAGCACAAACAGATATTCATCAGACCATGCAGAGTTTGTCACGTTACTTTTACATTTGAACTTGAGAGAGGGGAGTGCGATTGAAAATCTTGGCGATGTACTTGGTCGCTGTTAGCACACCCTGCGTTTTAGTTCACACATACGGCATGAAGACTGTAAATAAAGCAATAGCAGCATTTCCATATATAAACATCAAACAATGATATGTATACGGGCTGATTAACACTAATCAGAAGTGCTAATAAACAGAATATTACAGGAGCTTAATAACTGTTTACACCGGGGGCAGCCATTTTTGATTGCCAACTCGGAGATGGTGGGGATCCGCCGACTTCCCAGTAGGAAATTCAGACCTTGGGGGGCGTTCCAGTTTCTGACTCAGAACTCGGAAATGTCAAATTCCTGGCACAACTGGAATGCAGTGATTGTTCTAATCATCAAGTTTGGCCAACAGGAGTGGCATACGGTGTGGTATCTTGTTTATTTTGTTGCACATATATAATCTTTATAGGATTTGCTTTCAATTTTGTTTCCAAGCACTTTGCATACTTTTATATTTTATATATTTTTTTATATTTTATGTCTTATATAGGTAGAGTAATGTACATGCAGCTATTTTTTATACTTAAGTCTATTTTTATTCCATTAATGCTGTCCACTTTGCTGCTGTAACACTGTAAATTTCCCCACGTGGGACAAATAAAGGTTTATTCTATTCTTCTATGGTATTCTATATAAAATTAAACACAAGATGAAAAAGAAAAAAATAAAACACATAATGATTGGGATGAACAAAATCAAACGAAGCCATAACAGAAAAGGAGATGTGCAGGAGTGGCCAAACCCATCAGGGCTTATCGAGTGGCCCTCCTAAAGAAAAAACAAGAAAAAATCCAAACTTCCAACAGCTCAAACAAATGAAATTTGGTCAAACAGAATAAAACTCAATTCTGTGTTTGCAAAGGAAAGATGGGTATCCAGCCTCTTTGGTAAAAGATGTGACCTGTTGTCCAATCAGAGATGGACTTCTACAAACCTCAGTTGATTGACTGGCCTCTTTCTGAAGTCTGACACTTCTTCCCAGAGAACTGTTGCTCACTGGATATTTTTCCTTTTTCACACCATTCTCTGTAAATCTAATGTGCGTTCTAGTTGTACTGGGAAGTCCAGATTTCCGAGTTCAGAGTAGGAAATTTCAACCAGAGCGCCCCTGAATTTCCTACTGGGACGTTGGCGGATCCTCACCACCTCTGAGTTGACAATCAAAGATGGCTGCCCCCAGTGTAAACAGTTATTAAGCTCCAGTATTATATCATTTTTTAGCACTACTATTGTTACTCACACCAAATCAGCCGTATACATAGGATTGTTTGACGTATGGAAATGCTGCTACAGTGTTTTTTACACTCATCATGTAGTTTGTCTGAACTACAACGCAAGGTGTGCTAACAACGGCTAACAATAGCCTGCTAGATCGGCAAGTTTTTTTCCAACTTTGTAACTGGAGCGTTGATGACTTGGATATGTCCTCAATTCGTACAGTGCAGATGGATTTAATGGATTTAATGTCTGTAATTACGCAGATCCGTCTTGTCAGGCTCCAATCTACAACCCTGCTTCTGAAGGTTCTACCCATCCTCAAACACTTTCTCTGGGCTCTTTCCCAAATACACCAGTCAAACATATTGAACCGTCCATCCAGTGGTGATCAGGTCACACGTATATCAGCAGTTTTAACAACCACACCACTTTCAAAGTCACTTACATCACCTTTACTCTGATGCTCAGTCTGAACATCAGCAGGTGTCTTGGCCGTGTCTACTCTTCATGCCTAAATGAGAGGCTGACAAGTGATTTACTCATTATTTATTTGCCTAACAAGCAGCTGAACATGTATATTTAATTAAGAGGCTGGTGAGTGTAAATACATGTTCATTTTATGAGTTATATCATTACCTGTTTAAACAACACTGTTTGACTGAGGACACGCCTAACACACAAGCCGCAGGGCAAAATGAAAGATGGCAAGCTTTACATTTTTCTGAGGTATGAAAGGAAGATTTTCAGTTGAAATTCTAATATTTTATTAAGATTTTCCTTCTTTGCTCCATATTATGAAACTTAAATGTCCAGCATAGTCTTGTTAAAATATTAGCACACATACATATAAGATTAAGTCACGTGCAGATGAGTTACAAACCCAGTGTGGGCTTATTTACAAACCACGCCTTAAGACTTAAACTCTATGTGGAGCTAATGCCTGATACTCTTAACCTTTGTAATCTCAGCACTGCACGACTAAAAGAGATATATAACAACATTTAGCCTCACAGCTGCAGCTGGTAACGGTGTTATTTTGTCCATCAAACGTTTACAATGCTGCTTCTGTTGATACTGAACTGAGCATTCAATATGTATTAACCCATCAGAGAAAATAATCTCCAATCAACTGACTGTGTATTTTGAATTTGAATTTATTTAAAGGAGACATATTATGCTTGTTTCTCCTTTTCACTACACCAGACTAGGATGCCTGTAAAGCATTTCCGCCCTCAGTACAAGTCATTTGGTTCCTTCATTGCCCCACAACAGCGTTCTCAATATCCTCATTTTAGGCCATTATCAAGCTCTCGTTGAAACACTCGGTTTCCAGGTTGACCTAAAGTTACCTCGCAACGTCACAGCCCTTTGTGCTCTGATTGGTCAGTTCTATCAGAGCTGCCGAGAGGGTAGAGCCAGCCTGTCCTTCTTCTACTGCATTTTCCGGCAGGCTCAAAGCAGCGACCGCGTATTGAGTCCCCCTACAGGCCAGAGCTGGTAATGAGTGAGTGTGAGCTAGGGAGCTATATACTGCTGCTGGAGGAATGTGTTCCTCAGTGACGGTTTTGTGGCTAACGGACATCACAGAGGAGGAAGTGTTTTATCAGTTACTCCAATTACTCCAATAAAAAGAAAGGTACCTCGTGTCGTCATGACGAATTAAATTCTGCAAACATCTCGCAATGACCTGTTTTCAGAGGCATCAAATCTCGTTCTGGGATATCAGAAAAAATACAATACTTCATTTTTTTGAAAATTAAGGGGGTGTAAGGTGTGCTGTCAGTAACTCAAAGCACTTTGTCCCTCATGTGTTCAATCACAGTTTGAGCTGCACTGCAGGTTAGGAGGCTTTAAATACATTGTTAAAGGGAAAACAAGAAGATTTCCTTTGCAACATTAGTTTGAGTGACTTGATGCGTGTATGTATGTAACACTGCATTAGACATATTTCAAAAACAATTAAATGGAAAACTTGTAATAATGTAGTAATAATGTGTGATTTACATATACACTATCTCTAGTTTGTCTTAGTTAACTGTAAAATATCACAATATATCACAATATTATGATATTGTGATATATCGTGATATTATCGTATCGTGACCCAAGTATTGTCATACGTATCGTATCGTGAGGTTCTTGACAATACTCACCCCTAAAATTTAACAGCATACTACAATTACTGATCGACTGTTGAAAATGTTATGAAGTGAGAAACCAGGGTGAAAAAGCATAATGTGGTCAACATATTTTTACTGTGACAATTAGAAAAAGGAGTGCAAACCTCCACAAAAGTAGCTCAACATGCTGCTGCTTCATCTATAAGCAATAGCTTCATGATAAAGTTACCATCAAAATATGATTCATAATCTTGAAAACCCACACCTAGCACTCAAACTAACAATATTAACATGGTTCTTGCAAATGGTGGTTATCTGGGTCACCATCAATATCAAAACATTTTAAAGTTGGGCCATGATCGTTGTTTTGAGAGGGCCCTGGGAAAGTAATTACCTTTACTCTCACCTCTCGATAGTAATTTTATAAAATGTTTGTAAAGTTAAATTGTTCATTGATGAGTTTCAAATGATTTTCTGATCTTTTATAAGGACAGAGATGGATAAACTTGTACAAGCCACTAAAGTTTTGCAACACGTGATGAAGGGACTATTTACAAGTTAGACTATTGGGGTGGCCAATTCTCAAGTTAATCCAGTCTTACAAAAAACAAAGTTAGAATTTAAAGATGCTATGAGGAGTTTGTAAGTAATTACAAAAAAGTCTCACTTTAGATATATGCCTGATCGAAATACACACTTTAAGATGAGTTTTATAGCATCAAAATAAGTTATCTATAAATGCTATAGGTTATCTATAAATGCTATTCCTTAGCTTCGCGGTCGGGTCGGACAGGGCTGGACTGGCTTGGATACTCAACTTCGGGAACAAGAAAATCAAAACTAGAGCAAATTTATATTATTCGGTCATGTCTTAGAGCACCGGGCTGTAAGTAGTAATATATAGCCGGCTACAACTACGATACTGATTTGATGTGTTGTCACACATCAAAAACTACCGCTACGTAACTAGAAAGAGATACATTATCTCGTCGCTTTGCATCCTGTAAACTGTTGAAAAAAGAAGTTGTAAAGCAATGCAGAGTTCTGAGGAAGGTCCGAGCTGCATTTATTAGCATCACAACAACAAACGCACGCTTTGACTTGGGTCACTTCTTTACGACAGTCGCCTCGCGTGCTCATGGGTAGCAGAGTCTTTATGTCGCCGGAAACAGATTCTCTTCATAGCACCTTTAAGATTTATTTATGTCCAACTCTCGGGCATGAACATTGTCTGCTTTTTATCTTTTTAGTCTGGCTTTTATGTATTGTCTCACTGTTATACTTATTTTGTTTATCATTATTTACTCTGCTTTTTCTGATAAATATATTTAGTGGATTTACTTTTTATGTAGTCTAAATTTATTTTTCAGTTGTAATTATTTCTTTTTGCAACCATTGTTCTTATTTTTAAAATGTTACTAATTTAGTTGAATTATTTTATCTACTCATACTTTATGGTCAAGTGTGCAGTAGTTACCAGGTACATTTTTACTTTGTTTCTTATGTTGGATTTTTGTTCACTATCAAGATAGAAGGAAGATAAATAATTTTCCAGGACAGTTCAAGCTTTTCCATTTCACTTTTCTCCTTATCTTCCATATGACTGAAAAATTGGTCAATCAGTTTCCAGGTTTTCCAGGATGTGTGGTTACCCTGCTTGTGTGGAAATGTTTAAAACCCCCGCTCTATGACAAAGCTGTTACAAAAGAGCTTGAACATGAATCCTTCGTCTGTTTCCCTCTTGTGTTTGAGAGCAGCAGTAGCATCATGGAGGAGCTGGACGTCCCACAGATGAGGAGAGAGGTGGAGAGCCTTCAGTATCAGCTCGCCATCAACAGAGAGAAGTCCTCCATCACCGTGACTGAGTGAGTCAGAACATCCACACACACACACACACACACACACACACACACACACACACACACACACACACACACTCAGAAGGATCAGATTCACGCTGACGCCGTGTGTTTTCACCGCAGGCTGGTGAAGTGGATCGAGGGCTGCGTGTGCGAGGACCCCTTTCTGAACCCGGAGCTGATGAGAGCCAACCCCTGGGTGGAGAAGGGCAAGTGTGTGATCCTCTAATGGTCGCACACTTCCTCCCGCACACACACACAATCACGGATGCACATAAACTAAAGAACCATGCACTCCCACACACACTCACGCTGCACTAACTTCACACACATATTGTTGCTTTTATTCTAATTATTTATTTATTGGGAGACCCCTGAATGCGTTTAATTTATGTGAAGACCATGTGTGTGTGTGTGTGTGTGTGTGTGTGAGAGAGTGTGTGTGCATGAGCGTTCAGCACTGAGTAGCTTTCTAGAGGTTTGTTTTGTTTTGAAGGACCACCGAGAAATGTTCAACATGACCTTTTTATTGGCTCTTTACACTGTCAATCAAAATAAAGACTGTTTTGAATTTATCAGCTGGACTTTGGGGTTTATTGTGAGTGTGTGTTCGGTGTGGCGTGTGTGTGTGTTTGAAGGTTACAGAAGCTCTCGGATGTAAACGTTTCGTCTGACGGCGTTGGACATCCCCTCGTTGAAGCGGAACCAAACGTCGCTGTTGCCCACCGCCTTGCCCATCGACTGCACCACGCACTTCTCACCTGGCAAAACAGAACAAAAGCATTATGGGTATTTTTTAGACTAATTCACAGAAAGTTAGGTCATACTTTTAAAGCGCGAATCAATACAATATCCAGATCTGCACACAGGAATGCCCCAAAGCAAATTCCCCTAGGATGTAATTTAACCCCATCTGTGGTGTTAACCCTTAAAACTCCAAGATGTTTTCTGCCATTTTAGTCTGCATGGATTATTATTATTATTATAATTTTGCAATAATGCATGTAAAATCTCAGCTCCTTCAAGAACAATCAAGATAAAGACATTTCTTTCCAGGACATCCTTGGCTATCAGCATATGAATACTGTAATGACTGTTTGACCGTACAGTTAAAGCAAAAAATTCAAATGGAATTTAAATCTCATTATGTTATATGCAGACCAGCAATGAACAAGGCTGTTCATATCTGCATATGGTTCACTAAAACTTTGGTTAAACAAATGTATGAAAAAACTTAAACTAGCATATTTATCCACACACGTTCTGTTCCAAACAGTAATGTGTGCCACTGTTGGGTGCAATTTCTGTCTTAAATGTTACAAATGCAACATCTCACAGCATGAAAATCCTTTTAAATCCATACAAATTTTAATTTAAATCCATGGATTTACCATATACCACTCATGTAATAATGAGAGTACATTATTACATGTTAGTGGTAAATGGATTTAAATGTTCTAAATGTTTCTTGTGTGGAGATTTTTTTTGGTCTGTGTTGGTGTGTAAGTGTTTGATGCTATTCTGGCACCACCATGGAAGAATGTAGATTGTGATATACTGTGTTATGTTGTGTTATGTCCTAGCAATGAACAAGGCCATATCTGCATATGCACTAAAACTTTGGTTAAACAAATGTATGAAAAAAACTTAAACTAGCATATTTATCACATATCTCACCAGATATGTTCTGTTCCAAATAATAATTTGTGCCACTGCTGGGTGCAATTTCTGTCTTAAATGTCACAAAAGGCCACATCTCACGACATGAAAATCCATTTTAATTCTTTTGGGAACTGACAGGTAACTCTCATGTTTCTTATTCACTTTTGGCAGCTCCTGATTGGACGCTACTTTAAATATAAGAAAAGTAGAAATTTGGGGAATTTGATTGGTCAACTGAATGAAGGGAAGTTGCCACTTTTTACTTCAAGGGTTAAAATGGAGGTTTAATAACATCACTACTTCATTTTTCATATGCAAATGTGATTAAAAAAAATATCAAATGTGGATCCAGCAATAAAAGCTTTATAAAAGGAGATGAATTTGACCTGGAGTCCCCCAAAGATTGACAGAGTGATCTTTTACATGCATCTGTCTCCAATTAGATTCACTTTGTGGTTCCAAATAATAATTTGTGCCACTGCTGGGTGCAATTTCTGTCTTAAATGTCCACCCGTTAGGGATCATCAGTGTAGAACAGAGAACAGAATAAACCTTTATTGTCCCACATGGGAAATCTGCAGTGTTACATCAACAGAATTAGACTAATCATAAAAAACAGTGTGTGTGTGCGTGTGTGTGTGTGTGTGTGTGTGTGTGTGTGTGTGTGTGTGTGTGTGTGTGTGTGTGTGTGTGTGTGTGTGCGCGTATGCATTATAAATGTAAAGACTGTCGAGAAAAATAAAACTACACTGTAAGAATTATTGACACATTCACAAAGTAATTGAACATGGGAATACTGTTGTTTGGAGAATCAGGTCCTGGTGTGGCGTTTACACCAGCAGGTCTTATGCTGGGTTCCACTTGTACTGAGAAGTTGGGATTTCAGAGTGGGAAATTTCAACTGGAACGCCCCCTGAGGTCGGAATTTCCTAGTGGAAAGTCGGGGGATCCTCGCTAACCCAGAGCTGACAATCAAAGATGGCTGCCCCAGGTGTTAACATTTATTAAACTCCTGTAATATTCCATTTATTAGCACTTCTGACAAGTGTTTGTCACACTAAATCAGCCATGTGCACAGTATTGTTTGACATATGTCTATGAAAACGCTGCTATTGTGTTATTTATATTCTTCATGTGGTATTTGGGAATACCACAACAGCTAACGATAGCCTGGTGGATCACCAAGTATTTTTTACGACTTTTTAGTGTAATGCTAATAACTCAGATATGACAATATTCCCACTGCCCTCTTCCCAGTTCTGCCGTAAATAGAAGAAAGTATCAACATGGTGATTTACACCAGCATTACTGTCCAAAAAGTTCATTTCAACCAGTCTGCCCAAAGGATTCAAATTAAAAGAAAAGGTTGTGAGATTTTAAGAACAAAGTTGGAAAATTTCCAGGGGAACTGATGGGGGGGGTTATGAGAATATCTCAAATATACTTGGTTAAATGATATTTCTGCATATTCTTGACTAAAACAACCAGATTTCCTGCAAGTTACACCTGAGAACATCTCTGCCGTTCCTCAGTCACATGCACATTAAACTGCAGGGGTACTGAGGCCACACCCCCTACATGCACTGTGCTCCTCCATCACAGATGATTTCTACACCCCTGGACAATTGTATGTACTGCTTACCTTTTTCACTAAATCTGTTTATTGACATAAATTGGGCTAGTGATGCAATGTAGCATAATGTCGTGAAATGTGAGCCACGATTTTGTTTTTTTGTTTTTGTCCGGTTTGTTCCAAGTTGAGGTTTGTGTATAAAAAAACTGAAAATTTTAATAGTCAAATGACTGCAGATGTAGATTCCTTCCATCTTTTGATGTGGGGGTTTATGAGAATAGCTCAATCATCAAATTATATTTCTGCATATTCTTCACTAAAACAACCAGATTAAGTTAGACCTGAGAACATCAGGTCCCAGAATGCACATTACACTGCAGTGGTACTGAGGCCCGCCCTACATGCACTGTGCTCCTCCATCACAGATGATTTCTACACCCCTGCAGTATGTACTGCCCCGATCACGCTGTGAATCAATTGGGCTAGTGATGCAATGTAGCATAATGTCATGAAAATCAGCTGAGCCTTTAATCTGCTCCTCCTGCTTTGTAAAAATGTAAGTGTGTGTCAAAGTTTGAAAGCACCTGTCATGTTGGTGTTGCTCGATGCACATATACTTCAATAAAAAGAAACAACACATCTTAAAGGAGACATATCATGCTGATTCATGATTTAATACTTACATATAATATAATAAATTTGAAAACAAGACCTTACACCCCCTTAATTTTCAAAAAATTAGATATCTGCTTCCTCTCCTTTTGGACAGTTAAAAGCTAAATGAGTCCAAATGACTGCAGATGTAGATTCCTTCCATCTTTTGATGTGTGTGAAAAGTAATCATCATAATTCAGGGAAGCAGAACCTGTACTACCAATTAAGTTCTCAAATCAGGTCCCAGCTCACACTCACTCATTACCAGCTCTGGCCTGAACTCAATCAGCTCTGCTTTGAGCCTGACAGAAAATACAGTAGAAGAAGAAGGACAGGCTGGCTCAGCCCCGATAGAATTGACCAATCATTTTGATTTAAACCATCAGCTGAGCCTTTAATCTGCTCCTCCTGCTTTGTAAAAATGTAAGCGGGTGTCAAAGTTTGAAAGCACCTTGTACTGAGGGCAGAAATGCTTTACAGGCATCCTAGTCTGGCATAGTGAAAAGGAGAAACAAGCATGATATGTCCTCTTTAAACAAAACTGGTCTGTGGTGCTAAATTACATAAAATTGACAATGAACATGTGACAAGTGCATCGCAGATAGGGACGGGAATCAAAAACCAATTCCATCAGAGAATCCATAACAACTTGCTCATGGGATTGACATCATTAGTCTTTCTGTTTATCAGTTCTCTTTATCAATTACTTCCACTTCTGTTCTGCGCGTTTTGCAAATCAAGGTGTCACACTCTCATCTCGTCAGTGGAGATGATAACACAGTAGGGCTGGGTATTTCCAGCAACCCCATGATACCATATGTATCCCAATACACATAAATTGTGAACATTGACTACGCTTTTAACAGAATTCCCAGCAACTTTTGTTTTTTATGACAACAAGAAAAAGAAAAAGGATGAGTTTTAAATGGTTCTACAACTTAAGATCTTTAATTCAGGTCCCCAAAGATGGTAGACACCTAAGTTTAAATTTGGAACTGTGTTTCATGATGTAGCTTTGCTTCTACTTTGAACTTCAATTCTGTAGAATCCGTATCGATACACGTATCCCAAGGTGTGCATGACGATATTTTTGTCGTATCGATTATTTGAGCACAGGCCTAAAACACAGGAGTCAAAAATGTTGGCAGAAGTGGTCAAAATTGTGGCTTAAATTTCAACAAAAAGATGTTTACTGCACGACGTTCAGTAAGTGGCAACAACAACAGCCTAATTTATTTATACTGCACAGAACATCAGGAGTGTCATGTGTTTGGCATTGTTGCCAATAAAACCCATGGTTGACTTTTGCCAAGAGAAACTTCACCATGAAGAATCAGGAAAGGAATCATTAAGATGTGTATCCTTAGCAGAATTGTTAATGGCGTTGGTATCAATAAAATGATGAAAAACATCCAAACTAACCAAAATAAACATTTCTATCTGTACATATGAGTACTGTCTATGGAGCTTTGGGGTGGGAATATTCCAATAGCTTACAATTTGATTCAAAATTTATTTGCAATTAACATCAATTCACATTTCAAAATAAATTATTGGTTTGTTGAAATGTGTTTATTTCAGCATCTTCTTCTGCCTGCAGTTCATGAAGAAGCTGGATAGTATTGACAAACTAAGCTCCATTAAATGTGCTATCATTGACTGCACTTTTTAATTTAGTTAAAGTTATAGTCTTTTGTCTAAAATATCTTTTAGCTTTGGTCATAATTTAGTCATCTAAATTGTTTTAATTTTAGTCTACTTTTGGTTGATGAAATTTCACAACATTTAAGCTGACGAAATCTGCTGTAAATTTATTGGACTAAATATGAAGTGTCAATTGTAAGACATTTTTTATATTTCCTTGAACTTCTAGAGTCATGGTTTACACTTGGATAAAATAAAACATCTATTAATCTTTACTGAATGCTAGTTAAGTTTGAATGTTGAAATTAAGAGAAGCAAATTTAACTTTTATTTTATTTAGGCTACTTGGCAGAGCATCTCAGTTACAACACTAGAACTGACAACAAGCAGTGAACCTGCTCTACATAAATACATCAATTCATAAAGAGAGCAGCTCTGATTGGATCGGTCCACAACTTATCCCACCACCATGAAGCTAAGGCAGCTGTGATTGGATGTCCCTCTGAACTCATCCAACTTTTCCACACAACCAAAGTAGCTGTGATTGGATAGATTCCTAACTTGTCCCTACTGTCTTCACGACCAAATTAAGTCTGATTGGATTAAGTCTCTGTCAGACATTTAAGTCTAGTTTTTACTTGTGGAGGAAAATGTCAGTTTATTTAGTTTAAGTTCTTGCCCATGTGAATTTGTTTTATTAGTTACTAGCCAGGTTTACATGCAGACTTTTTCTCATTCTGATTTAAGATTTCGGGTGTTTACATGTGACGTGATCTATTCCGATCTGGTGTTTACATGTGCCAAAACATTTAATCGGAACAGCTGTTTTACAGACACGCGATACGCGCAGATCTATTTAAACATCACGTGATTTATCAACGATGGCGGTAAGTAGGTGTTTTATTGAATTATTTGAGTGTTGTGCTGTTTAGTCTTATAGTAACCAGCCTTCAGAGTTTTCCAGCGGTTCCTTATTTGTCGGACATTTTGATCTATCCCGGCTTCACTGAGTTTTCGTGGATTTTTTTAATTCAATAGTTCAGTATTTCTTGTTTTCCTACCATCTAAACGTGTGATAATGTTTAGTTCTTTGAGAGTTTGTATTAAAAACAAACACTCTGACGCAGACCAGTGCTGTGTGCTCTGTTTGGAAGCCGCCATGTTTCCAAGTGAGTAAACGTCACTGCTCGTTTAAGCCCCATTCACACATTCCCGTTTCTCATGGCGATTGTGCACGATTGTCATAATCCTGATAAAGCGTGCTTTGGTCGTGGTGCATGCGCTACTTGGTCTGGATCAGCGTTGTATAGTCGTGGATGAACGGAGGGGAACGTAGAAGCTCAACGACAGTTTTGAACTGTTCAATCAACTGGAGAATCGCCGCTCTCAGTATAGCGGGATGGAAGCCTAATGCAGTCCTAATGCGAGCGGTATTAGCGTGGCATGTACGGAGCTCAGTCGAGCTGATCGTCGCCCAATCGTGGCTCAATCCTGAAAGCTTTATGAGGACGATTGACCAGGATGTATCCGCTTGAGCCCCGACTGTGTCCCGTTCAAGACGGCGCAAGCGATGGGGCTCAGTCGGGGCTTATGTGACGCGAACTGAGCTCGAGCGGGGCTGACGTCCTGCCAGCGGGATGGAATCCTCGTCATATCGCTGTATTAACCTAACTGGAGCGGGACAAACGCCCCCTGAAGCGCTGTAGCTGCGCCACCGACGGTGTATTTACGGAGTGTCTCCAGGGGTGAGACAGTCATTTAATTCCGTATCATAGTGATCACACCAGCCTCCTCAATCGTGTACAGTCGTGCACAGTCGCTATGAGAAACGGGAATGTGTGACTTAGGCATTACGTCAAGACTGAGCATGCGCAGACAGAACCCAGCCTGACAACTTTCAGATTCACCGTTTACATGACAGGATTTTACTTTTAATCATTTTGGGAAAAGGAATATACTACCTCTGTGCAACCAAATGAAAGTCCATTTGGATTTGGCCTGTTTATTCTGATAGAATCGGGTTAGAAGCCCAAACCGAACAAAAATGCTCCATATAAACACCTCTAATCGGTATATTAGGCTCCATGTAAACCTGGCTACTCTCTAGCTTTTGTCAGAGGAAAAGGTTGTATAAGAAAACTATGATGAAAATAATTAGTTGACAAATTAAACACTGCAGTGTAAAGTGTTAGAAAAAGTGTGGGTGTTTAAAGATTGATTTATTTGTACACCTCTAGAAAAAGTAGTAAAGCCATATTTTCCAAAATCACGCCCATAAATGAATAAATGATTGATTAAACCAATAAATAAATAAACTCTGTATTGCAGTTACTGGTCCTTTTTCTGTGGGTTGAGTCACTTCTGGTGGTTAAATGTGATGAAATTATGTTTTCAAACAAATCAGCACCTGGATATTCATTTCTGCATATTTGTGGAGAGCAGCTCTGGAACAGGTAAATGCCTCTCCAAATTAAAAAACACTTTATGTTGTATTTTTCCCCTGCTGGCTGTGATTGAGGAGAGAAAAGGGGGCGACAGGATGCTGCTGAAGAGCTCCATTGTTTATGTAAATGTGCTATTTTTATCCTGGAACGGAGATGCATCTGAACACAGCAGTCACATTTGTTTCCAGTGATGCAGAGGGACTGGAAGGCCGAAGCACGGGGACGTATCTGCAAACTTTTATCAGATTTTTACAGCTTTTGTGACTTCAAGTTTTAGAAAAAAAGAAAAGAGGCCTGATTTTGAGTTAAATATTAGCTCTGTTGGAGGGGAGTTGTGGCTGAAGCACATACAATGACAGAGACATAATATTTCCTCCATCATGTCGCCAGCTGCGCCATGTACAGAGGAGCTCTGTTGTCTGCAGAGCCTCGGGAGATCTGAATGAACAGTGTGACGTAAAACACATCAGTGATCATTCTGCTGTGTGCCTGGACCAGATGTGCCTCTGGGCGTTTTTCCTCCAAACATGAAAGTTTGGATAAATGACCATACCTGAATCTGAGGACGGCCTCTGAGGCTTCTGCAGTTTTGGGGCGACGGCTCGACCGAAGAAGTCCACCTCCGGCTGCAAAAACAAACACAGAATTAGAAGACGTCCAAAGTAATCGAAAGTTTGTGTCCTCAATAAAGAGGTCAAAGCATCGAGCAGATTGACACAAGCACACTTCGTCTCTCATTAGCCTCATTTCAGTTTCATCATCAGGGACTTTAACCCTGTGGCTTCTCATTATCCTGGTTTCTGCCCCCTGGAGGCTCTCGCTCTCCCTCTCTCTGTCACTCATTAGAGGGCTGGAAGAACTGCAGAACTCAGTTAAGTGGCCCTCTCTGGCGCCACCCACAGGAGCTAAAGGGACACAGCAGTGGGAGGCTCAGCGCTACTTCCCCATTTAACTCAGGCTCTGATATAACTGCATTCATTTCACCCTTTGAGGAGCGCAACAGAAAGTGTTTCACAGTGAGAAACATAAAAAAAACAAATAAATAAATAAAATACAGTTTGGCAACATGTGTAAGAAAGTGCCTGCTGTCAACACACTTGTATATTTTGAGGTGATCTAAACAAAAGTTATTGGCAGCAGATGTCATTCTTTGTTGGTTTTGGAGGACTCAGTTTGGAGTTGAAGTATTTTAAAACAGAATGTAAATCTAAAAACATCTGCGTAGATTCTCATTCATCCAGGTCATGGTTATCTTTACGATTCAAAACGAAGCAACTGGACCTTGTTGAGTTTTGGGAAGACGCTCATCCAGGAAGGGACCGGAAGAAGCTTCTTCCCAAAACTCAACACAGTCCAGTTTCCTCGTTTCTAAACCTTCAAGAAAATCTAAAAACTTATGGTCCTTTTCCACTAGCATGCCTTGGCCCTACTCTACTCGGCCCTACTCGATTTGCAGCGTGTTTCCACTATTTATGTTTTTAAATGAGATTAAATATTGATCGAAGACATCAATTTCAATATGAATAAAGTTACGTATCCTTGGACGGAATGAAGGAGGAAAATTTCCTTTTTTGTTTGTCATGATTTTTCAAACAAGCGTTACACATCACAATGAATTGATAATACTTTTATTTTCATTTTCTTCAATTTCTCAGATGCCATGAAAGTGATGTGGCTGCTGCTTCATAGAAGAGATAATTATGCCTTGAATTACTACATTTTAAAATTAATATTTCTGGCTACAGAACAATTTCCCACTCAAACTCTTACTATAACTGATATTTTATGTGATTTGACTGTGCAGCAAATACAGGCCTGTCTGCATGTGCAGGTAAACCTCTGCAGATGATCAAGAATGCACAAGCACATTTAGTTCTCTAATTCAAACTGGGTCTCACCCTGGCCTCCACAGTGGTCTGTTTGACGATGTTCTCCAGCCTCTGCTCGTGGTTCCTGCTCTGTTTAGCACCGGCGCTCTTTTTCTCTGCCTCCCTCTGCTGCACACGGACAGAGCAGATTATAAAAACATTAGATTATTAACACACCCTGACCTGATTACACCCAGGCCATACTGTATACATCAACCCCCAGCATCTGTTGCAATTTGCGTGTGCGCGAGGTCTCACCCCTGCAGGGTTTCTCTGCAGCATCATCTGCTCAGCCCTCCTCATCTTCTCCAGCTCCATCTCTCTGCTGATCGTTTGTTTGGCCTGGTACGTCAGCTGACGGCGTGGAGGAAGGCCTGGAAACCTCACCACCTCCTCAACACGTCTGCAGACACACACACACACACATATCTCACCAGTGAGGAGCTGTGGAGACAAATATCAGCACAAAACCGTGTGAATCTGGCAGAGTTATCAGATCAAAACTAAAAGACAGACAGGTTTGAGCTCTGATGTTGCAGTTTATTTTTTGCAGAATAAAACCCTGATTCTGTCACTCTCTAAAACCTTAATCCTCTTACAGCTGATCGTCATCTTTTTCCTACACACACAAACACACAGAGTGCAGCAGTAAACTCTCACTGGATGCCTGAGTGACCTAAATATATCATAAGATTAAAAGCCGGAGGTGTTTGACAAAAGGTTAAAACCTGAAAAAATAAAATAGGTTAACATTTGAACTCTAGAAAAAACTAAAGATGAGCATCTTTTAAAGGTCAACTGTCCCTTATTAATGTAAGAAATCATACAATATCCTGAGATGCTCAATTTTATTGGCAGGTTTGTATAAGCTGATTATCTGCTGATGTACCAGTTAAAACTAGAAAGCATGTGGAGAGCACAAACCTCCACCAAGGTAGCTCATATATTGCTGTTACATCAATAAGCAACAGTTCCATGATGAAGAGACCATCATGTTTTGTTGACCCTGAAAACAAACAACTAGCACTCAGAATCATGATGATATCATTATTATTTAGACAGTCATTGAGCAAAACCATCATTCACTAATGGTGGTTTTCTGGATCACCACCAAAATCAAATCATTTGAAGTTACGGCATTACCAACATCTCCTGAAAATGTCAGTAAAATCATAATTTATGTGTAATCTTATCAACAAACAAACAAACAAATACTAGTAAAGACATAACCTTCTTGGCAGAGGTAAACATCTGATATATACGAGGTATGGCTTTTAAAATAACTGGACTAATTCTGTTATATAATATTATAAAATAAAGACATTCTTCCTCTTCAGTCTCCTCCTCTTCTGCATCGACACATCACTGATCAGGGCAGTGCATCAGGGGCCTGTTCTACGAAGCAGGATTACTGCCTAGCGAGGTAACTTTGAGGGTAGGTTCGGGGTTTCCTGTTCTACGAGACAGGTTCACTTCTTAGCGAGGTGAGTCTCCATGGCAACATACGCTGAACGGCTAACGTGCTCCGGGGCAGGTTAGGTTCCAGATTGAACTTGCGGACTATAAAAACCCTGCCCACTGACCAATGAGCTCTCTCGACCAGCTCCTCTGCAGGAGCAAAATCTGGGGGAGGACTCTCATTGCCGTAACAAGATCTTCAATGCCAACACTTCTGCTCCATGACAATATTTTATTGCCCGTCTTAAAATTGTGACAGGAATTCATGTAGGGCTCATGTGGCCTACATATCACACAAAAATGTAAACATGATAGGAATGAACAAATGAATGAATTCATCTTGGAAATGAATTAGACATGTCTGGTGCATGTTACAGTAAAAGTGCATGTTGAACAGTGCTATTTCAGGATGATAATGGCATGAAAGATTTTTTGCGCACTATACTTATGCATTGAGGCTGTCAGCAATTTTCTGCCAGCACTCCCTCCGTGCTTTTGCAGCGGCGACGGTGTTGCTTTTGACGTTTATTACATGTTTTAATTCTTCATACTTTGTCATGATCGCCTCCTGCTCCTCGTGTGTGAAGTATGCGGTCCTTCGCTCTCCGGCCTGCTCTGACGCTCCAGACTGGTCCATGTTCGTGATTGGTCAGATGCGGCGGGCTCTGCCTTATATGCGTGCACACGCTCATTGCAAAGCTGGATCCACTTATGAGGTTGATAACCAGCGTCGTCAAACCGTTTAGCCAGACCGTCGGCTACCGCACTCAGTTCAGCGAGGTAGCTCCAAGGCTGTCTCGCTAGGCTGAACTTGCTTCGTAGAATAGGGCCCTGGTCTCCCCCAGACAGTTGTCCCAGAACCTCTGTTTTTGTTTCTTAACTTTTGACACAGACTCCACATGTGTTCCTCCGAGCTCAGATTTGATCCCATGAGAAAGGAAAAGTCACATACTGCTGTATCAGGTGGACAGGAACATATTTGGACCAGAAGCTGCTTTAACAGTGTTCAGTATGAGCTGGAGCGTTGTCTCCATGATGAATGAAACCATATTTTTACAATTTTGGTCCCTTTCTTTAGACTTTTAGCACCTGTTGATTCACAGTCGACCCCTCTTGAACCCACTTCTCCAAAAATGATGCTCTTATGCCCCTCTTTACTGGGGGAGTAAATCACCAGTTTTATGACGACGATACAGTACGATATCAAATATTTGGACAACAATACAAAAATTGCTGTTATCGCAAAGCCTGCCACGATTCACTTCTAAATCAGAGGCCTTCAAACAATTTAAGACAATATCATGTACTCATTAAACACAATCAGCTCATTTCACCTAAAGCAAGAAAGAAATACAAAGAAATTTTGATGTTTTGACAGTTTTATTACTGAAATGTCAAACGACGCGCTGACCTTTGGGTATGATAGTTTATAGAGGATTACAACCATCTGCATGATCTAATCATATTTTTAAATAAATATTGGGTTTATAAGTAGTCAGGTGTTTTTTTTCCTCCACAATTACCTTCTGGGTCTAATTGTTAAATTGTGATGTTATATGATATCAAGTAATGATGCAAAACAACAATACTCATTATTGAAATATTATTTTATTTTTATTATTATTGATCTCCAACATTTGGCCATGCTCTATCAAACTAAAAATGTGCAATTTTGATTTTAATTAAATCAAAACATATCTCATGTTCAGGATTGTCACTCTGTGGCTTCATTTTGGAAATGCATCCATGGTGTCTAAAATCTGCTTTAACTTTTAAATCATGTATCTCAACGATTTAGAAGTTAAATGTGGAAAGGGAGACAAATGTTTATTGAGACTATTGTCAGCAGCAAGCAAGAAGGCTCTGACCAGAAACTGGCTGAAAAGAAGCATGCCTACTATAAATGACTGGATTGATGTTGTTTACAGTATATATGTTATGGAGAGAATCACATTTAAACTGAGATGTAAAACTGATGTCTTTGCTGAAATTTGGTCAAAATGGCTCACCTACGTTTTAACGGTAAAGCCTGTTTCTGTTTAGCAACAACATGCCCCATATGCAAGGCATATCTTCAAGCTTAATCGCAAAGGAAGAAACTAATGTGGTTATATGAGCATGGTGTCATATGTGTGGTTTAAAAGCTGCTTGTGCGATGGATGCCTCCCCCCCCATTTATTCCTTTATTGCTTGTAACTATGTTACGTTTTCACAAAAATAATAAAAAGTAAATAAAACATTTCTCATGTTCTAAGTAGAACTATTAACTTAATTAACTCAACAATGATGATTAGATAGAGTTTTCTTTCTCTTATCTCAGACATGTAGATTTCTCACGTACCTTGACATGTTTCTGTGAAAATCTACATGTCTGAGATAAAAGAAAGAAAACTCTATTTCTGTCATTTGAAGACAAAATGAACACTATTTAACTAACAATGATGACTGTTTTACTGTGATGCCTGCTAACTACAGTTTGTATGTCAGTGTGATCAGACTCTGTTTCACTGTTTAATGGTTGGTGCGGAGGAAGAATAAGAATAAACTTTCTCCGTACTATAAGTAATTTCATTAATTTTATGGATCAATCCAGATCGATGGATCATTACACTCTAGTCTATACAGGCAATCAATTTAATTTTTTAAAAAGTTTTCTGTAAACACAGCAATGTTCCAAGGAGTCCAAACAAACGTTAAAAACGCTGTACAGGGCTCCTGATTAACTCTTTGAATTGGTTGCTACAGTGCACCCTACATTTTTTTTAAAGGTGCACCCAAATTTTTCATAGTGTCTGGGGTGCTGGTTTGGTGGAGTGGTTAGCAACCAGGCACCCCATGTACATGCTTCTGCCAGTCCAGGTTCGAATCCGGTCTGTGGCCAGTTTGCAGGGCATCTTCCCCTACTCTCTCACCCCCTTTCACAAGCCTATCCACTGCCTCTCTCCTATCAATAAAGACACAAAATGCCCCAAAATATACATTTAAAAAAAAAAAATTCATAGTGTCACCTTTAACGCCATAAGGTCAAAATGTGATCACTTTCCATAACTTTATATAATTTAAGCGCTTTTTATTTTAAGCAAAATTATATATATCAAAGATAAACAGTGCTTCACTGAATTAAATTTTAAAATTCAAACTAAAACATAAAGCAAAATACAACATTTCCAAATAAAAGTGCTCGTGCTTAAAGTGCTTTGCTGAACTGAAATTTGACATTTCAAACTCAAACATCTCAAGTTAAATAAAATCTTTCAAAACAAAAAGTGCTTATGTTTAAGGTGCTATACTGTGATGAAAACTGAAATAAATATCCAGATTTTAACAACCTCAGCTACTTTTGTCAGTTTCTGGTGGATTTTTCCACTGCCTCAGTTAGGGGCCGTTTACATGGAAACTCCTGACTTGAAGACACAAAGATTCTTCCTTTGCATTTTCAAATTCTTCTGCGTTTAGATGACAACGCTCGGAGACGAGTTAATCCCCTGTAAATCCGCTGTAGTGTGCATGCCGGTTCAGTACATGGCGGTGTAGGTCTGCAGCAACGCAGCGCTGCTACAATACACGAACGAAGAAGAAAACCTTTCACAAACAACAATGGTGAACAGACACACAGAGAAGCAGGAGTTTCTCTTTTGGACAACAAATCAGTTCGGACAACAAATCTGTCTGGATAGTTTTTTCTGGATAACAAACCGAGCACGGTAAGAGGCTCACACGTTACTCGGCGGACGGAGGAAGCTGCTGTTGTTCCTGGTATGCGCGCGCAGCCTCCATGTGAAAGAGTACTGCGCATGCGGTGACGTCAGCGTTTCCCCCTGAAACGCTCTGCTCCGTGTTTACACGAGGCTGGATGGAGGAGCGGATTCAAATCTTTCCGCTCTGGGGAGCGGTTTCAAAACTTTGCGTTTTCGGTGGAAACGCAACATGGTCTCATCTAAACGGAAGGCCAAAACGCAACGAAATGTTTGCGGAATTGACCGTTTTCGGCGTCATGTAAACGGCCCCTTACTTTTGTCAACTTTAATTTGTAAGAGTGTGCCTAACATTTTTTCTTGGTGCACCAGTGAGGCCAAGAAAAAATGTCACAAATTTTGGGTGCATGTTAGGGCTGAACAATTAATTGCAAGTTAGATTAAAACGCAATATGGCTTTTTGCAATTTTCAAATCGCAGACAGTGCAATATTTTTAACCCAAAATGTGTTTTTTCTCATTTTGGCATTGTGATGTAGTTTCTTGCAATTTCATGCCTATTTAAACCTTTTAACCCAGTTTTTTAAAAACTTTATATCTATCTTCTCCCGTTCATCTTTTTTTTGGCCACTGTCAGACCATGTTTGGAATTTTTTACATGGTTTTTGAAATTTAATCCCAATTTTGCTGCTATAATCAATTTTCTTTAGTCACTTTTGATTTTTTGCCTTTTTTTTGCAATTTCATACCTGTTTTGCACCAATTAACTTTTTTTTTCCGCTTTCGTACATTTTTTTTACTCAGTTTTTACAATTTCATACTTATTATGCTTCCGTTTTTCACTTCTCCACTTTTTCTCAAATCTTTTATCCTTAGATTGATTTAATGTCATATTGGTTATACTATAAAACGATCTACTGCTTATGTTTGTTTAAGAATACATAAGATGAGGAACATTAAAACAATCGCAGAGTAAATCGCAATTGCAATATTGGGGGAAAAAATTGCAATTAGATTAATTTCGCAAATCGTTCAGCCCTAGTGCATGTGTGCCCAAAATTGTTGCACTCTGGAGCCCTGCTGTAGTATGTAGACCAGGCCAAGCAGTGCAGCTGTAACACTGACAATGACACACAACAAACCCAGAGAGGAAGACATGGAGCCTCGGCTTCAGCCTGATCTGTTGTAAAGAGTCTTCAGACAACACTTGCTGTGATTTGGCATGTTACATATACTGATTGATAGACTATTTAAGAGCAAACAAAAGAAAATGTTGCACATGCCTTGTTATTCATTTTTAAATAAGTTTGCCTGACAACATCTGCTAGGAAAAGAAATGTAAAGTGACAGAATGTTAAACCTTTAAGTTTCTACTCAAACATGAAATGAAACATGAAATATTTAACAGCTTGTACTACAAAAAGGCATAGGTCACCAGGAACGTCAAAACTGCAATAATCTTAAGATCCTCAAAGCTGCTACGAACACGTTCAAGCAGTAAAAGACCAAACATAACATCAGGTAAACAGTCGCAGAGGAAGAATAAAAAAGAGCAGCCAAAAGTTCCACATGAGAGCACATAATGGTAACACAGACTTAAATGTCTCTCCCCTGAGGCAGACAGATTATTGCAGTCAAACCTTTTGCTGCTCTTCTCTGCTTCTCCACCCAAATAAAACTCTACTAACTTCTCTGCAGTCGACCAATCAAAACTATGTCTGAAAGAGGAGCAGTCCAATCAAACAATCCAGCTGAAAGTGCGCAGATGGTCCTGCGCCATGAGCCGTCACAGGGTGATGTTGTGGTGAGCCTGAGACGGCAGGTACAGGAAGGTGTAGATCAGGAGGAGAGTCAGAAGAGCTAACAGAAGAGGGAAGCACCAGTCGCCGGTGACCAGCACGTCGTCACAGCGAGCCTGCAGGAAGGAGCCGCCCTGAGACTGCGACCGCTGATTGGCCTGGGATGGCATAGTCGGTGTGAACGCCTTCTTATCTCATTTTACCAACCGCTCATTCTCCAGTGTCCACGCTGATAGAGAAAAATGAAGCTCCACGATCAACAAAGGCCTTAAAATCCCTCCTTTGGGTTTGATTTTATGACAGCACTGATATTTTCCTGCCTTGTTCCGCTCCTCTGAGAGTCATTTCCCATCCTTTCATGGGTCTGTCGATCCACCTTCACCTCACCTGGCAGCCACTGAGTCTCCCCCCAATATCAAACACACACACTCGTACACACAGCAGCAGTTAAGGGGATTACTCTCTAAGCCTCCGTTCAGTGAGCCGCAGTTTGGACAGGTGCAGTGACCTTCAACACCCTAAAACGCACATCTGCTCTGCACGAGTCCAGCCAGGCGTACAGCTCACTGCAGGTATGTGTGTGTGTGTGTGTGTGTGTGTGTGTGTGTGTGTGTGTGTGTACTCACGGCTCCAGGAGGTACGTGTACTGCCCCTCAGGTGTGCGGTCCTGCCGGTACGAGAGGTTGTAAGCCAGCATGGAGTCGATCAGCTCTCTCATCTGCTCCTTCTCCCTGCTGCTGAAGAGCTGGGGATTCACCTGGACAGCAAAACAGGATATATGAAGCTTTAAGACAGTTCACACTTGTACGAGGACGAGACAAAGTTGATTCAGTCTTAAAGGAACCTTCATCAAACCCAATGCACTGGCAAAACTTCCCCCTAATTTCTCAAGGATCTTCTGTATTCGTCTTATGTTTTACTGAAACTTGATTTAACTAGAAAGCACTCGGAGAGCACAAAACTCCTCCAAGGTAGCTCCCATATTACTGTTACATCTATAAGCAATAGTCCAGTGATAAAGGTACCATCATAATATGATTCATTGATCCTGAAAACCCTCACCTAGCACTAAGAACCATGTTGATATCATTATTAGTTAGACATTTATTGGCTTGTGCCCAAAATATTGATACGGCAAAATATTGTCAAGCACTGCTTGGGGATTTCTGTATTGATACAGATTCTATAGAATCAATGCAGCCTTTTAATATCAAAGTAGATACCAAGCTCCATGATGAAACACATTTAAAATTTTAATTTAGGTTAATGATCTTTGAGGATCTAAATTCAAGTTTCCTCAGTCATAGAATTTAACATTTAACGAAGACTTTCATTTAACTAAGACATGCGGTCCAGATCTGACTAAACTGCTTGTCAGTAATTCTATCTAAATAATGTATAAACCTTGTCAATAATAGCATTAGTATCATTCTGGAATGTGTTCTTGCCATTCTTTTGCCACGTGTTTGTCCGATTTTTGAAACAGATCGCCTTTTTCCATCATTTGGAAATATTAAAGGAGAAAATATCAAGGAGAGGGAGAGGAAGAGGGGACACCAGAGGAGAGTCATGAAGGGGGGTAACTGCTTCAGGGACTATTGCCAGTTGTAACAAAAAAAAAAAGTGCTATACAAATAAGTGGATTGGATTGGATTGAAGCTGTTAGCATCCATGCTAATCTCTGTACGAGTGGTCACTTCCTGCTGTCGTCTCACTTGTAGCCCTTACTTCTTCCTGCTCTGATTGACCGTGCCTCTTGAGACTGCTCACAACCGCTAGAGTGGAGCATGGGGAGATGGATTAGCTTGATTATATATATTAAACTAGAAAAGCACTCGGAGAGCGCAGACCTCAAGCCAACGCCACAGTCCTCACCCATATTGTGATTTTCACCATAAATATTAGTCCTACCTTTATTTCATCTAAATACTTAGATTCCTTGACCATGAAAACATACCATTAGCAATTGGATTCATAATGATAACGATTTTAGTTCAGCAGTTATTCACGAAAATCACATTTTTCGTCATGGTGGCCAGACGCTGATCCAGATCAACACCAAATTCGAATCAGTTCTTCCTTTTCCCATGCTGAACATTTCCTGAAAATTTCATCAAAATCCATCCATAACTTTTTGAGTTATTTTGTTTACGGACGGACAAACAAACTCTCCCAAAAACATAACCTCCTTGGCGGAGGTACGAAGGCTGATCCAGCTGTAGTGCAAGGTTAGCTCTTACCTACATCACTAATTTCTGTTTACATACTTAACTGAAGTTCGGGGCAGTAGCGTGATGCAGGATGGATTTTTTCTTTTTTTTACTTACAGGCCGTAGTTTGGGGCAGATGATGTCGAGGAGCAGTGAGAGGATATCAAGCGTCAGGGTCAGCTGGCCGAGTCTCGTTCTGATGCATGCTGGGATGTCAGCCAACATGGTGGACAGAGCGTTCTTACAGCCGAGGAGCCGTGAGGAGGCCTGAGAAAAACATGGTGATTATAACTCGATCAATCATAAACAAAAATGGCTTAGAGTGTGGGAATGTTCTTCAAGCTGTACAGCGGTGCCTGGAGCTGTCGTTACCTCCTGCTGGCTGTGTGGGTAGCCGATGCGTGGCACGTTCGTGTGTGCAAACAGGAAGTGGAACGTGACAGACAGGAAGGGCAGGTATCTCATCAGTGAGAAGTTCTGTCCGTGCAGGATCACGTGATTTAGCCTGTCTGAAAATATTAGCCAGTCCAGAGCCTCACACACACTCTCCATGTTCGGATCCCTCACACGCATGGAGAGGAAGTTATCATACAGACCCTGAGGACGACACACATGATCAGCCCCACGACACGCAGACAGAAAAACACAGGAGCTCCGGTTAGCTTTCATACCTGAGAGACTTTTTCATACTCCCCACTTGATGATGCCAGGTGTAAAATGTGCTGAAACCTTTGGGGTCCACCTCCTGAACCCGGTGCCTCCTCGAAGCCCTCACCGATACGTTTCCTGTAAGATAAAGAAAGAATGTGGGTGCTGGTTTGGCAGGCATGCTCCTGCCAGGTTAAAATCCAGCCTGTAGCCAGTTTGCAAAATCTACAAACCTATCCACCATCTCTCCTAAAAATAAAAGCACCAAAATTACCAAAAACTAGTCTTAAAAAAAAAGATACATAAAGTGGATGTTTTATTTGTGTTTGCTAATACCTGCTTTTTTGTGATTTACTTTTTTCTAATTATTTAATTTCTTCATCTCAATGTTTTAGCAACACCAGGTTTTTATTTTTTCTCATCTGGGCTCTAAATCCCTCCTTCAGACAAACACATTTTTTAGAGCTGAGGTTGTTTGTTGACATTTCCTGTCATGTCCATCATGTATTTTTTACATTAGTTATATTTTTATTGTTATAGTTTACACTTAACCCATCATTCGTCATTTTCTCAATATGCCTGGAGTATCTTTAAGTGTAAATGCTCTTTATTTATACAGCCCTTTGTAAAAGTGCCTTACAATAGCTAGTAAGTAAAAAGCAAAAAAAAATTCAGTTACAGTAGTGTACAATTTACAGTGAGCATATTACACACAAAATGTATTTTCTTTCATTTTTCTTTATTCTGTATGGACCCTTATTTAAAAACATGTACAGTAGATGTACGCGTTCTCTTTTTTTCAGATTTGTTTTTCCCACATTATCTGGATGTTCATTAAAGATGTGAAATGTACACAAAAGTACAACATGTATTACCTACTTTTTTTAAGGTGCTATGAGGAGAATCTATTTCCGCTGACACAAAGACTCTGCTACCCATGAGCATGTGCGGCGACTGTCGTAAAGACGTGACCCAAGCCAAAGCGTGCGTTTGTTGTGATGCTAATGAAAGCAGCTTGGACCTTCCTCAGAACTCTGCATTGATTTACAACTTCTTTTTCAACAACTTACAGGATCCAAAGCGACAAGGTAATGTATCTCTTTCTAGTTATGTAGCGGTAGTTTTTGATGTGTGACCACAAGTAGTTTTTGGAAAACTTAGTATCATAGTTTTGTAGCCAGCTATATATCACTACTTACAGCCCGGTGCTCTAAGACGTGTCCAAATCATATAAATTTGCTCTAGTTTTAATTGTCTTGTTCCTGAAGTTGAGTATCCAGGTCAGTCCAGGCCTGTCCGACTCGACCGTGAAGCTAAGGAATAGCATTTATAGATAACCTATTTTGATGCTATAAAACTCATCTTAAAGTGTGTATTTAGATCAGGCATATATCTAAAAGTGAGACTTTTTTGTAATTCCTTAGAAACTCCTCATAGCATCTTTAAGTAAATAAAAAGCTTAGTAACAAAAGAAAATAAATTATCGTCTGTCACCTCTCAAATTACCATTGGACAAAAAGAAAAAGATACAAAAACATGTTCTTGATTTTTTTTTTCCCGGTACCAGATTAATTTAAAAAATGAAAAAAATGAAAACGATAACAGAGATTTTTTGGCAGAATTAATTAAACGGGCTGTCTATGAACAGTTTTTAGCAAACAGAAAAAAGCTGATGATAGACTTCGGGACGTGGACAGGTACCTTTTCACACGTTGCAACTGGAAGATCTCCTGCCACAGATGAAACAAGCCTTTGTTCTGGTCCTTCTGTCCCACGGAGACACTCTGGATTGTCCTCGTGTCCACTTTCTTCAGCCCACGACCATGAAGAAACTACTCACACAACAACATGATGTATTACCAATCTAAACGACTAACTGCTATAGACAGCCCCCACCCCCTTAAAGCAGCCCTTCACCTGCAGCGTGTTGATGCACGACCTGATGTCGTTGTCTGTTTTCTCACACAGAGACATCAGAGTCCCCGTGTCCACCTTCATCCCCTGTCGGACTGAGATCTGAAAACAAAAGCTCAATTGTAAAAAAAAATCTTAACTGCTGGTATAAAAGGACATAACTGTGTTTTTATGTCTTTATCCGTTTGTGTAAACTGACCTCTGCCAGTCTCTGTGTGAGGCGTGAAGGTTGAGTCTGCGGGAAACTCAGGAGGAAGGCCTGCTGCCGGAGAGGTCTGAGAGCTGGAACATAGCTAAACAGAAGATGAAACTGGATCAAACACTTTTGCATATTTATGTATTTTTGTTGGCTGACAAGGAAGTCAGTACTGTGCTGGTTTCCTGGACTAAAAGCCCAAGAGATTTTTCAGTGTTCTTGGATAATCGCTGATATGAAACTCTGTGGTTAACAAAACTTACAGTTTTGTAGTAATAGGAACAAGGAAGAGACAGGCAAAGCTCACCCACCGCTAATAAACTTAGCTCAAACACTGGGAGTCAATGGGTAGTGTTAGCCTACATCTGCCTTCGGTCACAGATAAACTCTTCAGCAACTCTAAACGGTCCTGTTTGCTTGTTGTGACTTTTTTTTTTTTTTACCACATTTTGTTACGCTACCTACTTTTGGACTAAGACTAGCACTTTATGTAATTTTCAAAAGAAAAAATATAAGAAACTAAGATGCAGGGTACACTGTAAAACACTGTAGTTTTGCTTATAAATAGGTCAACAAAGCAAACCTGTGTTTGCTAGTAGAAGAAGATCGGAAGAAGGGATTATGGCCGACTTTGCAAGAGAGGACAAGGATGATTTCTTTGGGGTTTAGTTTCATTTATTTAAAAAACAAGGCAGGCTAATGTTACCCATTGACTCCCATTGTTTGAGCTAAGCTTGTCACAGTGGGTGAGCTCTGCATGTCTGTTGTTGCTGCACACACAGTCGAAAGAATGGTGTCTATCTGCTTGACATGGACTTAAAGTGAGGCAAGACACACCCCCCCCCCCCAAAAAAAAAAATTAGCATATCTCTTTAGTAATAGTAATTCATCTAATCTAATCTTAATCAAAGTCCCCGGCCATTTTCTATATTCCTTGTTAACAGTTTGCTAGCAACCACCCTTATAAAAACATAATAACCCTTCAACATTCAAAAGTAGGGCAACTCTAGATGTATTTTATGTAGCAAAATGAAACATTTAAATCTCTTTGCATGTGTTCATCGCAGACCTTATTTAAAGGTATTTGTCCAAAAGGTTTTTGTGATATTCTCGTATACTTTCAGCCGTGTAAAAGAGAGGTGCTAAAATGCTAACTCACTTTAGCATTTTTGGCTCTTTGCTCCAAAACAAAACTATAACTTCCTTTCTGATGTGTCAGTCAAATAGCGCACTCTTTCTTACAGGTCATTACAGATGCAGATGATCGGTCGCAGCAGGATCGACTCCTTCTTCTTCTTCTTCTTGTTTGCTTCTGTAGCAGCCTCACCGCCATGTCCGTCTTTCCTGTTCAGAGCTGCCAACAGGATGTTGACTGCAGCCTGTCAGAGAATGGACAAAAATTCAAGATTACAAAAGCTTTTTATGGCTGCAAAACCACAGAGCTTATTGTTATGTTTGTTCCTATTTTTTTTTATTTCCAAGGCTTCAGGAACCATATTCAGGTGTCAAATGGTTTGTTCACCATTAAAATTAATTAAATACGTGGGATTTTATTAATTCCTGATAAAAAAATGTGTTTCCCTCTGGTCCTTTAACTTCTAAAACAATAATCTGACAACGTTGCTGCATAAATATATGTCGAAAGCACAAAAATACAATGTCTTTGACTTGTATGTGCACGAAAAAGTCCAGTTGGACTAAAAGACGGCAGCAAGGTTAAAGTATTGTAAGAATGGCGTCACCTATTTTGTCCTAAAGCTGGCCTTTCAGCTGATGTGCAGTAGTCAGAGGTCACCCTATTGAAAACTCCATCTCAGATGGACTCTGGATGAACCTTGGTGCACATACTAAGGACCATTTAACATACATTCATACTTTTAGACCAGTTAAACCAGTTTTCAGCTCAGCTAAATGCTGCTACATTAATCAACATCATTCCTCTCTGGATTATGTTCTTTACAGACACTAATTTTAATATTAGATTGATCTCTCTATTCATGGTTGTATTGATTATACATCAATGGTAACTATTTTTACAACCATATGGACATGAGGACCCTCTGGAAAATGAGATGCAGCATCTCAAGGGGCTTACCTTTAATAAATGTATATTCAATAAATATAATGCTATACAAAAAAAGATTGATTAAGTGAATCCATATTCAGCAGAGACAAATGTGATGAGGACAGATTTATGATCTGGGTATCAGTGGGTTTGATGCTATTAGAAATTCCAATTTTTAGTCTCTTTGTCTCTGCCTGGATGGATACATCTCTGGCTGTATGTATGTGTATATATATACTGTATATGCATCCTGAGATAATGCTTGTTATGAAGTGGCACTATACAAATAAAGACTGACTCAAAGACATTGACTCTTTTGTTCATATTGGCAGATGCACGGTCTTAAAACATAACACCTCAAACCCTGGCTACCTCCAGCTCAGAGGCTTAAAAACAGATATTAAATATACATAACACTTTAATAATATAAGTTGAAGTTTTGGGCACATATACAGTACAGGCCAAAAGTTTGACACACCCGCTCATTCAAGGTGTTTTCTTTATTTTCATCACTAATTACATTGTAGATTCTCACTGAAGTAATGATGGCCACTTGTTTCTCTTCACTTAGCTGATTGGTTCTTGCCATAATATTAATTTTAACAATTGTTTAATAAGGCTGTCGGCTGGGCATCAGCCTGACTTCTGAACAACACAAATGATGGTCCAACCCCATTAAAAAGGCCAGAAAATCCATTAATTAACCCTGGCAAGGCACACCTGAGAAGTGAAAACCATTTCAGGTGACTGCCTGTTGAAGCTCATAAAGAGAATGACTAAAGTCTGCAGAGCAGTAATCAGAGCAAAGGGTGGTTACTTTGAAGAAACTAGAATAAAAGACATGTTTTCATTTATTTCACACTTTTTTGTTAAGTACATAATTCCACACGTGTTCATTCATAGTTTTGATACCTGCAATGAGAATCTACAATGTAAATAGTGATGAAAACATATTGAATGAGAAGGTGTGTCCAAACTTTTGGCTTGTACTGTACGTGGTGTAAAAAATACCGCAGGTGCTCCGTCAATCTCATCAATAATGAGGCAGTTCGGCCTCTCATTGGCTCCTAAGACCGACTTCATCTGCGTGGCCGTGTCCAGGCGTTTCTGAAAGACCTCTGCGCTGCGGTCATCGCTGCAGAAACATCAACAAAGGTTGAGAAAGTGTGAAACTGTTTTGTATGAATCATTACTATTGCTGTGTCAGTTATCATTCTGACCTGGCATTGATCTCCACCACATTGTACCCAGCATGCTTTGCTATGATATGAGCCAAGGTAGTTTTCCCCAAACCAGGAGGACCAGACAACATCGCCACCTACAGACAGAGGACAGTAACTTATCATCTGATCCTGATTAAATAATCATAAAGCAATCATTCACTGTGTTTACCTTGAATTTGGGTCGTTTGTACTGGTCCAGCTCGGCCTCCAGCAGCTCCTCCGTCATCTCTATCTTGGTTTTGAAGCGGTTTGGATTCTGATTGGGTTGATTGGGTTTGAAGGAGTTCTGGTTTGGGGCCTGTGCCGTGGACCGAGCAGGGCGGGACTTCCTCTCTCTCCCAAACACAACAGTGTCCCAGAGTTTCAACCATTTGAGCAGACAGCGGTTTGTAAACTACAAATATAACAGACAAACACAGTCAGCATCACTGTGAGAGATTCTCACTGAGAGGATGTGCAGCACAATGTAGGGCTGGGAAAATGAATTAAAAATCACATCTCATTCATTTTTAACTAAACAGTGACACATGCTACGGAGTGATATGCATCTGTTTATCATAATATTTGCATACTTTAACTTTGATTTGATTTTAGAAAAAAAAAAAACAATATTGTCATCTGATTGGTATGATGGTGACACAAACATAATATGAAAATATTTGGATTATTTTAGTATTTGACAATATGAGCAAACTTCTTGTTACGTGCTCGTGTTTTTAATTTTAACATTTTATGGGTTGAGTACGACGGCCTGGTCATTCCTCCTGGATTGGTGAATTTTTGCAGACAACCCAAGCCCCCGCTACTTCATTCTGTTTTTTCCCCTTTCCGAATATTTTTCAATAAATATTGTTATTAACTTCTGGCCTTTTTATATTTACCCCTGAGTAGGGGTCGGCAATATGGCAAAAATATCATATCACGATTTTTTAAAAATAAAATCACGATCACGATTTTATCACCATTCTTTTTTACTTTGATTTTTCTAGACTAATTTGCATGGTTGACCATTTTTTTCCCTTTGTTTAACATATAAAACATGCAAAACCCTAAAAGAAAAAAAATACAACAAAAGCCAAAGAAAATTTCTGAGCAGGTTTTAATTTAAATAGTGCAGTTTTTTATAAAAATGTTTAATAAATGTAAACATAAAAGGTGATGAACAACAATATCAACATTATCTCTTAAAGTGCAACAATTCAAAACAAATGTTATCGAACTGCAATGTCTCTAACCTGAGTGAATAATACAGCTGCTCTAGAACAGATTGTTGTTCAGACATCTTCAAGCTTTTATCTCCTTTTCTCTTTCCGCCATGACTTCACACTACATAACCAAACAGGAGATCCCACCATGCACTGCGCTTAATGTGCTACGGTTGGCTAGTCGGGTGCGCATCACGGTGTCTGTGCCCACACAGACGATCTGACGATCTTTCTGCTTTATGACGATATTAAATCGTTATAATCCTTAGCGATTTAATATCGTCATATCGCACATATTTGTCATATTCGTCATATTTGTAGAGAGGTCATAACACTCCTACACATTGCCAAAATTACAGAAGCACTGACAATATTCATGTATGTGAGGTTGTTAAAATGTATCATACTTTTAAATCACAAAATAATAAAATGGCCTTTATTTTCATGATCACTCAAATCAAAAAGTACAGAAACCTCTAAAAGATTAGTCATAGTTTTTGGGCCAAAAGTATAAAAGCCCTGTCATAACTGCAGAAAAATGTTGCTAAAATTTGAAAAAGTAGATGAAAGTAGTAGTTGATCGGTAGTATAAATCCATAGACTGTAAAAAGCCATGTCATGGGTGTCTTTGGAGCTCTGCTGAGGCCTTCTAAATGATTCTCAATCAATCCTTTGTTAAAGAAAACCAGGCACAATATAAATAATCCACCCCCTCACAGTGAAAGCGCATGGATTTGTTATATTTTAGCACAAAAGCTAGGCTGTTAAGACGAACAACAAGTCTGTAAAAACCGTCTCTGCAATCATAAAGAGTCTTATTTCTGCTGCCAGCATCAAGTGGACACTCAAGGTACTGCAGCTTTAGGCACTTCTCAATGGGCCTCCATTTACAGCCCAGGAAGTTCACACATGTATAAATCCCAATAAATCTAGGCGTGCCCTATGTTGCTAACTCCCATTTTTTTTGCTAAATGATTTTTACTTTAATTTTCAGTAAAATCAATAATGTACAGAAATCTCTACATTTCAAGTTGCAGTTTTTTGGCCAATTTAACTGCATTAAATTAATGGCAAGATTTTAAAAAGCAGAAGAAACTGGTATTATCTTGGATTCCCTGTTCGACCTTAAATTTTTTATTTAAATCCCCACAATTTTTTGTTAAGGAAAAGAATGACTGTTCTGACACTAATATCCAAAGCTTAAAAAGTTCAGATTTTATCTTAAATCAGGTTCAAAGATTCATTCCTGCCCGTCTTCCGCTCTCTCTTTGCCCCCTTTCCAAGTCTTTCCACTTGCTCTCCACTGTAAAAACAGCTAAAAAAGTCTAAAAAAAAAAAAAAGATTGCCTCATTGTCAGTAAGCAAAGAACTCAAAGTGGTTCCTACAATAAACAATATTTTTGCAAACCCTTTTGCATGAATTATTTTTATCCATTTAAATATTATGTCAACATATTTCAACAACTTGACATCCCAGCCTTAGCACTGGATAACTTCAAGCAGCACAACGGAAGATCCCCGCTTGACCTGAGGGGAACTCAACTACCCATGAGCTCTAGCGCGCCTATACTGTTGTAAGGATACAGATCTGCCGGTCGCGTGCGTTTGTTTTGTAGGTGAATCACAGAAGCCAGGACTTCGCTCAAAAGTATTCTTCTGTCTTCAGGAGCTGTTTGCAGGATGGATAGCGACAAGGTAATGTATTTATTTTTGACTCAATGACGATTAAAAATCGCTAAGTTCAACTTGGTTTTATTACCGTGAAGTCGGCCCCGTCCTGTTGAAGCGATAAAGTGAATAAAAGTAAAGACAACGACGAGCTGGTGATATCACACACTTGAAATAGGTCAAAACCAAACTACACACTTGTACGTTCCGGATTTGTTGTGCTGTACTTTTTCCCTGTCAAGTTTTTTTGAGGAACTTCGTCATAAATTAGTCGCCCAACATACCTGATAGTAGTCGGACATCCCTCCTCGTCTTTTATTTCACGCCAGCGAGTGAACGCCGAACCGATGTTTATTCTGGTCCGAGCATTCAGCTATTTTTTCTCTCGCTTTCTTTGTTTTGTATCCTCCAACGAAACTTTTCTCTTCCTAACGTTGTTGCCTCCGCAATGGTTACAGCTCCGCGATTGGCTTTCGCCGAGACTTCTGTGTTTTAAACGAATCAGGAATCGGGGGAAGTGACGTATGCCGTAAAGCAGTCCAAACGTGTAGTTTTTTAGTGTGGCAGGGTTCCCACCATCCACCTTGAAGTTACATAGCGCCAGTGAAAAGGATACAGACCACTCCAGACCACGACAGAGGTGTCATTGAACTCATTGTAAAGTGGTGGACCATCACAATGAATATCAAAGAATTATATTATGTTTGAAAAACTACATAGTGTTGGTTTAAGTTTCACACTGACTTTACCAAATGTAACTCACATCATCACTGAGCAGCTCGGTGTAGTGTCGAGGAGAAAATCTGTCCACCCAGAGTCGAGATTTTAGTCCCTCTGTGTCTTCTGGATCATCGTTCTCCTCGTCTTCTCTGCTCTCAGGCTCCACAAGCACATCGTTCACACCACTAAGAATGAGACACAGAACAAATGTGTTTGATTAAGTTGAATTAATTTGATCTCTTATGAACCAGCAGGTAAAGAGATGCTGAGTTACCTGGTCAGCAGATCTGTGAGACGCTGAGATTCATCTATCACCTGCTGATGACGCTGCAAAAAGAGTAAAAGGAGACAAATTTTACTTTTCTGCAGCCTCTAAGGTCTCTCAGGCAAATGCAGTTGGGTCTGTGTCCGATCCACCATCAGTACTAAGGCTGGGACGATTCGCTTTTCTCCCGATTCAATTTTTCTTACAATTCTTTAGGTGCAGATTCGATGTACATTGCGATTCAATGATCTTGCCGATTTGTGCAATCTTTAGCTAGCTTTTTTTAACATCAGTGAAAAAGATGAACCGTGATGATGCCTATCAGGAAAAACAGACATCACATGTGAGTTCGTTTTTAGGATTTATTCAGCAATATATTTTAACCAGCTGTTTATACTCTCTCTTCAAAAGTCTGGATTGCATTTAAAAGTGGATTATCAACACAGACTAAAATGAAGCATTTTAAATTTGGGGAAAAATGATTTTTAACAAAGAAAATCGATTTAAAAATTGTCAAACAAAAAATCCAGATACTTAGGTAAATCCATTTTTTCTCCCACCCCAATCAGTACCGTCCATAATTAAACCATTGTCTGCACAATACTAGACTATACTTTCTATTTTTGCATCTTTATTTCAGACAGTTACAGGCATTAATGATTAATATATCAGAAATATTTGAAATTACTTTATGAAATTGCTTAGAAAATTGTTGCCATTTCTTTGTTAGGTAAAAACAGTTTTATAGTGAAAAAGAGCAGCAGTTCCTCTCAGCCCTTTGTTGTGCTTGTTTTTGTACTTGGATGATCAGAATCAAATGTTTGGGTTCAGAGAAAGTCTCTTAGCTGATTGCTCTAACATGATTACTGTGGTTATGTGAGGATAGTCTGCAGATTAAACACCGACTACAGCTCATCGCTCACCCTGTCTGCTTCTTGTTGTCTCAGCACAGCCAGAGGCACCGCCAGCAGCCCCAGTGAACCATGGGAGTTTGGAACGATCCTGGACTCGACCACCTGCAAACGAGCACACATAAAACACAGATTATTGTCAGGCAAATCAATATAAACCAAACATATCTCCATATCTTCCAGCTCAAATTCTATATTTTGATTTTTAATCATTTAGTATGTGTCACAAACCAAGAATGTCAAATTGAAAACTTGATTCCATAACACAGCAACACAAAGAGAAGTCCTTCACATAAAATATAAGGATTCCTTCAGAGATCAAAAATTGAAGATGAAACTCTTAAACATTCTGTCTAAATCAGGGGTGGGGAACTGGGGGCCTGAGGGTCATTTGTGGTCCTCCACCTCACTAAATGTGGCCCGCCAGTCAAAAATCAGCAACTGTAACACAAAGAAAACTCAAATATCTAACAGAGATAATACTATATAATCTAGATTGAATTTTTTATTGACTTTTGCAAGTTACTGTAGAACTTGCTTTGCTACAACAGGGTCTATAAATCTCTTTCATAAAGCATTAGAACATTATATCAAATTTACACAATACTATATTTAAACTAGAAAAGCACTCGGAGAGCGCAGACCTCCGCCAGCGCTACAGTCCTCACCCATATTGTGATTTTCACCATAAATATTAGTCCTACCTTTATTTCATCTAAATATTTAGATTCCTTGACCATGAAAACATACCATTAGCAATTGGATTCATAATGATATCTATTTTAGTTCAGTAGTTATTCATGAAAATCACATTTTTCGTCATGGCGGCCAGACGCTGATCCGGATCAACACCAAAATCGAATCAGTTCTTCCTTTTCCCATGCTGAACATTTCCTGAAAATTTCATCCAAATCCATCCATTACTTTTTGAGTTATTTTGTTCACAGACAGACAGACAGACAGACAAATAAACAAACTCTCCCAAAAACATAACCTCCTTGGCGGAGGTAAAAATGACAGTGGTTTAAAAATTGGAAAACACTAGCTTTGTGTGCTTTAATTCCACGTACATTGGCAAAATTTGCCACTATGTCAAGTTTATTTAATTATGCATAATAACTTGTATCTGTGTTGCAATAAATGAATAGTGGTATTCAATTTTTATGACGAGTTTATATTCTTGTGTCGTTGTTTTTCCCCATCGAGATTTCTGAAAAATGTCTAAAAATGCGGCCCTCACGCTGAGAGAAAAAGGTTTTACGTAACGCTCTTAGAAATTAAAGTTGCCTTCTCCTGGTCTATGTGGTACAAAAAAACACTGGCAACACTTCCATGAAATAAGACTGCGCATATTTTCAATACACATGTACCACATGTATTTAAATGATGATCTACAATATGTAAATTTAAATGAAAAATGAAACTAAAGTACAAACATCAGGGATGGGCAACCAGGAGCCATTAGTAGGACCACATGCAGGCCACTTATCCTGCAATAGGGCTGGTCAGTCAACTCAAAAGGTTATCAAATGTTAAATACACATAATAAGTAGGGGTGTAACGAAATGGTCAACTCACGAAACGATACGAAATACGAAACAGGGCCCACGATACGAAATACTCACGATACGAAATAAAGATGAAGGAAAATCCCCAACAGTAGGAAGTTGTGAAAAAATATCATTTTCTTTATTTTCTTCCTAATGCAGACATACAAGAAATATTGCTGCATCAGTACAAAATAAATGCTCTTTGAAAAAAACAAAATTGTAGTTTTTTTCCCCTTATTTAGACTACAGTGCAAATACAAACGTAAAATCTCAATAAAAAGTGCTTTGTTGTTGTAACACTCAGGATCAGTACATTCTTGAATGAAAAGGAAAACAAATAGCAGTCCTCAGAGCTGCAGTTTAGACCTATAAATGTCTGAACTGTGAACTATAATATTTAGCCTATAACAGTGCATATACTTCTGATCTTCAAGTATGATCAAATTCTGTCAACTCAACAGTAGATGCAAAAATCAAATATTGTTTTTTATGCAGACTTACACAAACGTAGTGCAGCAGTCCTACTGTTTGTTTTGTGTTCAATGTGGATTTTAACGTTTCCTATGAATTGACGGTCAGTGAATGGAGCAGGAGGGCGGGGCGAGCGGGTCAGAGTTCAGGAGGGGAGAGTTTTGTGTGTGTTTGAGCGAGGAGGGAGAGAGCCATGCAGGAGGTGTAGAGATACTACTCACTGTTTTGTTCGGGAATTAAAATTGAAGTTGGCGTTGTCACAGCCCACAGTGACTGTTAAATAAAAGCAGGTATTCGCAAGCTGCAGGTGGTTGTTCTCGCCGCAGTATAAGGCGAACTGTAGAGGCATATTTTGCACACGGTTGTTGTTTTGTCCGCAATCTTCTCACCGTTCTCTCGTCTTTTACATGGGAAGCCAAAATAGGTCCACACAACCGATTTATTTGACGAAGGAGCATCAGCTAATTCCTCTACTTCGTCCTCCTCCTTATTGCAGCTGGTGTTTTGCTACGGGAGGCGAGGAGGGTTTATTTCATCCTTTTATTTCGAGCGTCTTTGATTTTTATTTCGTCATTTTTTATTTCGCGAAATTTCGTGGCACGAAATTTCGTTTCACCCCTAATATTTACATATATATGTTAAATAATAAAGAAGAAAACCTGCCTTGAAAAAAAAACAATGTTATAACTGGCTGTGACTGTCCTCTTAAACTCCTGTTAATGCATCACTGAAGCATTTTAAATAAAATAAAACTAATGATTGGTAAATGCTCTATGACTTATATTGAAAAAGGGTGTATTTTATATTTTATGCTATTTTGATAAAAGGAGAAGTGCTCAGTGAAGAGACCTTTATCCCCACTAGCATCTACTTGAGTGTCTGAGGAGTTTCCTGATCAGCTGTACAGCCCTTTGTGGTCACAGTGTTACCACCGTCAACTGACCCAGGCTCTGTACGTGCAAGCTCCAGATAGTGGCAAAGCCGATGTTCTCTACACTACCATGGCCTCTTACCGGCCCTCCAACTCCAAAACATGCACTGATGAGCTGTAAGATGCAGAGTAAGGGTCCTCCCATCATAAAATAAATGAAATTTTTCATGTGAAATTACTCCTTAAATGTGTAAATAATTGTTGTGGTGTAGTTTTTTAGCTTTATATTGCTGCCTTTATATTTATAAAAATGCACACCCTGTTTTTTAATACTTGTTCTATTTTTTGTTTATCTTTGTTGTGCCCTTTGGTGCTGTAATTTCCATGTGTGGGAATAAAGGTTTATTCTAATATATTCATAGGTGTTTCATCCTTTTAGCCCCCACGACAGCAGGCTGGTCAGTGAACTCTGGCAACCAAGAGCCAAACCCAGCTGTGCTAACTCTCACAGCCCAACATGCTGGTATGAATATTTTAATTATTTTACCAACCCTACGACATGACCAAAATAAATATAACTAGTCACTAGGGCTGGGTGTCGATTCAGATTTTCTGGATAAATTTAAAAAGTGACCTTTTGACCTGGTACATCATTAAAAATTGTTTGAACATGAAGAACTAAACCCAAAGCAGTTACAATCATATTTTAATGATATGCATTAATGCATATTCTGCATATTACTTGTTTTTTGTCCAACTCGTATTTTCCTTTGTATTTGTTAAATATAAAATACTTTACATCCAAACATCAGCTTTTAAACTTGCCAGTGGTGCCCATATAGTGCTTCCACCATGTTTGTTTGCAGTAACATCATGAGATCTTGTTCAGTAGAAAGCAACGCTAAACACTGATCACACAAGACTAGCAGGGTTGATACCACAGGCTGCTTCTCTGCACATCCAAAGAAGAAAAAACGACCCAAGTTAAAAGATCGATCTTTGGATTTTATGGATCGATTATGAACCAGTTAAAGGAAAATCAATTTAAATCGATTATATCGATTTTTTTAACCCAGCCCTACTAGTCACACTGAGTTTATGCATTGTAATGGAATACAAAAAGTCAAGTTAAAAGCATCTTGTGTCAAAAAGATTAGGCCCTGCAGCCCACATGGAAGCTAAAGATTCCCATCCCTGACCTGTACAAACATCAACCACTCAAACCAAAAGTGAGAGAGTAATTGCTCTCAATACAATTATGCAATTCAGAATGTTTGCAGGAGTAAACCAGCAATTTTGGCTTTTAAAATGTGATTAATCTCACATTGGGTGTTTAGGATAGTGATTTTGTTTCAATTTTGTTTTAATAATTTTACCAACCCCACAACATGACCAAAATAAATATAACTAGTCACTAGGGCTGGGTATCGATCCCTGTTTGAAACCACTGTTCGATTATTCAGTGGTATCGAACATGGATCAGTATCATTTGATGTTTGCTTATGATACAAAAGCTCCCTAAAAAACTAAAACAAATTAAATATTAGCTATCAATGCATGCAATAAAATTGATGTTTTTAAGGTTAACTGGAGCATAACTGTTAATGATTTTTACTACTAATATTTTTATTCCAATAAAAAAAATACCTGGTGTCTAGTTTTTTATTATGATCATGATCAAATAAACAGTATTAGTATAAACTGTGGTAATTTGTATTTAAAAAAAAAAGATCTATATATCTGAATTATTGGATTGGCTGCCCCACCTTAGCAGAGACGAAACAGAACCACAGTTTAACAAACACAGACACAGAGAGTTTGAAAACATGTGTGCTCAACATTCATCATCACAGAGGCACATCTGTGTGAAGAGTTTAACCTTTGTCCCCGGGTCTTCTTTCTGTCTGAGGTAGACTCGGCTCCCCGATGAGTCTGTGACAGTGATGAACTCTCCCTCTAAAGGAGGTCGCTTCAGAACTTGCAGCGAGGCCGGAGCTGCTGTGGGACATCGGGCTGGAGTCTCTGGGATCCGAGCCAGACCACTGATATCCAGCAGGGCCGAGGCGTTCCTGAAAAACATGAGCGAAAAGCCATGTGCAGGGAAAAAAATGATTTAGCAAAGAATGTGATCATAACAGTGCAACACAAATAAAGTTACCGTTAAAGGGATACGCCAATAGGGCTGGGACGATTCACTTTTCTCCCGATACGATTTATTGCGATTTTTTAAGGATAGCTTAACATTCTTTGATTTTCATGTCGATTTTCTCACCCCTGAGTCCATGACATACAGCGATTTTTGCAATCTTTAGTTAGCTTTTTTAAAACCAGTGAAAAAGATGAACAATGATGATGCCTACAGACTATATCAGGAAAAATACACATCACATGTGAGTCTGTTTTTAGGATTTATTCAGCAATATATATTAACCAGCTGTTTATGCTCCCTCTCTTCAAAAGCCTGGATTGCATATAAAAAGTGGCTTATTATCCCTTCAGGCAACAGAGTTTTTTCAAGAAATATTCAGTTTTGCTATCAAGATTTAAAAAGGCTATAGTTTCAAAGTGGTTAGTTTTCCCAGCCATCATCATCACTGTAATTTACGGGCCGACCATGAACGCCTCTGCTGCCTGCACTGTTTACCCCCGGCTTCTCCCTCGTTTGACCAGAGCTCTCAGCTCTGCGGTCTCATTCTCTGCTAACACCGTCACTTTTCGCGGTGTTTTGAGCTTCCCTGCATCCCAGATCATGTACCCTCTTCGGTAGTCGCCGACCAGGGAGAGGAAAAGCTCTCGGTATGTACTGCTTCGGGACTGTAATGGCGCGCGGAGCCGCTCCCGCTGCGCACACTCGCTGCCAGTTTCGTCCTCTCTGGACGACTGACCGTCATCCTCAGAGAGTAAATATTCCTCAGATTCAGAGTCAGACAGTACTTGACAAAGTACTCTCGGCATCGTGAGTACTCTCTATCACTCTGTGTCTCTCTCTCTGCTCCGCTCCACAGCCTCTGTAGCCACACTCGCGTCCCTCGGTCCGGTGTGTGTGTTTTAAAATAAATATACGCCAAAACTTTGAATAGAAACCTGTCACCTGTCCACTATCTGCTGGTGAAAAGTAGTAAATCTATTCAGCACTATTTTAACAGCTATGGCCTATTTTATCCAGGTGTGTGAGTGTGCGTGTGTGTGTGTGTGTGTGTGTGTGTGGGATATCGATTTTTGAATAAAAATATCGATTTTAAAATCGGCAGACAAAAAGTCGCGATACTTGGGTGTATCGATTTTTTCTCCCACTCCTATACGCCAACATTCTTTATTTTCATGTCTTTCCTCACCCCTGAGTCCATGACATACAGATGGCACCATTCTTTCAAGTCTGCGTCCAGTAACAAGGAAGGAACGGGCGGTGCTTGCCCGCTGCTAATTAGCTTTGCTCAAACACTGAAAGTCAATGGGTAGTGTTAGCCCTCCCTCTGCCTACAGTCATTAGATAAACGCTTCAGAAACTCTAAACAGTCCATGTGCTTGTTGTGACTTGTTTCTTTACCGAGTTATGTTACATTAACTATCCTTTAAGAAAGATAAGTACTTTGTGTAAGTTTGGAAAGAAATACATACAAAACTAGAAAGCACTCGGAGAGCACAGGCCTCTGCCAGCGCCAGTCCTCAGCCATATTGTCATTTTGACCATAAATATTACTCCTACCTTTATTTCATCTAAATATTTAGATTCCTTGACCATGAAAACATACCATTAGCAATTGGATTCATAATGATATCTATTTTAGTTCAGTAGTTATTCATGAAAATCACATTTTTCGTCATGGCGGCCAGACGCTGATCCGGATCAACACGAAAATCGAATCAGTTCTTCCTTTTCCCATGCTGAACATTTCCTGAAAATTTCATCCAAATCCATCCATTCCTTTGAGTTATTTTGTTCACGGACAGACGGACGGACAAACTCTCCCGAAAACATAACCTCCTTGGCGGAGGTAACTATCTGTTTCTCTTCTGTATATTCTGGTTCATAAGGTTGTAGTTCTTTGTCAGTCCCAAAGAAAACCTCCTCGTCCTCTCCTACAAACTCAGCTATAATACTTAGTGCCAATCTTCTCTTACTCGTAAACAGAGGATTTGTTTTGCTGACCTACTTACAAGCATGCCCATGGTAGTTTGCACAAGCACCCTGTGGTTTAGTTTAGTACATATTTTTTGAGAATTACATGAAGTGCAAATCTTAGTCTGAAAATAGATAAAGACACATAATTTGGAAAAAAAAGTCACAACAACCACACAGGACAGTTTAGAGTTGTTGAAAAGTTTGTCTAATGACTGTAGGCAGAGACAGGTTAACGCTACCCCACTGACGCCCAGTGTTTGAGCTAGGGGTGGGCGATATGGCAAAAATACCATATCACGATTTTTTAAAAATAAAATCACGATCACAATTTTATCACGATTCTTTTTTACTGATTTTTCTAAACTGATTTGCATGTTTGACCATTTTCCCCTATGTTTAACGTATAAAACATGTAAAACCCTAAAAGAAAAAAAGGACAATTAAAGCCAAATAAACTTTCTAAACAGGTTTTAATTTGAATAGTGCGGTTTTTATAAAAATGTGCAATAATTGTAAACACAAAAGGTAATGAAAAACAAGATCAACATTATCTCTTAAAGTGCAACAATTTAGAACAAATGTTATCGAACTGCAATGTCTATAAACTTAGTGAATAATACAGCTGCTTCAGAACAGATTTTTGTTCAGACATCTTCAAGCTTTTATCTCCTTTTCTCTTTCTGCCATGGCTTCACACTACATAACCAAACAGGAGATCCTACCATGCACTGCGCTTAATGTGCTACGATTGGCTAGTCGGGTGCGCGTCAAAGTCTCTGCGCCCACACAGACGATCTGACGATCTTTCTGCTTTATGACGATATTAAATCGTTATAATCCTTAACGATTTAATATCGTCATATCGCACACCCCTAGTTTGAACTAAGCTAATGAGTGGTGGGCGAGCTCTGCCCGCTTGTTCTGCTCTCCGAACTGAGCCAAGACACAAAAACAATCAAAAAAATGTTGGCGTACCCCTTTAATATTATAAGTGAGAAGACCTAAAGGTTCCCACAACCATAATATCACCTCCGTAAGTGTAAGTTCACACTGTGTTTAACTGCTGAGTGCATCTCCAGTACCTGATGACGTCAGAGGGTTCATATTGCTCTGGAGAGGACGGCGGTGTGATGTCATCTCCCTGTGACAAGCCTTTGCACTCTTTAGTCTGGTTGAAAAGTCGTTTGACCACTCCAGCTTCTTGCTTCTGTCGCTTTGCCTTTGGAGCTGTGAGGTGGACAAAGTCACGTTAAAGATATAAGCCAACAACAAACAAACAAATAGATATTAAGGACATACAAACTCTCTGACAGGTAACTCACTGAGGGACTGATCATCCAGAAGATGTTCTACATCAGAAATGTCCTGCTGCTGACGTTTGCCCGGCCTAGAGGAATCATCTGATTCAATCAAGCATAGAAATACATGAATAATTAATGTTTCAGCAGGAAGGCAGTCAGTCATCAACAAGTCCCTGTACACATACTCCTGGTGAATTCATAAGTACTAGCTCATGCCATCATATTCATATTTTTGCACTTATGTCTTTTTAAGAATTCCCATCATCAAGGTAACCTTGCCATACAGCTGGATCAGTCTAATTCAATATCTGAAATCGGGGGAGCCATCTTGCCAAGCTCCAAGATACAATGATTATGAGCGGCCCAAAGCAGCCCAGACCAATCAGAGTCCATAAGAGCAGGAAGAAGAGGGTGTTACGAGAGGCACATCAGGAAGTGACTACTCTACAGAAATTAGCATGGATGCTAACAGATTCAGTAGCAGTTTAATCAGATTGTCTTAATAAAATGAAAATAAATATCAACACTACTACAAACTTCTCAATAAAAAAGATGTGTTCACTTCACTTCTGACATGTTTTCCAGAGAGTTTGTTTTACGAAGTAGCCTAAGTTTTGTCCTTTACAGCGTTTTGGTAGCGCCCACCTGCTACTAGGGGTGAGTATTGGCAAGAGCTTCACGATACAATACGTATCATGATACTTTGGTCACGATACGATAATATCACAATATTGTGATATATTGCGATATTATACAGTAAACTAGGAAAAAACTAGAGATGGTGAATATGTAACTTTTCCATTGTATTGTAACTGAAATATGTCAAATGCAGTGATACATAATTACACTTAACTTGAAAAAACAGAGTGCATCAAGTCACTTAAATTACTGTTGCAAAGAAATTATTCTTGTTTTCCCATTAACAAAGTATTGAAAGCATCCTAACCTGCAGTGCAGCTCAAACTGTAATTGAACACATGAGGAACAAAGTCCTTTGAGTTACTGACAGCACAACAGTAAGTTAAAAAAATCACATATTTCTCTTGTCACTGTCTGAACTGAATAGACTGCATGAAAAAAACCTGTGAATACATATTTATAAGTTGTATTTTATTTCCAACTCTGATAAAATATGAGCTATTATTTTTACAAAAATATCGATACTAAGATTAGAAATATCAATATTGTATTGGGAGTCAAAATATCGCGATATATTGCGATACCGATATTTTTTCACACCTCTACCTGCTACATTATCGTATTTGCAGTAGGGCTGCAGTTATCGATTCTTTTTGTAATCGATTACTCTATCAATCTTTGCCGATGAATCGATAAATCGGATAACAGTTACATTGCGCTCACTGCTATATTTTTTTTTTTACTTTGAATCACTACACATTATTATTAGTAACACATAAAACAGAAAAGCCCGGTCACTTAAATTAATAACTTATTTTTATTATTTTTAACATTCCGAGCATAAATGGGATCTCAAAATCAAAATCTATACTTTTATTTTTACTCTGGGCCATATCTTGTTTTTTTCAGTAGTTTTTTTCAAAGTCTGGCTATTTTCATTTTATTTGTATTTATGCTTGTCTCTTTTTGCTAAATTATTGCCTTTACTACTGTACCATATTGATGATCTTATTTTACTTACTTTATTTCTAGGACCAAATAATATCATACTTAGATACTAAGATAATTTAACTAGCTAATGTACATTTCTATAACATATGAAAGCATTCCCTACACCTGCTTCCTCTACTCACTGTCAGTGTTTCCTGTTCTACTCTCTGCAATCAAATTAAATGTAAAGTTATTGGATGTGAAAAGTATGTGAACAAAATACACATGATTCTGGGAAAGCAGCCTCCGCATTGATTTACGTTCTGAACCAGCCTTTACACGGAGCCATAATCAAAGTAGGTTATTTACTAGCCCATATCTCAGTTATTGATCACATTAGCTGCTTCTGTTGATGTATCATGAGTCACATCCTGTAGTGTCGGCTCTCAGACCGGATGTTTACTGTTGACGTGCTGCAGCATTGATGACGTGCTATCATGCTAAGCTACGTGCTAAGCTAACTCCGTTTGGCCTCAGAGACACTGCACTGTGTTTTCTTTTCGTCCCTTCTTGTAGTGACCACACACTTGGGACACTCTCTGCCATTTCTTCTGTGAACTCTCTCCTTTCTGTCCCTCTCTTTTCTCTTCCTCCATTCCTCTACAAGCCGTGCAGCAGTGGAGGTAGCGGGCGTGTTGTCCAGATATATATTTTATATGTATAATTATATATTAAAGGAGGCTTCGAGGCACACAATTTGCCTCGAGGATATTTTATAATCGAATAATCGGTATTATTCGAGGAATAGTTTCAGCTCTAATTTGCAGAAAATGAATTTGATTGATGGAATGATGGTCCAATGCCCTGCTTGATGTGCTTTGAACAAACTCTTGGACAATTTGATACAAAGACAATTGTGGTGGAGACTTCAGTGATTTCTGAGACATAAATGATGGCGAAACATCTCAAATAAAACATGATTATTTCTCCAGAACATCCCAAAAACATCATAAAATGCATGATCAAACCATATGATTTAAGACATCACAATATTGGATTAACTGGATAATATGAATGCCCCTAAAAAGGAAAAAGCTGGATGTACGTATTTTTCAATCTAACTGATGTCAGTTTTCACATTTAAGCATGTTTCATCCATTAGAGATGTACCTGTAAATTTTTTTTTACAGGTTGATAAGCAAGGACACTGTTGTAAGCGCCTATGAGTGATATAATTTCTAAAATAAAACATGGAATATATGCAGGAATGAATAAATTAAATTATTAATTTAATTGCTAAAGTGGCCATTCAATGATGCTGCGGTAGACTATTTTTTTTTTTTTTTTGCAGTTCCCCAGTATTACAGCCACTTTATACAGCATGGGATTTATATGGTCAATCTGTAAGTCCAATATATTGGCTGTAAATATCAGCAAAAATCATCTTTGCCTGTACTGATTACCACCTTTTTGGCAATTATTTGAAAATATCAGTATTCTTCAGATTATACTGTGCATCAAAGAATTCTAGGTTTGTATATATACAAAATTATACAGGATTTGAAGAGCATATTTTTAACAATGTATGTTTGCTTCATTGTGTCAATTGATTTTAGCCAAAAGGGAACTTGCTGTCAATCAAGTGGTGCAAAGTTTTCATTTATATATCCTACTTTCAGATTTAATGACATTATATTCAAGATAGTTTAAGGACAACATACCATTAGAACTGGCTTCATCAACTATTAAGAAATAATGTATGGCAAGTACAATTAAAATAATCAATTATAATAAAAGTCACAGTTCAGGGGAAATGAATAAGACTGCCTAGTTGGATGCTGTATATTTATTTGTTTATGATATATATAATAAAAACTTAAAAAGAGTCCCTCTTTATCTTGTACTTCTTGTTTATGAAAACAATAAGGTAGGTAGGTAAAAGTACAGGTAAAACAACTTTTAAAAAGTTGTAAACAGGTCATGGTGAGAGGAAAGTAAGAACGTTCTTTTCATAAGCCTCTTTTCTTTTCTACTCTACAACTTTCAAGAGCAAAGAACTTTCAAATACAAAATAAAAAAGCAGGCAAAACTGCAGTCAATTCATTCAAAAACTAAAATAAATAACCTTATTTAAAATGTAAATATATAGATACAAGGGTGTAGGTTTGATTTTGACATTGGTGGGGACATAAAAGTGCACCAAGATGGCACCCTGAAAGTTGATGTGTTTTGCATTTATGACTGTTTTTAATGTCATCTAGAGCTGATCGAACAAACAAGCAAACGATCATATTCAGAAAAACGATTCTACCGGTATATACTTTACCTCCAACCTCTCCTAAGTCTCTACTGTCTGTTCCTTGGCAAAAATATATTGATGCATGATACATGAACAGTGGGACAATTTGAAATCAATCAGAAATGTTGATGGTATGGTTATAGTCTGACAAATAGATAACCAAAATGAAAAAGGACTATTGATAAGTGTATTCTCCAACAAAATAAGTGTATACAGTCATGTTTTTAATTCAAGGTTTTATTGTATTTTTCCCCCACAAACTTTTATTGTTGGTCTCAAACAGTTGCTGCCTTTCAATACACAAATAATACAGTGTCTCACAGAAGTGAGTACACCCCTCACATATTTCCAAATATTTTATGGTATCTTTTCATGGGACAGCAGTGAGGTAATGACACTTTGATACGGTGTACAGTAGTGAGTGGGCAGCTTGTTAATCAGTTTAAATTCACTGTCCCCTCAAAACAACTCGACACACAGCCATTAATGTCTAAACTGCTGGCAACAAAAGTGAGTACACCCCTAAGTGAAAGTGTCCAAATTGGCCCTAAGTGTCAAAAGTTTGTGCGGCCACCATTATTTTTCAGTACTGCCTTAACCCTCTTGGGGAGGGAGTTCACCAGAGCTTCACATTTTGCCACTGGAATCCTTTTCCACTTACTAATGACCACATGATGGAGCTGGTGGATGTTAGAGACCTTGCACTCCTCCAACTACCTTTTGAGGACTTCACACAGATGCTCAATAGGGTTTAGGTCTGGAGACATGCTTGGCCAGTCCGTAACCTTTACCCTCAGTTTCTTTAACAGGGCAGTGGTGGTCTTGGAGGTGTGTTTATGGGTCATTATCATGTTGGAAAACTGCCCTGTGGCCCCTTTTCCAGAGGGAGGATATCATGCTCTGCTTCAGTATGTTACAATGCATTGGCATTTGTGGTTCCCTCAGTGAAGTGTAGCTCCCCTGTACTGGCAGCACTCATGCAGCCCCAGACCATAACACTCCCACCACCATGTTTCACTGTAGGCCAGCAGTTTAGACATTAATGGCTGTGTGTCGAGTTGTTTTGAGGGGACAGCGATTTTAAACTGTTTAACAAGCTGCCCACTCACTACTGTAACTGTATCAAAGTGTCATTACCTCACTGCTGTCCCATGAAAAGATATAATAAAATATTTGGAAATATGTGAGGGGTGTACTCACTTCTGTGAGACACTGTATATGGATAAGAAATAAAATAATCAAAATGTGTATCTCTTTGGCATTAAATACAAGCATTTTTTAGTTATAACATTATATACCATGCTTGTGTTTTGTGTCAGGGACCATGCAGTAGTGGCATAATATTGACAGGGACGTGTCCCTTGTGTCCCTACTCAATTCTCCACCCCTGTATAGATGAATTATGAACTCTGCCTGGTCACATCTGCCCTTCACTCCCAGGGTCCCCGTTCGTGCATCAGAAGTGGGTTTTAGTGCAGGGTGAAACACTTTTTTAATTGTAAACTTGAAATAACATGTGTGAGGAAAACAACAGATTTTGTGGGACACTGCACATAACAGTACTTAAGTGGCATTTGGTAAAGCTGGGGCTCTCTGTGAGCTTCATTTTGAAGCACCTACAAAGTGTGTGGCATAATATTTAAGAAAAAATATATAATGAATGAGTTGGTGAGCTGTTTTTTTGATGATATAAATATGTTTTCCAAATATTATGCCAGTGTAAAGCAGCTCTGAGCATTTTTGTAAAAAGTTATTTGAAGCAACATTGTTGATTTAGTTACAGAGAGTGTCTGGACCGCATATTATATGGAGTGGACTGGAGTTTCCTGATCAATAACAGTTCGATATCGACAGGAAACATTAGTTTATTTGGAAACAATGCTGTAATAATGAAATAACACCACTCCTGTCGTCACTCACCCTCCATCTCGGCCAGCACCTCCAGCTCGTCCGCGAATTGGTCCTCAAAATCATCCTCGACCTCGAAAATGTCGTCATACTCATCCATGACGACCCAGCAGCACAACCACGGACTCTTTAGCGCGCGTAGTCTTGCTAAAACACGACTTAACTGCTTCTTTTATCGATATTTCCTTCGGTGATCCAGCAGTCCCTTCAACGGAGCAGATTTCCCGGCAATTATTTGTTGTCACGAAGCAGTTCCGGGTTGTCGAGGGCTTCCTCTTCCTCTTCTTCGTTTGGTTTAATGGCGGTTGGCAACCAGCTGAAAGGCGCATTACCGCCACCTAATGGACTGGAGTGTGGAGCAGGATATGCATTCGGAGAGAAAAAAAAAAAGTAGAATCCTAAACTCTTTCTATCAACTGCGTTTCCTTTAAAAACACAACTACATCATGGTGTTTCTCCCATGTCCCCAGAATCTTTTGTAAGTAAATTCTATCTTTGCTTTCTCAAACTTGTCCATTAACTTCCTTCTTTGTCTGTCATATGTTCCACGCTCCATAAGTAGCCTACATGTTTTACGGTCTCTGGCTGATTGCAGTGCTGACACAGTCCGGTTGGATGTTTTCTGATCATATAACATATTATTTAACCCAGAGTGCCCTATCCTGAGCCCAGTTATAGCTGCTTCTACCTTTGGGTTCCTGCCCCCTTTTGCTTTTGGATACTGTATAGATGTTGCCCTGTATCATTTATGTCCCAATACTCTTGCCAGATTTTGTTTGTTTTTTCCTTTCATGATTGCTTTACTCTCAACTTTGCTTAATCCAGCTTGTATTTCTATTGTTCGCCTATTAAGTGATTGTTTGGCTAGTATGTCTGCCCCCTTGTTTCCTTCTCTGCCAACATGGGCAGGAGCCCAAAGAAAGCTGACTGATAACTCCATTGTGTGTATTTTGTGTATTATGCAGTGGTGTAAAGGAACGAAGTAATAGTACTTAGTTACAGTACTTAAGTATGTTTTGGGAGTATCTATACTTTACTTGAGTTTATATGTTTTTTGCAACTTTCACTTTTACTTCACTACATTAAAAATAAAAAAATGATACTTTTACTTCGTTACATTTGAATTTTCAACTTAGTTACTCACTACATAATAAAATGTGAATATAAATTACACTTATTTTCACATTTTATTTTGAAGAGGACTGTACGGACTGTTTGTGCTCTTGTGCGAAGCTGATCACACCTCTGCCTGCCTCTGCAGCCTGTGAACGACTGTTTAGCATTGCAGGACTTGTATTCAGCCCGCGAAGAGCACGACTGAACTCAAGCAATTTTGAAAATCAACTTCTGCTATAGATGAACTGCAAGTTTGTGAACTGTACGTAAGGAGGAATGGAGAGAGGAAGTAAGAGGTGAAGGGAGCTGAGGGAGGGAGGAAGAGTTAAACTTAATAAAGATTGGGAGAGCAACAACTATTTGTGCCTGTTCTCTTTGTTTGTACTTTTACTTTTAATACTTAAGTACATTTAATAGTTGCTACTTTAAGACTTTTACTTAAGTGATTTTTTAATGAGTGACTTTCACTTTTAGTTGAGTATATTTTATATAAGATATCTTTACTTTTACTCAAGTATGGCTTTCAAGGACTTTTTACACCACTGGTATTATGTTAAACACTTCGTGAACAATATCCTGTCTGCATGATTTCCCTGATTCAATACTGCTCAATGCTGATAGACTGTCTGACGCAATTACTGAGTGATTTTGATTGTGTTCCATAATCCATTGTAATCCTAATGTAATGGCTAGAAGCTCTGCTGTGTAGACTGAGAGATGGTCGGTTGTTCTTTTTTTTATGCTTATGTTCATTTGAGGAATGAACACTGCTGCTCCTGTATGTCCAGTTTTAGGATCTTTATGTATCTGTGTAGATCAATATATTTCCTGTAAATTTCTCCCTTATATATTTGAGTGCTGTATCAAGACGTGTCTTTTTGGTTTTGTCCCTGACTTTCTGTAATTCTAGATGTACTGGTGGTGCTTTGTGTGTCCAGGGTGATATGAGACTGTTTGGCAGAACTGCATATTGGCTAGACCTATATTCTCTGCTTTGGCTATCCATGAAAAGCTTGTGAAGTTCAATTTATTATGCTCCCAGCATTCCTGCAATATGCCTTTTGTAGGACGTGAACTATCATGACCTTGTAGGCTCACCCAGTATGCAAGCATAAGTTTTATTCTCCTGGTTCGTAGAGGCATTTCCCCCATTTCAACCTGCACTGCTGCTGTAGGAGAGGTTTTAAATGCCCTGCTGTATGTTTTCAATGCCTGTGCTTGCTCTGTGTCTATTTTTTTCAAATGTCTCTCTGCTGCAGACTTGTATGCAATGCATCCATAATCAAAAGTTGCCCTCATAAGGGTCGTCTTCTGTCCTCTGATTGGCTGTTTGACAACATTACTCAATCTCCCATCATGCAGTGCGGGGTGATCCAACAATAAGTTTGACCGGAGGATGTCGCCCAACGGTAGGTTATCAGCTCATATTTTGATTGTGAAGGTAAATAATTATCAGTTTTCTTTTCTTTAAGCTGCCAGACTTTATCACTCATTCCATTAAATGTTATTTTCTTATATATTTTGATTAGTTATCATTAGTTTTCAAGACAGTCGGCTGAGAGTGGAGGTCTGCAGCTGGACCCCTCTCTTAGTTTTTGGACCAAGGTACGTTTTATCAGTCTGTCTTCTGAGTATAAAAGACACGAGCAGAAACAAGAAATCAAGCTGTTTTTACGTTTTTACGTTTTGTGCAAAAAACAAAAAAACGGGAAATGGCTCGTTTTTCCATTTTTGTGTTTTGCGCAACAAAATAAAAAACAAGAAACTGTCATTTTTTGTTTTTTTTCATTTTCACACAAAAAATGACAATTCCACTCAATATTTCATTTTGTTGGTGGGCGGGGCTTTGAAGCCCTTCACAATTTCTAGAGATAGCGTAACCTGACAGCTTTTCTTTTGACCTTCAACATTTTTTTTATTTTTTTGTGAAACACATACAGCCATATGCACAGGTTTGCAAGACAGACTTCACATAATATACATACACAATATTGCCAAAAGTATTCTCTCACCCATCCAAATAATCAGAATTAGGTGTATAAAATCAAGCACCCTGGCATGCAGACTGCTTTTACAAACATTTGTAAAAGAATGGGTCGCTCTCAGGAGCTCAGTGAATTACAGTGTGGAATTGTGAAAGGATGCCACCTGTGCAACAAATCCAGTCGTGAAATTTCATGATACTTCAGATTGTCCATCTTGAATCATGAAAAACACATCAGTGGTTTTGAACATTAAATCTGGTTTTCCTTCCTTAAACCAACACTATGTAGTTTTTCAAACATAATATAGTCCTTAGATATTCATCGCCATGGTCCACCACTTTACAATAAGTTGAATGACACCTCTGTCGTGTTCTGAAGTGGTCTGTATTGCTTTCACTAGCGCTATGTAACTTCGGGGTGGATGGTGGGAACCCTGCCACACTAAAAACTACAAGTTTGGACTGCTTTACGGCATACGTCACTTCCCCCGAAAGTTTATTTTGAGGATACCGAACAAAGAAAGCGAGAGAAAAACAAGCTGAATGCTCGGACCAGAATAAACAACGGTTCGGTTTATTTCACACTCGCTGGCGTGAAATAAAAGACGAGGAGGGATGTCCGACCGATGCCGACTTGGCCCTGTTATTGCTGGACTTGTAAGTACTTGTTGATTGTTTACCATCCGTTTACAGTATTCGTGAGAACGTACCAGTATGTAGTTTTGTTTAGACCTATTTCAAGTGTGTGATATCGCCAGCTCGTGGTTGTCTTTACTTTTATTCACTTTATCGCTTCAACAGGACGGGGGCGGGGGCGACTTCACGGTAATAAAACCAAGTTGAACTTAGCGATTTTCAAAATCGTCATTTAGTCAAAAATAAATACATTACCTCGTTGCTATCCATCCTGCAAACAGCCGCTGAAGACAGAAGAATACTTTTGAGTGAAGCTTCTGTGATTTGCCTACAAAACAAATGCACGCGACCGGCAGATCTGTACCTTTACGGCAGTATGCACGCGCTAGCGCTCATGGGTAGTTGTGTTCTCGTTCCGGTCAAGCGAGAATCTTCCGTAGTGCTGCTTTAAGTGCACAAAGGTAAACACACTAGCTGACCTTGGTCTATCAGGCCCTTCTATGCTTATTTCCAACTTATTTATGTCATGATTATTTATGATGATATGATGATGACATGCAGCTGCAAAGCCCATCCATAGCTTCTTAATCTCACAAAGGCTTCTGCCAAAGTCTGGGTATCAAGGAGAAAAATCAAGTATATGAATATGAAGGAGGGCTCCAGCCCACTTTAACCCCTGGCCACAAGTACAGACCTGGGTCCAAACCACCTTGACCTTCTAACCAAAAATCCTGTTCCCCCTTGCGTACCACACAGTCCTGTAAAGAGAAAGTGTTCAAAAGCAAGATTAACACAGGTCCTATGTCCTTCACTTTTGATCTTTGACCTTCAAAACTGAATCAGTTTGCTTAGTAGGAGTGTTGATTTGTGCAAAGCTTGAAACAAACAATCCCTGTAATTGTTTAAAAGCTATTGAATTCACAATAGCCTAAACATACCACTTAAGACTATGGCCAGCACAGAGACATAAAAACTTCATTTCCTGATTTAAAAAGATGAAGCTATACTCTGAGAATAGACTCGGGAGAGTGACTCATCTGATCTGACTATCAGGGAGATCTCGTCAGAGGTTAGTGAGATATTTTATACACATCATTTAAAAATAAAGAAATGTAAGGCGTAAATAAACATGAACTTTTGCCTCTTTAGTGTCAACAGTTCTTCTCTCCTTGTTCCTTGTTCCTCTTGCTCTCTCCGCATCTTAGTCTCAGTCTCAGTCTGAGACACAAAGGCCTCGTGTAACTGAATCATATTCTCCTCCATGCTGACTCTGTTTATTCAGGTGTTGGACCCCCAGAGCCGCACAGCCACGAGCACCAGTAATCTTTTCTTCAGGGCAAACAAAACAAAGACAAAGCTCGTCAGATACTTAGAGCTCTTCAGACATCGCGTCACATAGGCTATTTACCTCCGCCAGGAGGTTATGTTTTCGGGAGAGTTTGTCTGTCTGTCTGTGAACAAAATAACTCGAAAAGTTATGGATGGATTTTGATGAAATTTTCAGGAAATGTTCAGCATAAAGGAAGAACTGATTCAATTTTGGTGTTGATCCGGATCACCACCTGGATCCACCATGACGAAACATACGATTTTTGTGAATAACTACTGAACTAAAATAAATATCATGATGAAACCAGTTGCTAATGGTGCGTTTTCATGGTCAAGTAATCTAAATGTTTACATGAAATACAGGTAGGACTAATATTTAAGGGGAAAATCACAAAATGGGAATGGACTGTGGTGCTGGTGGAGGTCTGCGCTCTGCGAGTGCTTTTCTAGTTTTTTATGCAATGTGACAATTTACAACTGTTCATTAAACAGTTTGGGGAAGAAAAGGGTGACTATACCTGCTTATTATTACCTGGTTTAGTTTCTGAGTGTTGTGACTGCTGGTGATGACTGGTTCACTGTGCACAGGCTAATGTAATGAAACTGAGAAATACATTTTTAATGAGTGTTTATGAAATATTATTCTTGACATTTCAAGAAGTCTGCTGTAAAAAAAAAAAAAATAACTATCCAGTTGCAGGGCTGAGTATTAAAACCATCTTTAACTTCCACTGGTTTTTGTCCTTTTGCTCAGTATTTTGTGACACAGTAAGGGTAGCTTTAACCCAGCAAGAGTTTCATCTGACCGTATAAAATGTTTTAAGAGCATCAAATGTACTAATATTACATTTTTTTGTATTGCAACAAATACAGGATTGTGTGGTGCATGTTTTGCAATTCATCATAGTAACATCATAAGTTGCTGTTCATGACCTATATTAACAATTAACAAATAACCTTGTTAATGCACTGTTTTATTCATCTAAAGAACTGCTTCAGACTTAAATGTATTTATTAATATTCATACAGCATATCCTGGCCTGTGGGCTCCTGAGCAATGACTCCCATGACTGTTACTAGGTTTATCTTGGTAACATTTATTTGCTGTTTTAGTGTAGTATTTTTTTAATTGCTCTTGTGTTTATTCATTACTTCTATTTTTGTCCTTTTCATTAAATTTGTTATTTAAGAAATGCTTTCATTGGACTGTCTTTCAGCATGGACTCTAAGATAGTTTCTAAGAGAGTTTTTGCAGAATTGTTGACTATTTTTACATTTTTAAACATTTTCAAATAAAGTTATATGAATGGTTGCACGCAGCAAATGTGAAGTCATGTTTGTTGTCCTGGACCATATTGTTGTTCCCAAAATGCCCAGAGGGGGGCAGTATTATCCAGGTGGTGATCAGTATGTCAATTACTTTCCCAAAGCTCTGCCTCCATGCTCTGATGCTCAGCATTATATTCATCATGATTCCTCGTTGATCCCGGTTTGCAGACTTGCTCATGTTTACTGTGTTAATCCTTCATGTCATCAAACAAAAACCTTATAATTCAATAATTTGCTGCTGTCTCAGTCCATTTCATTTCCAGTTTCATTTTGTTTTCTGCAAATCACTGTCATATGTCATAACTGACTGATCTGTTATGACATTTCAGAACATTCAGCTTCGGTTTCCATAAACTTTTACATAGCAGCTTCTAACCCTCTGAAATCATGAGTTCAACTTTATTGCAAACCAAAACATAAAAGACCACCGCCTTCACATACCTTACCACGTGTTCAAGAAAGCACAAACATATAAACAGGCAAGACATTTTAACATATTCAATGTAGGAAAAAAAGAATTTGTTGTTGAATCATGATTGTAAAAAGCCAAAAAAAGGCCTCCTGCTCTGTTCACATCAAATAACTTCATTTTATTTTATTTTTTATTTAACCTTTATTTAACCAGGTAGAAAACCCATTGAGATCGAGATCTCTTTTGCAAGGGTGACCTGGCCAAGAGGTCAGCAGCACACGTCAATACATAAATAGGTTACATTACAATAATGCAAGATTAATTTTAAACAGACAATACTTGGAGATAAAAATTGAAGGTAAAATGCTAAAGTGACTCGCGAAAACAAATAAAAACAAAAATATATTACAGGATATAATTAAAAACAAAGTGCTTTGGAGGAAAAGTGCTAAAAGGTGACTCACAAAACAGGTTCATAAACACAGGCACTGGTCCATGGTCTCTTGTCTGTCATTTAGCATGGAACGAAAGGCTCCAAGAGAAATGAGTTCGGACAGATTAAAGTCTGTCTGTAGAGCACTCCATGCAGAGGGAGCAGCAAAGCTAGACGCTTTTTTACCCAATTCAGTCCCGACATGAGGAACAAACAGACGAATGATGCCTTCGGAGCGCAAGGCATAAAGGCTTCCAGTTCTTTGAAGAAGAGAACAAAGATAAGAAGGAACCAGTCCAAGAGGAGCCTTGTAGATGAGAATCATCCAGTGAATATACCTGCGAGCACTCAAGGAAGGCCAACCGGACAAAGCATAGAGCTCACAATGATGGGTAAGACGACTACAACCTGTAATGAACCTCAACGCACAATGATAGACAACATTCAGAGACTGTAAGCATTTACCTGAAGCAGACATGTAAAGAAAATCCCCGTAATCCAGTAATGGTAAAAATGTTGCGGATACAAGCATTTTACGAGCCCTCATGTAGCTCCAGCCAGGGCCAGAGGGTTATTCAGTTGTACATCAGGGTCAATGGACAACAGGTTAATCTTTTGCTTTGATATTTCAAGGTCACACTGAAATACTTTTTTAACTGTCCACAAATGTCCACTCTGACTCGATCTGGGTGATCATGAAGCCTTTACTTTGCTTTTGAACTCAGTAACTCAACATTTAATGTCCACTCTGACTCGATCTGTTTTCTACTTTCTATTTTTGTTTCTTTGAACTCAGTAACTCAACATTTAAGGACATTTTTCTAGCTTAAAAGACTTGTCGGCTTCATGTTGCTACATTCATTATGAAGGAGGAAACTCAAGGATGTTTTGAGGTATAAGACTCAACATTTGTATTTCTTGTTTTCAATTTTAAGATAAAATATAGATTGATTATTAGACTAACAGACAGGTTTATATATTATATTAGATAGATAGATAGATAGATAGAATAGATATAGAAGATAGATAGATAGATAGATAGATAGATAGATAGATAGATAGATAGATAGATAGATGGTAGATAGGTAGATAGATAGATAGGATGGTGGTGAGAAGACAGACAGACAGACAGACAGACAGACAGACAGACAGGTAGGTAGGTAGGTAGGTAGGCAGGCAGGCAGGCAGGCAGGCAGGCAGGCAGTCAGACAGACAGACAGACAGACAGACAGACAGACAGGTAGGTAGGTAGACAGACAGACAGACAGACAGACAGACAGACAGACAGGTAGGTAGGTAGGTAGGCAGGCAGGCAGGCAGGCAGGCAGGCAGTCAGACAGACAGACAGACAGACAGACAGACAGACAGACAGACAGACAGACAGACAGACAGACAGACAGGTAGGTAGGTAGGTAGGTAGGTAGACAGACAGACAGACAGACAGGTAGGTAGGTAGGTAGGTAGGTAGGCAGGCAGGCAGGCAGGCAGGCAGTCAGACAGACAGACAGACAGACAGACAGACAGACAGACAGACAGACAGATAGATAGATAGATAGATAGATAGGTAGGTAGACAGACAGACAGACAGACAGACAGGTAGATAGATGATAGATAGATAGATTAGCTCAGTTGGTAGAGCGTCCGCCCATGTACGGGGACTTCCAAACCCCAGCAGCGGCAGTAGGTTCGAATCCCGGCCACAGCCCTTTGCTGCATGTCTTCCCCCCTCTCTTCACTCGTTTTCCTGTCATTCTCCAGCTGTCCTATCAATAAACGCCACAAAAGCCTGAAAAAATAACTTTAAAAAAAAAGAATATTTAAAGGAATTTCCCTCCAACTATGAAAAAATGTCTAAATAGAGATTATTAATGAACTTTGCACTAATGTCCACCCTGACTCAGTGTTATCACATTAAAATAATTTCCTTAATCTGAATCCAGAATAAATTCTAATCTTTTCTAATCTGACACAACAGACAATTCAACATTTTACTTGTCCATCTGGGAAAGAGCCCAGGGTAGAACAGTCTAGAAACATATCTGACAGATGATTGGATGATCACCTGTCACATTTATTATGTGCCAATCAGATAATGTAGTAGGAGGGCACTACTGTGCTACAGAAAGTGAGCCACTCATCAAGCAAACTCTCATCAAAACATGTCATGGAGGTGGTGCAAAAATATCCTTCCTATTGAGAAATTTGCCGTGCTGATGTTTGTTTTTCTTTGAACAAAGAAGTGCTGTCAAGATCTGATACAACTGCTACTGAAGCTGTTAGCGTCCATGCTAATGTCTGAAATTGTAATTGCAGCTCCAACGTCTCCCCTTCTCTGAAGGACTCTGATTGGGCTGTCCCACTCACAGTTGTAGATTTAAGTTTGGGGAGATGGACCTGCATCATCACAGACAATGAATCAGGCAGATCCAGCTGTTGCACAGGGTTTAAACTCTTCTTCCATGTGTTCCATGACTAAAATTTCATGATAGTTTCATCCATTTCTTGTAAAGTTATCCTGCTCACAAACTAACAAACAAACAAAAGCAGGAACAAAACCTCTTTGGGGCATAGAAAGCATCTTTTCCTCTATATGATAAAGCTGTTTCAGGAGATAAAACGCTGGAATTGCCTCATTTTTCATGAGCGGGTTAACCAATTAATATTTTTCCTCTTTCTTATTTAACTAGAAAATGTTACCAAGTTATGCAGAGCCAACAAAAACCCAAAGCAAAAACTGGACTACATAACTTTCACATCATCCAATAATGTGTACAAGAATATCACATATTAATGAGGCTTTGACCAGAACATCATTATTCTGTTGTGACTAAATTTGTAGCTTTAAAAATTGCAGTTGAACATTCATTTTTTTTATCTGACCAACTCCACAAAAAGCCCTCGGCAAAACACAGGCCTTCTGCTCTTAAAAAGCAGCTTGGGGGTGTTCATTATTCATATTCCATGGCTAACATTTGCATAAAGTACTGACCCTGCAGGATAAACAGTACACATGCAAACTTAGGCAAATCAGCTGTGGACCTTTCATGATCCCGCAGTTTTTCCCATTATCCCAACATTTCCATCAGGAGTAAAGAGTGTCATGCTTTCTTAGATTACTTCAACTACAGGTGCCAAAACCAGTAACCTCTTTGTTGGTGAGGAAAGTGACATTATTTACATAACAGAGTAACTGTTGCAGTCGACTGAAATAGATAACTGTTCGGCCTGCTGTATCAAGAACTGTAATCATATTAACATAATCAGATTCATGGTTAAGGACTGCTGCAGGAGGAAAACAAACTATGCTTAATATGATCAACTTTGCATGGAGTTTTGCATAGTATCGTTTTTATTATTGGATTTCGTGTAAAGTAAAGATAAGCACAGTGCACACTTTTTTCTTTAGAAATAAAGGTGGATGTGCAGCCAGTAGCTATGATTAAGCCTGGGAGAGGAGGAGGAGGAGGAAGGAAGAGGCTGACCAGACATGTGGGAGGAAACAGGTGAAAACACAAACAGCCAGAAAAGGTCAGGAAACAAGTGAAAGTGGAAAGTAATGCTATTGGTTCTACCACGAGAGATTCAGACACAACTTTATACTTCAACAGCCAGAGCCTGAGGCATCCTACTTTTAGAGCTGTGCATTTGGACTCTGCTTATGAGATAACATGATATCTAAGAATGCTTTGAGGGATAAACTTTGCATAGTGTTCCACTCAAGGATGAACTAATTTGATTGCCAAGGTCAAATCAATCAATCAATCCATCATTCTTTATTTGCATAGCACCAATTCATAACAAGTGTTATCTCAAGACACTTTACAATAGAGCACAAAACTCTTCATCTTATGGATACACATATATGCATAGATACATATATACATATATAAAGATACACATTTACACATATATACAGATATCCAACACCCAACATGAATCCATATAGCCAATCATGAATCCCTCCATCATGGTGGCAAGAAAAACCTTCTGTTAAGCAGCAGGAAATCTTGAATGTGGATCCCAGTCTCATGATGAACAGCAAATCCACACGATGCTGTGTTGGGTGTGTGGGCGAAGGAAGGGAGGTAAGAGGAGACAAGTGGACTAAAGTAAGAACTAAAGTTAGTGACAGATCCATGGACCACAGACCAGTCGACTGATTTATTAGAAGATAGCCTCTTGAGATGCTACATCTTGTTTTCAGGAGGATCCTTGTATCCGAATGGTTGTGATAATTTTATAGAAGTATGTATAATATATGTATAATATCAATGATAGTCATACTAATAATAAGAATTCATAGTAGTGACCAACTCATGGGTGCCCAGACCACAAGTGCATCCCTACCATATTTGTCTCTGTTAAGTATAAATGTACTAAAGGTGGACCTCTTGAGGTGTGACATCCCATTTTCAAGAGGGACCTCATGCCTATGTGGTGCTAAAAATGGTCTCTCTATTCATGGTTGATACATTAACAGTAACTATGTTAATATCTACAAAGAAATGGCCCAATATGTGTTATGTCTGCAATTGTAGTTTTTGAGGCTTCCTGACTCCATAGCAGCGGGCAGTCTCCACCAAGGATCCCAGGCCACCTACAAGACAAAAGGCAGGGATGGGAATCAAAAACCAATTCCAGTTGAGAAGTTATCGATTCTTATTAGTCTTTTTGCTCATCAACTCCCATATCAATTCCTTCCGCATTATTTCACACTCTTTGCAAATCAAGGATATTGCACTCTAATCAGAAGCAGTCAGCAGGAATGATAACAAATAAGTTCAAAAAATGATGAAACACAGAGGCAGAAGTTGTCAAACTGTCTAAACTGTCAACAAACTGATGCTTAGTACAACTTTCAGGAAGTGGAAGCACCAGCAACTTGCAAACGCATTCATCTACGAAGCACAGTGATGATTATCAAGAGTGATTAGTCTTTCAAATTGTTGCAATTGGAAAGCTATAAATGCCAATTTTCTACAACACAAAAATATCAGAAGGAATCAAGGATCCACTGGATCTGTTTTTGAGGGCCATGAGAAAGGGGTGAAACTCGCCCCTAAGAAACAAGACGGCACTCGATTCCAGGTGCGTCATCACCCAGAGCCGCTCGCTGGCTGTGCTGTCGGCAGATGTGACAATTGCCATAGTTATAGTTGCGAAAGCTATCTTGTTGTAATGAGCAATTTTAAAATACAAACAACACTTCAAAACATGATCAATATTTACTTTATAATTTAATAAGTAGTCATGCGATTTCTTCTGTCTCCGCCCTGCCTTCTTGTCAGCAGGAGCGGTGTATTATGGGAAATTCTCATACCCCTTCCTTTCAAGTGAGGCCTGGTTTGTGTTCAATTCAAGGGCTGTTCATCTTCGCCCTTCACCTTTGCCCTAAGGAGAATTGGGACACACCTTCACTAGATGTCAATGCACAAAACCAAGGGCTGAGGGGTAATTGGGATTGACCCTTAAGTTTGGGCAAAACTGCTGCAAGTTTCCAACATGTGAAGTCTTTAGTTCATCCCTCGATACTGATTGAAATGAAGTTTTTGCTAAGACTTCAGAAAATTATTAGAAAAGTGTGTGCCATAACACCTGACTCCTGGTCAAAAAGGAAAACTTAGACATTTTTTTGTGACATTTTGGGACAACTTAAAGCTGGGGTTGGCGATTTTGGAAAACTAGCATGAATTTGAAAGTAGCATCTCCTCAGGGCTCCGCCTAGTGCCATGCAAGCTCAAGTCCATTCTCCCCAAACTGACTTCATTTTGGAAAATCAAGTACCCTGAAACCCCCAAAGTTCATTTCTATCAATCATACAACCATTAAAAGCACCACAGCCTGTCTAATTGATCAAATCTTGCTTTCATTGCCAGGCTATGGTTTACAATGCAGAGGCATTTAGCCAACAGATGCACTTTATTTGATCCTTTTAAAGACAGTATGATTAGAGTGTCTAAGTGTCCATTGCTCAATCAAATCTGGCTGTGCGATTCTGTAGTGTATCATACTCACTTGAGAGTAGAGCTGAAGGTAATGAAGGAGGAGCATTGTGAACGTTATAGCAGACATACCCTCTCACCCGACAGCATAAATACGTTACCATGACAGGACGCTGCCTGGGGCAATTCAACTAACAGAGAGAGGAAGAGAAAAATCTGCCAGAGAGGGAGCTTCATTTGACTTTGGCAGTCTTGTATCTCTTCTGTTTACCTCAGATGTGTCTAGTCTGGTTTTTATTAGAGCATGGAAACCACATCCTTTTGAACTTGGTGTTGTGCTGGGTTGTGCCATGTTTAAGGAGATGTTCCACTGTAAAAAAAAAAAAAAAAAAGAAAAGTCTAATACCAATGCCGGCTTAGACCTACTGCATATATCAGCTGATACAGAGAAGCCCCCTTTACCTGTGAGAGTACAACATCTTATATATATTTGTGCTATCACGGCTCTTTAATAACACCACCATACTTTTTAACATGATCATTTACAAACATTTTGCTCTGTTTTTGGAGGCTAGAATATCTGAAAATGCATCTGTGCATAGGCTGTATCTTCATTTTGTCTTAAACTCAAATTGTAAACATTGAAAAACAAATCAACATGTAAAAAAGTCATAGTCCTGGGATAAAAGGTTTGAGAGGTAACATCTGTTTTTTCTTATTTTGTCGTGTTTCAGTTATAGTGAGTACATTTGAAGTGTTGACTTGACATCTTTTCCTGTTAAGCCCATTTTCATGAGAAAATAATCATTGTTTGTCCTTGATACTGCTTTAACTTCATTTATTACGATATGGGGGGGTACAAAGTAGTTAAACTACATCGGCAAGGTCTCTCTAAGGCAAAGATTTAAAAGCAGATTTTTAAATGTGCTTTTGAGGTAGCACCCAGAAACAGCCACGCTGAAAACCACATATGCAGTGGATGGTAGAAGCAGCTTAAAGACACTTCTCTTTAAAATCAGAAGCTGTTCAGCAGTGCTAACAGCTCAGAACTGGCAGAAACCAGGAAAGCCCAGGTACACCCATCTACTGTCCTAAGAATTGTAGCCAGAGGTGTTTTTTTAAGTCTGAATTGAAGCTAAAAAAAACTTATCTCTGATGTGGAAGTGACCCAAAAAGCCAAAAAAAATTGGAAAAGGAGAAGAAGAAAAACAGAAGGTTCTCTGAACTGATGAGTCAAAAGTTGAAACATGTTACCTCTAGAAGAAAACAGATTATCCATTAAAAGAAGGGTATAATAATTGAGAGTCTTCAGGCAACTGTGAAGGTTGGTTGAGGTCACCACTGAAGTTTGGGGCTGCAATTACACGAGTAGAGTTGAGGATTAGGTCAGGATTGCTGGTGTCCTCATTGCTGTGAAATACAAGCAGATATAGATGAGATATTCACACGTGGACAAAATTGTTGGTACCCTTCATTTAATGAAAGAAAACCCCACATGGTCACTGATTTAACTTGAAACTAACAAAAGTAGTAATAAATAAAAATTTACTAGAATCAGCTAATGAAAATCAGACATTGATTTTAAATTTTGATTCAGCAGAAATATTGTAAAAAACAAAATAATGAAAATGGCTTGGACAAAAATGATGGTACCCCTACAAAGGATTGAAAATGGTGTGACCATAGGGACATGGTAAACTAAGGTGTGCCCTGTAATTATCATCACAGGTGTCCCCAAGCTTGTAATCAGTCATTCTGCCTATTTAAAGGCTGGAAAGTGGTCACTGTGCTATTTGGTATCATGGTGTGCACCACACTGAACATGGACCACAGAAAGCTAAGGAGAGAGCTGTCTCAGGAGATTAGAAATAAAATTATAGACAAGCATGTTAAAGGTAAAGGCTATAAGACCATTTCCAAGCAGCTTGATGTTCCTGTGACTACAGCTGCACAGATTATTCAGAAGTTTAAGGTCCACAGAACTGTAGCCAACCTCCCTGGACGTGGCTGCAGGAGGAAAACTGATGACAAACTGAAGAGACGGAGAATACGAATGGAAACCAAAGAGCCCAGAACAACTTCCCAAGAGATTAGAGGAGAACTCCAAGGTCAAGGTACATCAGAGTCAGATCACAACATCTGTCACCATCTGAGCCAAAGTGGACTGCATGGAGGACATCACTGTTGAAAGCAAATCATAAAAAAGTGAGACTGGAATTTTCCACAATGCATATTGACAAGTCACAAAGCTTCTGGGAGAATGTCCTTTGAACATATGAGACAAAACTGGAGCTTTTTGGTAAGTCACATCAGCTCTATGTTCACAGACAAAAATGAAACATGCAAAGAAAAGAGCACTGTACCTACTGTGAAACATGGAGGAGGCTAAGTTATGTTCTGGGGCTGCTTTGCTGCATCTGACACAGGGTGTCTTGAATCTGTGCAGGTACAATGAAATCTCAAGACTATCAAGACATTCTTGAGTGAAATGTGCTGCCTAGTGTCAGAAAGCTTGGTCTCAGTCACAGGCCATGGGTCCTCCAACAGGATAATGAGCCAAAACACACAGCTAAAAACACCCACGAATGGCTCAGAACAAAACAATGAACTATTCTGAAGTGGCCTTCTATGATCTCTGATCTAAATCCTGTTGAACATTTGTGAAAGGAGCTGAAACATGCAGTCTGGAGGAGGCAGCCTTCAAACCTGAGACAGCTGGAGCAGTTTGCTCACGAGAACTGGCCAAAATACCTGTGGACAGGTGCAGGAGTCTCATTGTGAGTCACAGAAATTGCCTGTTTGCAGAGACTGCCTAAAAAGCTTGTGCAACAACAAATTGAGTTAAGGGTATCATCATTTTTGTCCAGGGCAGTTTCATTAGTTTGTTTTTTAAAATAATTCTCTTGGACTACCATTCAAAAGCAAAGTCTGATTTTCATTAGTTGATTTTCAGTAAATTTGTATTTATTATTACTTTTGTCAGTTTCAGCTTATATCAGTGACCATGTGGGTTTCTCTCTCTTTAATGGGAGGGTACCAACAATTTTGTCCACGTCTGTGAATGGAAGGTGTCAAATGGCCCCAAACTTCTTCTGCAGCAGGAAAACAACCCAAAGCATAAGGCCAGCATCAATAAGTACTATTTTCAATGTAAAGAAGAACAAGGGGGTTTCAAAGTGACGGTATGGCCTCCACAGAGTCCTGATGTCAACATGACTGTGTGCATCAAAAACACTAATAATAACTCAATTTATACAGCACTTGTTAAAAACAGAGGTTTACAAAGTGCTTTGACAAGCAGGCAGAAAGACAGGCACAAGATCTTAAGCTCAAAAGGGATTGCAAGAAGAGACAAAGGGATTTTAGACAGTCTATATCCACACAAGATCTACAGATTGTTCTCCAAAATGTTCACAACAACCAAACCAAAGAGTTTTAAGTGCACCTTGGGAGCTGATGCTTTTCAAGGCATATGGTTGTCACACCAAGTATTGATTTGATTTTGATTCTCTTCTCTTCATTAACATTTTATCAGTAAACAAAAAAAAATACTAATAAGAATTCTTATTTTACACTATTTTCCATCGCTCTGAAACGTTCACATACTCCTGAACATGATTGGCTCTTTTTTGTATTGTCTGTAAATGGGGGAACGCTGACTAATGCAAAGTGTTTCAGTAACTGGAGACAACGTCACATAATTAGAAGAGGCATTACAGTCAAATGTGACGACAATTTACGGTAACCTTTTGATAAACTTTAGCTCTGTGACTTCATTACCAGCCCGGTACACACTGCACACACGCACAGGCCAGCAAACAAACAGTGTTCTGTCACTCTGTGAATGCCTCTAACCATGTGGAACTGAAGCTGAGCACATCTCAATTAGAAGGGAGGAAAGTAGGACAAGACTGCACTGAAAGGGGAAATATTTGTTTGTTACAGTATAGGGCTGGATAATATGGAACAACAATCTTAATCAGTTATCTTAACAACCTTAACTTGATATTATTTAGCTTGAAACTGATGATCCTAAGATTCATAAGCATTAGGTAGGGGTATCCAAATTAGATGTTATTTGGTACCAACACATTTGATGCCTACCAACCCCAATTACAAAACCAATTTCAAGGTTTCATTAAGGTTTCTCTCTCTAAATGTCAGGACCAAAATTCTGAACCCTCTCTGCCTCCACTGCTCAATGAAATGTCCAATATTTCCATCCACATATATTGGTGGCATTACTGTGTGGGCCACAACAAGAGAAAACATTATAAAACCCCTTATATCACTAAAAGTATAGGTCTGGAATTCCTGGCCAAATATCTTTTTAAAATCTTGTCAGCAGTTTGAAAGGGCATTTCCACACGGGTCGACTGACCCTGCAACACAGGTTTTTATTGGCTTGCCTCCAATCCGCTTCAATGGGAACATCCCACTCAGGTCAACCTGCTAATTTATGTCATGATGTTGTGTAACATGGCAACAGCATAATATCATCAGTATAATCAGCACTTGGATGTCGTTCAGACTGCGCTGAGTTTGTATTTTTTAAAGAGGGTTAAAAGTACATAGTACAGAAAACAGTTAACCAACCACCACTTGTTGAATGTTAGCGGGTTAACCGGCGTTTAAAAAAAACTGCGTTGACCCGCTAATTTTAGTGTGAACGCGACTTTAGTGTCCAAAGAGTGTAATAAGAACTAAACACCTTACCTACTTTTACCATTTCCAGGTTTCATTAAAAACTGATCTCCACGACAGCAAATCAGCATTTTGGTTTTATGGATACATTTTAAATACAAGGGGGAAATACATTATAACTGAACTTCCTGCACATATGCACATACTTTGCTGCAGGAACCAGGATGTTCACATTTAAGTAAAGTTTTGGAGGGCGTTTTTTGCCTTTATTGTGAGGAGTGAGAGGCAGTGGGTAGACATGTGAAGTGTGGTAACAGTGTGGGGGAGGACACTCTGCAAACTGGCCACAGGCTGGATTCAAACCTGGGGCCGGCAGTAGCTTGTACATGGGTCATGCCTGGTTGCTTATCATTTTGCTAAACCATGAATTAGAAAAAGTCAGTTTGTTGTTTAGTTTGTTTAAAGAGTGTAGTCTATAAAGATTCAAAAAGAAGTAAACAGTGCAGGCATGCCTGGCTTACAGTGGGTCGATACTTGATTGGAAATGTGACATTTGGTGATTCAGTCACAGGATCATGGGATGGGGTAATGCATTGCAGCTGGAGTTATGGTAACAGAGCAGACAGCAGTCTGTCACAGTTTTATAGCACAAAACATGAAGAAGATTTAGATGCAGAACTGCATAACTTAGTTATTTCCTATTTTTACATCAGCCTTTGACATATTTAGTGTTTCTATGGAGCCTTTAACCAAGCCATGTCTGTCATGGTTGCTCAGTTACAGCAGATCCCAAGTCACACCACATCCCACTTTCATTATAAAATTTAGAATTTAAAATTATAGGAAATATTTAAGGTACTGCCAATGCTGGGCTGTGGAAGATATGTCTATATAAGCACTGTTACTCAATTTATCAAAAGGTCTGTCTCATCATTTCTGAAAATTGTACATATATCTTTAAAATATGGATGTGGGATATTGGATTTTGCCTTTATCAGCTATGCCGGTAATTCTGATCTAATCACCGTTACTGATCATTTTTGTCAAGGGCAAAAAACTAATGCTTTACAAAAACTGACTCATTTCATTCAGTGTGACAGTATATTTGTGCAAGGAACTGATGTAAGGTGTTAAAGCCAGGATTCCATAAATAAACTGAGAAGTCAGTGATTGAAAATTTCGGAAAAAGTCAAGATTCCTACGGGACATTTTACATGACAACAAAAACAGTCAAAGATCGAGTTTTTGTTGCATTCACACCTTCCAGTAACACAAGAATGGTGTCCAGACTGCCTGAAACCCCAAATTTTTGAACTGGGGGTCCTGAGTGAAAATTTTTGAAAATGACAAAAGCTATGGTCCACTTCTGAGCAACATGGTTGCTGCTGAGCTCAGTTTGTTATCACTCCTCCAACAAAATGTAGATTTGCTGCATCAATACTCTGACCAGCAGAGACACATTTGTCATATTTGCCAAGGATACTACAAACTAACATTGCCAACTGGCCCGGCATGCACAGTACCAGATTTCCAGTCGTTAGATCTGAATTAAAACACATCATTAATGTCTCTGTGTAAACGTGAAGTGCTTTTGAAAATGCAAAGGAAAAACTCTTCCATTTCTGTGACAATGTTGTCGTGTAAACAGGCCCTGAATGTCATTCTGTTGGCCCTACAAAGCTTTACCTTTCATTCTTCTCCACAGGGGGCCTTGCAGATAGTCAACTTTTTCAGCAAATATTGAACCACTTGTATACCTCCTTTAAAAGCATGATTTAGCACATGCATTAGAACTAACTCCATCAGTGCTCAGCCAGGCAGATTTCTTTGACTAGCTCTTCCTGTAAAGTCTTCTCTGACCTCCCCATCAGCATCAACATAAGCATAATAAAATGTCATATAGGTCCAACCCCATATCTTGTTTGAAAATATATCCATATATCTTTCAAAGTTGATATATTGTCCAGCCCTAGAAAGAGTGACACAACAAAAAAGATGTAGGCTATCGTGGCTCTCTCTCGCTCTCTGTGTGAGTGTGTGTGGGTGAAGAGGGGTGGGGTGCTCTGCCAAAATTGCAGCCGTCTCTCCCTGCAGCTCTTCTCTGCATGTTGGAGGGGCGTGTTCTGCTGTTATACAACAAACTCAGTCCTGCAACTCCTGCAGCTCCACAGAGGCAGAGTGGATCTACAGTCAGAGGGCATTCATCTTCAGACCATCATCATCCTCAGCCAGAGCTGCTCCCTCTCTCTCTCTCTCTCTCTCTCACTGTCCCTCCCTCAGACGCCCCCACATTCCCTTTCTCTGTCCGTCAGTCCGTCTGAACACACAGCATCTTCTCCTGTCCTCCTCTCACTGACTCCCGGCATCATGTCCACAAACGGCGCAGACGGGGACTTGCTGCGGATCCCTCTGGGGCTCATCAACAGCGCGGGGAAATATCTGACCGCGGAGGCTTTCGGCTTTAAGGTCAACGCCTCTGCCAGCAGCCTGAAGAAGAAGCAGACGTGGACTCTGGAGCAGACCGGGGAGGACGGCAGCGCGGTGTTCCTGCTCTCCCACCTGGGCCGCTACCTCGCCACGGACAAAGACGGGAACGTGACCGCGGACAGCGAGACGCGCGGCACGGATTGCCGCTTCGTCATCACCGCGCACGAAGACGGGCGGTGGTCCCTGCAGTCCGAGCCCCACGGCCGGTACCTGGGCGGCAGCGAGGACCGGATCACGTGCTTCGCGCAGACCGCCTCACCTGCGGAAAAGTGGCGCGTGCACCTGGCCGTGCACCCGCAGGTCAATCTGTACAGCTTTGCGCGTAAACGCTTCGCCCACCTGAGCGCGCAGGGGCAGGAGGTGTCGATTAACCGGGACGTGCCCTGGGGGGTGGACTCCCTGATCACACTGGTCTACAGGGACGAGCGCTACCACCTGGAGACCTGCGACAACCGCTTCCTGCGCAATGACGGGAGCCTGTCCAGCAAAACGGACAAGGACACCGGCTACATGCTGGAGTTCCGCTCCGGGAAAGTGGCCTTCCGCGACTGTAACGGCCGCTACCTGGCGCCCGCGGGGCCAACCGGCACGATGAGGTCTGGGAAGAGCACGAGGGTGGGGAAGGATGAACTGTTTGGCCTGGAGCGCAGCCAAGCGCAGGTCGTGCTGACTGCAGGCAATGAGAGGAACGTGTCCACGCGGCAAGGTGAGGGGGGCCTGCAAACACACTCACACAAAGAGAGACCAAAATGCATTTCAGCTTTTAGTCAGTGCATAACTAGGCACACACATCATGCAGCTGTTTTAGAGGAATTGGAGAGTCCTGTTACTTCATTTTCCTCACACCATGTGTTTCTCATTACCATGCTCCCACAGCCCTCCCTCCAGCCCTTTCTTTCTATGGTGGCCCTAAGCTGCAACCTTCAGATGAAAAGGAAGCAAAAAAAAAGAGCAAAAAACAAAATATGTGCCTTGATGCAGAATATCAAATTAAAAAAGTCCATATTTACAGTAGAAAAAAAGCATAAACCATTTTTTTTTAAATGAACCAGTTCAGTCTGAAATGTTGTTTTGCACACACTGCAGGGGAGGAGGGTATAATAATTCTACTGTACTGCTTTTATCGGGGATGCCAAATTTGCGTATGTAGCAGATATAACAAAAAACTAGTGCCATGCAGCAGGTTGATTTTTCCTTTGCATTTTCAAAAGCAGTCTGCGTTCACATGGAAGCATAAGGACTACTGAAAATTTTGTAGCGTGCATGCCAGTCCAGGAGATGGCGATGTAGGTTTGTAGAGAAACAAGGGTGTTACAACACACGTATGAAGAAGAAAAACTTGTGTGGATAACAAATCTGTCTGGATAGTTTTGTTTGGAGAACAAACGGAGCACAGTAAGCAGCACACTATTTACTTGGTAGATGGCCGAAGCTGCTGTTGTTCCTGGTCTGCATGCACAGCCTTCATGTGAGAGAGTACTGCACATGCGTTTCACCCTAAAATCCAGCTGAACCCTGGCGACATGGAGCCGTACACTGATACATTTTCAAAACACTCCATTCTGGACCCTGGTTTCAAAAGTTTGCGGATTCATGCACTCCAGGCACTGTTCTCATGTAAACAGAAGGCGAAAATGCAATAAAAACTGCTTGGCTGTTTTAGGCTGAAAATAGAGCCGTCTAAATGGCCCCTAATGTGACTGGGCCTGGACTGTTGTGCCTACTTTTTGGGGTTTAAGTTGTCTATGTTTTAGGATCTCTCTCAATTTCATTTTGCCATTTGCATTTGTTTTAAATGCTCTTGACTTTAATCAACCTTTTTTTGACTGTTCTTTTTTGTTGTTAAACTATTGTGCTTTGTTGTCTTATGTTCCTGCCTGCAGTCAAAGCACTTTGTAAACCGATGTTTTTAAAAGTGCTATACAAATAAAGTTTATTATTACTAAATGGCCCCAGGTAGGCAAATAGTTCTTAAACTGAGGTCTAGGGCCCTAAAGAATCTGCAATCACAGAATCATGGAATTGGACATTTCAAGCTGAATTCAGCCGAAACATGAAAAATCACAGAAATGTCTGATATTTTGCGTAAACTGTTTTGGGTTTTTTTCAAAGTAAAAACGAACATAGCTCTCTGGAAAAATGCTCATAGCGGAGGTACAATGCACACTTCACAGCATTTAAAACAACAGTTTAGCAATGATCTGTGCTGCACATGTACATCACATGATGTGTGACATCACATCAAGGAAATACTGCCATTTCCCTGTTCCCACTAAGATAATAAAAGGGTGATTACAAACCTTTATTTTGGTAGCAGTTTTCCTAAAGTTGCATTTTCATTGACCTGCACTGGGACATAGCCTTTTGTCTGCTGACTAAAATTTAGTTTTAGCTTTCAAAGCCCTCTGAAGCAACCAAACAGCCAATTTCACTGACAGTGAAGCCCCACTACAGTCCATTTGTCTGTGTTAAGACGTCCTGCTCTGTATGGCCCACCTTCAACATTGACTTGTTTTTCAAATTAAGAAATCTAAAGGAATTACAGCATAAGGCGTGTCTCCATGTCAGTACACTACTTCTCTCATAGCCTATCTCATGTTAGTTGAGATAACGAGGGAGAAAAGCTGTATGAAAGTGGTGATACCCCAATCTGCAGCACGTCCAAGAATGCTTTGCAAGAGCTGTGAGGGGGCTGGCAAGTGAAAATCTCCTGTGCTGAAAATTGAAACTGATGAGGTAGTGCAGCAGAGGATTTTTGTAAACATTTTTACAGCCTTGGCATCAGTCTAAATATTTATATGTGAAGAGTATCATCATATAAGGATTTTCTTTTTGGATAATTGGAGGCTTTGCTGACGTGGCTATAAGCATGAGTGGTGTCCCTGTTGGTCAGACGGCCTTAAATCCAGACCTCTCTGTCCGTCAAGAGTTTTTTGTTTTCATTTCTTTATTGAAGAGTGCAAATTTTACAAAAAAATCACTTTTTAATCTTCTTGGCATTGGGAAATACATAAATGGTCCAACAAAGGGAAAATGATATATTTTTATAAAGAACATTGGTATTCCCACTCCTCACTATTTTCTTCATTATTTCTACCTGTCAATTTAAAATAAATAAATAGAAAATGTATTAAAAAAGAGGAAAGGAGACTAAAAGATGGGATAGAAGTGATAAAAAAGTGCTAGATTCTGTTCAGTCTGTTGATAAATTCTGTTGGTAGTTGAAATATGTAAGGAAAGGATGCCATTTTTTTTTTCAAAAAACATCTCTGAATTGCCCTTCAGCTTCTCCCTTATCCTTCTCTAGCTCCAGGAAAGTCTGTCAGGAGTTTTATCTAAAGTTGAAGAACATAGTTCGAGTTTAACTTCCAGACTGAATCTGGAAGAATAATGAGACTAGTTTAAACTCCCTGCAAAAACCAAGTTGGTACATGGTTGAATGCAAGAGTGTCGTACTGATGCAGGGCAGAGCTGGCATAATAATGATGCATGCCAGGTGTAAACTCAAGTTGTCTGTATAAACCAGCTCACAGGCATCACTTGGTTTTATGTGAAAATATCCCACAGGATGCTAAACTTTCATTATTTCAAAAATGTTAAATCACACAAACATTATTCTTGAGCTGTGAGTGATGATACATTTTTTATTACTTCTCCTTTTCTCCGCATTTTTTCATTTCATTATTTTTGAATGGACTTTTTACTACAAAGTGTTGTTTCATTTGACCTTTGGGCCACCATACTTTGGCCACTCTGCCTGGCTTCACATTTTTCTGCAGTAATTCTACCCCTGCATTGTGGCTGCTGGTTCAGGGTCAGCTCCAGTTTACAGTTAGCCGTCATTCTCTGTCTCAGAATAGACAGAAAACAGCAGAACTGAGCAGACAAAAGATGATATAAAAGAAGAGAGACAAAGAAAACGGGCCACAGAGAGGGAGGTGTGACTCAGTTGGGCTGAATGTGGATGTTTCTGACACATTTTTGCAACCCTCTTTGTCTCTGTGCCACTCAGTCTCCCTCTGCACACGGGACAGATTGTTTTACCACGCGGTCGATATGCTTTTAATGCAGGAGGAAACAGTCTTGAGTGTCCGTGTGTGTGTTTGTGCATTCCAGGAGAGATTGATCGTGAGGGAGGGGAGATAATTTTGAATGAGGTCGGTGTAGGGCAGTGACTCGTGACCTGTTCGTTCGCTGAAGTCAGTACCAGTGAAAGATGAAGACGCAGTGCCGGACACGCATTCATACATTATATTTAAGAAGCTGCCGATGCTTCTCTGCTGTGTCTGCAGCCAATAACTCCTACTGTAGCAGCAGGCTCAGTGTGGGTGTGCACTGGTTTTTAGTCAGACAGGAGCAGAGCAGTAAAAAATAGGTTTTTGTGTCAGCCTTCTAATCAAGAGAGCATTCTCTCAAAAGACTTTTATGGTGAAATTACACTGCTATTGAGGTCACGATGGTAAAATTGTGGGTTTTCTCATCCTCTAATTACAACATTTCCTTCATAGAAGATGCACTTAATAGCTATTTCCATATTAGGGATGGTACAAATTATTGTAGTAATGAGAAGGTGGGGCATACATAGGCCTAGCTCTGCAGTTTCCCTCAGTTCGATGCTTTGGCATCCTGCAGTTTTCTGTTTGGGTGCAGTGACCCACTACTTGTATTACTGTGAATCAATCACACCATTTTCTTGTCATCTGAAAGGGATGCTACTTTTTTATAACAAAACTATCAGGTTATCAAACTACGTTATCAGTCTAGCCTTTTGTGGAAAATCTCCGCAAGCAAACAACTACACAAAAAGTGTAGTGGAGCAGCCAAAGAGTTCCCACTCATCCTGGAAAACGTAGAAAACCTGGAAACCTTGAAAAATGATTGACCAATCTTTCAGTTATGGAAAACATGAAAAATGAGAAAAAATGACAATGTTCTGGAAAGCTTAAATTGTGCTGGAAGATTTACCTCCCTTCTGCCTTGTTAGTTAAGAAAACTGAAACATAGGAAATGAAGTAAAATGTACTCGGTAACTTATGCACACTTAGCCGTGAAATATGAGCAGATAAAATAATGCAAGTTGAGGAATAAAATATAAAAACTCAAAACAATGGTGACAAAAATAAATAATAAAGACAGTATAAAAATTTAGACTACTTAAACAGTAAATCAATAAATAAGTATAAATCACAAATTAAGTAAAAGCCAAACTATGAAGACAGCTAGCAGCTCCATAGCAGCGAGCAATGTTTATGTTTAAGAGTTAGAATTAAATAAATTTTAAGTTCAATATGATAGGGTGGAGCTAGCTTGAGATCTTGTTTTATAGAAAGCAAGATTAACTTGCCCACACCAATATCATAACTTCAGTTGGTTATGTGACAGTGGAATCCGTGGGTGTGATTGTGCTGTCCTACGTTAAATTTGTCGTAATTTCAAATGTCAGAATGGATATCATCTCATAGACCTGTGACAGCCATAGACTGCACATCTTGTAAATCATACCTCTGATGTGGAAGAGGCATAAACATATCAATCTGGGTAAATGTTCAAATTAGGGCTGTCACTTTAGTGCATTAATTAGATTAATTAATTACACCGCAAATTAATGCGTTATAAAAATTAATCACGATTGATCATAGCACACAAACATTTTGATATTGGCAATTTGAAGGACCTGTACATGGCAGTGGCACGTCACCTCACACATGCCTCTCTAGTCAAACCAAACAAAGCCCAGGTGACAACAGGAATGGCATATTTAAGACTTAGTCTTATTTTATTTTTGAATTTATTTATCTATATTTGTACTCCATTCTTTAATAATGCATCAGGCCTAATTGTTTTGCTGGATGTCCTCGACCTTTTTCTTATTTTGAATTTGATTTATGAAACACACTTAAAGTGTAATTTGAGTTGCCTGATTGAGCTTAGAATTTTCTGGACAAGTTGCCCTGACTTTGGTTTTATTTAGTCACCAATAAAAATGTGGATTTACAAATCTTCACTTCTTAGTGTATTCATTTGATTAATCATCCACTACAATTTTATAATATCCTAGAATTCAAATTCTTTATTTGGGTACTTTAAGCAGATATTAGATTAAAATGCCATTAATTAGATTAATTAATTATAAATCTGGTAATTAGTTAGATTTTTTTAATCGTCTGACAGCACTAGTTCAAATGTATTTAAATTCTTTAACTACCCCGATCTTTTTACCCTGTACAAAAATGTTAGGATCATTGTTGTTGGTCACATGTTTTTATACTGAAACAGTTTTAGAGATGCTGAGAAGCAGCTGAGAGCTCTGGAGTTTTTGACACAAATTAGGCATGGCCTAAATCAACGTCTGTCTTTTGTTTGAACATACAGAACTGCATCATCTGCCTTCATTTGACAGATTACATTAGATAGACAGCAACTTGGGAGGTCATTGATAGACATACTTAAAAGCAGTGGACCCAAAACTGAACCTTGTGGAACCCCAAATTTGTTGTTGCATGATGCTTATTTAAGTTGTTTACTAGAGTGGGAGAGAGTGGGATGTTCTTGATTAACAGAGTATGCAGAATTTTGCAGAAAGAATTAAAAAGAGAATTATTACAGGGTTCCCGCAGATCCTTGAAAAGTCTTAAAAGGCATTGAATTCATAATTCTAAAAATAAGGCCTTAATTGGCATTAAAATGTCTTAAATCCAATTTTCAAAAGTCTTATAAATTTGACCACATTGGTAAGATTTATGTTAGATTGAACTAAAACAAAATTAATTAACATTAATCTATTTTTCAAAAATAATTCACAGATTTACTGTCATGGCAACATCGTGTAATCACAATAGCAGAACTAACAAAACGGTGATGTGGTTGCACCCGGATCTTACAGAGCAGACTCATGTCTTGATTCTACCTACAGTGCCTGGAGAGAGAAAAAAAATGGGTAAAAATTGGCAAAAAAAATCCAAAAGTAGCTTCGGAAAATTGATTCTGGCAGCAAAATTGGGAATTAAATTTGAAATTAAATTTCAAAAACCATGTAAAAATTCCCAAAAATTCCCAGTGGCAAAAAAAAGATGAATGGGGGCAAAATAGGTATAAAGTTGTAAAAACGGGTTTAAAAAAAGGTAAAAATGGTCCAAAAGTGGGTCAAAGTGTGTAAATAGAGGTAAAAAAGACAGATGAAATTGCAAAAATTGTGTAAAAATGGTATGAAAGTGGAAAAGGGTTAATAAATAGGTACAAAATAGGTATGAAATTGCAAAAAAAATCCAAAAGTTGCTTAGGACAATTGATTATGGCCGCAAAATTGGGAATTAAATTTGATTTTAAAGTTCAAAAACCATGTAAAAATTCCAAAAATGGTTCTTACAGTGGCCAAAAAAAGATGAATGGGGCAAAATAGGCATGAAGTTGTAAAAATTGGGTTAAAAAGAAGGCAGAAAGTGATCTTTTATTTAAAATAAACATTGGGCTAAAATTGTCTCTAACCCAGGTAATTCATGTGGTGTTTTTGTTTGTTTGTTTTGTTTGTTTCAATTGTGGTTCGTTGTCGACTTGGTCTTAAATTTTATTTCAAACGGCCTTAAAAAAGTCTTAAAAAGTCTTTAATTTAACTTGGTTTGAGCTGTAGGAACCCTGTATTAAGCAAAAAGACTAATGTTTCTGATTCTTACACCTATTAGTTATTGATTCTCAGCTGTAATTGTTTTTTAACCCCCTCCAAAAAAACCAAAACAAAAAACAATACTGCATTACAACAGAGAGACCTGCTTCTTTAAAAGTCTGTCTGGGGAGCTGTATGAATTAGAGAGAACAGCAGATTCAGACAAGGACAAAAACCTCCAGAGATGGATGAAAACTGACAGCTGACTGACCCATTTTTTTCCAGGCATGGACCTTTCAGCCAATCAGGACGAGGAAGGGGACCAGGAAGTCTTCCAGCTGGAAATGAGCCGTGAGGACAGGAAGTGTGCCTTCAGGACGGCTGCAGGAAAATACTGGACCCTGACATCAGGCGGAGGACTGCAGTGCACCGCCTCCACTAAGTAAGCGCACGCACAGAGTATTACACACTTAAGTTTAACGTACACATCACTCACAGCCAGCTCAATGAGTTGTTTCCATGTCCCACAGGTCTGCTAATAGTTTCTTTGAACTGGAGTGGCGTGATGGTCGTGTGTGTGTACGTGCAGCTAATGGGAAATATGTGGTCGCTAAGAAGAATGGGCAGCTAGCCGCTACTGTAGACAATGCAGGTCAGTTAAGTACAACATCTTTGAGTGTTATTCTGAGTGTTATATTGAGTATATATTCTGTGAATTTCCATTGAAAGTTAAAAATATTTCCTTCAAAAATGCCCAGAATTTGTTAACCCTAGTCATTTAAAAACAAATAGTAAATACTAGAAGTGTTTCAAGCATACAATCTTAACCAAAGTCTTTCCAACACCGTTGGCAATATATTGTCAAAAATGTGGAAAACTGCCCTGAAAAAAAGAAATCCTTAGTCTAGAACCTGATTGAGATCACTATCATAATCTTATCTTCTCCCTTGTGCCATGACTCACATCCCCTGAAAATGTCTTAAAATCCCTCAAAAACACATTGAGTCGTCAGTGAAAATGTGGAAAATGTCTTGTTCAACACTTCCTTAAACAAAATCCAGGATCTGCATCCATATTGGGATCATGGCCAAAATCAAATCTCATTGTCCTTGTGCCACGACCAGCATTCCCTGAAAATGTCATGTAAATCTTTTAAACTGTTTTGAGTTATCATACAGACAGAAAAATGCAGGCAAAAAACCAAACTCCAAGTAGAAAGTTCGGTTTCTACAGCTTTCACATTGTTTATAGAATGAAGTAGAACAATATACTCACCCAGAAGGCTTTCCTGATCCAAACAGTGCTTCAGGAGATATTTAGATCCAAAATCGAGCAGCGGACATCTGTATACTGTAATGGTAGCACACGGGGCATGTTTAGCGCCGCTCCTAAAACTGCATTAATCGTCCAAAACTCATTAGTTTCACCAATATTTCATCATGGTCCACTCACGCTACTCCTCCATTACAGTCTGTGTCGCTCCAGATATGTTTTGTGGCTGTACTGACCTTTGAACTGAAGAAGAATGTTTGCCTCTGCGCCTGCGCAGTACTGTAGAGCTGGAGAGCTGTTCTTCTCTTTCCCTCTGCGTCCTCCTTTCGATGAGCTCCTCATCTGTAAACTCTGGCTCGAAACTGTACGGACACCCATAATATTCAAAGTTCTCGTCCACAACATCTTCATCCGATAGATATTTGTCCATTTTGCACAAAACTGGAAGAAAAAAGTCGTTGTGTTGCCGGCGGTCTTCCCCTGAAACAATGAGCCGTACTGCGCATGCGCGGAGGCAAACGTTCTTCTTCTTCAGTTCAGAGGTCAGCACAGCCACAAAACATGTCTGGAGCGACACAGACTGTAATGGAGGAGTAGCATGAGTGGACCATGATGAAATATTGGTGAAACTAATGAGTTTTTGGACGATTAATGCAGTTTTAGGAGCAGTGCTATACATGCCCTATGTGCTACCATTATACGGATGTCCGCCGCTCGATTTTGGATCTAAATATCTCCTGAAGCACTGTTTGGATCAGGAAAGCCTTCTGGGTGAGTATATTGTTCTACTTCATTCTATAAACAATGTGAAAGCTGCAGAAACCGAACTTATCCTTTAAGTTAAGTGAAAGGTCATGGTGTTGTCTTCATTCATTTTTAGCTAACTTTGGTTTTGCAAGAGGGTAAAACAGCTGTCTCCCCTTGGTGAACGTACAATGATGAAGTAGTGTTTTTTTTGTTTTTTTTTAATAATTGAGGCTAACCGTGTGAACTTGATCTGTCTCTGCAGGGGAAGCTGAACAGTTTCTGATGAAGCTAATAAACCGTCCTCTCATTGTCCTCCGTGGAGAGCATGGTTTCATCGGAGGCCGCAAAGCTGGAATGGCAACTTTAGACTCCAACCGAGCATCATACGATGTGTTTCAGCTAGAGTTCCACAACGGAGCTTATGCCCTCAAAGGTCAGTAACAATTATAAAATGATGAAATAATCAAGACTGTTCTGTTGTGCATGTTTTCTGCTGGAGTCAGACTTGAGCATATTTATAGGCCAACTCCACAGTCATAAGTTTTTGTCAAAGACCAGTCTCAAAAATCCAAGACAGTCCAAGACTGCACTGTTAGGACCCGCTGCACTGACAGGACTGGAAGCTGATTCGAAGTCTTTCAAAATAAAAGTGAATATACCGGAAGTACATATTTTCCTCAAACGTTTATTCAGAACCTTTCAGAATAAAAGCCATTAGACCGGTAAGAACGTATTTTTCCTCATCTGTGAATATACTTAATTTCTTGGGGCTTTATTTTGTGTATAGAATGTTAATATTTGTATTCATGTGTTCAACTCCAAATAAATATGTTTCTAGCTTAAAGGGACTGTGAAGAGAATCTATTACCGGCAACGTAAAAGACTCTGCTACCCATGAGCCCGCGTAGCGACTGTCGTAATGCTGCGTTCCAGTAACCGCGGAACTGGGAGTGACATCATCTCAGAGTTATCAGCGTTCCAGCTGAAGTCGGAAAAAAACCTGCCGATCTACCAGGCTATTGATAGCAGTTGTTAGCACGCCCTGTGTTGAGGTTCACAAATATCACATGAAGAATGTGATTATCACTATAGGAGCATTTTTGTAAATATAAGTCTAACAATACTATGTAAACAGCTGATCAAGAGCGACACACCCCAGTCAGAAGTGCAAATAAATTGATTATTACAGGAGCTAAATAACTGTTCACACTGGGGGCATCCATCTTTGATTGTCAACCCGAGGGTGGCGAGGTTTCACCGAGTTCTCAGTAGGAAATTCTGACTTTGAGGGACGTTCCAGTTGCAGTTCCCTACTTGGAACTCAAAATTCCTACTTCTGACTACAACTGGAACGTACCACCGACGTTTACAATCCACAGCGTGTGCTTGTTTGAGGCTAATGGATGCAATAAGGACCTTCATCAGAACTCTGCATTGCTTTACAACTTCGTTTTTTCAACAACTTACAGGATGCAAAGCGAAGAGGTAATGTATCTCTTTCTAGTTACATAGCGGTAGTTTATGATGTGTGACAACAAGCAATTTTTGGAAAACTTGTTATCGTAGTTGTAGCCGGCTATATATCGCTACTTACAGCCCGGTGCTCTAAGACGTGTAATATAAAAAAATAATAAAAAATTTGCTCTAGTTTTAATTGTCTTGTTCCTGAAGTTGAGTATCCAGGCCAGTCTAGCCCTGTCCGACCCGAACGGAAGGCTAATGAATCGCATTTATAGATAACCTATTTTGATGCTATAAAACTCATCTTAAAGTGTGTATTTCAATCAGGCATACATCTAAAAGTGAGACTTTTTTGTAATCACTTAGAAACTCCTCAAAGTCTCTTTAACAAATACCTGGGAAAAACACATGTAGGCTAAATATTAAGATTTTAGGCAAAGACAAAATACAAAACAGGATGGCCACTTCGGGTGTTATTCTTAAGATAAAAAAAAAAAATACAAAAATACAAACTAAATGTACAGCTATAGTCATGATCCCTTTAAAACATTCTCAAAATGTTTATGTTATTCCAGTATTTTAATTTAATCAGCAAAACAGACAGCTGTTTGTGTGGTTATCACTACAGACTGGGTTAAAAAAATGTTTAAACACCTCAATATGTTTAATGGCATTATGCTTCTACACTCCAACCAATTGCTGCCTGTTATTTCCTTTTATATTATTTGAAACTGAAAATGTTGCCTCCTGCACTTTTGGACTTATTTAATTATTAATTTACTCAAATCTTTGATGTAGGCATGCCTTATGTGTGTTTGCAAAAGAATTCATGTAATAGTTGTTTAATATTGCTTGTTTGTTTTCTTACCTGCTGTCGGGCCACCAGTATTTTCCAGTGGGGGGCTGCTGATTTTAAATTAACTTAGCTGTGTGCATTTAAGGTGAATTACTGAGTACCTTGTTACATAGGCCAGATAGCCAATTACCTCTGTTACAGGAAAAAACACAACACAAAACAAACTTTCAAAGATGTGCTTTTATTTATACAACTCACTGTACTGGCAGTATGAAATGTACCCTCGATTGTCCATGATTTCTTCACCAAACACCCACATATCCTCAATGTTAAAGAAGATGAATTTAAATGGTTCAAGAATGGACTCTCTTTCCTCATCTGGCAGTTCACATGTGGTGCCAAACAGCTTTTCGAGGTCCCGTGAAGTAATTATTGAAATATGCATCTGTAAGAGACAAATAACATTTGCACATGTGGAAATGAGTAAAACAAAATTACATAATATAACTGTTTTCCTGGTCTTTGAACAGGAAAATGGCAGATTTCAGTGAACACTTTCTCATGCACAGAAGGCTTATGGACCAAAATGCCTGGGACAGAATGATTTCTAGACAAATGCTGTTTAAATAATTTGCTTATACCAATAAAGTAGCCCACTGACAGTGATGACTTGGGTGTTTTCTTTTTTTTTTAAATGTATATTTTTGGGCATTTTGTGCCTTTATTGATAGGAGAGAGACAGTGGATAAGCTTGTGAAAGGGGGAGAGAGAGCAAGGGAAGACACTCTGCACACTGGTCACAGGCGGGATTCGAACCTGGACCGGCAGAAGCATGTACATGGGGTGCTAACCACTACGCCAAACCAGCGCCCCGACTTGGGTGTTTTCATACATGTTTAAATGCCAATGACAGTGAAAGCCCTCTCATGTCAAACTTATTTCATACATATATCTAAATAATACGTCCATGTCTAATCCTAAAGTTAACCTAGTTAGCGCTAGCCACTGTTACCCTTACTACGATAACAGCGCTTAATTTGCTTTTAATACTTAAGCAGTCTGCTTACAGTGATCACATTGGGTGTTTTTATACATGTTTAAATGCCACAGGCAGTGAAAGCCAATCCAAAAGTTAGCCTAGTTAGCGCTAGCCTCCGTTACCCTAACTACAATTGCAGTGCGAAAAACACCCAAAAGTCCAAAAGTAATTTCTTTCCACTAAATATTATAACACAGAGCTGAATATAGTGGAAAGGACAACGTTCAATGGAATAAAGACTGTTCCTGTTTCTTTGAAAAAGACGAAAAGTAGTCACTCGACTATAACTCACCTTCTCTCTTCACGGAAAAAAAACACACTGGGGCATGTGAGAAAAAAACGTGACGTCGGGTCCTCTCAGTGCAGGGGGTCCTAACAGTGCAGGTCTGCAACGCTGGGTCCTGTCAGTGCAGGTCTGCAGCCAGACCCCTCTCCAAAAATCGGTTATTTCCTCCTGTATGATGTGTTTTAATAAACAACTACAAGGCCCAATTTAAGCCTCACAGCAGTATGGACAGAAAATTGTGCATGTTTGTTTTTCATCCTGCTTTTTATGACTTTTTCTGTCACTGCAGAGATGCTAGCCCTTGGAGTGCTCTGCATGTGCTACAGTCACAGATGTAAACACGCTAAACAGCAAAGCAAAAAGAATGGTGAATTTGTCGAAACCAAATCACGTAACAGCGAAAGTTTGTCAGGCATTAAAAATGACATATTTGCATTTATGATGTGTTGTGGAAGACCTATGAAAAGTTGGAAGGTGGAAGGTGGAAGGTGGAAGGTGCCAGAGCGTGTAGCATCAAGCCATCAAATCATTCATCATAACATTGGGCAAGACAAACAAAAAACATATATAGTACTGTAAGTTCAGTATGCCTGTTTGCTGTAGGTGTTTCCCTTACTTCTTTCAATATTTACACACTGGCCATGATTCTTAGTTGAGTATCAAAGTTCAGTCTGTCATGTTTGTCCATAAAGTCACCTAATCTGACACAATGTCCATTGTTACAAATATAATGTGCAGCCTAACCTTGGCATTAGCTACTTACCTTATGTCATTAGTGTTTACGTCACTCAAGGAAAAGTACAGCACATACAGTGTCGTGCCAGATGTATTTCTCTGTGGACAGTATTACAGTTTGCAAGATTATGGTTATTTATACCAGCAATTCAGAAAGCCCCCGCCAAAAATGTTCAAATCCAACATGGAGTAAATGCATTAAGCAATCCATGTGGCAGTTTTTGAGACGAGTTATGGAAAGTTTCCCCTGAGAAGGTTTCTGGCAAGCTACACCTCAAGTATCGGCTCTGTTTGGTCTCCACCAACAACAGAGGCCAACAAGTTGTGGATGAACGAAAAGTTTTCACTACTTAAAGCAAATAGAAAGTGTCTGTTAATGATGAAATAAAGCATGCAGTGAGGTTATTCAAGGTTTATCATCAAAAACAAGCCACCTAACACGTAACATATTCAACCACCAGACTGAAACAGAGTGATGAAATTGATACCCCTTCCAGACTGGCCGAAAAACCCGTTTAAACAGTCTGTCAGGGTTTAATCGACACTTCGACCCAGGTCGACTGACCCAGCAAGCAACATGGGCTTTGATCGGCTTGCCTCTGATCGGCCTCAGTGTGGGAATGCCACACTCGGTATGACTTCGGCATAATGTGCCAACGGCATAACATTTTCCCATCCCCTCTGTCTGTAACTTACATGACTCTCTGCTGTCTCAGCAGAAAATTCCATCTGCCTTTTTATCATCAGCGCCGAGTGCGGACATTTTTAAAGAGGGACAAAAGTACAAAGTACAGACAACTGTGTCCATGTCTTCCATGCTCCTTTCCATTGTTTACATGGTCATTTTTTTTGTGCTGATGATGTCATCAACGTTATGACATCAGCTTGATGCACCAGAGGATGAAAACAGCCACGCAGCTCGTCTGCTGCTGACTAGACCCAAGCCTGCTGGCAGAGCAAAAGGAGTCACTTGCCAATTGTTAGCAGGTTAACCTGTTTTGAAAAAACCTGCGTTGACCTGCTAATTTTAGTGTGAAAATGGTATGAGTTAAGAGCTGTCATCACCAGGAAAATGCTGCAAAAGTACTTAGAGAAACACCTATAGATTAGCCTTGAGAAGAGATGTCCTGAAAGTTTAGTTTGTTTGTAGCTGCACAGCTTGATTTAAGGCTAGGCTTCCTCAAGTGTATTAAGTTCTTTCAAACAAATTTTAGTGAATGAACTTCATGAAGTTGCTCGACATGCAAGTGTTTTCATTTTACGTGTAGCTAAATGGTTCACAGTAAGGCCAACTTTAGTGCAACAAATGAAGTTTTTGAAGGAATAAAAACTGTTACATATCACATACACACAATCTCTTTCACAGTGTCCTAACTTGCTCCTGTCTTTGTTGTGGTCTGTAAGAAAATTGCTCCCTGCAGGCCTGTTTAAATTTATAATGCGGTAAAGAAAGTCAATAGTTGAAACAATGTAATGGATAAAGACAGCAGTATGGATCGATGACTTTTAGAAACCCGAAACCAGCGCACTTGCTAACCACAGAAAAAAAGGCAAGATAACATGTTATCTTTATGAAGCCTGTAACATTAAAATGAGCATCATTAGATGACAGATTTTGCATGTGACCTTAAAGAGCTATAATGTCATGTAGGTCATGTCAGGTAGATTATAGACATCGCTTTGTATATTCAAACACCCCATCAGAGCTAAATGAACAGAGTGTGAGGTCTTATTGAGTATGTGCTGTTGTTTCAGACTCTCAGGGGAAGTACTGGTGTGTCGGAGACGACACATCGGTGGTGTGCGGCAGCTCCTCGCCCGTCCAGTTCCTGTTTGAGTTCTGTGACGTAAACAAGATGGCCATCTGTGCTCTGGGAGGGAAGTACCTGAAAGGGGACCACGCTGGAGGGCTAAAGGCCAACGTTGACTCCCTGGACAGTGCCACCCTCTGGGAATATTAAAGAACAGCATCACTGGACTATCCGACAGTCCACGACAAGGCTTCAAACTATAGATAGATACTGTAGGTAGTTGTTTTTTTATTTGCATATGTGCGTGTGTGTAGTTGTGAACTTAACTGGATGGATGTGTGCTGGTAATCAAAACTGATTAACTGGAAGTCACGGCACCAAAGCACTACAGGTGTTTTTTTTTTCTCAGTCATCTCTTAATGGAAACTTGTGTGTGTTGCTGCTTGATGAGCAAATCAAAGTGTGACTTTTCATTATTAATTTCACGATCAAACTTACACAAACTTTACCTGAAAGTACCAGGATGATAATTATTATTTGTGCCTATCTCTATCAACATGTAGAATGCTATAACACATAACGTACAATATCTAACCTTCTGCTTTATGCTGACATTAATGTGCTGCTTTCATATACTGCTTTCAGATTATCATACATATCAGACAATGCTATGTTACGGAGTTACATGTGTCTGCTGTAAATAAGGCTTCTTTTCTGTCGCTGAATGCTTTGTAAAATATACCATAAAATACCAAATAATAGCTGGGGCGTTTATTTGTTTCAATCACTGAGCAGACCAGGCGTTTATTTGGGACCAGGCGACTATTTGGGACAGGCGTTTAATACCTTTCTTACAAAAACTTGCCAAGCAAAAATGAAAAAATGTGGTAAATGTTATCAAATTATTTATTTACACCACTATAAATATCACCTTTACATTTTCACGGCAAGATTACTGCAGCGTAGTTATACTCTTGTCTTCTTTCAACTTGGCTCTCTCTAAACACTCTAAATACTGGTAAAGAACTACCAGTAGTTAAGTTACCGGGGCGATGGTGATCAGCAGTAATGTACTGCTAACTGACATGACTGGCCTCCTGATGTTAGTTATGGGCAAAAAACTGCAGTGGCAACATCTTGTTTGTATTTTGGCTTTCTGCACTCTAGTGGCTCCTGTGGACCTTTAGTGTAATTGCACTATCATAAAACAGCACCTGACACCAACCTGCATTTGTTGACATACAGAGGGAGGAGAAATGATCTGACAGGACATCCCAAGAGACAAATAAGCCATGCAGACTGTTAAGGTACTGTCTGATCATGTTTCTTTTCAAGCGTGAACTGTCAGTTGTGAGCTCAGTGTTCACATGCGTGTTCTGTAACTTTGACCGTAGCTCGTAGGCTTTGCAGAATAAATTACACCCAGTGTTTATTTGGAACAGGCGGCTTTTATTTGGTATTTTACGGTAGTCATTGACATCTTAAGGCATTATTGTATTGAAACTGCAAAAAAGAAATGTGTGTGAACCTCAAACTGCACCTTTCCTGCTTCCTTTCCTGATATGAGGTATGCAGGCAGACAAATCTGTATTGAAACAGACTGATCTGGGGACAATAGATAGTGTTCAAAGGTTTCTAAGTAAGGGTCCCTCGCATTGTTCTGAGGTTTTTAATACTTTTCAAAGAGGCAATAAATATAGAAGATTAAAAGTTAAAGGAGTTTTCTAGGTTATAAAGATCCTTTTGTACAAGTGAGTGTAGGGGATGGTGATGAAGTACACAGTCAGTCCAGCCCCAATTGCACATGATTATAAGGAAATATGTAGTGATGTAAACATGAATTCAACTGTGACTCAGATTCTGCACAATGGTGGAGTGTCCAGCTACAAAAATGAAAAGCACATGTTTGTTGTAAAGAGCTGTCTGCCTTAGTTTGGGTGCTGCTATGCGTAACATGGAAAGTCAGTCATTTTTCTGGCTATTACTGTGTGTGTGCCTTCCATAAAGTGTTTCAGTCTTTTCTTTTTCATGTTCCTACATTTGATTATAAACCCTAATAAAAAGTTTTCCCTCTAAATCTTGGACTCTGTTTTTTTTTCCTCGTCTGGTCAGCCAGGGACCTGCACCACAAAAAATGTTAGCATCATGTGGTACCACAAAAGCACTGTCTTGCAGAGCTGTAGACTAGGAAGGGACAAAGTTGTAATGAGGCAATGTTGTGATCCTGATTTGTGATACAATTATCAAATAGAGTGCAAAATACTGTAGTGTAATAGTGCGTAAAGTAAAAAAGAGACCACCAAAGCTCGCCCACCTCTAGTTAGCTTAGCTCAAACACTGGAAGTCGATGGGTAATTTAAGCCTGCTTCTACCTACAGTCATCAGATATACTTTTCAGCAACTCCTAGACTAGGATTAGCATTTCATTTAATTTTTGAAAGAAAAAACTAAAGCACAGGGTGCATGCGCAAACCACCACAAACATGCTTTCTTTGGTTGACCTGCATACAAGCATGTTTGCTGTGGTTTGCGCGAGTGACCTGTGGTTTAGTTTCACATGTTTTTCTTTGTATCTAATGACTGTAGGCAGAGGCAGGCTAACGCTACCCACTGACTTCTAGTGTTTGAACTAAGCTAATTAGCGTTGGGAGAGTTTGCCTGTTCCTATCTTGTTACTGCATGCACAGTCGAAAAAAATGGTCTATCCGCTTGTCATAGACTCAGGAGTGAGGCAAGACACAAAACAAAAAAATGTTGTATCCCCTTGAAGTTAGCCTAGATAACACTGTAACACATTTCCCTGGCAGTTAAATATGTCTGTTACTGCTACCTTACTCTACACTGGTTATTACATAAACAAGGATGACTTCAGCTGAAGGTACTTGGCCAAAGCAAAAAAGCGGTCACCAACATCAGGATCCCTGAAAACTTTAGTTCTACTTTGTAAAAACAAAAGCAGCATTCCCTCGGTTTAAAAGATCCTACAAGTTAATAAGCTCAGATTCTGCTTTTTTGATATGTGTTTTTAACTTGTCTCTTCCATGTGATAAAGCACTTTGGTGACTGCTCGAAACAGTTTGCAACCACAGCACCTCCTGTGTGTTCATATCTAGAGGAGCTGTCAGCATGGCACGCATTGATTTAACATAATCAGTCTTCAAATGGGTCTTTTGTTCAAACCCCAATTCCAAAGAAAGTTGAGATGTGTGAAATGTAAATAAAACAAAAAACAATGATTAGCAAGTCCTATATAGCCTATATTCAATTGACAAGGTATTTAAAGTTCAAACTGATAAACTCTCTTTTTCATTTTGAATTTGACACCTGCAATATGTAATGAAACAGCAGGCAATCAACCAGGCTGGGCAAATTGAGTAATGCTCAAAAAACACCTGTTTAAATCACTCAACATGTGAGCAGATTGAAAACTGGTGAGTGTCATGATTTGTCATGACAGACATGAGGACCCTCCTGAAAATGAGATGTAGCATCTCAAGCGGCTTACCTCTAATAAATTTGTTTTCAGCAGAAACTAATATGATGACGACAGGTCTATGGTTCATGGATCTGTCACTAACTTTAGTTCTTACTGTAGTCTTCGCTTACCTCCCTTCCTTCACCCACACACCGAACACAGCATCGTGTGGATTTGCTGTTCATCATGAGACTGGGATCCACATTCAAGATTTCCTGCTGCTTAACAGAATGTTTTTTCTTGCCGCCATGATGGAGGGATTCATGATTGGCTATATGGATTCATGTTGGGTGTTGGATGTATATATTTGTATGTTTAAGTATATGTGTATTTTTATATGTATCTATGCATAGTTTTATGCTCTATTGTAAAGTGTCTTGAGATAACACCTGCTATGAATTGGCACTACGCAAATAAAGATTGATAGATTAATGATTTGGAGGAAAAGGAGCATCACTCAAAGACTTAGTCATTCACAAGCAAGAATGAGGCGAGATTCACCATTTTGTGAACAACTGCAAAATGTCCAACAGTTTCAGAACATTTCAAATATTACTCTATATTAGCAAGGAATTAAGGGATTACATCACCTGCAGTCCAGTATACATCTAGAATATCTTTGCACATAGGCAGCAAGGCTGAAAATCAAAACTGAATGCCTGTGACCTTAAGTCCATTAGGCAACACTGCATTAAAAACCAACATCAATCAGTGAAGGATATCATGATGTGGGCTCGAGAACAATTTAGAAAACCACAGTAAACACAGTTCATTACTATTAGGGCTGGGTATTTCCAGCAACTTCATGATGCGATACATATCCCGATACTAAGGCCATGATATGATACGTATCCCGATACACGTAAATTGTGAACATTGACTATGCTTTAAGCAAAATTCTTGACAAGTTTAGTTTATTCTTATAAAAAGAAAAAGAACAAGGATGAGTTTTAAGTGGTTCTACAACTTGAGAGTAATAAATTCAGATCCTCAGAGATGGTAGACCTAAATTCAAATTTAGAACATATGCTTCATTATGTAGCTCATCTTCTACCTTGAACTGTGCCACTGTTAACATTACCCAAAGTGTATTTACAACAACTGTCAAAATATTTAGGCCGTATCGATTCTGTAGAATCCGCATCGATACATGTATCCCAAAGGAGTGCGATACAATATTTTGCCGTATCGATATTTTGAGCACAGGCCTAATTACTATATCTAATAATGTTTAATTTATAAGCTTGAACATTAAATATCTTGTCTTTGTAGTGTATTCAATTGAATGTAGCTCAAAAATAATTTGAAAATCATTGTATTCTGTTTTTAGAAACCCTTTACCTCTCTACGCCTCTACACAATGTCCCAACTTCATTGGAAATGGGGTTGTTGTTCGTCTCAGTGACTCTTATTTTATGTTCTTACATATTGAGAATCCAATAAAAAGATCTGTACAGTGATCCTGCTAAGAATAATCTGAGCCTGTAACACTCATTAATGAAGCTTATCCTCTGACTACAGAGCTCCACTGTTATTCTGGGTGTCACTCTCTTCGTCTCTACGCCTGAATAGAAAATCTGTTGGGCTATCTATTTTCAGGGTTTATGAAACACAGATATCATCTTTTTCCAATCAGAAAATTCATTGTTGGGATGTTTTGCAAACACTGTTGTGTGTGGGAGAAGGAATAAAAGCAGAGCATCATGCCCCCTGGAGATTTCTCTGAGCCAAAAATGTACAAAAGGAAGGAAAGGAAGGCGAGGGTGGAGGGAGGTAACCTTCTCCACTTTCCTCGTCCTTCTGCAGAGGAAACTTAGCCTTCCTCATCCTTACAAAACACACTCACCGTGGCTGTAATACATGCTCAACTTTACATCTTTATTTAAACAGACAGACTGGAACAGGCAGCAACACCTCCTTCATACTGCTGTACAGGATCTCTGCTTGTTGCCATGGTAACGTGATGGCAGGAACAGGGCTGGAGAGGGACGAATGTTCAAAGATGTAACGGATCAATGATTTTATTAAACCTCTAGGAGGTTATGTTATCGCCATCATCTGTTTGTTTGTTTGTTTCTCTCTTAGCAACATAACTCAAAAAGTTATGGACGGATTTCAATGAAATTTTCAGGATATGTCCAGATTGGGACAAGGAACAAATTATTAGATTTTGGGAGTGATCCAGATCACCGTCTGGATCTACAGTAACGAAAAATGTGATTTTCTTGAATAGCTACTGAAGTAAAATAGATATCATTATGAATCCAATTGCTATTGGTAATGTTTTCATGGTCAAGGAATCTAAATATTTAGATGAAATAAAGTAGGACTGATATTCATGGTGAAAATATGGATGAGGACTGTGGCTCTGGCGGAGGTCTGCACTCTCTGAGTGCTTTTCGAGTATTAAACCTTAATGGTAAAATACAATAACCACAGATAGTTTCTGAGGCATTCACGAGTTTAAATAAAAATCTCATGATCAGCATAGACATGTGATACAGACAAAGCTGACTGAAGCCTCCTCTGAGCAAAAACTAACACAAGAACATCCTTTTTTTTTTTTTGGTCCAGGGCCAGAGGGCAGTATGTTTTTTGGGTTGTTCATGTGTCAGTGCAGTCCTTACCAAGGATAAAATAAACAAATCAAATACTTAAAGAAAGCTTTGAGGGATTTTCCTTCAACTTGGCACAAACGTCTCTTATAACCTCAATGATGAACTGATTTCATTTTGAAACATTACACATTACAATTAGTTCAGCATAAATAAAAGAATTACGGCAAATAAAGAAAGTAATTTACCACAACCAATGAAGAGGAGAGGAATATATATTCACATATATACATACCTAAATATACACAATTATGCGTAAACATATGCACATACATGCCTATACCCATGCATGCATACCTCTTTACATTTATGCATATACACACATATGTATACATATGTACACACATGCATACACATAAACTTACATACAAATATGAAAATAAAATAATGTGTTGATTATGTTGATTTTGAAGGTCAAAAGCCAGGGTATGCAGGTCTCATGTTCATTCCTTGTGTGTGAACATGGCAAATGCTTTAAGGGATTATCTTTGCACAAATGTCCATTTTGGCTCAAAGATACACCAACTATTTGGCCAGAGGACAAGATCATGGGGCCTTAAAGGCCTCATGTCCTGGTGTGTTTGGCTCTTTTCATCATGTTCTGACTGTCTGTAAAGCAAAGATTTAAGTCAGATTTAAGTTGGATTGTTGAGGACCAGATGCAGCTCTTTTTTCCTCCCCTTTAGAAACCCTTCACTCTGAGGGGCAGACAGCCACAGGAGACTCTGATAATGACCTCTGTGCTGATGCATGATGGGAGGTGGCCCCAAACAGACTTTCAAAACAGTCATAATGTCTGCCTGTGACAAGCACAAAACGCATATGTAGTCAGAGACTGTACAGCTTTTACAAAATACACCTCAGTAAGTAAAAAGGGACACTTTCTGTTCAGAGGCATAGCTCATTTCTCCATGATCTGACAGTTTAGTAAAAGGTGTCACGTTCTTCTGCTCTCCAAGCCCGTTCTGACAACATTAGAAGTTAAGAAAATTGATTTGCAGGACATCCCTTTCTCGTAAACAGGAATTAGGCTATCAGCTTTTGAACACAGGATGAGTTGATTTGATTCAGACTATCAAAGGTCTAGATTGGGGTCTGCAACTACGTTTGACCTCAGGCCAAATTTCTGTCCAAGCAAATTTATGGTGGGCCTTAACAATTGGGGCATTCTATTGACCTCGAAATTCTGATGTCAATATAGGGAATCAGTTTATATAGTTACAGGGAATTAGTTTATATAGTTTATAGTTTATCTTCATAGCATGCAGGTAGACACCATTCTTTCATCTTCGCATGCAGGTGCAAGGAAGAGACAGCCAGAGCTCACCCACCACTAGTTAGCTTAGCTCAAACACTGGTAGTCAACAGGTAACACTAGCCTGCCTCTACCTACAGCATCAGATAAACTCTTCAGCAACTCTAGATGGTCCTGTGTGCTTGTTGTGTCTTTTGTTGACTGTGTTATATTACATTATCTATTTTTAGACTGAGATTAGCGCTTGATATAATTATTGAAAGAAATACTTACAAAGCTAGGCTGCAGGGTCACTGCGGAAGTGCTTCTCAGCAGGTCAACAAAACAAAGCCTCAGTTTACGAGCAGAATAAGATTGGTACTAAGGAATATGGCCTACTTTATGAGAGAGGTCAAGGATGTTTTCTTCAGGACTGACTAAGATCCACAACTGTAGCTATTTGAACCAGAATATATGGAGAAACTACATGTTTTGGAAGCTGGGCATGCACGAAAAGAAGCTGAGGCAGAACAGTTAGTTTTGCATGTATTTCTATCAAAAATTACATAGAGTCCTAAACTTCTTAGTCTTAAAATGGATAGCGTGACATAACATGGTCAATATAAACATACAACAAGCACACAGGACCGATTAGAGTCAATCTGATGATTGTAGGCAGAAGCGCTACGCATATACTCCCAGTGTTTAAGCTAAGCTATCTAGAAGTGGGCAAGCTTTGTCCATATCTTCCTTGTTACTGGATGCACAGTCAAAAGAATGGTGTCTACCTGCCTGTCATGGACTCAGGAGTGAGGCAAGACACAAAATTTAAAAAAAAAAAAAAGAGTGTTCCTTTAAGATCTTCCAGCTTTAGTAGAAATTTCAACCTACGTGGACATTTTCAGTGACATTTCTAGTTTGCGGCTATGATATTCTGATATCAAATAGAATACAAAAATCGGAGATTCACATAGATATGATTCTTAAGATTTTGCAGTTTCCTTAGAATAAAGTATTTCTGTTTATTTTACCTTTGCAAGCATTGATAAAAACAAAAAACATTAAAGAGAGAAACAGAGAAGGAGAGAACACTACAACAGTGTTGTTTCCATTACAAGTATGCCTCCATTTTTCAGGGTATGTTTATGTTTGAAGCCTGTCAGTCGGAGCAAAGACATGGTGCTGTGATGCCAAAACCTGCAACCAGAGTAATAAAAACAGATAAGGAGAAGAGGAAGGAGCAAATACTGTGCACATATGGCACTCAGGGAATGGAAATAAAAGAGATAAAAGATCTTCAGATAGAGGGTGAGTGCTGACCAGGAGATCTGATGTGGAGATTTTACAACTCCAGCATTTTTGGATGTGAGGAAAGTCCTACATCAGCCAAGGTCATCAATCTCCTACAGCTTCAATGGTGCCAGAGGAACTTTTTATTTAAACTGTTGTTGACACGCCCGCAATTCAGGAATATAGTCTTACCCATGAACACCTTGTCTTTTGTTTGATATGGTGGATAAACTCAATGGCTTATTCACCCTGTAAAGTATTTGATTGTTATTTGCTACATATGATAGCAATGCAATGTGGTGGTAAAACATGGTGTTAACAGAGTAAGGGTACGCTTATAGAGAAACCAAAGCTATAGTGCTCAAACCAGGTTATGAGGCAACTGGAGGTCAGAGCAGGCTGCTCGTCAAGATGACTCAGTGAAAAAGGCCTTCAATCTCACATGAATCATTACTTTATGTGACAATTACACTGCAAGAATTCCAGTCTGTGGTCTCCATTACCAGTCAAAATTGGCCTCTTGGTGTTCATGAAGCACATGATCAAATACCAAAGCAACAATGCAAACAGAAATCTACAGTTTCATAGTTTATCTGTGCTTGCTTTGTTTGTATCTGTGTGTTGCATATTTTTTGCAGTTTTAACTCATTTCCCAGCCTATACTTGATTTATTAACTTCTTCACTGCCCCAAAGTGTTCTCTAAAGAGTCTAGTGCTGCCATCTAGTGTAGAAAATATGTGTAGATATCTTTTTCTTTTTAGTTGGCCTGCCCCGCTCCGGTCAGCCACTCAGTGTTGCATCATGCATATTTGTCATGTGTTGTCAATTTAAGGGGGCACGTGCCACTTTTTTTTGGCAGAAGCCCTCTAATGTTGACTCCTGGCGAATCAAGCTCTCAAATAAAGTAGTTTTTAGCTTCATTTCCATACAGAGCTCAAGCCAAAACTCCAATCTGGCATGTTTGGGACAACATCAACAATAATTTCTGGTTAACATCCACGAGTTCTTTGGCATAGAGAAAAAAAAACAAACATCAGAGACATGTTACTAAAGGTTGGACAAAGCCAGAAAACAAAAAGGAGCTCATGAGGGCATAAACCTGTTTTAACTTAAATGCATAAGACTTCAAGGTCTTTCAAAAACTTTAAGTGCCCAATGATTGTACCTTCATTTCCTGTGTGTTTTTAAATTCATGTTTCAAAAGCATTCAACTGTTGTGTCGGATGGGAAATGATTAAAATTTAAAAAAGCTACAAACTAGGGATGCAGAGTGTTTGATTGGAGTCAATGATTCCAAACTAATGCACAACAAAACACTGATACATTTCTGTCATTGTGAAGACCTACAGGTGCTTTCAGTATATCTTTTCTGATACTCTCATTGTGAAAGCCTACTCTTTTTGGAGACAAACATAACTCATGAAAACATTTTGCTTTTTATAGCTTGATCCAAAATAGACATTCAGCAAAACTATATTTAATAAATCTTGTGGACTGCATGTTTGCTGTGTACCAGTTCTTTCTTACTGGTTTTGTATTCTGTTTACGGTCCATACTCTGCACTGAGCTAATATTTCAATCCAATGGAGTTTAAGGGCCCATAAAATGTGCTTTTTCAGTTAGTTAGTTAGATGGCTAATTTGTGCCCATAGGGAAATTGGATTGATGCACAGGAAGAACATGCAAACTTCACACAAGAGGGCCCTGGATGACCCGGGCATCGAATCGCTGGCCTTCTCGCTGTGAGGCACGTGCACCACCTTATTATTATTATACTTATTATTTAAATCAAATGTCTAATTTAAGTTTAAGTTGCAGTATTTTGCAAAGCATTACATTTAGCTTTGTTTACATTTTTACCATGTCTGTATCCCAACATTTTTGTAAATAAGATTGTAGAAATCCACAGTTTACAGACAATGACATCTAAAAATAAAAATTAAAAAATTAATCCAATGAATAAAAAATCAACACAAAACAATTATAAGCCATATTTTCTTCCTGTGTGCGGCGCTGACTGACTGTTGTCAGTTTTTTCCAGTGCAGTGTTGTTGTTCCGCTCTTATTTGCTCGTTTTTATTAAACCGGAACGACTGACCTTCTTAAAGGATGAAGATAAGCCGTAGAACAAACTAATTCACACACCTGAACACACCCACCTGCACACACACACACACACACACACACACACACACACACACACACACACACACACGCTCAGGTGATTATGGAGATGTCTGTTTGCATATTGATAGCCATGTCCAGCCAAACAGTGTGAGTCAGCAGAGACAGAGAGTTTTTGTTCTCAAGTTTATGAGGATGATGAAATGCTTGTGGAGAAATAAACTCAGGAGTTCCATTGTGATGTTTCACAAACTCAACTCACAACACCTTGCAGTCCATCTGTGACTTTATAGCACCAATTAAGACTTCAATAGAAAACTGTGTACAGATGCATTGTTAATAAAGCTGATCTATGACGCACAATAGCTTGGATGATTCCTGAGCTTTCAATAAAAGAAGACATGCGTAATATAATCTCTAATATGAACATCTGTATCAAGCCTTCGTGGAAGATCAGCGCAGACAAACCTTCCATGACTCACAGCCGGTGTCAACATGGCTGCACGTGTCTGCATCAGGATTAATGTGCATGGCCGACCGTCTCTTTACGACTGCAGGACCTGAGGCAGTGAGTTCACATGAACACAATAACAAAAACCACGTGGAGATAATGGACCAAAACCTAAACCAATCAAGGAAATGAGCCAAACCTAAAGATACGGTCACAAGACATGATGAATGGCACTTGGGGTCGGCTTGTTGGGGCGAGATGAACTAGTGACACACAATGACATCTGAGGATCCAAAATGAGGCTGAAATGGATCTGAGCACACGGACGGTCACTAATGGGTCAAATGGAAAAGACTCATCCTGTTTTTTTAAGTCATAAGGATGCTCTGATGACACTTTTCGGATGTGTTGCCAATGCAGATGTCTTTGTGAGATCAGTCAGTACTATGTATTGTGTTGCAAATGTAGAAATCGTTTAATGCACTCTAAAAACTCATTAACCCAGCTTGGCTTTTATTTTATATTTTATCTGTTAATTTATGAGACTCGCTTGTTACCGTTTTTATTGTGAAATTGAAGTTTGAAATTGTCCCGCTTTACGTTTTACTACATTTTTAGCATTTGTTTGTATTTCTTACCATGATCTTGTAGTTTTAACCTTTTTACATTTAATCATTTTAGATTTTATTTTAATCTTTTAACATGTTTACAACATTTTAGAAAACAAAATATTTTGTGGTGTTATGATCTTAATCAAAGGTATGGAAACCTGCTTCTGTCACTTAAAAAAAAGGAATTTAGGGAACTAAATGTTAGCTTAAGAGAAACATATTTGTGCCTGTTTGTCCTCTTCGCCAGGTCTCTTCTAACAGTGAACGAAAGGGGAGAGACGACGAGTCACACGTTTAACACATGTTTGAAACCTGGGAAAAAGAAAAGCAACATGGACACACCACCCCAACATCACTAACCGGGACTAACAAAAAAACAAAAAAAAAAAGACACTCATGAATTATGCCTTACGTGGAACAAAGGTAAATGGAACTTCTGTAAATGGAATAAAAATTTATAATAATCTGATGATATGTGAAAAAGAGGAGACTAAATATTGAGAAAATGGGGACGGGACTAGATAAGCTTTGCTTCTCCCGTCTTCCCTTTCAGACAGGTACAACGTGATCATCTATTGACAATGTGTGATGTCGTATAAGTGTGCTGACGTGACTGAAATAAATAAATAAATCAATTTAATTCAAAGGTGTGTGGCTGGAGGAACTTACTGTATATGATCGTGGTGCACATGTGCAAATGGTATCTCAGAATTTTATGTTTTTATCTCATAATTATGAGTTTTTATCTCATATTTAATACTTTGTTACCTCATAATTGACTTAAAATGTCAAAATGACTTTTTATCACATATTTATGTCTTTACATCTCATAATTGTGACTTTTTGTCATAGTTATGACTTTACATCTCATTAAAATGACTTTACATCTCATAATTATGAGTTAAGCTTATAATTTCAACATTTATGTCATAATTATGACTTTTTTTTTATCTTATCATGACTTTTTACCTCATAGTTCTGACATTTTATCTCATAATTATGACTTCTTATTTCATAATTATGATATTTCATCTCATAATTATGACTTTATATCTCATTATTCTGACTTTTTCTCTCATTATTGACTTTATCTCATTAAAATGACTCTATATCATAATTATGACTTCTTATCTTGTAATTTTGACTTTTTATCTCATATTTATTACTTTAATCTCCTAATTTCTAATTTTTAGCACAAAATTATGACTCTATCTCGTGATTTCGAATTTTTGTCTCATAATTATGACTTTTTTATCTCATGATTATGACTTAGGTTTTTTTGTTTGTTTGTTTTTTAACTTCCCAAATTCCATTTTTTCAAGTGGCAGAAATGGGCTTCCATACAAAGTAGTTATCTCAACTATACTTTTTATTCTTTTATGTAAAGCTGGGCTTATTTCTTAACTTAAGTTGGCAAAATTTAAGGTAATTAATTTAATGTCAGGTGTGATTTGCGGACATACATGATATAAAACATGCTGCGATTGATCAGCATACAAATCCTGCCTGGGTCTGTCTTTATCTTCTATGATTTTTTCTTTCAGCTCAAAATTTTGAGATTTGACCAGAAACTCACAAATCTAGTGCAGACAGTAACCTTGAAATTTTGAGTTTACCGTATGTATATATATATTTTCCCATTGCTGTTCAGCTCGTAGAAAGGGTGATAAAGCTGTAAAACAAAACACTGATTATTTGATCCAGAGGAAAAGGTTTGGACTGTCGATGGTGCAGTGACTCATATTTCCTGTAAACAGAAACATGTGATCTGTGTCCAGTCCCTCTGCTGATTGTTGACATACAGTAAAACAGACATGAAATTCATTTATTTTTCCACGCTGCTGAATGTCACAGAGAAGCGTGCTCTTGTTGTGGGTCCTTCCTCACCTCGTGCAGGAGGGAGGAGGGAGCTGATTGGTGGAGAGGAGCAGCGATCAGCCTACAAATACGGATCGACGTGCGCCTCGAGCTCAGAGCGCCACAGAAGCACAGAGGAGAAACTTCACAAATACCAATCATCATGTCTCAGTCGGGACGTCCCAACACGGTCCGGCTGGTGTTCCTCGGGGCAGCACGGGTCGGCAAGAGCGCGCTCATCCGCCGCTTCCTCTACGAGCGCTTCGAGCCCAAGTACACGCGCACCGTGGAGGAGCTTCACGTGCTTGAGTACGATATTCCCTGCTCTGAAAGGATGCGCCTGGAGATCCTGGACACGAGCGGGAGCTACTCTTTCCCGGCCATGCGCGAGCTCTGCATTCGGCACAGTGACGCCTTCGCGCTCGTGTACGCCGTGGACGACCCCGGCTCCCTGGAGGAGGTGAAGCGGCTCCGCGACGAGATCTTGGAGCTGCGGGGCGGCAAAGACGCGCCGATCACTGTGGTGGGCTGCAAGGCGGATCTGACCGAGGCGGAGGGTCGCGTGCTGCGGGCGGCTGATGTCATGGCCACGGTGGAGGGGGAGTGGGGCGCGGATTTTGTGGAGGCGTCCGCGCGCACAGGTGGAAACACGATGGGGGTGTTCCGCGCACTGTTACAGCAGGCGAAGATGCCGCACAGACTGAGCCCCGCAGTGTGGAGGCGCAGGGAGACGGAGCCCAGAGCGGCAGTGAGGAGACCCCCACTCAAAAAGAACCACAGCTGTATCCTGTCATAGCAGTTTAGGGGAGACCATGAACACTGCAGCTGGACTGTTCTGCCCCCGTGTTGCTGGTCACAACACAAATGAACTTCTTTGTTTGTTTTGCAGAGCCGCTCATTGGAGCGCGTGTTCGTCATGAACTGAGTGTCTGACCAGCATGTCAAGCTTCAAAGTTACTTTTTAACTTTAGAGTTTTGTATATATATTTTTAACACCTGATAATAAAATTTTCTCAAGGCTGCAACTGTATCTGTCTGCTTTTTCACACATTCTGGGGTTTTTTTTCCTCAATTTTGAGCATGTAGACAGGAAACATGAGGGATAAATGTCCAGCACTTCTGCAGGCAGGAAAGAAGCAAACCGGCTCTGCACAGTTCCTCAAACCAAGCAAATGATAAGCAAAATAACTATGATGTTTTACATACATATATGTATCTAACAGGCTACTCATAATTATTTCAGCAAGTTATTATTATATATATGTCAAAGGTGTGACGCCTTTTTTTTTGTTTTCCCACGGTTTAGGTACATTTAAAAAAGTTACAATTTGAAAATAAATTCACATATTACTTGAATACATTCTCTTTTTGAAGGCCTATCTAAAATTTCTGCATTTGATCAATTTTGAGAGACTTAAGGGGATAATGACATATGTCTAGGTGGTGTAACCAAAAAAAAACTTGGTATCAAATTTTTCAACTTGATCGCAAAAGGTGAAATCCTCAGTAAAACACATTATCAGCTAGTTGGGCATAATCCTACATTTGTCTTGTTTAACAATGAATAAATAGAAGGAACGCCATTGTTCTTAGTATTATGGCATATTTGTTAATTTTTTTGACAACATAAATTGTCAGTGCAGTGTAACCAACATTCTAGGAGCCAATTTATTCATTTTTGTATGAAGAACTAGTGGCAGGAAATGTTTTCACAAAGAAGGAGCCCTGATTAACCTAAGTGCTGAATGTCAAGGTTGGCTCTCTTTGAAATCTTGATAATTTGACCTTTAGGGTGTGGTCAGGTGTGCTTGGGGGTTACATCTCAAATGGTATGACCTAAGAAAACCATTTATATTTCATAGTAACTGCAAAAATAAGTATTTATTTTAGAAATTAGTCTAAAATCTCCACATCAAGGCCATGTACTTACAGTACATAGGTGTCCATCACAATGCATGTAAATTGGATTTTAATTGAAATATCAAATAGTGTAACTAGTTACACCAACATAGGCTTCAGACAGTGGAGGAAACACCCAGGTTAATAAATGTTGAATCAACTGTCTGACTTCTGAATATTCTCTATTTAAAATGTTTTTTATTTGAAGTTAAATCAGTCCTGTCTCTGTACAACATTCAAAACTTTTTTCAGAATTGTCCACGCTAGTTTTAACTTGGGCAAGACAAGACTTTTTCAAATGGATACGATACTCATACTTTTTGATATCATTTTTCAATGCTAATACTTCTACTGATACCAATCATCTCCTGAAATGCTTACAAAACATCTATGAATTTTTAGGTTTCTTATAGACCAATGGAACATAATGAAACACTGAGACAACCAGATCTTACAGTGGGTCTCAATAAGAAATAAAAACATTCCACTACTACAAACTTAAATGTGTTTTATAACTTGATATTTTTTCATAAATTAAAATACAATTGAAACAATTATACTAATTTAGGCCTAAGACACACGGCTTTCAAAGTCTTTTTTTCTAATTACCAAAATCAATTCTGCAGTATTTAAATAGTGACATAAAGTTATTTTGAGAGTGGCAATGCATGACAGTTTGGTTTCTCTTTGTCATTCGATATTTACCACTAATTGTATTATTATGATTGTGTGTGTGTGCTTGAGAGTGCAGCTGAGTACCATGTGATACATTTGTTTGGTTTCCTCAGCCACATAACACAACAGCCCTGTCCTGGCAAGAAGAAATAGAGAAAGATTGGAAATAATCCATAGAAATTCACATGCAAACATTTAGAGTTCACATTTGGTATCAATATTTTAGCAGAGTAATTAATCCGTAAACACTACTCATGAAAGTGTAAATACTTCTGCCATTCCTGGTGGTAAACCAGTAAGTTCTCCTAATTTTTGATGGAATTTTCAGGCAATGTTGGCCATGTCACATAGAAGTGATTGAATTTTTGTTATGATCCAAATCCAGCTGTGGATTCATTGTGAGGACAGGCAGTTTTCCACAATTCTGACAATAACTTGACCGACAACATTGAAAATGCTTTGACAGAGGTTTGTGCACATCAAGTATTGTTCTATTTTTATTCATTATACTGTAGTTTTTAATGGATTTAGCCACAACCACCTATTCAAACGTCATAGTGGAGATTCTCTGAATATGCCAGGTTTACAACTAAAATGCTTTGTGTGGGACTTCCATTCAGGATCAGTCCATCAGTTCCCTGTTCTGCCTTGATTAATAAAATGAAATAAATAGAAACTTCAGCTGTGTCTGTTCTTGTCAAAAACTTTGATTCATTATGATTCCTCTGCAGGTAGGCTGTTCCCATTTCTGTGGATCAGCCTGCAGAGCTGAGGGCAGCACAGAGAGTCAGCATTTTTAAGAGCAAACAGAAGACCTACCTTTTTAATCTTGCATTTCAATCATTTCTTTCTAATTTTTGAAATTGTTACTTGTTTTTAATCATATTTTTAAGCTTTGTTTGTATTATCATTCTTACCAAACATTCAGACCTTCATTCATTGTCTATACTGGCTATCTCTTTCGGGGTTGCGGGTGGCTGGATCCTATTACAGATGAGAGGGAGGCGCTGGTCGCCAGTCAATCACAGGGCTAAATAGAGAGACAACTATTCACGCTCACACTCGTACCTACGGACAATTTAGAGTCAGTCAACCTTATGAGCATGTTTTTGGTCTGGGGGAGGAAGCCTGAGTGTCTGGAGAACCCACTAACACACGGGAAGAACATGCAAACTTCACACAGAAAGGCCCTGACCAACCTGGGGATTAAACTGCAACCTTCTTGCTGTGAGGCATGTGCACTACCTGCTGCACCATTGTACAGCCCTCTTACCAAACACCATTTTATTATTCATCTCAACGAAGTTAAATATTTGTTAAGATGTAATAATACAACTGTTTCAAGGCTAAAAAGAGACATAAATGTATATTTGGAAAGTATGCAATATGAATGCTCAATAAAAAATGTGTTAAATATTATTTATCTCAATGTTTTTAATTGATTTAAATTATTTTATTCACTTTTATCTGCAGCTCACACTCCCACACACTCCCACTGTTGTTAAATATATATGTTATTAAAAAGCACTGTGCTCTACATTTGTTGCAGGACAATAGCTATACATCAGTGGTTCCCAAACTGGGGTACATGTACCCCCAGGGGTACGCGAAGTGACGTAGGGGGTACGTGATAAAAACTTTCAGGTCTAAACAGTTGTTTCAGTAGTTCAAGTTCAAACTGATAAATTTTTGTATTGTGAGCTTCGGTAAGCCTGAAGTGTTGGCTGAGAGGCTGAGCTATCTTGGAGAAAGAAATATGTCCTGAATTACCTAAGATTCTTAAAGTAACATAAAGGAAGTTCAGTCAGACAGCATTTTTATTAAAGCTTCAAGTTCATTAATGAATGTGTTTCAGAAATGTACATTTCTTTTTCAAAAGTGAGCTGGTGTTGCCCACTGACATTGCTGGTAAATCAATCTATTTATTGAGAAATAATTCACTTTAATAGATTTTTTTTGTATGTTATGCATGTAAAATGTGGAAGGTGGGAGTGCGGCAGGCTTAAACATTTCTATTTCTCAGTGCTATAAGTGCACTGGGGGGTAAATGGCTGGAGGTCAAGTGTCTGAAGGGGTACAGGCTGTAAAGAGTTTGGGAACCACTGCTATACATGAAACTTGGTAGAACAGCTGACAGTTAGCATCAGTGAGGTGTAGCTAATGTAAACCTCTTCAGTAGTTTCAGATACAAACAGCATAGAAAGTCACCTGCTTGAGTTCAAAGCCTTAACTTACTTTATTTCATTCCTCTGCTTCCTTAGACAGCCATCTTCTTCACCGTCTTCTACATGTCTTTCATGTTTAACAGCCGTGGTCACCACCGTTTTAGCAGTTAGCATCGTCAGTGCTAACTGGCCTAACCATCAACCATCAGCTTCCAGGCGCGTGCGTGTTTCTTGAGCTTGAGAGGTTTTAAATGTCCACTTTGTTGAGTTTGCTTGCGTCAGTGTAACACAAGGATGGGCACCAGGCCGTCCGGGGCCACGTGAGGCCCCTCACTTCACTTAATGTGGCCCACCAACCATGTCCCAAAAAACAAACAAATGAAAATAAAATGAAGACAACGTTACAGCAGCTATTCAGTAGATAATATTAGATTACATTAGATTTGACTTAAATTCAATTAGATTTGATAGAACTTTGATATAATTAATCCCTTTGGAAAACCTCCTTAGGGAAATAGAGAAACCAGTAGCAGTTTAGCATAATGCATGAAAACGTGAAAACAAGCTAGATAGAAACAAAAAATGAACAAATGAATATAAATAAAGACAAATACAAATGTTTTCTGGCTGGCTAATGCTCCATCCTGTCCTCAGTCTTCCTGTTCTTGGAAGCCTCCCCAACACACCACCGTGTATAAAAGGATGCTTGCAACCACAGACTGGTAAAATGATTCGCCATGGGTGAAGAGTACTAATAATGCAAAAATTAGGATAGGAGATAAAATGTTTCTACTTTGATTGCTTGTACAAGTTTGTTTTTTTCAAGTTATTTAAGAACTTATCTTGGTATGATTGTATCACTGAATATATTTTATGAGGCTTTAAAATATAAAATATAATGCTACTTAAAACTGTATTTGGAAACAAAGGTAAAGGTAATATATTTGTTCTTAAAAACTGGTAAACATGATTTTTTTATGAAATGAAAAGAAGCTTAAATTGGCTTTAGTTGGGTTTCAGGCCCATTAAATCATGATAACAAAAATCTAAGGCACACCTTGTCACCAGTCATACAAAATAATCTCACTGATGCATGTTACAGTATCTTATCAATCAGGTTCACATAATTATTTTTGCAAAATATGGTAGACAAAATATAAGATACAACTTACTTCTAATTAAGTATTAATTAACAAATCAATCCAACAAATATATTCAGATTGAATTTTAAACTCATTTATAATGATCTCCAATGAATTGTTTTAACCTGTGGTTTTGTTTTGCTTTTTAATTTAAATTTTGTTTAAAAGAATCAAAACAGCCTTAGCCGTTTATATTTTGGTTCCTTCTCTGTTATATTCATAATGAAAGACGTCAGCTGTCATTGTTGGCTCAGTGGATGCTTGAAGGGAATATTTTAATCAGTCATTGCTTCGTAAAAATAGCTGCTTTCTTTGTGTGAAGCCAAATCAATGAGCCGTGCAGTTTGTGATGGTAAACAAACATATACACCTACACACAAATTAACACACACTGTCAAGTGGAACAAAGAGGATGAACAAACCCACGGATCCCATGGTCTTTTCAATTACCTCCTCTCATCCTCTTATTAAATCCTCTTATCTTCTTCCACTTACCCCCATGTTTGGCACAATCTGCAAATAAACACAAAGGAACACTCTTGTTTGGACAAAAACCTGAATAAGGAGGGTGCTTCCGGGAGCACACCATGTTTAAATAAAAATCCTGTCTATTTCCTATTTTAGCATTGCTTTTGTATTTTGTTTCTCATTATGAAGTTACCTATCAGGGGAAATCACGGGTAAAACACATTTTTCTTCTTTGTTGTTGTTTTGCACTAACACATCCAGCCAATTGTCTATATGTACAATAAATGTAGGTCAACAGTGTAACCTCAATAAAACAGAACCTCGTCCTATGTCTTTCACCTCAAGGTAAATAAGCCTGATGCTTTAAAAACTCTGCCATGGGGACGTATTGTAAATATTAAAGTAAATAACAAGTAAAGTAAATGAACTTGGGCTTATAGAGTGCTTTACTACTCTCTGACTACTCAAAACTGCTTTACACCACAGGCCACATCTTCACACGCATTTCCTCTCGCGTACACTCACTGATGGTTGGAGTTTCTGAGTTGTCCATCTCTATCAGCTAATACTTCACTGCCCTGTCATGCCCATTTACACACCATTGACACAGCAGAAGGAGCAGCTTGGGGTTAAGAGTCTCATCCAAAGACACATCACCATGTGACAGCTGGAGCTGGGCTTCAACCTGCAACCTTTTGATTACCAACCAAGAGCACTATCAGAGCCACCGACGCCCCCAGAGTGGAAATGTATTTCTCAGCTATAGTCAGTTTATTTGCAAAAAAACCCTCAATAACTTTGATACCAACTTACAAAAAGAGAACAATACTTAACGGTATAAACTTGCACTGTTTTGCAGAAGGTCAACTTTTGCCACTCTCACTTGAAATATGTCATTTTGGCCCTTTTTCACATTAATGTGGAGACATTCATTAGGATTGTTATCATATAGCTGCCTTTTTGAATGGAATTTCTTGAAGCAGAATGCATGTACGAGACAAAATAAGGATGAATAAATGTTTAGAAGTAACCTAATTATCATTTTTTAAATTATCTTATCTGTCTGTGCGTGGTGCAGGCAGCTAGTGCTTGTACATTTACAGTACATTTACCAGTGCTGGTTTGACCCCCTGGTTGGCAGGAACCTTTCTTTGGAGTTTGCATGTTCTCCCTGTGCATGCAAGGGCTTCCTTTAGGTACTATGGCTTCCACTCACTGATCGATGATTGATAAGTGACTTTAAATCGCTCTTAGGTGTTAAATGTGTGCATGTGACTGGTTGTCTGTCTTTACATGTTGGCCCTGTGATTGGCCGGCAACCAGTCCAAGATGTCCCCCTCCTCTTCCCCAAATGCCATTTGGCCTAGGCTCCTGTAATAAGAAAAGAGGTGCAGATAATTGATGAGTATGGATGGATGAATTTAGGGACGGCGGCCCCTCATTGACAAAACAAACAAAAGCACATTTGCCTCATATTTAATAATATTTACTTTAACAAAGTGACATAAAAGTACGTATGCAGTTGTTCATTCAAGTATTTTAGGTAATGAATCAGTTTCAAGTAATTATGGCCTGCATCGTAATTATAAACCAAACTGTCCTCTGAAATCAATCTGAATGTGCCCTTTGAGCCTTGCAATCCCATCATTTCTAGTAAATGGGCCGAATTCAATGTGCAATGGTCTTAGAAATATAAACTTAAAGTCATGTAAACTGAGTCATTGTAGCAGAAGGAGAAGGTGGCTTGTACCTTCTCTGATCTTCTCTAACCTGACTGATTCCGTTGAGACACAAACAGCATCTGAAATGTTGTCTACAGTAACAGCCCAGCTAATTTTATTTCCTTGTGCACTGGTTCTCAATAGGTCAGTGAGTAACAGACTTATCCCAGTATCAATGGGGCAGGCAAGATAAGCCAGCCTAGCTTCTTCCTACTTCATTTGGAACAATGAACAGCCTTAAAAATTAAAGAATTTCTGTAAATAATGTTTCATTTTTTGTTAGTTAGTTTGTTTTTTGACTTTAATGCTTTATCATTCCTGTGTTTGAAAGATGATCAAATCAAATCATTCTGTTTTACATGAATGTAATGTGCAGGCTCGAGGCTGTAAAATTGAAGCCTATTATTCATTTATGTTTATTTATGTATCTGCTCATCTATTCTCGTCTATTTTTATTATTTCTGTTTTTCCAAATATAAAAACTGTTAAGTATTTGTCAACATGGTGCAGGGTCTTGTGTGCCACCCTTGATGGGCTCAAGTATTTAAATGTACAAAACCAAGTCAGGCACATTTTATTATGGTTGAGGTTCAATTATGATTTTAAATTGTTGTCAATATTCACAGATTTTAATATATTATTGAACTTTTACTTGCTACATTGGAGATTCCAAAAGCAATTTGCCAGAAGGAAAAGAGCCACTCACTCCAATGCATCTTAGAACATACAAAGTTGCTGCAAATTAGTAAAGATTTTATTAGTCTAAAGAAACAGTAAGACATGTTAGCAGAACCAAAATGTGTAGTATACAGTCTTGTTTGTATTCATAAGCTTACTGCTTACTTTTTAACGTTAAATAGCCAGTTTCACAGTGACATTATTAAACTCTGCTATTTGAGAATTTCTATGTTGAAGGCATTAAAACATTTTCTTCCTTTAAAAATAAAAAAAAATAAAAGTACTTTCCTATCCGCTGCTTTCTCCTCTCAAATTGTGCTCACAGTTTAAATACCAATCCGACTACATATCCCGTCCGCCCTCAGTATCAGGAACGGACTCAGCAACATGAAACAGACCTTAGCCAATCACAGCGCAGGTGACTCATTTCTGGCTCTGTGATTGGCTATTTTTGCACTTGACTTCCCATAATGCTTTGCTGCTCCGCCTCAGAATTCAAATCGAGCCGACCAATCACAAGGCGCCGTAACGACCGTGGCAGCATTTTAAACTTTGTACTGGAGGCTGTTGTCAAAAGACAGGACGGGGAAACGCTGCAACCACCGAGGGACGACTCTGGCGAATAATTTCATGCCTGGTCCAGGTTTTTGTGTATCTTTATTCTTTTAAAGCTTTAGAATTTAAATGTTAGGGTAAATGTTTGACAGTCGCTCACGTTTAAATGTGGTTTCCGTTCGTTTTGATTTGAATCACCCAGAGCAGTCGAGCTAGCTAACGTCGGTTAACAATAGTTTTACTCTCAAAGCTGTTTTTGCTTTTTTTATCGAAGAGAAACAACAAAAACCTTATTTTAAAGACTTCGATCACCACCTGAATCCAAAATGAGTGCAGGTGTTGCGAAACCGGCGAACCCCTCGGCACATGTCGACCCGAAATCAGCCCCCCTAAAAGAAATCCCAGATGTGCTGGTGGACCCTCGCACCATGAGGAGATACGCCAGGGGCAGATTCTTAGGAAAAGGTGGTTTCGCCAAATGTTACGAGATTACAGACCTGGAGACAAAGCAGGTGTTTGCCGGTAAGATCGTGCCCAAGTCTCTGATCCTGAAGCAGCACCAGAGGGAGAAGATGACCTCGGAAATCACCATCCACAAGAGTCTGAACCACGCCAACGTCGTGGGCTTTCACGGCTTCTTCGAGGACGATGACTTCGTGTTTGTGGTCCTGGAGATCTGCAGGAGGAGGGTGAGTATTTAGGGGAGATTCACTTCATTTCAGGCGAGCACTGTTGTCAGGGCTAACGGTCACAACGACAGGCCTCTTCCGTTGTCCTCCATGTCATGTCCTGGTGGAGGCAGCTTGAACTCTGTGGCAATTTTAGGAGAATTACTCAGATTCTGATGACTAATGCATCAACTTTGCCATTAGTTTTAATATTAAACCCCCAAATCCGGGATTTTTTTCGTAGATAACTCTCCATTAGTGTTGCTCTAGACTCATGGCAGACATTTGCTTGATGTGTGGATTCAGCCTGTCAGGGGCCTCAAGCTCCAAAGGACCACAGGTTTGTGATCAACAAAAAATAAGGTATTAGTATCTAGGGTGTAATCTGTTTTTTGAAGGTATGTTTCACATAAGACTGGGCGATATGGCTTAAAAGTAAAATCCCCAATTTATGGTTTTAATCATTTTTTCCCTCTAAAAAAATTAACAGAATTGCCCTCAATTAGTCAAAGAGCGTGTCATAAAATGTTGATCATGTAATTCAGTGATTGGAGCACACTGTAGGGTTTCTATATAAACATTCAATAGCTTATTTTCTTTTTTTATTAAACTTTTTTATTAGAGAAAAAAGGCATACAAATATATATGTATGTATATACTCAACCTTTTCAGTATTTAACATTATTTTACAACATCAGTTTCCTCCTTTCCCCTTTTTTATGAATAAACATGAAAACACATGAACCATGCGGCTTACACAGTATATTAACAGGAAGAAAAAAAACAAACATTATAATATAATAGAATTATAATAATAATACGATTAGTTACCGTTACTACATTCATTTTTGTGTCAGGGAAACAAATTGAATCCATTTTGCCCAAATTTGGTCAAACTTAACTTTCTGAATTCTCAGGCAGGAAGTCAATTTTCCATTTTGTACATCTCAAAAATTATTTCAAACCACTCCTTCAATGTGGGAGGTGATGGATTCAACCACCTTCTTGTGATTGCTTTTTTACTGGCTGCAAGAAGAGCCTGTACTAGTTTTACATCGTTCCCTTGAATCATGAGTTGAGTTTGACCAAGATATAGAGTCTCAAAGTTCATAGGTAGATGGGTTTTAAACACATTACTCAATGTTTTGTGTATCTCCCTCTAGTATGATGTTAACTTCGAACATTCCCAGAATACATGAAAATGATTAGCCTCCCTTGAGCCACATCGTCTCCAGCAACATACATTGTTTTTATGTTTCTCTTGGACTGGAGTCTTAAAATATCTTATAGCATGTTTCCAGCAGTGTTTCCTCCAGATCAATGAACTGGTTGAGGATCACTGGAAGCTCCAAATTTCTCCCCACGCCTCCTCTGATAAATTCAAATTTGCCTCCTTTTCCCACATTTCTTTAATGTAAGAAGTGTTTTTTCGCTCTTTGCATAAAAGAAGGCATTGTATAGCGTAGATATAGATTTGCGTGGGGTTGACTCATTGGCTACTTTTAAACTTTTGTAGAAATCAGCTTCTGCCAAAGTAAAATTTAGAGAGCTCACAATTCTCGCTGAAATAATTTCTTTCTTGTAAAAATCTGAAAAAAATCAGTCTTCTCCAGGCCGTGCTTATCTTGTAGGTGTTGAAAACTGTGAAGAGTGCTTTTCTCCGTGAAAGATAGATATGTTGTGAGTCCTTTCTTTATCCAAGACTCAAAACTTTTTGTCGTTTCTATTCGGGGGCAAATCTGAATCATATGCGACCCATTTAAAAAGTTTTAACATACCATGAATTTCACTATATTTAATTATTACCTGCCATATTTTTAATGTTAGATTAATCCATGGATTTTTACACTCTTCATCAATAGCTTATTTTCAACATGAAAGTACTGAGATAAGACTATCAGTAAGTGTGTGCTACTGTGTCTACTGTTTTAAGTTATCTGGTGTTGCTGGAAATTGGCCTTTTCATTGAGTTATTTGCCCAACCTCACCACAAAAGGTCCAGTAAGGCTGCGGTGGGCCCGCAGACCTTATGTGAATCCATTTAAACCTAGTCGGTAAGGCAGTACTCATGGAATGACAAAAAGACTGAGGAGGTACAGGAGACAAAAAAAGTTGGAAAACACTGATGTAGTCAGCAGGCCTGACAGCTGAGCTGTTTCCATAGTACCGGTAGATTAATATGGATCCCCAAACAATATTTAATCTGCTTTATGAAATAGATGCAAGCCTGAACATGTGCCTGTGCAGAAACTGACAGGGCCCACTATTACAAAACTGTACATGTTCAGTATTTATATTTTCAAACATAGAAACAACTGACAATTTGAGCAGGTAAATTAAAATCTTTTTATTATTTAAATCATTATCAGAAAACAATTGAATCAGTCATTATGTTGCCCAGACCTAGTTTCACACAGTCTGAATGGCACAGTTGAGCAGCGATATGCATTATCAGGGTTTTATTTGGTACACGTCTGTTTGAAGGGGACGTTGCACATCGATGAACGCCATTTTGTAATACAAATGTAAATATGCTAGAGTTAACGGAACTGCTAAATTGGACCCAGCCTCCCATGGCAGGTTTTAAAAACACATAAGTACACACATAAATAAAAGCACAATTCAGTGTTAAAAAAAGACGGATGATAGACAAAGGAAGTTAAAGCTATGGTTGGCGATCTTATTTAGATACACTTTTTGTAATACTGGTTAAAATGGTCTTCATAACCCGATGGTAATCAACTCATAATGTGTTCTTAAAACAGAGCAAAAAATATCCGCTATCTATAGCAGGAGTAAAACAGGGAAAAAGGTGGAGCCCTAAGGATATGCTACTTCTGCTAGTTTTCCAAAATCGCCAACCCCAGCTTTAAGCTCTGGTTTGAATTGTTTCATAGATCTGTTGCAGTTGCTTCAGCCCTAAGTGATACCACTACCTGTGATTATTGCAATTCTTTTAGTTTTATGAATCTCTGATTACCTCCATCAAGGAGGTTATGTTATTGCCGGCTTCTGTTTGTTGTTGAAAACATAACTCAAAAAGTTATGGATGAATTTCAATGAAAGTTTCAGGAAATGTCCGGATTGGGACAAGGAGCAAATGATCAGATCTTGGGAGTGATCTGGATCACCGTCTGGATCCGCCATGACGAAAAATGCGATTTTCGTGAATAGCTACTGAACTAAAATAGATATCATTATGAATCCAATTGTTTATGGTATGTTTTCATGGTCAAGGAATCCAAATATTTACATGAAATAAAGGTAGGACTCACATTTATGGTGAAAATCACAGTATGGGTGAGGACTGTGGTGCTGGCGGAGGCCTTGAAAAATAAACCTATACAGATTTTCGGTTGACAACGCAAAACACATATGTTAAGGCTTGCAACAACGGTAAATGTTAACATGTCAGTGTTTCCAACATTGCTTTAAATTCATCACGACAGACTTTCTGCTTTGCAACGTCAGTGTTATTTTATTTTATTAGAAGCCACACCCTGGCCTTCATGTGGTTGTTTGTACTGCATGGCTTTCATGGAGTTACTGGAAGGCATTGATGAATAAATCAGTAAACACGTGGCAAACAACATCAATTCCTTTAACGATCTGGAAACAATTCATAAAGGTCACTAAACTTGCCTGTCAGTGATGTTGAATCTTCTCTGCCTTCCCCCTGAGAGCTGTAAAAAACTGTTCTGACACAGTTAAAAGAAACAAAATCACATGATTTGCAGAAAGGGATGTGAGTTTTTTTTCTCTTAAATATTAACTTAGGAAAGGTTGACACACTGGTACCATTTAGCACCAGTATTAGAAAAAATCTAGATAAGTGACTCCAAACAGGCCCTGTTGTTCAAACATTGACGACTGCTTTGTACAGTTCAGACCACATAAATGGTTTGTTACTTCTGTTAATCAGTCCTTTTTCTTAACTTTCTCTAAACTGTTTGTTTATTCCGCTTTGGTTTGTAGTGAAGTAATATCAGTGATCTTGTCTCCCTAATTTAGTTTTTCATCATTTCCCTTTCAGTCCTTGCTGGAGCTGCACAAGCGTCGTAAAGCTGTGACAGAGCCCGAGGCTCGGTACTACATGTCTCAGCTGCTTAAAGGTGTCCAGTACCTGCACAACAACAGAGTCATCCACAGAGACCTGAAACTGGGCAACATCTTCCTCAATGATGACATGGAAGTCAAAATAGGTAACCCACCATTGTTTACTTTACTTCTACTGTACTCACGTGGCAGACATGTTTGGTAAGAGTCACACAGGCAATCCAGTCACCTCGTCATGTGAAAACAGACACGCCTCGCACCTGCGGTGGCCCACTTCGTGAATGTGGCTGTCTGAGTCGTGTGAACACAAACAGATTAGCACTATCACAACACATAATATTTAGACTTGTGCATGAAGATACTGGATAACTGCATCTGCTCACTCTGTCCTCTGGACAAACCAGGGAGCTTCATGCATCTGGCATGGGATTGTAGACCGGTTGCCATTTTCTGGCAGCAGGTTGCATCTGCTCTATCCCTGCCAACAGTAAAAACAAAACAAAAAAACATCCCCCAAACTCTTTTCCTAAACTATCTTTTTCCAATAAAAGCTTCACTCGACAAAGATGAATAATACTTGCTGGCCTAACATCACAAAAAAAAATCAGAGGGAAACCAGCTCAACCAGTGATTTACATAAATATACCCTGTCATAGCTGACTTTTTCCAAAACCCCCATCTCAACTACATTTTCTTTAAATTACTGATTTGTTCATCACAGAATGCTGAGGTCCTCTCGAGGTATCTCTCCTCTGCTTGATGGAGCACCTCTGTGAATGAAGTTTACATCATTAAGACCTCTACCTCTTCCCCTCCTTGCAGCACCAACAGCTGCCTAATATCCCATTCCCTTGCCCTCCTGAGCAGACCTACCAGTGCAGCGTTCTACCATTGTTTCATTGTCTGCTTTAGATTATTAGCTCCTGGTAGCAAGTCCATTGCTGAGGGTAAACAAATGGGATCCATTCACACTGATCGAAGAGAATGACTGAAAAAGTGGCTGTGTGCCTGCCGGGCCAGTAATTGGTGATGGTCAACACACGTCTGTGCACGAATGCTTTCTGGTGAAGTCAAAATTTTCACAAACAACGGCAAGTTCAAGCGCAAAGACACAGGAGTTTTCTTTTTAGCACAGTTAACAGCACACGTTTTACTCAGCAAACGACTTAAGCTTTGTTCCTTGATGCACACGCTTCCTTTATCTGAAAGAGGACTGCATGTCTCACACACCCCTTTTTTTATGTATAATCAGAAGGGGCAAACGCAATGAAAACTGTTTTACGCTTTTATCTTTGTCGTTTCAATGTACCCCCAAGCAATACACTGCAGAGTATAGACAATTACATAATGGCGGAAGAACTTCTTTCACCATTGTGTATTTTTTATTTTATTACCTCCGCCAAGGAGGTCATGTTTTCAGGAGAGTTTGTTTGTCCGTCCGTCTGTCTGTCAACAAAATAACTCAAAAAGTTATGGATGGACTTTGATGAAATTTTCAGGAAATGTTCAGCATGGGAAAAGTAAGAAGTGATTCAATTTTGGTGTTGATCCGGATCAGCATCTGGCCGCCATGGTGAAAAATGTGATTTCTGTGAATAACTACTGAACTAAGATTGATATCATTATGAATCCAGTTGCTAATGGTATGTTTTCATGGTCAGGGAATCTAAATATTTGCATGACATAAAGGTAAGACTTATATTTATGGTGAAAGTCACAATATGGATGAGGACGGTGGGCTGGCAGAGGTCTGCGCTCTTCGAGTGCTTTTCTAGTTGTGTATTTATTTTACACTTTTTAGCACTATATGATATGATAGTTTATTTCTAACAGATACTAGTTATGAAAACAGTTAGTATAAAATTGTACAGCCCTAAAATGCAGAAATAACAACATTAAATCTTGGCTTGATAAAGTAGGTGAATGTCATGGAGGCATTTGTAAACACACAGGACAGGGAGACATATGTGTCATTATTGGCTGGTAAAAGTTACAGTGTTGTCTTACGTGACATTTGATACTTTTTTTAGCTGCTTGTTTACAGAAGCATCTCTCTCTCTCTTACAGGTGACTTCGGTCTGGCCACCAAGATCGAGTTTGATGGCGAGAGAAAGAAGACTCTATGTGGAACCCCAAACTACATCGCTCCTGAAGTGCTTTGTAAGAAAGGCCACAGCTATGAGGTGGATGTCTGGTCACTTGGATGTATTCTGTAAGTTGTAAACTTTTTATTGAAGTTGAATATACATAATCTTTTTATCTGGTGATGAGCACAGATATTTATCTTCTCTCTTCGTGCTCTGTCAGGTACACTCTTTTGGTGGGTAAGCCCCCATTTGAAACCTCCTGCCTGAAAGAGACCTACAGCCGCATCAAGAAAAACAACTACACCATCCCCTGGGTAAACCCCCTTAATGCAACATGTGGTACACTTTAATTCATAATGATAACTTCATTTGTATAGTAGAAAAAACAAAGGCAAGACTCTGGAGACAATAAAGCAACAATCAGGTCAAACAGACAAAATGAGTCAGATGAAAATGTAGAGAGGTTAAATAAAGCAACAAAAAGAAAAAATGGTAAGCTGGAAACAGCTAAAGTACTGTAGGAATATACTAGGGCTGTAATCAACCAAAGAAATTGTTGGTCGACGAATACACAGCAATTTGTCGACCTTGTTGACCTGTGTGCGCACCTCCTTTTTTTCTCTCAACACAAGACTCTTTCCTTTCCAGTCTTCATCAATGAAATGGGCAGTCACTCTCATATATGGGTCCATTTGAAGAGACATACACATCTGTTATCTTTATCTATTAACTCAGAAACTTTCTCTTTTTACTCCCTCGTATTTTGCCGTGAGGGCGTGCGTAATTGTCTGGCGCGCTGGCACTGAATATCCAGGTTCCAATGTTTTTCTTGGCCTTCCATGACACCAATGGGCCTCATACCCTCAGAAATAAACTAGTAAATTCCTTCTGTGATGTAGTTTTTGCATTTGGGTGTTTATATGAGGCATAAAATCCGGCATGGGGTTAGGGATCCCGCCGCTGCAGCGCGGGCAGAGCGCATGCAGTTATAAAACGAATATGCGATTATTAGACTAGAATATTGAAATGCTCTTAAATAAAAATATTGAAATGAATGATAAATACATTAAAATGGTGTTCTGAGACATGATGGGGGTGCTCAGAAAATACCCCCATTTCACTTGATACGTTTCTCCTGATGAAATGAACTGCTGGGGAAAAAATAAATTGACATATTTGGTCGACCAATCAGAATTTTGGTCGACTGAGCACGCATCGACCAATTAGTCGACCAGTCGACTTGGACTTTACAGCCCTAGAATATACTACATTAGCACAGCTTAATATGTCAACACGTACATATGAGAAACGTAAGTAAAGAAGGTTATTTGTTTTATGATAAGACTATAAAGAGATGCTAGATAACTTGATAAAATGATGTCAGTTGATAGTTGACGACATCACATCAGGAAAATGGAAAAGAAGAGGGAAGAGGATTAAAGCATAAAAGAAAAAAAAATCACAAAATAATAAAGGGAGTATATTATAACATGAGAAGATGGTAAAAACAGGACTGAAATGATGAGAAACCACTGAGGAGAGTAAAGGCTCATTTATGCTCATCATACGCATGAAAAAGTATGCGTCTGTTTCAAACGATGGTTCCGTCACTGTGCACATGCTCCCATGCGTCTTTTACTTTTGCAATGGATGTTGACCATTGCATCCACCAGGGGGCACAAATCTGTCTCTCACCGACCTCCACTTCTCCTTTGCATCCAACGAGCTAACATTTAGCTCCCTCCTGATCTCCTCCCAGCTGTTTTGGAGTTTGATTTTGTCGTGGTGTCCCGGACAAGTAACATCGTATATATGTTTGTGATTTCGCATCAGCACACACAACTTTTCTTTGAAGAGCCCCGCCATATACTTCTTCGTTTCTCTCCAGAGATGAGTATCAAAGTGACAGTAGCAACACTGCCCACACGGTTTCCGGTGGTACTGTTCCGTCTGGTCCGTATCCGTAAGCTTCAAGGATACGCGCAGAAATACGGACGAAAAGAACGCCAAGCACGGCCAGAGAGCTCTGTCCGTATCCGGATCCGTATTTAACGTTGAGCATAAATGAGCCTTAAGAACAGCAGAGATAAGAAATAGTTAAAAAGTAATTGAAGAATAAGTATGTTGATAAATATAACAAAATAATAAAGAATGGGAACGAAGGGCTGATAATTTCTTCTTGTTCCCGCAGCACATCAACCCGATGGCGTCCTCCCTCATTAAACGCATGCTGCACGCTGAACCAGCCCAAAGGCCAACCATCGCTGAGCTGCAGACAGACGAGTTCTTCACCTCCGGTTACATCCCAATGCGTCTTCCCACCACCTGCCTCACTGTGCCGCCACGCTTCTCCATCGCCCCCTCCACGGCCATGGAGCCCAACCAGAGACGCCCGCTCACTGCCATCAACAACAAAGGTAATCATCTCAGAAACTCAAAAGTCTGGAAATGAATCAAATCAGGTTTGGCTTTAAGTCACAGGTTAAAGAGAAAGTGTTCAAGTCAACACAAGTATTACAGTGTCTGAAAAGCATTAAAGTGTGGTTTCTCTTTCCAGCAGGGACAGAGAAGGTGGATGTGAAGGATGAGCCAGTGCAAAGGTGAGAGATATTTCTAGAATATTTCATTAAATATAAAACAGGCTTCAAAAAGTGAACTTATCTCTGAATTTCTCAGATACTGTTGCATTTCTTGAGTTAATGGGTCATCCAGGCTGTATTTTTCGATTAATATGGGGTATTCTTTTAGGGCAGGGGTGTCAAACTGATCCAGTCAAGGGCCACTGTGGCTGCAGGTTTTCTTTCCAACCAAGTAAAAACACACCTGACGCAAATTATTCAATCAACTGGATTGTCTTTACATGGTTGATTTGTTGGATCAGGTGTTTTCTTGCTTGGTTGGAATGAAAACCTGTAGCCACAGTGGCCCTTTACTGGATCAGTTTGACACCTGTGTTTTAGGGTATCAGTGTCTAACATGGTCAGCAGGACTGTAGAGCAAAAATCATACGAGAATCAACAGATTATCTTGAGATGTACTAACATTTGGACCTCCTTCACCTCGTGGAAAAAGAATTGTCCTCACCGACCTGCACTTGATCTGCTCCAGGAGCAACTAAGCTTGCAGTACTATTGTATCATGATTAACACGTGCTGTTTGCAGGATGCACAGTCTGATGCTGGAGTCGAATAGCCACCTCCTAAGCCCTTTCCTAACCACTTTTCTTTAACCCCGATGGAAAACATCATGAGGTTAAGGAAAGGAGAAGGAAGAATTAAGAAGGATTTAGGAATGAAAAACTGCTGTGCAGAGAGAATCCGACTACATTTTTACTACACTCTGTCATCATGTGACGGCGGATGTACTTTGAGTTACATACTATATGTTGATATGCTGTATAAATAAAGTTTGATTGATTGATGTTACTGACATTAATATGCTGCCACAAAACTACGATTTTCCAAAGATGGACTACAAAAGGTGAATGAAAGAAAGGTACAAACTGTTAAGCACGCAATCTAATACTGTACAAATTGCTAGAATTGAACCATGTTTAAAACATGACCAACATCAAATGTCTCATATTCAAAGAATCAGACTACTGGAAAGTTAAAACACTCGTTGGTAAACTTTTGAAAGGAGCGACCAGCAGTGATAACTCACATGGTCTGAGTGCTTTGTTTGTTTGTTAAGGCTGAATTTGGAAGCAGTCGGATAACGTGCTGTTTATTAATGCTGTTGCTGCAAACATTATTAATCCGGTGTATCCTGGGCTAAAGGAGGCATTGAGTCAACTTTCTTAGACTGTTGAAACAGCTCTTATCACATACTACTTCCAGATCATTTCACTCATTTAGGAACCTTCCTAAGCATAAAGGACTATTTGACTGCAGCCTCAGTCTACACAGAGAAAATGGCAGCCTCTTAACTGATTTTGATTATGCTAAGGCATTAAGATCTGCTTTTAATTATTTTATGAAGGTCATTAAATGTCATTAGTTTAATTTAAAAAAGTCAAAAGGTCTTCATTTTTGTTACAATTTGTCTGTTTTAATTGAATATACACAGGCTAGCATGTATTTTTTTAGTCCTTTTTTTTTGGTTGATCAGATGACAATTGCAGCAATAAGGGCGCCCTTCACTGCTAAACTTTTTTAACATTTAAAACTTCTGATAGAAAAGATGAATGACGGCACAGACATTTGAGAATGTAGAATGGAGAAAATGGTTGATAAACAAGGACAATTTGTGGAAAAATCTAAATGTGGATGTGTAAATGGAAACACTCCTTGATTTGAAAAGTAAGCAAATAGTAATTCAACCAAGTATTGATTTTTCTTAGCTCTTAAAAATGCCTGAAAAATCTACAGCCACTCTCACAGCAATGAACTTCAACAGTGGTTAAGTTGTTGAGTGCTGTATGTAATGAAAATTATTAGAACAATGGAAAATTAACGTTACACCTAAAAGCCCCATTCACACTGCTGTTTCAAGCCACCATATTTACTCTTCTTTATCGGTTATGTGTTCGCATTGTGAAGCTGAATAAGGGGAACCAGTTGAACCCTTTCCCCATTATTTGGGGCACCTACAGATTAGTGAGGGGGAGCACACCTACCTAGCGGGGGCAGTACACTTGTGCGTGTGCTTCCCTTTTGTTTGTTCATGAAATATATTGCATATCATAATTTTTATGCCCTCAAAGCCATATCCCAGTGTGTTTTGGCACAGTCATATCCCCATGGATTTGATGTGAAAGTCATGCAGTGTTGTGATGACAGGACTTAATCTTCAGGTGTTGACTGAGCTTTGTTGCTTTTGTGTCAATGTACTGTTCGGATGACTGTACTCTCTGTTCCTCTCCATTGTGCTGACAGTCATGTGCACGTGCTGTAAACTGCACGTTTGTTGTCTTGAGTTGTAACGGCTTGTTTGTTCTCAGGCTGAGTTGGTCTTGAAGTGGTCTGGCGGAAGACCAGGTGTGAACTGAAGATGAAAAACAATCGTGCCTCAGCGGTTGATCTGGTGTGGGTGTGCCCTCACGCTAGTTAAACAGTCTGGACATAAGATGTCAAACGTGCAGGGTTTATTACTTTATTTTATCACCTCTTCATGGGAAAATGGATGGGTATTGAGTACCTGTTAAGCTGGAAAAGATAAACAGCCAACGGAATCAATATAATCAGACATTTATGAAACAGCTCTCCTGTCAGTGCCTACAACTAAGTTCCAGATAACTTGCAAAATAAAGAGGTCATGCTCTCATCAGCAAGAAAGACTCATGAGATCTAATAGCAGACAGGAAATAGGCTTGACTTTGCTCATTAAGTGTGAATGTGTCACTTCAGTTTAGGGTGGAAAGTAAATAAACTTGGGAACATTTGTTGATCATAGGAGTGCCATGTGTTCAACATTGTCGACCCTAAAAACCTGTGTAATGGGCCTTGTTTTTATAAAATGAGAATCTAAAGGGAGGCAGAATTATCAGGAATATCTTGTCAGTTCTCACCCTTATTAAGGACTCGTAATGATGGTTACATGAGGTCAAACTGTTTGGTCTTAATGTCTTAGAATTTAACAATTACTTCATTCTTATAGCAGTGTATGAAGTGCTCAGATGTAAAAACATAGAAATACATGCAACAAAGCACAATAACCTAGGTAGGAAATAAGTAATCAAGTAACAAGGTGCACAAATGTACATCTAGAAAACACAAACTAAAACGGTGTTTTAACCCAAGCACAATAACAACCGAAGGCGAGAAGGCAATATTCAAAATAATCAGCTACAAAATAACAGTAGGAGTCAGAATAGAATGACCTAAGCATTTCGAAGAGGTGAAACAAGTGATAACTAAAGAGCAGTGACAAAAAAATCAGATTATACTACAACACAGAAAAAGGATAAAAAGATGAGCAGAAAGAACATAAAGCAACATAAAATAAATAAATGGAGATAAGAATAGAGAAGGGAAGTTGATACTTAAAATGGAAAATATGTGCTCTTTGTTGGTTCCTCATGGTTTAAAAGAAGCTTTTTACACATTCCTGGTGTTTCGACTCTTGCTTAAAATCACACACACTTGTCTTAGTTTTTATCTTTTAGAGTAAAACTATGTCACGGCTGAACCATTTCTGTGTCCTGATGTTGATCTTCTTGGCCTTATAATATTAATTAACAGGGAGTTTGGTTTTCAGTTGTAACCCCTTAATTTTTTTAAACCTTTAATTTCTCAAATTTAAATGAAATGCAAAAAGCTCACAAAGTTAATGCTAGTACACAAAGCTCAAACAACAGTAGCAAATGTAGACAGAGATTTTCAGAACTTTTGGGCGAATTACCTTCCAATAGCATCAATATCCAGCATTCCTTGTTAATAGGGTGCTCTGTTTGTTTGTAGGGAGCCTGAGCCGCTGGAGAACCATCTGAAGGACATGCTGCAGCAGCTCAACAGCATCATCGCAGCTAAACCCTCAGAGAAGGCCGTCATCTGCCAAGGTCAGTACAGATTCTTTTGTACTGTTGATGGATTTTGGACTATTTTGGTACTTTCCAAAGTGTTTAACTAAAACTTTACTCTGCTCTTGTGAACTCAGAGGAGGCAGAGGATCCTGCTTGTATTCCGATATTCTGGATTAGCAAATGGGTGGACTATTCCGACAAATATGGATTAGGTAAGATTGAATTCAGCACAACTTGTGCTTGATCATTTGTTTGTAATGTTTAAGCAAGCAAAGCCTTTAAGTCTTTGGCTTTCTCTGGGTTTTATTTGGCATTGTTGCAATGAGTGTTCAGGATTTTCTGTACATGGAAGTAGGTCGCAGGAAAACTGCCTAAAACCAAAGAGGTGTTGATAGGAAGTGCGATTTATTGGACCAAAGGTGCAACGGGTGTGTTGGTTGAAATTTGTGAGCCAAGTAAAAGACTTCATTTGTGGACAATTTGATACGTAAGTAAAGTGTCCTATAAACAAAAGGAGGCCTGACAGCATCTTTCATTTTAATGTTATGAACTTTATTCATAAGGCACATTTCAAAACAGGGTAACAAATACTTCACAGACAGAATGTAAGATAAACAAGACAATAAAGCAGAAATAAAAGAAATATGAGGAATACAATAACCAAAAGTGTAGGAGTTAAAACAGAACAGTAGTAAACCACGTAAGAACCACAAATGACTGAAAAGAGAGCAAAACAAGTAAAAGATTAATATCACCAAAGATAAGAGGAGGAAGCAAATTAAAACGGCCAAAACTAACATTAGATGAAGAAAAATAGGAGTAAAATGACGGGAAAAAATTAGACCAACAGAGGATAAAGTGTTGAAATTATGAAAAGATAAAAAAATGAAATAAGAAAAGATGCTGCCTGTGAAATTGTCTACAACTGGAAATAAAAGCATCAGATGATGATAAAGCTTCTGCTCATTTTGTTGTTCTATCATGCAACAAGAAAAGATGTCTGGGGGAGGATGATGAAATGTAGACATGAGGGCTGATATATCGTTATCATATCAATATATTGTGATGTGAACATTCAAGATACTAAATTAAAAAAGCAACAATATAAATTATGGATTTCGCCCACGCTCGCCCTGCATATACAGCTCTGGAAGTCAAAACAAATTTCATTTTTACGATTTCCCTTGAATGCTTGGTTTTCACCAAACCCGTAGTCATATCGTATCGGTATTGTGATATCTGGCATGAATATCGAGATATGAAATTTTGTCCATATTGTTCAGCCCTAGCAGACACAATGACACTGTTCATCAGGAACATTTTTTGTAATACTTTTTATTTACAGCTTTTCAGAGAACACAGACCATTCAAAAGGTAGTAGTATTACTCTGAGTTGTGATGAATTGATTTTTTTTATTTGATAGGGACAATGCAGATTAACATAGTTCCATCACTGAGCATGAAACTGACGTGCTGCACAGAGAGTTTTTAGCAAATGCTAATTTCCAACTCTTGTCCCTAGTTGGGCCTTGAAATGGCCATCCTTTTGTACAAATATACTGACTGAATGGCAGAAGTATTGAGGTGTCATGTGGGTCCTTTGAGAGTGGTGATGTAATGAAGGAAAGGCTGCCATATCTGCCTGAACTTGATTGCTTTGCCCAACAACTCATATCTGATTCCTTTCCATGTGAAGAGTATAAGACAATTCTGTAAGCCAAGCCTCAAAGCAGAGTGATCCCTCTTTATTTCAGACTTTTGAAATGATTTTTTTTTTTTTTTTTTACAATTATCATTCCATACTGAACTGAGGATGATTTCCAATAGATTAAAGCCTCTAGCTGTTGAGAACAGCTATTTCTGAGTTTGGAGGGAGTTTATATCCATACACCTGTAAAACTTCTAAAGTTTCACACAGAACCAAAACATGTGGCCATGGTACCATCAGCATGTCTGTATCCATCTCCATCAACTCTCTGCATTAAATGCAATGAATGTAGCTTAGTTTGTGAGTAATGAAGTCTATGTACAACTTTGTACTGAATTAGCTGATGTCTAGAGTTAATTCAGCAGGAGTTCATACCTAACAGAGATTTCCTCCATACATCTTTTGTTGTTTGTATTTGTCACTCTCCCAAGATGCTTTCAGGTGCTGCGTAGATTGAGTCTCATCCAAGAATACATTTAGAGACTAGTTTTCTGGAATCTTTCACTTGTTCATAGAGACTGAAGTCTAACCGGAGGAGGGGACATTTCAAAATTTGGGATGTTTCCCCAAACAAAATTCCTGGTTTGAAGATTTCTAAAGAAATCTCAATCAGATTTCAGATCCGGAATCAGACTTTATTGTCATTGCACGTCACAAGTAGAGAGCAATGAAATTATTAGTAATAGTTCAACCCGTCAAAGAACATACAAGAGACAGTGACACATACAAGGGGGACAGGAACAGGAAGACTGTCGAGTTGCCAGCAAAGCAGCGCCCTGTTTTCTTGGGTGAGAAAAGGGGGAACAGGAGGGAGGAATAGGAGGAGAAAAGGCTACTCCTCATCTGAGCTTGTAAGAGAAGCACAGTGTTAGATTAGTTGCTGTAATTGAAATTTTGCTTGGACTTGAGCAAATTAAGAAAATACCTTGTTAGAGTACAGGTCACTGGTGGTGATTAGTCCTTTCTTCTGCCATACTACAAAAACAGAATCTGTTTGTGGAGGGGAACGTGTATGATTATAACAACTGGGAAGCATTTTTAAGACTGTTAAGCAGCACCATTTGTAAAACTGCAATAAAAACTGTCTTCGAATGGTTGTCCTATTTAACAGGCTACCAGCTGTGTGACAACAGTGTTGGCGTTTTGTTCAACGACTACACCCGTCTGATCATGTACGCTGACGGAGACAGTCTGCAGTACATCGACAAAACAGCAGCTGAGTCCTACCTCAGCGTGCGGTCATTCCCTCCCACGCTCAACAAGAAGGTATCTTGTCCCTCCAAGATTAAATAACTTTTTTATTCGTCTCATAGTGCTTAATATAGATGATAGATGCAAATCTCATAGATGCTTAATTGTCTTTTCGCCTCCTCACAGATAACTCTGCTGAAATATTTCCGTAACTACATGAGCGAGCACCTGCTGAAGGCCGGCGCCAACATCGCGCGGCGGGAAGGAGACGAGCTAGCGCGACTGCCGTACCTCTCCCACTGGTTCAGAACAAAGAGCGC